>CM031237.1:447135194-447798052 GCA_018340775.1 Taxus wallichiana var. yunnanensis | reverse complement strand
TTACGTATTGCTAAATAGCTCACCAAGTAGCCTCACATTGGAGTTGTTCGAGCTCACAAATCAGCTCGAGTTGAGCCTACCTGGGAGCTTGTCGAGCAACTTTCCGTAGGAAATTGACTAGAGATCACCCGATAGCTTGCATCAAGCCTTGATTTCATCTCGCCAACTCACCTTAAGCTTTCTTGACAACTCACCTTAAGATCACCTTTACGAGTCATCCGGTAGCTTCGCATGTAATCTCACCTCGTAGATTATGGGACAAGTTCACTCCTTTGAGCTTGCTTCGGAAGCTCACCGAGTGACTACCTAGAGCCTAGATCAGGAGCTTGAAAATTACCTGCTCAGAGCTCACCTCACATTTCACTCGCGGGGCCTACCTTGAGCTCACTCTGTGAGCTTACCGAGTAACCCAACTTGAGTCACCTAAGATCATCACAATTTCACCTAAAAGCTCATATGGGAGCTCATGTGACAGCTCACCTTACATTTCACTAGCGCAAGCTCCCCTATCCAGCTCACCTTTCTAGCTGCACCTTGAGCTCAGCCCCAAGGAGATCACGCTTAGAGCTCACTAGTTAGCTCACATAAGAGTTCATTAAGCATTTTTTCGAGTAGATCACCTAGGAGCTCGACTAAAAACTCACTTGGGAGCTCACTTGGGAGCTCTTAGCAGAATCTCACCAAATAGGTTGAAACTTTAGCTCACTTGTAGGCTCACTTGGGTAAGCTAAATCGGGGGACCTCGGCCAGGAGATCACCAGAGTGGATCACTTGGGATCTCACCTAAGCTCACCAGAGGAGCTCACCTAGCATGCTAACACAGGAGCTCACTGGGAGCTGTGCGGGAGCTCACCCGATCAGCTCGAGTTGAGATCACCTAAGAGCTGCGTCGAGTAACTCACTGGGAACTTCGACTCTAGGAGCTTGCTTGATCTGACCTAAGCCTTCGCCTGACTCACCTTGAATTCACCTTCCAGCCAACTCACCTTAAGCTTTCCTTGCCAACTTACGTTGAGCTCATCTAGTAGCTCACATGTAATCTCACCTCGAGGATTACCTGTGAAGCTCTCCTTTGATATCACTACGGGAGCTCACGAACAAATCACCTAGGAGCTCGGTCACAGAGCTTTGAAAAGTAGCTCACCCGAGGGCTCACACACAGAGCTGACTCACCTTGCACTCACCTTGAACTCCCACCACGGAGATCGGCGGGAAGCTTGACTTGAGCTACTACCTAGGAGCTCATAAAGTAGCTCACCTGAAAACTCACATGGGAGCTCACCTTACCAACTTACATTGGATCTCACTTTATTAACTCACCTTAAGCTTTCTCGGGAGCTCACCTTGCTTCAACCCACCTTGAAGCATGTCATGGTAGCTCACCTCGAGAATCAATCTTTGAGACGGCTCACCAAGTAGCTCACCTGAGGAGTTCACCTAACAGCTCACATGGGATCTCCACCTAACAACACACTTGTGGAGCCTCATCGAGAAGCTTGGTTAGTAGGTTGAGATTTCTTGAGCTCGCAGCTTAAAGCTCATTAAGAAATAGCTTCACCGGGGACCTCGCTTTCCACGGGATTTTTCCAAGTAGCTCTTCGCCCGGGAGCTCACCTAACTGCTTGTCACAGGAGCTCACAAAATGACTTCCTTGAAGTAGCTCACCTAGGATCTCTTAGGGCTCATCCAGACAACTCGAGTTGAGCTTACCTGGAGAGTCATTGAAGTCTCACCTAGGAACTTGCACAGGGGAGCTCATCCTAACAAACTCACCTGCAGCTCACCTTAGTAGCTCACCTTGCAGAGCTTCACGCAGCAGGCTTACCTTGCCAGCCTCACTTTGGGCTCATACCCGAGGTAGCTGTATGTAAGCTCACCTCGTGGAGATTCTGACAGAACTCACCTTTGAAGCTCACTCAAGTAGGACTCATCAGGTAGCTCATCCTAGGGGCTTGGTTGCATGGAGCTCGGCCAAGTAGCTAGAAGCTTGACCTTTTAAAACTCACCCCTCGAGAGATGCTTCTAATAGCTCACCTTAGCTCAGCTCACCTTAGACTGGGAGCTTGCCTTGAGGCTCACCCAGAGGTCTCAACTTGAGTAGCTCACTGGAAACTCACCTTTCGACTCACCTGAGAAACCGTGTATGGGAGCTCACCTTGATAGCTCACCTTGAGCTTAGCTGAGAGCTCACCTTACCCGTAACTCCCACCTTGAGCTCATCTTGTGGCTCGCCTCGAGTTCATCGACTTGCTTAAGTAGCTCACACAGGGAGCTCATTGAGTAGCTCTACTGAGTAGGTTGACCTGCAGACTCACTTGTGAGCTCACTTGTGAGTTCACCCAGTAACTCTCAAGGACCTCACCTTGGAGCTACTGTGATTATATCACTTGGAGACCTCACTGGCAGCCTGGCGCTTACATGGAAGCTTGAAAAATAGCTGAGCCAAGTAGCTCACCTGGGATAATTTTTAAGCTTTCCTGGATCAAATGATCAGATCGAGTTGAGCTTGCTTAGGAGCTCGTCGAGGCTCACTGTGACTCACCTTGCAACTCACCTTGAGACTTCACCTCTCCAACATATCGACTCTGGGATTCTGCTTCTTTTGACTCACCTTGAGCTCATTTGGTAGCTTATGTAAGCTCACCTCGAGAGTTACCAACAAGCTCACCTTTAAACTCCGACTTGGGAGCTCATAGAGTAGCTCACTAAGAGCTCCTTCTAGGATTCCCAAATAACTCGATAAGTATCTCACCTAGGAGCTCGTCGCAGCTACCGATCATCGACTTGAGCTTCTTGAGCAAGCTTTGCAGTAAATCACATTGTTATAACTCACCTTCCTAGCTTGCCTTAGATTTTAAAACTCACCCTAGTTGTAGTTGCCAAGCTTGAGCTCTTTGTAAACTTCACATGAGCTCACTTTACACCTCAACAAGTAAGAATGAACTATAAACGAGAGTACGTCTATCAAGAAATGGTCAAGAGTGTGTTATGCCTCAACACGTTGCAGATGAATGTGTAGGTGTAGTGATGAGATGTGACCTAGTGATGATGTGTGCATGAACCCTTGTAGCCGAAGCGTATATCATAGCCATATGAACATATAATTGATGATTTAGCCTAAGACTTTATCACTAAAATATGAATGGATGAGTGATGATTTAGCCTAAATGTATATCACTTGTAGACACCAAATTCGTGTCTCACGACCCCTTGTGACCCGCATCTCATTTCGCAACCTAACCTCATTACCTAAACCTTACACAAGTATTTATTAATTGCCTTGTAATTGATAAATCTACACCACCTTACCTACCACCTCACTTGGCCACCTCACCATGACCTAGCCCTAACCTAAACTAACCTAATTAGGACCCATGACTTGGTCTAGACTCACATCCATAACTAATGCCTCCTTACTCGCACCCAAAGCCGACCTTCTAGCCACTTGACCAAGCCCATGGCGATCCTCGGGAGAAAAGCAGGGAAGGTGGGCTATTTTACTAAAAATAGCCTACTTTTTCCTAACCGATGCCGGTTCCTACTCGACCGCCGTCGGTTACGCAACCGCCATCGGTTCCCTGTAAATGGGCTTCCCAAACCAAAACAACGGATCGGAATTTCATTTTTGAAGATCAGTCGAAGGATTTTTAATCAAAGGAGAGTCCAAAGCGATCAGCAGAGTCCAGAACTTCACTTGACCAAGCAGAGACGAGTAAAGAAACCAGAAGAGTTGGCAGCAAAGGAGATCAACTTGCACCTTCATCAAAAAAAAAAACCAGTAAGTTATATCTTGCATGTCCTCCATTATAACATTTCTTGTGCTTTTGGAATTGTAATCTTCCCAAATCCGTTCCTGAATCCATTATCTAACATACCATTGCCTCTAACCATCATTCTTTAGCTTCTAACCATCCCATTTCTCAATACTATCCAAAAACCAGCCATTACAAACACCACAACCAGCCCGAGAAGATCCGGAACCAGCGGTATCGGTTATCGGTGGCCGCCATCGGTTATAGATAACCGGCATCGGTTCCTTTGATCAAAACCAAGGAAACTTGACCTTTTCCCTACCCGGTTCCACGAAACAATTTAATTAGTACTCTCTGTATTTTGTGTTAATTCATATTAGCGAGAGGCTGACCACCTTCGAAAGGAAGTTTCATACTTCACAGGCCCAAGCGAGTTCCCTCATTTATTATCTAATCAAAATCTTGTGGTCTTGTGTTCTTATTTGCGGGTAGTCCTTCCAAGACAAAAAGGAGTTCTTCACGGTCGGCTGATCTTTCTCTACGGTGCAGCGCGCACATCTTCTCGACATTCTACGGGTATTCCTCCTAACCCTAACCTTATCTGTTTCTCTGAGAGCGAAGCATTTCAGTGAAACATTTTGCTTACGCCTTAGAGTGGGACCCATTTTGGGTTTTTCTTTATTTCTTGCTTGCTTTTATTATAGGGAGCATACTTGCTGTTTTCTTCTTCTAGAGATATTCACGGGGTATTTTATTATTACGGTAAAAGAGCTTGCTTTGTTTTTGCATCTTGCATTAGTAAAAGTCATCTCTTTTGCTTCATCGAATATCACTTCGATTTGGGTTTTAAAACACATGCATTACATTCACCACTGTTGTTTTTCAATTCTAGTGAACATAGATTAAGTAGCGAAGTCGTACACGTGGGGGTGATATCCACGGTATTGACAGGAAATTAACCTTAGTTTCACTGCACAACACATACTGAATCACTTCACAATTAACACAACATCTCAAACATCCCCCCTTTTCCGCGGTATTCCTCCGCCCGATTGAGGTAACCTTATAAGCCAAAACAAACTTGACATTTCCCCTAAGTCTTGTTGTTTAGGATTCTGACATCATTCTACGTCTAAAGGCATAAGCCCACAATAATTAAAATTAACCCTAAGGTTAATCTCTGCATTTGCGTGTGCCTCTTGCTTGTTTTCAAATCCTGTTTTCTCTGTCATACTTTGTCTTCTGTGATCAATAAGTTGCTAAACTACTCAACGTTGCTAAAAATCAAATTAGCAACCCCTTTGTATTTTCTTATTCTAGATTTTTGACACCGGCATCGGTTAAGGGACCGACGTCGTTTTTCCTGTGACCGACACCGGTTGCAAACCGATATCGATTCTTGTCTCTCTCATTACCCACGACAAACCAGACTTGCTAAATTCACCATTACGAGGTTGTTTTTGTCCTTGATAGATTGAAACTTTCTGTGTGTTACGGTCTATGGTTGTCATCACTCGGAAGCAAGCCGCCGCCATGGTTTCTGCACGCTTGCTCTGTTTCTTTGCACTGAATCACCCCCTTCACATTCTATAGGAAACCCTACGGACACCGGTGAGATCCCCAAATTCTGTAGGAGACAAGGACTTTGCCAAGTTTCTGGATGCTAATCCCAGTCTTTGTCTACAATACTATTTGTCTCATACCCCTGACCGTGCGCCTGATGGTCAGCTCCTTATGGGCATGCCTATTAGTATAGCTGCTCATTTAGCTCCTACTCCTCCTGATAACAATACCTTACTTCCCGCATCACTAGCCCCGTCTCCCGATCCGGCAATGGGCGAGAGGTTCAATACGACCCGATTAGCTTTCCTTTTGTTAATCTTGGACCCCATGTATCGCCACCACCAACTGCCCCTATCTCGTCTCTCTTTCAGACCACTCCATTCATGACTTACTCTCTGCCACCTATTCAAACGAGCTTTCCTTCTCAAGCTCCGCCTACCTTTTCATTCCCATACACGTATCCAGTAACCTCAACACCTTATATGGGACATCCCTATTCTGTGGCACCATCACCTCATCCAACCACAGATTTCATCAAGCAAATGATGGACAAAATGCAAAACCTGGAGGCTTCCGTTTCAGGAAGTCGTAGCGCCTTGACATACGAGCAAGTTTGTCGGGAGCCCATTCACCCTTCTGTCCCCCTTCATTCATATCCTCCTCAATGGGAGTTGCCAAAGTTTACTCGTTTTAACAGTAAAGAGGATCCTCAACAACACTTGCGATCATTTAGACATGCTTGTTATTTGATTGCCCATGATGATGCCTTGTTACTCCGCACCTTTCCCATGTCCTTATCAGGGCCTGCCTTGGAGTGGTACAGTGCTTTAACCCAGCACTCAATCTTCTCTTTTAACCAACTAGCCCAATCTTTCTTGGATCATTTCTCCATTAACATTGCCAAGAAAGTATCTATCACTGACCTCTATGCCATCCGACAATTCGAAGACGAATCTATCGCAGATTTCGTTGGACGATGGCGGGGCCTTATCAACCAACTTACGTATGCCTTGCCTCAGGCCGAACTTATCGAACTCTTTACGCGGGCTGCGCTAAGCTCATCTCCCCTACCCTCCAAATTCAAACTTTCCGTACATTCGGCGAGGCCTTTACTATGGCTCGAAAATTAGAAATTCGGGCCTTAGAGGAAGAGAAATTGCGGTTGCGCAAGCAACAAGAACTCCACTTTCCGAACTCCTGATTCTACCAATAAACCAAATACCACCACTCCTCACGCGTCGACCTCTTCTAAATCAAAAGGGCTGTCCACGCGGTGATGGTCAAATCCCAACCACCGTCGATACTCCACCAAAACCACCTATAAATACAAAGTTGAGCCCACCAATTACACTCCCTTGGGAGAAACTTATGGCATCATCCTAGAGAAATTGCTCAAAGTGGGGCTATCACCTTGCCCCCTGTAAAACCTCACTCACTGGGTTTGACTCCACCCATGTAATACCTTCTGGTACAAAGAAAATGACTTTTGTAACTTTCACCGCGTAAAAGGACATAGTCATGAAAGCGCAAGATGTTGAAAAACATAGTGCGGGAAATGGTTGATCTGGGGATATAACACTCGATAATCCTAATGCCCCTGCTAACCGAAATCTGAAAATTTTCAACAAGCCATTCCCGAATCACTCGTCCAGCGTGAACGTAAACCAAGATATCTTAGGTGGGAGAGTGTTCATGAGATCCATGCGAGTCTTCGATTCTCGGCAAAAGCCTCTATTGAAAAATTTTGAATCAAGCCTCTTCACTAACACGGGAGTTTGAACCTCCTTTACCACCATTAAGCCAAAGTGAAATCATTCCTTTACCCATAGAAGAGTTAGCTGCCAGGCTTCCTTCCATTAATGAGTCTTCTTACACCACATCCCTACAAAGCTGTGAGCGGATGCTATCTAATTTATCTATTTCCCAAACGTCCCCTTCTACCACTCTTGCTACCACAAGAGGAAGGCTCACCACTCCTTTTGACATCCTTAGGCAGAAATCTCTTACACTAACATCACCACATTCTTTTAACATGACAGATCCCCTCGAACACGTCCTCCTACCTATTAGTCCCTCATCGCCTAAATCTTTTCAACGACCGGTTGACCTTCTAACATCTATTGATACAGTGCCTCATCTACCTCCTGTGTCACACCCGCAATGGACTGGAATTACAACCCACCTTTCTTCCATACCAAAATTACAAATCACACCTGGAGACTGTCATTCCACAGAAGATAGACAGGCCCTATGGGAACGTTTGAGTACCCCTTTTCCTACTCAAATGCAAATGACTAATCCTGATGTCTCCACCATCTACCCGAAGTGCTTACAGAAGCTTAAAATGCCCCTGTTCTCGCCTTCACCCCCCTCACCTCTACCAAATTCCCCGTCCACTTCTATCAACTTAACCAGATCTTCCCCTATGCTTGGGACCTCACCAATGCCCAGTCTAACACACCCGCCTAAGCGACTCGATTTATCCCAAAATAAACCCGCCCCGCCACCTAGGAGACAAACGCAATCCGGGCCTCTATCAAAACCCCCATCTTCACACCCACCTTCCATATTGGGACCTCATCCCTCCACCTTACATCAATATATCATACCTCCTTTGTTTTACTGCAAAACAACCTCGCCTTTACACCTATACGAGAGATCAAAGGGTATCACAACATCGTTACCCGTGTATCGGTCCACCTATCAACCCTAAACCCATCCCATCATCAAAGGATTTATTTTCTGTCACTCCCCTTTCTCGTGGTTGTTTCCCGCTACCATGCCATCGTAACCTCATCATCTAACCCGGTGAGCGTAACCATTGTAACGAGAAACCACGTTTAGTGAAAAACATGTCGTACCCTCGACTAAACCACCACCCATACGAACTAAACACGCCCAAACATTACCACAACCCACACAATCAATACCCTCATCTTCTTCTGATTTTGACCCACTCAAAGGATCCTACGCCAAAATCCTTGCTATGTTGGTGGAGAATGCGACCATCTCTCTACCCCCACTTCGACCTTATGACCCGTCTAAGCCCCGACCTGTGGATTATGATGAGTCTAAAATCTGCGCCTATCACCGCACACCTGGACATGATGTAGAAGGATGCAAAGCTCTAAAAACCATCCTTCGCCAGTCACCTCTTCCGGATCGAAAGATTAAGAAAAACAACTTACGCAGGGAGAGACCTCTAGCGTCAATTCCCTCTACTATACCATCTGTCCCCGCCTCACCAAGATCGATCATTATTACAACCCCACCTCTTGAAGACCATGAATTATCCCAACCATCTTCTTCATCTCAGGTCTACGAGATTAATATGATTAGTGTCGCTACTCGAGGACAGAAAAACAATGGGAAGGCGAAAGAAAACACACCTGCGGCATCTCTTTCTCCTTCGACCATCCCGATTACACCACCACCTAAAGTGGTTATTCGCGAGACCCGCCTATCCGTCTCTAATGGAGTTGCCCACCGAACCATGATCAAACGGCTTCATCGATCGCCCGTAAAAATGACACTATATGATCTCATTCGGACTTCGAATCTCATCGACAAGCTCTCGTTGAGATCCTTGAGGATAGAGGTTTTCCCAATGAAACCCCCTGTTACCTCCATTCTAACACCCAATCACGTTGCCTCTCTCACCAAACAATCCATCTCCCCCACCACTTGTCTCAAAACAACAAGCGCTGCGGTTAGTTTCTCGGAAGATGAAATTATCGACTTTAGTACGAGAAGACCACGACCTGCCCTTTTCATTTCGCTACGTCCGAGACATTCGAGTACGTCGGGTTATGATTGACGGGGGCGCTAGCCTAAACATCATCTCTTCAAAAGCCTTCCAACAAATGAACATCCCTTCTAGTTGCATGTGTGCCAACCCCATCATGTTGCGGTCATTCAATGATGCTATTACTTCTACCTAGGGCCGTGATCCTCAACATTCGCGTAGGACCACGTACTTTACCCGAACTCTTCTATGTCCTTGAAGGAGAGTTCCAATATAATATATTGCTAGGTCGTCCTTGGATCCGGGCCATGGGATGCGTCCCCTCAACATTACATCGATGTATAAAATTTGAGTACGAGGGGAAGTCCTACACTGTAAAAGCTGATCCTCCCCCCTTCAAAACTTGCAATATGTTATACCGCCCAAACGATGTGCTTATACCAATTAAGACACCCATACATTCAACCCAACCATCCTCTTCAATATACCTCAACCGTCACCTCATTGCACCTCACCTTGATGAAACCACCGTCGCACAAACCACTTCTCTTCCCTTAGCTAACATCCCAACCTCGACCCCTTAGTAGGCGTTTTCATCGCCTTACGGTTTGGGGAGTATCGCTATATGCGTTAGTTCTTTCCCTACCCGCGAGTACGGACAATTACATGCACACCCCACCTACGGACCGTCGCGTGGGGAGATAATCTCTTACGGACCACCCCATTGTCGCACTAACCTAACATATGGGGGTGTTGGCGCATCCTCCATTACCCCTGAACCTCCTCTTGGTGTGGTTCCCTTCGATCCGATTTTCAATACTTGACAAATCGTCGTTTTCCCTCACCTTCTTGACTCGTATGCGTGGAAGGCTTTGGTTTTGGCCTTTCTGAACAAGGCCGACATACTCTCATCCCCATCACCACACGCAAACATAATGATCGCGGTGGTCTTGGTTTTCGAAACACCTCGCGGGGAGACACCTCCTGTCGGGTTTGTATCTGGAAGAAGAGGGCGTCGCCCCTACCAGAACCATCATCACCCACTTTGCCATCATCTCCCACGAGAATCGATGGACCACCTGAATCTATCCCTCCTAACTTTTTTTTTTTCATAAATGCTATCTTCATAGGTCCTCTCACTTATCAGCGCGATAATGAGGACCCATCTTCTCTTCCCCTTACTATATCCGGACATGATCGAAGAGGATTCACCTTTGATTAATGTTGTTGAATGCCGGGATAGCGACTCCATCCTCACTTACAGGCGCGGATGATTCTTATATTCAACGCGCCCTACCATCTGAAACCCAAACTATCTTTGAGCAGATCTACTATAGAAATCAACATCCACACGGAGGAAGATCCTCACATAGTGAAGATTGGACAATCCCTTGACACATCGAACAAGCCGCCTTTACTACCTTTCTCCAGTGCTCATGACCAAGCTTTCGCATGGTCTTACGGCCCTGACATGCGAGGAATTGATCCTACCATTGCCGTCCATAACATCACTCTAAACCCGATTCCAAACCGAGTCAAGCGAAATTGAGAAAAATGCATCACGCATTGCTCTCTTGGTGAGGAGCTCCAGCGACTCCTTCTGTTTCCTTCATTACGCTATTGACTATCCTCAATGGATTTCTAACATCGTACTGTCACGAAAGCGGCGGGGGACTTCGGATATGCAGTTTCCGGGATCTTAACCTCGCTTGCCCTAAGGATGACTTCCCCCTCCCAAGTATTGATCAACTTGTTGATCTCACTGCGGGTCACGAAATGCTTTCTCTCATGGATGGCTTTTGAGTTCTGACCAAATTTTGGTTGCCTGCCGATCAACACAAAGCGCCTTCATAACTCCTTGGGAACTTTACCATTACCGTGTAATGCCGTTTGGCCTTAAGAATGCTGGTGCGACCTATCAGCGGGCTATGACCTACATTTTCCATGACATTATGCACACTATCCTCGAAGATTACGTTGATGATCTTCTGGGCAAGTCTAAACATCGCAGTGAACATCTCGATGTTTTAACCATTATTTTTGATCGCCTATTACAATATTCTGTCCGTCTTCAACCAAAGAAATGTGTCTTTGGTGTCCTTTCGGGGAAACTTCTGGGCTTTATCGTCTCTTTACGTGGCATTGAGGTCGATCCATCTAAAGTAAAAGCTATCCTAGAAATGCCCCCACCCAAAAACCTTAAACAATTGCGTAGTTTGCAGGGTAAACTTCAATCCATCCGGCGTTTCATTTCCCAACTCTCGGATCGATGTCACCCTTTTCATCACCTTCTAAAAAAGGACGTTGCCTTTGATGGGTGAGGAGTGTCACCAAGCCTTGAAGCTCTCAAAACATATCTCTTGACCACTGTGCTTATCCCACCCCGGACGACCGTCCTTTCTACCTTTATCTTTCCGCCCACCATGACCATGCTATAGGAGCTATGCTCGCCCATCGAGACCCGGCACGCGAGAAGCGGGCCGTTTACTATATAAGTCGTACCCTCGTGGATTACGAGACTAGGTATACACATGTAGAAAAATTGTGCTGGCCTATCATTCGTCGCCACCAAACTCCGACATTACCTCTGAATCACAAAACTTTCGTCATCACCAACACGGACCCCATTCATTATATATCGCCAAACCACACCTAAACCAACGCATCGCTCGATGGCTCATGCTCCTCGCCGACCTCGACCTTGAGTTTATACAAGAAATCAATCAAAGGACAAACTCTTGCGAGATCAACTTGCGGAGGCCCCTCTGCAGGGAACAATTTACCAATTTTACCTTCCCGAGCGAACTCATCGCCACTCTTTCGCTCGGAGAAGTGTCGTATCAAATGACCCTCTTCTTCGATGGATCTAAGTGCGGTAGCGGTGGAGGAGCCGGCATTGTTCTCATCCCTCTTGACGCTGAACCTATGCCTCTTTCATTCCGACTTGATTTCCCTTGCACTAATAATACAGCGGAATACGAGGCCCTTGTTCTAGGTCTCCAAGTTGCGTTACACTTAGGTATCAAATCTATCAACATTTTTGGCGACTCCCAATTGGTAGTCAATCAAGTTACGGGCATCTACCAATGTAAAAACGAGGAACTTCAGAAGTACAAACACCACGTGGAGTCACTTCTAGCCTTATTTACTCACTATGCTATACAAACCATTCCCCGCTCCACTAACAAATTTGCGGATACTATGGCTTGCTTAGCCTCGCAAATTCCCGCCGCACCAACTGACTCTGAATTATTCGTTGTGGTTCAGCAACTTTTTGCACCATCCTATTCAACCCCGGTAGTTTGCATGATAAATACTGTGTCTACTAATTCACAGGATACCTGGTACCACCAATTTCATGACTACCTTACAATCTCTGTCCTCCCACCTGATCTTACTAGTAACGGCAAACGTGCTTTTCTTAAAAGTGTTTCGCGTTATGTTGTCATGGGGGGACTCCTCTATAAACGTGGCTTTGATGGCATCCTCCTTCGCTGTCTAACCGGCGCAGAAATCACTCATACCATCCAACAGGTCCATGACGGTATTTGTGGTGGACATTTTAGCGGCCTTGCCGTGGCCAAACGAATCCTTCGCCTTGGTTATTATTGGCCTACTCTCAATAACGACTGCTACGAATATGTTAAGTGTTGTGTCATGTGTCAACAACATGCCAATCTTCAACATACTCCTAGCCACCGCTACTGGTGCACGAGATCTTTGGCCTTTCTCACTGATGGGGTTTAGACCTTATTGGTGAGATTCACCCGACCTCTTCACAACGTCACCGTTGGATACTCACAATGACCAAGAATATTACACAAAATGGGTGGAGGCCGTTCCACTCATTTCAATCAAAAAAGAAAAAAATTGTCGAATTCATTAACCATCACATTATCTGTCGTTTTGGTATTCCTCATCGCCTAATAACAGATAATGGTAAATCTTTCAAAAATAAGTTGTTACAAGACCTTTGTGACAACTTTGGTATCAAACTTAGTTTCTCGTCACCTTACTATCCACAAGCCAATGGTCAAGCCGAATCTTCTAATAAAACTCTAACCAAAATCCTCATGAAAGTCGTCAATGAATCTGGAAGAAATTGGCACGATCACATTCCCTTTGCCCTTTGGGCTTATCGTACTAGCATTCGTACCTCCACTAATGCCACACCTTTTTCATTGGTATATGGCACCGAGGCTGTTTTGCCTCTCGAAATACAAATACCCTCCCTTAGAATATCTCTTCAGGATATTCTCACCAACGATGATTTCCGCCAAGAGCGGTTAGCCCAATTAGAGCTTCTTGTGACGGCGTCTTACAGCTCTCGATCACCTCCAAATCTATCAAAAACGCATCAAGCGTGCTTATGATAAGCGACTTCATGAGCGTACCTTTAAGGTTGGTGATCTTGTCCTCAAAGAGAATCAACATGTAACCAAACTAGAAAAGAGCAAACGTGGAAAATTTGCTCCCAATTGGATTGGGCCTTATATAATCACTCACACCTATGGATCAGGCACTTATCGTTTAGCTTCGCTTAATGGTAAACTGAGCACAGAACCCATAATGCCTTGCATCTTCGACCATTCTCTTTGTTGAATCTAGTGTTATATCACTCCTTATCTACCTCTTGCTCGTCCCTTGAGCTCATTTACCACCACATACACTTTGTCTCTATACATCTCGAAATAAAATCAAGCTCACCCCTCTCCACCCCCTTACGATGCCTTCCCCTTCTTAGTCTAGTCCATGACTTCAAAGTATTAAAATAAGCCGTATTCTTATGGGATTTTCTTGAGTCAAACTTCCTACTAAACTAGATGCTTTCACGCAAAAAGAACATCTAGTTATCTAAAATTAAATATATTGCTCCCTCGAAGGACAGCTATATGCCAAACTATGCTCTGCTCTATAAATGGTTGCTCCCTGAAGGGAAGGCTATGCTTACTAAAATCATCTCTGCTACTATAAATGAATTGCTCCCCGAAGGACAGCTATATACAGTCAGCCTTTATCGAAGCTTCTCGCATTGATCGGCCGTGAAGACCTCAAGAATAAAACAATCAATATCCCTTGTAGACTTCCCGCATCGATCAGTCTACATTCAATAAAATAAAAGCCTCATACAAAAGAAACTTTTTGGGTCATGGACTTGTCTATTTAGGGTAGGTTCTCTTTCGTTGTAACAAGTTCTTTGTACCTCAGCTCTATCATCCACATCACCTCACCATTTGTTCAACTCAAGGGACGTAACGTACACCTGATATATTGTGATAATACAACTCTTTTCACCTATGGACTTCTCGTCTATACACGGCACTTAGGGCTTCAGGCTCGTTCTATGTTGTGTGGTTTGTTTATCTCTTTTCACCTACGGAGCACTCTTTCCGCTTTGCCTCGCATCTAGAATTGTGTGTTGATCTTAATCAGGACACTATTCCCTACTACTGGGGTATGCTAACCTTTGCTTTACCTATACCTACACCAACAACATTATCCTATCAGCACCAACAACATTACCCTACCAACATCAAATTTTTACCAAATGACAAATTGCCTAAACCATACCAAATTGCCTAAATTCACCCCTCCACGATCCTAAGGAGAACTACATCGATCGAGGCCCTTCCTTGCTTTGTGCGATGGGCTATGTAGGCAAGCACTTCGGAGACATGGGGTCTCCCAAGGTTAGCTCGACCATCCCCTACCATAACCTATCTTGTGTGGTGAATATAAATATTTTTGTGTATTTTTATTTTAATCACATTTCTCTTTATCCTTTTTCGAAACACCGAAAATCAAAACACCGACAATCTTATTATTATCATAACTCAAATCAACATACATATTCAGTTTTATTTAGATGTTAAACAAATACATCTTCTCTATCATCGACACGCAGGTCGGCATCCTTATTCTTATACCTCGCTAACATATACTCAGACCATCACAACTCATCCCGAACTAGGTGATGATCGTGATCGTCGACCCCTCTCGCCGGGCCTCTCTGTCCTCAAAGGTACCGCGGCTATTGGTACCACTTGTGAGCGATGCCAATCTCTCCTGTAACATATGAACACGCCCTCTCGCATGGAGAACTCCGACCTCTAGTCTCGCCGCCCGTGACTCATGACCACTAACAATCCTCTTGTCTCATTCACCTGCGTTTGGAGCTGCTGAACCAAACGCTGCAGATGATCCCTCTCTGCTGTAATCACCACTGTGTCAGGGCGCTCACGTACACCTCGCAGTTCTGCTACCCACCATAATCTATAGGCCTCTGTCATTCCTGCATCCATTACCCTGCGATCGGCTGCTGCCTCTTGAGTCCATACGGAGGTGTTGGCGGGGAGGTGAGAATCTTTGCCTCGGCATCGATCCTCATATATGGTCTATAAGCTGTGGTATGTCTGCACAAATCAAATTGTCACCGCACGCGATCTATAGGAATCCTCTCATATTCACTGGCTTTTGTGCCCTTGTGATCCACCTTAATCGCTCTACACCTCTCAACTCCTCATCTATGTTCTCGGTTACCATATAGTTCCGTGGGGCCTCAATGAGATATCCATAGCTGTCACTCTCTCTCTCCCATACTGCCTATAATACTCAATATCTGTCACGGCACGGGATCGGCCTCTTGTTACTGTCTGGACCCATCGTCGAATCCCGACCTCGTACTCGGTCTCTCTCTGCTGGATGGATCGGCCTATTAGTCGCACACAAACAATGTGCTCATAGGCCCAACGAGTGTAATAAGTATGAGCAATCCAACGTTGTCTGTGACTTCGCCTACAAGAGCCCATAACCCCTGTATAGCTCGCCAAATATGCGGTGCCCATGCAAGCGTGCGTTCCTTTCTATCATCTCCCGGATAACACACATCAACGCCTTTGGAAATTTCCCCCTTGGCCTCGGTAATGCATAATACCCTCTGCTATCATTAATATCACTGCTAACCTTGTCTCCTCGGGGTGTCTTTGCATACATTACCCCATATGTAAGCGATAAACCTCATTGTGTCAAATCTCGTGCGTATGGACCAAATCTGCTTTGTTATCGCTCCCGTGCCGCTAGGTAGTGCACGATATCTTGGCTCTCTGTAATAGGGAGTCTCAAAATCGAAACACATCTTCGATATTCTTTGTCATCTCACTGTTGGCGGATAGAAGGTATTTGTCTCGGGATTCCATCTCTCAATCGGCGCTGTAACATACCATGGTTACGTGCGATTCGTGAATAATAACGGATTCCACTTAACCTGACGATTTATCAATGTCCATTCCATTGGTGTTACATCCGCTCGGATTCGCGACAACAGCGCTGGCACACTATCATTCATCCTCAACTCTGTCTCTGCCTGCATACACCAAAACAACAAACAACCATTCAACCCGTTAGGGTCTTTTTCAAACATTCTGGAAATTTCTCCGATGCTTAGGTGCGGTTATACGTAACCGATATCGGTTAAACAACGATATCCGGTTCTACCTAACGCTACCGGTCACTTTGTCAATTTTATACACTTTCCTTAAAAACAACCACCTCGACTGATAATTTGCTCGTTTCTTCGTTTTTATACATATAAACATACGAAACCCACGATTGCCTACCCGGTAACACTTACCTCACTGCTGACCCTTGTTATCATGTTTTCTTTCTCCTATTTACCCACCTATTCTACCCCATCTTCTTCACAAAACCATCACGAAATCAAATCACAACCAAAGCGTTTACCTCTTGGGTTGCGGTAGCTTGCGGTGGCCCTTGTCTTCTCTCTTGTCCTGCTGCTTTGAATGTTTCTCCTCGTCTGCCATTATCACCACCTTTTTCAAACTGCCTTGCTATCTTACGAATCTCGGATCACAATTCCCTTTTCTTGTCTCTTCTCTCCTTATCACTCAGTTTCTCATGCAAAAACTGTCGTGATCGTCAAAAGCAGCGTCGCGTTCGCGCTTTTAACCTCTTGCATGGCTCTAAATTAAAACTTGATTTGCCACCCTAGCTTTTTATTTTTAGAAAAGCCCATACCTAAATAACCGGTGCGGTTACTTAACCGATATCGGTGCATTAGCTTCCGAGCATCGGTTACCTAGCAAATCTGAGTTTACACCCTCCTTTTTGAAGCAGGGTTCTTTTCTTCATTTCTCATCTAAATTTTTGTCGCGCCCGCCTCTTTGCCTGCATAAACAACACAATTTACCACATTTTGTTCATCCATCACATATAACATTACATTTTCATTAAACATCATTTATTATACACAGATACACAAACCATGAACTACAGATACCAAAAAGCTATCAATCTATACATCATTGGGAACCAACTCATCAGTTACATACATCACAATATCACAAAACTACCAATTCATCACATAACCTGACATTCATATATATACGTACAAACAAACAAAAACATCAGCATCATCCATCTATCAACATGTCAATTAAACTCATCACACATTCTATCTATTACCAGCCATTAACCACATATTTCAACACATTTGGAACACTGCATGTGGATCAAAACATCGTCTCTATATATATATATATATACAAATTTTCAAAAATACAATGTGCCCTACATCGGGGCCTCTGTGATCTCATACAATACCAAAGCCGGCACGCAGGCCGCAATACCTACCAAAAATATCGACTCGGCTCGCAGGCCGGTCTCTCATATCAAAAATATACTCGGCTCGCAGGCCGGTATCAAATATACAACCCGTACTCGGCTCGCAGGCCGGTATATAATAAATAAATGAATGAAAACAACGAATAACTGTAGGCACGCAGGCCTCTATCAAATACAACCGGTTCGCAGACCGGTGCCGTGTCCTACAAAACCACGTCGGGGATCTATCGGCTCTCCCCACCGCCCTCGGCACCTCTCCCCAGCTGGTCCCCTGTGTGGCGCCTCTCGCCTCCTGCTGTCACGGACACGCCGGTGTGGGTGCCCCTCCACGAGATCTCTGGGCTGCGCGAGGTCTGCGCTCTATGTTTGCGCATATGCACGATAATCGACTCCGGTACTATCAAGAATATCCACGATAATAACGGGCCTCTGCTCTAACCTCCATATGCGATCTCTCGCCTTTGAAAGGCCCAGGGCTGGTCCCTGGCACCCAACACCACTATCCCCGAGCTGCCACCTTTTTGTGTTGTGTGGCTGGTGGAGGTCTTTGCACTGTGCACTGTACTGCACTGTGACCGTGGTGGTACTGGGCTGTGGGTTGTCTTCTTTGCTGGTATGCAATTTGCTGTACATGCACACTTTGCACTGGGTTTGTCTTCTGTGGTGGTGGTCTGTGCACAATGCTGCACGAGCACAGGCTAGCTGCATTTGCCCTGTAAAACCCCTATCTGTGCACTGTCGTGACCATTTATCCTGTAATTGCTTTGCCCCGGGCTGATCTCTCTGCTGAGTCACCGGCATTGCCCAAGTCTGGCTGCGCAGGCGGTACTATCCTCGCTGCTCTCTGCCCTGCCCACCATACCCTGTATGCTGCCGTGCACCCGGCATCATCCACACCCCCACCTGCTGGTCTCTCCGCTACCCAGTCTGGATCCCAAGGCTGTGGTGCTGGTAGTGGGGCCTCTACATCATCCCTCCCTCTGTGCGAGGGAAGGGAGGTGGCTCATCTGTGGCAGCCCCATGCACTGCGTACCCTCTAAGGGTATCGCTCGTACTCTCCGGCCTCCGTCCTGCTATCCAGAATGTATACTGGATCAGGCGCAGCTGTATGCGGGCTCCTCTGCCAGGCTGATGACCTCTGTAGGGTCTCCATATAATGTCTACTGCGGTAAGGCCCTCTAGCATATGTCTATAGTAGGCCACATCCCGACCTGCAACAACTGCTCGTGGCTGGCCCACGACCCCCAACCACCTCTGAAAGCCATATCGGTATACGATCGTGGCCCAGGCTCTTTGGGGGTAGCCCTCTTGGCTGATGCATACGATGTGCTCGTATGCCCAAGTGAGTCAACAAAAGGTCGAACAAATACCAAATCGCCTCCTCCGGCGATAGCCCCATAACTCCCTGTATAATTGCACCAGATATCACTGGTGCCCATGCAAAACAGGTGTGCTCCTCCACCATCTCCAGTAGCACCCCCATCAATGCCCGTGGGAGCGGCCTCCCTACGAATCCGGGAGGCAAAGCGGGTGACCCCTATCATCATCAACCACCACGGTGAGCCGTGTCTCATGTCTGTGTGTGCGGTACATGTCCCCATATCAATGCTCGTGCTATGATATGTAAGAAGCGCGAGCTGCATCCCAAAAACACTAGGTATGCTATCCATGGCGATCTCTGAATCCACGGAAAATGGCCTCTCCCTCGATCGGTAGCCGCGAGGATGCGTACACATCCTCTAATGTGACGGTCATCTCCCGGTCGGCGAGATGGAACACATTGGCCGCCGGATCCCATCTCTCGATGAGGGCGACCATCAGGCTGTGATCTCTGTCGATCGCTCTGTATCTCTGGACCCCGCCAAGCCCCACCTCGCGCATGATGGCCCAATGCGCCGCAGATATGTGTGGCCTCATCCGGCTCAATAGTGGAGGCATCCTATCACGCATCGTCAGCTGGCGCGTGCTGCAAAATCAGCCCACATCCTTAGACCCACTCGTTATAATAACATCTACTTTACCATCTACCCCTTTTTTTTTTTTGTAACACCCAAAATCTAACCCCACCCCAACACGCTACACTTACCCACCCGAAACCCAACCTAAAAACCCACCCCACCAAGTCACCCTATCCACCCACTCACCCAAACTCAACCCAACCCACTCACCCAAAACCCACACCCAAGCCACCCTACCCACTTTTGACCCTATCAACCCAACACACTAAACCCTCAACCCCTAACCCTATCCCCTCCCCACCCACAACCAAAACAAACAAACCAAACCCACTGACCCAAAACAAACAAACCATCCCCAACCCTGACCCCACACCCACCCCCAACCCACCCTGACCCCAACCCAACCCCCCTACATAAACCCACAACCGGCGCGGCAGTCGATACATCACCGGCGCCGGTCACAAACAATTGTACCCTTCCCTAAACTTTAGCGACCGATGCCGGTCGCTTAGTGACCGACATCGGTCACTGTTCTATCCCGGAGCCGAACCCCCGCGCGGCCCCCAAACTCATTTTTTTACCTATTTCTACCCATCTACCCACCCAAAAACCCTAAAAACTTACCCACCTACCCACCTTAGCCTATCTAACCTATCTACCCTCTCCCTTTCTCAAATTACCCCATTTACTCATTCTTTCCTACAAAATACAAATTCCTACCCAAATCCCAAAAACACCATAAATCAACCAAATCACCAAATTAAAGAGTTTAGAACCTACCGGTACGACGACACGTCGTCGTGGTGGGATGGGTGGTGGCGGTCCAGCTGGTCCAGCCCCTCCAGCTCCTCCTGCCTGTGCCATGGCTCCAATCCTGATCTGCTGGGTCCCCGGTCAATCACCTGCTGCCTCCTCAACTATTCGGGCCCACTATCAACTCTCTCCGCCAATCAAATAGCTCCACCTCACTCAATACCCCTCCAAATCAACTCTCCACGTCAGACAAGTCAATTTTGGATTACAAATAACAAAAGTGACAATGACAGGCCGTATATTTCTTTTTATAGGTTTTTCGTCTTAAACCGATGTCGGTTTCCTTTTGCCCTAGGAAACCGGTATCGGTCCCTTAACCGATATCGGTCATGATGAATCGACGTCGGTCTGATACCTCTTTTACCCCATTCTTTGCCGTTCCTTACTCCTTGCCTCTTTTTCACCAATATCGCCTCTGTCCACCTTTGTTGCACAACATTTGTTTCCTGGTGCCCCACTTTGCCCCGAGGCCTCGCCCAGTTTGGCCCAAGACCCAAGGCCTCACCTACCACTTGACCCAAGGCCCACCTACCAGGACCCAGGCCTCAACCTACCCACTTGGCCCGACCCAAGGCCTCGACCCCTACCTACCTATTTGGCCCGGCCCAAGGCCTCGCCCTACAGGTTGGCTCGACCCAAGGCCTCACCCTACCACTTGGCTGTTGGCCCCCGACCCAAGGCCTCGCCTACCTGTTGGCCCGCCAAGGCCTACCTATTTGGCCCGACCCAAGGCCTCAACCTACCTGTTGGCCCGACCCAAGGCCTCGCCTACCTATTTGGCCCGACCCAAGGCCTCGCCAACCTACCTATTGGCCACGACCCAAGGCCTCAAGGCCTCGACCCAAGGCCTACCTATTTGGCCACGACCCAAGGCCTCGCCCTACCTGTTGGCCCGACCTGGCCTACCTATTTTTGGCCCGACCCAAGGCCTCGCCCCACTTATTTGGCCCGACCCAAGGCCTCGCCCTACCTATTGGGCCCGACCAACGTTTTATTTTATCCATCCATCCTGTACCTTGTGTTCAATCGAGCTCACTTGTTCGTGTTTTAGCATGATTAGGGTCCTTGACTTGATCTGTCGACCAACTTTGCCTAGACCTAGACCGTGACGTTTATCTCAACCAAACCAACCATTTGGTACTGCCGAACATGCCTAAACGTTCCTGTACCTTACATTATATACCTGGAGCTACTTCCTATGCCTTGGATACCAGGATTATATCACCCTTGTTTGGATAAACTATCGACCTTTGCCTATACATTCTTTGGTTTGCTCGTCAAATCATGTACCCTAGTCGTACTATTGCATTTCAACATGCGTCTGCTTCCTTGGACCTACACCATCACCTTATCATCCTCTCTACCACATATACCCTTTATCAACCCTATCCCTGATTTCCCGTTCACTCAATCTGTGATAGATTTGAGGGGGATTACCTATATCTTTAACATGAGAAACCACTTCATATTATTGTCCGCGCAGCTTTACAAGACAAGCTACACGACAATAAGGGGCTAATGTAGACACCAAATTCGTGTCTCACGACCCCTTGTGACCCGCATCTCATTTCGCAACCTAACCTCATTACCTAAACCTTACACAAGTATTTATTAATTGCCTTGTAATTGATAAATCTACACCACCTTACCTACCACCTCACTTGGCCACCTCACCATGACCTAGCCCTAACCCTAAACTAACCTAATTAGGACCCATGACTTGGTCTAGACTCACATCCATAACTAATGCCTCCTTACTCGCACCCAAAGCCGACCTTCTAGCCACTTGACCAAGCCCGCAACTGATCCCTCGGGAGAAAAGCAGGGAAGGTGGGCTATTTTACTAAAAATAGCCTACTTTTTCCTAACCGATGCCGGTTCCTACTCGACCGCCGTCGGTTACGCAACCGCCATCGGTTCCCTGTAAATGGGCTTCCCAAACCAAAACAACGGATGGGAATTTCATTTTTGAAGATCAGTCGAAGGATTTTTAATCAAAGGAGAGTCCAAAGCGATCAGCAGAGTCCAGAACTTCACTTGACCAAGCAGAGACGAGTAAAGAAACCAGAAGAGTTGGCAGCAAAGGAGATCAACTTGCACCTTCATCAAAAAAACCAGTAAGTTATATCTTGCATGTCCTCCATTATAACATTTCTTGTGCTTTTGGAATTGTAATCTTCCCAAATCCGTTCCTGAATCCATTATCTAACATACCATTGCCTCTAACCATCATTCTTTAGCTTCTAACCATCCCATTTCTCAATACTATCCAAAAACCAGCCATTCTACAAACACCACAACCAGCCCGGAAGATCACGGAACCAAGCGGTATCGGTTATCGGTGACCGCCATCGGTTATAGATAACCGGCATCGGTTCCTTTGATCAAAACCAAGGAAACATGCCTTTTCCCTACCCGGTTCCACGAAACAATTTAATTAGTACTCTCGGTATTTTGTGTTAATTCATATTAGCGAGAGGAACTGACCACCTTCGAAAGGAAGTTTCATACTTCACAGGCCCAAGCGATTCCCTCATTTATTATCTAATCAAAATCTTGTGGTCTTGTGTTCTTATTTGCGAGTAGTCCTTCCAAGACAAAAGGAGTTCTTCACAGTCGGCTGATCTTTCTCTATGCACGCGCACATCTTCTCGACATTCTACAGGTATTCCTCCTAACCCTAACCTTATCTGTTTCTACTGAGGAGCGAAGCATTTCAGTGAAACATCACTATAAGATGAATGGTAAAGGAGTGGTTATGTAACCTAAGGTGTGTACCACTACCGATTATAGGGGTGATGATTTAGCCTAAATTGTATGTCACTAACCCAAAAATGTCACATGATGAAAGGTCAAATGATAAATGCATGATGAGGAGAAGGTCCATTTTATTTGTAAACCCCTGGCAATCGAGTATGGATCAAGGAACTAAAATACGTCATAGGTCGGTGAGTGCAACACGTATGAGATGATGTAGTATATGTTATAATAATAAATGACCATCGACATGTAGAAATGTTTAATACATAATGAATAATATGCAATGCAATGTGTGTAGGTAGACTAGTAATGTAGAGATGTGTGTTACGTAGTATGTAGTATGTAGGTTGAGCAGTATGTAATGCTAGATGTAAGGACAATAGTAGTGTGACATATGTATGATGTATAGACATGCAAAGATTGAAATGATATGGACTAAATATAGAATGTGTGAAATGCGATGTGTGGTGTCTATAGTGCATTGTGTGGGTTTCATGTGTAGTAAGTTCTCAATAGTCAAGTGTGAACCGAATCACAAAAGTGTTTCATTGGGTAATGACGTTTCTAAAACATGTGTATGTCAATGCAAGATGAGATTCAATGTATATGCTATGAGTGGGATGTGGTACTATGTAATGATGCTAGAATGCATGGGGTGGGCGTGTTAAATGATATCCCCTCAAGTGTACGAATGATGGAGATCTTAGTAAAAAAACACTAAGTGGATCAATGTAGGGAGTAGTTTCCTTAACAAAAGTGATGGGACACTAAGGTGGTAATGTCGCAGAAAACTTGAGTGGAGAGGTATTTGCTTTAACAAAATGATTAGGAAACAGAAGTGGAGTAGGATGGTGAGAAATCTTGAATGGTGGCAGCTTTGGTAGTATTGATGATGCTACCAAAGGATAAGGTCGATTGATTTTGAGAGGTGGTTGTGCACTTTGACTTGGTAATGTTGTAGATGTGTTGGGAGGAAGAAGTGTTATATTGGTTTTTATAGGTGGTTGTTTAGGTAGTGCTTGTCTTTTCAAAGAAGGTGCATGAGAAACAAGTGGCGTGATGCTCATTAAGTGGAGAAGAAGCAACATCAAAAATAGGAGAATCATGTGATGGAACTATAGTATTTTTCTAACTAGGAGAAGAATCATTATGCACATGTGAGTGATTGTCAATATCAAGCATGTAATGAATAAGAGAATCATCTAGAACTTCCTTAGAAAGATTAGAAGGAGGCTCACTAGTAGCCGCATAGCATGGTATAGCAGTTGTAGATGGGCATGTAATAGAATGTTGTGCATTGAATGAGATAAAACCCTGACACTCAAGATGTTTGATTATTCATGGAAAAGTGTGACAATCATTGTCATTATGTCCATTGATTTGATGATAATTACAATATGGATGACCTTGATATTTCACTAACCGATAGGGAGAATAGTAATGAGTAGGTAGTAGAGTGATTAACTAATGAATAAGGAGTTGAATAAGAATGTCATGTTGTGTAGTATTATGCTCAAATATGAGAGGCTCGGGAAATGGCATGTCTTGAGGTTCAACTAGATGACATGTAGTGGACATAGATTGAAGAGGAGATGTAGAGGGAGAACAAACATGAGCCTGAAAATCATCCCTAAGCTATTCAATTTCAGATTTGAGAGATGGTTATGGATTCCATAGCCATAAATTTGTCTTTAAACAAAGCATGTAAATCTTGAAATGATTCCAATAGTGGTTGATTAGATGGGGGTAAGTGAACCAACTGGGGGCCAAAAAGTGGACAAAAAACTGAAAATGAACAAAATGTGATCATGTTTTACAATAACGTGATCACGTTATGTTTTCCTAGGCTTAGGAATTCATGAACCTAAAAATGTGTATGTGTTATAACACATATGTATTATAACACATACAAGTTTCTAGTGATATAAAACACGTACGTGTTTTAAGCTATATGAAGTTTAGGAGGGCCTAATGGAGCCATATTTACTAAAATAAATGTTGAGTATAAGAATTAAATAAATCTATTTCTTATAATTTTATTATTTCTTATACTTTAAATTTATTTTAGTAAATATAAGAAGTTAGGGTCACTCTGCACGTGATGGAAGTGGTCCCTTATTTGTGATAGTTATAATCTAGAAGATAGTGTAGACACATGTAGTTTGATCAATACACTATTATTTCTAATAGTGCACTAACTATTCTTCCCTTTGCAAATTGACGGCACACCGCCAATTAGACCTATCTAACTCCCTTCTCACGACATCTTTTTGGTCATATTTCCTCTTATAAACCACTTAAACAAAGTTGTTATATCCTCATTCTAACTACATTATCTTCTTATTCCCTTCTAGTTTGCTTCTATTAGCTCTTTAGAAGATCAATTAGCAGGTTTTTCACAGGGTGCGCGTAGGTGTAAAACAAGGGGCGCGTACACGTTGAAACCCTAGCGTACCCATTAGATCAGGCATGTACCTGTCTGGCGGACTTCATCATTTGCAAATTTTATCTCTACGAGGGGATGTGCATGCGTCTCTATGTCTGGGACACACATGCATCTCCGTAATCTGGGACACGTATCCACCTCTCTAGCCGCACATGCATAAATGGTCTGACTATGTAAAAATTGACAATTTCCTATTTCATGCTTGGGTGCGTACACATTAAAACCTAAGTGTCCATGTCAATATGCGTGCATCTCTATCATGTTGCAAGCGTCTGTGTTTTACTGCATTAGGTTTCACTAATTTTTAACTACAGGCATACTCATTGAGTAGGGCACATATCCATTAGTTGGGAAGTCTTGGTGTCAGATAGGCACGCAGCAAATCAGTATTAAAATTCAAAATTTTACAATCTGCAAAAATCTTTTCTTTTGATCCATTACTGTAGGTTTCTAGGACTAACAATTCAAAAACTGTGTTTTTCTTGGCATTTCAGTTTGCATAGTTAAAGTGTTTTGTTCTTGGCTTAAAATTAGCTTTGTAGAAGTGCGTATGCTCTCTCCTTGCGTCTTCAAAGGTGATCTTGGAGATCAAAAACACTTATACAAAACTCATATTGATTGTTCAAAAACACTTATTTTATAAAGGATGAAGTAAAACTTTCATGTGATTTCAGTAGGATTTTTCACGTTGCGTATGCTCTTCCTTCACACCTTTTGGCGATCTTAGGAATCAAAAGCAAAGTGTAAAATTCTCTTTCTTGACATCAACCTACAAACTGGAAAATTACTAAAAACTTGTTTTCTACAGGACCTAATGCTTGTCAAAGAAGGGTGTCAAAAACAAAAACGCAAACTACTAATACACATGTTTTTTACAGGTTGCCAAATAGTGTGCTACTTAAAAATACATTAAGTTAAAGCAAGATAGAAAACACACTATATTCAAAAGATCGTATTGCAGGTTTCAGAAAAGGGTACGTCCCTATCCTCTCAACTGGAACATAAACCATTTGGCATAACACCTTAAGCTATAACAATGGGGGTGGTTCCAAGAACCCTAAATTAGTCCACCACTGTGTAACCTCGTGGATGAAATAGGAAGCGCTCCGCTTACCCACTTGACTAGTACGCCTTGTGAGATAGAGTTACCGGTGTTCGTATGGCGACCCTGGGAGAGCACACATGGATGCACTAGTTTCCCTTTGTGCTCAAAGGGGGTAAAGTAAAGCTAAGATACTCCCAAGATAGGCAAGGGACTATTTGGGTAAATCACGCTCGCTTAAGACAACTTTGTAACACCTAGTTAAGAGAACTTATTAAGGAGG
The DNA here is from genome assembly GCA_018340775.1 of Taxus wallichiana var. yunnanensis. Classification (NCBI taxonomy): domain Eukaryota; kingdom Viridiplantae; phylum Streptophyta; class Pinopsida; order Cupressales; family Taxaceae; genus Taxus; species Taxus wallichiana. Next base: position 447,771,050 of record CM031237.1, on the reverse strand, counting down.
CCATTCTATCTTGGAGCCCACTTTACTAGTCCATTGTTGTGTCAAGCCATCACGAAGTGACAACTCATTTGGAATCTGAACCTTGTTTTTGAATAAGGCAAGGAACCCTTGTGAGTTTGATCTAAGTGTCTTTTCATCACGAAACTAAAATATGTCCCACTTTCTCTTAGTTTTATTCTTGTCTTTGGATGAGGCGAAACTCTTCCCAAGTGGCACTTGGTTTTTTTTCATCTTTTGATTTATACCCTTGCGTTCTCACCACCCACATTTTTGGGGTGAAAAAGGAGCATACCTAGTGCGTTTTTATCGGAGATAGTGCTTGCCACTTTTTTTTCATTTATGCCCATCCATGTTTATGGTTGGGTTGTTAAACGTCTAAAGTGTGTAGGTATGCTTTTCGTATCTTTGATAAAATTCCTTCCATCTTGATTTCAAGATCATCTTCACCACTATGAGTACGGTTCATCTTTTGTCTCTTCTTGAGTTGATAGTTTTTATTGCATCTTAGATGCACAATCTTGGTACTTACATCGTACTCTCATTTTGTGAGAAAATGATATAATTCCATTTATTGCGCAGCCTACGCTGCTCACATGATTTGAAACTCCTTGCTATACTTATTACTTGGTTTCAATTTCGACGTCATCTGAGTCTTCTTGAAAAGTGTCAATAACACCTTATATATATCATAATAAAGTTTTCATGGTACTAACACCTTGCTTTCTCGGTTAATGTATCACAGTGACGTTGTTACGCTATATGTATTCGTGATTTCCATTTTTAGAAGGTTTGGATTTCTTTGGCATTCAAACTAAGTTTTACGTATACCTTGTCGAGGGACTGTGATGGCATCACGCCAGGCTTAGGCCTTGTTAAGGTTCTAACTGGACCTACATATTGATACATCATTATCACTATCTATTTTTAGGGCATAGGCTTGGTAACAACAAACTGAGTGATCATAACATTTAGGTGTGCATATAAGTGTTCCTTGATAAAAACAACTACATAACACTACATCTAGGATACACTGTGGTATAGTTCAAACATCACCTTGAGCAGCTTGCAGAAACCATACACTTAGGGGTCACACTAGCTACATACCAAACGTCTGCTAGTAATGCCTAAAATCATAAAAATGGCAGCCAAATCGAATGAGCATGATATAGGAGAAAACCCTTTCGACACCTTCCCATTTAGTGGCCACAATTTAGCACCGCTCTTTTCTCAATTCAAAGATATGGAGGCATTAATTGATCATAGTGGAGAAGAGTCAAACTCTTCCAGAGAACAACAAAGGTTAGACCTAAATAGATTTGATGAACTCCTATATTATAATAAAGATCAAGTACTCGCAAGAGTCTTAGCATTAGGAGCTAAAATTCTGCACGAGCGTGAAGAAGAAACAAAGGTCATTAACCCTAACCTAGGAGAGTGAAGATTTTTCTTAGACACAGATAATCCTTTTGATGTGGGATACACTTCCACTTCTAGGCAACATAAGGCCATTGTCGAAGGTGAACCATCATGAAAACCTCACTATAAAAGTTTACATAGAGTGGCGAGCGTAAAGCTTCCCCTCCTCCGAAATTTGATGAAGAAGAGGACCCCTTGGTTGAGGAGGAGATCCTCCAAAATAGATCTTGAAGTTGAGTCAGAAACTAGCAAACCTAGGCTCTTCAAGAAGAAACATATACAAAGACAAAGACAAAAACAAACTTAACGAGTTTCAATTTGATCCACATACAAACTATACCTTTAAAGCAACTCAGGTGCAAAGGCCAATGTCACCTACTAAAGAGCAACTCATTCAAGAGGAATTGAAATCTATGAAAGATACGCTTACTACATTACAACAAGGAAATGTAGGCCAAAATAGAAAATATTCATATGAAGAATTATGTCCTTACCCCTTTGATAAGGACATGTTACAACAACCTTTCCCAAAACACTTTATTATTCCCAAGTTTGATAAATATAAGTGCAAAAGTGATCCTCGTGATCATATAAAAGACTTTTACATGGCTTTCCAAGAGGTCGCGTATAGCGATAATTTCTTAATACGAATTTTTCCTCGCAGCCTAGGAGCCGTGGGATTGGAATGGTTCTATAGCATACCTAAGGGCTCCATTACAATATGGCCCACGTTAGCAGAGAAATTTGTAAGGCATTACTCCTATAATATGGAAAGCGACATCACAATGAATGATCTATATAACACAAAACAAAAACCCAATGAGACATTTGTAGGATTTTTACAACAATGGTGTGGGTTAGCTAGTCGTTTTCCTTGTGCCTTACCAGAAAAATAGTTAGTGAGCATATTTGTTCCTAACTTAAACCCAGAAATAGCCTTTCACTTATAAATGCATTATGGCTCAAACTTCAAAGAAGTCATAGAGAAAGGCAGTCAAATTGAGAAAGCCCTCATTGCCAAGGGAACGCTTAAACCTGTCACTAAAAACAAACATGAAGCCAAATCCACAGACAAACCTAAATTCTTCAATAAGAATAAACATGTTGTTGGTGATGGCATTATAGACTCTAAGAGAGTCCAAGTCGGATAGACATACCCGCTTTTAAAGCTTTCATAAGGACATCATCCCAAAGCACCTACCAAACGTATGTTTACATCCTTAACAGAATCCTTATCTACCATCCTAAAACAATTAGATGACGTGAAAATGGTAGAATATCCGGCTACAACAATACCATATCTAGAAGATGCTCCAAAACTGGTTTGGTTCAAAGATCATGAATATTGTGACTTCCACAGTGTTAAAGGACACAAAATGGATAGATGTTTGAGATTGCGCCATTATATCCAAGACCTCATTGAGGAAGGGAAGATTATTTTGGATTATCCCCCTAAGTCCGGTAAAATTTCAAATGAAAAAATGGGTATTTACAAGGAACCTTTTCCTAACCATGCAGATAAAAAGAAAAGAAAACTAGATCAAGGGCAAACCTCCAATGACTATAGGACTGCTACCTATGTGTACCCTACAAATGATAGTCCTTATGATTCCCTCATTAGATGTATTAGCTCATCTAATGAATAGATCAACACCATTCAGATTTTAGAAAAGAGTTGCGTAGTCGAGACAAGACGTGCCCACTTAGTCATACCAGATCCTGTGCCTATCCCTCAGAAGGTCAGTATAATTTAATAGAGTAGTTAGAGAAAAACATGCTAGGATATCTATTCTCGATCTCCTCAAGATATCTAATGCCCATAAGAACATATTGTACAAAAATTTGTAAAATTTAGGGGTTTCCATAGAGGTAGACCCCACGAACCTTCAAGCCATGATTGCATGCTTAGACACCAATGATCATATTAATTTTGATCATACTGCAATCCCACATAACAACCCAGAGCATAACTTACCCTTATATCTCAAAGTGGTGGTTGTCGTCGCAAAATCAAAAGAGTACTTGTAGATGGGAGATCCGGTCTAAATATTTGCACTTTGAAGTGGTAAAGTAGCTAGGCCATTCAAAAACAGATTTGGGAGCTAAGATTATCATGATCATGGCCTATGAAAATGAAGAAAGAGAGTCAGCAGGGACTATAGTGGTTCCCATGGAGGTAGGACCAATGTTTCATGACACAACGTTCCATGTCCTTGACTTGGACCTTCTATACAACATGCTCTTGGGATGCCCATGGATCCATGCCATGCAAGCTATTCCATCAACTTTTCATTAGTGCATCAAGTTATGTCATGAAGGGTAGGTGGTTACCATTTTGGGCCTAGAACCATTCACACATTATAGGGAATTACACAGTTTTTCTCATGCAACTTATGAATGTCCTTCTATGGATGTTGTTGTCCCTCTACAAATGGAGGCTATAAAAATGAATAGATTCAGAGTCCCTCACGCCTTTCAATCAAGATTTTCCCTCATTGGTCAACCCATTTGCTTCATGGGAGGCAACATCAGCAAAATATGGCCCAGATAAGCCATTCACTCTTGAGTAGGCTCTGTTGATATCAGACTTATCAGTATCCCCAGGACAAGGGGTAAGCCTTATTTTTAGTTCAAGAGCACTCATGAGCAATGTCCTAAACCGTTGGAAAAATTTGTCCATAGTGGTCTCCTATCTAAGGAGAAAATGTTAGAAGACCCTACCAGTAGAGTGTCAGAAGGCACCATGGCTTCATGTAATCAAGCACCTCAGTACATCAAAGGTCCCCTGCATGATGTTTGTCATGGGCTATAGTGGGTTTGGATGTGGCATTAAGGCACAAGGCCGGTTGGAGCCTATCCCTGTCCCTCATTTTAAAGCTAATAAACATGGCCTTGGAATAAGGCCCCATGACGCTCTACCTTTGAAGAATGATGCCACCTCTTCTAAACGTGAGGACGTTTCATCTCATTCTAATAGTGACGTAGATTCCCAATGTAGCCTTTACGAGGATCTTGCCTCCATGAACCTATTCCAAGATCATCATTCCTTACCATATCGAATCCATTTCCTTAGACAAATATCCAAAGAGCCCTTGTATATCCTGAACTTATAGATTGGGATCAACAACTTCACATGCCCCTGGATTTCTTTGAAAATGATGAGGCATTTACTGAGTTCATAGGACTCGGGGACTTTATTTTGGTGGGGACCATAAGAAAGGATTTAAGATTCAACTAGATACTTGTGTCTATTTTGGGGAAGAAGTAGAGATGTGTGGATGATTAAATAAAAAGGCTGTAATACACCTACACCTACTTCGAGAAAGCAGAAAAAGGATAAACGGAGATCCCATAGTGATAAACTCTTTGATAAACTCATAGACAAACAGAACGAAGAGTCTAAAGATGAAGTGATTTATCCATTTAAATATGATCATGAGCTACCACAGGAGGTCAATCTTACTCTTCCCCTTGATCCTACATGGATGGAAGATGCTTCTAAAATGCTTGTTGAGGAAATAATCAACGTCAATATTGGCTCAGAAAAGCAACCCAGGATAATAAAGTTGGGAGCTTCACTCTCAGCTCAGGAACAAAAGACCTTTGTAGAGATCTTAAAATAATACGTGGACATATTCACATGGACATATGTAGATATGCCTAGTTTAGACCTAGAGCTAGTTGTGCACAACCTCGTTGTGCACCCAGATGCCAAACCAATCAAGAAAAAGTTGAGAAAGATGTATCCTAAGGTGGCGCTCTTAGTCAAAGAAGAATTAGAAAAGTTGTTGGCTGCTGATTTCATTAAACCTATTGACTATTCAGAATGGATCTCTAACATAGTCCCAAAGACAAAAAAATTGTTGGCATAAGAATCTACACTGATTTCCATGACATTAACAAAGCATGTCCAAAAGATGATTTTCCCCTACCTAACATTGACATGATAGTTGATTCCACATCCGGTTATGAAATGTTGTCTTTAATGGATGGCTTTTCAGGTTATAACCAGATACAAATTACAGAAGAAGATCAGCATAAGACAACATTCATCACCCCTTGGGGAACATTTTGCTACAAATTCATGCCCTTCAAGCTCAAGAATGTTGGGGCTACTTATCAGCTCTCCATGACAGTTATATTCCATGATATGATAAGTGACATCATGGAGGACTATGTTGATGACATTCTAGCCAAGTCCAAAAGTAGAAAAGAACACCCTGGAGTATTGAGGTGTATTTTTCAGCGTCTACGAGACTATAAGGTTCGCTTGAACCCTAAGAAATGTGTCTTCAGTGTTTTATCAGGAAAGCTCCTAGGATTCATTATTTCATAAAGAGGGATTGAAGTGGACCCTGCAAAGGTTACAACTATCACAAAATGCCACCACCTACCACTCTCAAGCAACTAAGGAGTCTACAAGGGAAAATTTAGGCAATCCGTCGCTTTATTTCACAACTGGCAGATAAGTTGCATCCTTTTACCCATCTACTCAAGAAAGATGTCACCTTCAATTAGGGACCCGATTTGTTAGAAGGCTCTTTGCGCTACTTAAATAGTACTTGACTAGCTCACCGTACTCATATCACCTACCCCAGGTGAAACTCTCCTCTTATACATTTTGGCTACCCAAACTTACTATTGGAGCATTGCTTGCCCAATATGACTTAGCCCATAAAGAGAGAGTTGTTTATTATCTCAGCCGCACCTTGATCGCATACGAGTTGAATTATCCCCAAATAGAAAAGGCCTACTTAGTGGTTGTCTTCACATTTCAAAATCTTTTCCATTATCTCCTGAATAATAAAACTAAGCTCATATCCAAAGTTGACCCTCTCAAGTACCTTTTATCCAAACCTTCCCTCACAAGCTAAATGGCTAATTAGATCATTCTCCGAGTGAATTTGATATCGAGTTTGTGAATCGAATTCTTTAAAAGGAAAAGTATTGGCTAATCACAAGTGTAAGCTCCTCTCCCGTGATTGAAACCTTTATGATTAGATTTACTAGATGCATCTATGATGTATATTGAGGAATTTGTAGAATGGCAGGTTCATTTTGATGGATCTTTTACCTTCCATGGATCTGGAGCAGGAGTGGTTCTCACCACTCCAACATGCGATGTCATCCCACGAGCATTCCGGCTGGGATTCCCATGCACAAATAACATCACAGAGTACGAAGCACTCATTGCTAGCCTCAAGCTACCTATTACATGGAACATCAGACAAGTGCGAGTCATTGGGGACTCTCAACTTATCATAAAATAGGTTAATGATGAGTACAAGGTTAAAGATGAGAATCTTATTCCGTATAAAAATGGTTGAAACTTTGAAGGAATATTTCACACAAGTCATATTTGAACAAAAACCAAGGTGCATAATAGATCCGTAGATGCTATGGCTACTATTGGGTCTCTCTTACGCATAGCACCTGAAGAAAGCAATATGCCTTTCTTCATGGAACATTTATAGGTACCTGCATATGATATGCCAGAGTCATGTTTGGCATGTGAAGTTGATGGTCCTTTATCCCTTCGTATGACCCAATCTTCCAATACCTACAAGATGGCACTCTTCCACCCGACATCACCTATTCGAAAATAAATCCCTTATTGTCCGCATAGCCCATTATACCCTCCTAGAGTCACCCTTTATCATCATGGCTACGATAGGAATCTCGCTTCACTATTTGAATGTTGCTAATTCTATCCATGCAATTACAAAAGTACATGGTGGTATTTGTGGAGCGCATACTAGTGGTATGGTCTTAGCCAAAAGATATTGAGGGTAGGCTATTATTGGCCTACCATGGAATTTGATTGTTGTAACTTTGTAAAGAAGTGTGAACTATGCAAAAATAAGGAAATTTAATACATGCAACCTTGTCACCTAGCAAAATAAGTCATATCTAAAAAGTGGTAATGATTACCCGTCCTTTCGTAAGAGTAACTTGTGTCGGTGAAGATTTGATTTATTTGCTCTTATATCTCGCATGGAGGACATTACCTTTGTATACTCCCATCTAACGATGAGCATGAAAACACTATCGTCACTTTCTCGTACATACACATGTGGCATTCTGCCTTTTGTATATTCCCACATCACGCTGGGGGCATCCACACTTCTTTGTTCTTGTACATTGCTTTTAAAACATGACCTTGGAAAATACAAAAACATTTGGAAAAAGATACACAAAAATCTAAACATCTAGAAAATTTCCTTTTTAGGGATAAAGCTACATTCATTTCACAATGTTATCCTAGGGAAACCTAGACAACAATGAAGACCGTAGTTGTGAAAACTTATCTTTTTAGATAAACCCAAAAACATTAGAAAATATGTCAATGTTGTCCCACAAAAACAAGGTAATGTTTTAATTGCTTTTAGTTGTTGGTTTGTATAGTTTTGATGTGCTTAGTCTGTTGATTGTTTGTTCTTTGAATAGGTTCATTTGCTTACATTATATTAGATCTTATATGATTTATTTATGTATGGCATTGCATTCATTTAGGAACTCTCATACTTATGAAAACTAGTTGTAGGATTCTTTGCTTATTATGTGTGTTTATTAGAATTCATTGTGCTTGCTTAGATTAGGTGCCAACTTTTAATCTCTTGTTAGATTTTACATATGTTTGCTATAGTTATATTTTGTTGTGTTGTTAGAATGTGTATATTTGTTTAGTTTTGTTAAATTTTACTTGTATATTTTGCATAGTTGTTTGTTATCACATCTATCATCTATCATTTCATCACATTTCTAACATCATTCACTACATCATATATATACACAAAAATGCTAAGTATTACATCATGCATGTATGCTAAGCTAAGCATCACATATCATATCATCAATGGGGGCAAGAGGGGTTGTGCATAATCAAAAATCTATCCCCTTGCACCAATATCATCTAGTATCATCCCAAGTGCTAGATTAAAAACTTGAAAACAACTCATAAATCCAAAACATGTGGTGCTATCTACAGATACATCATCAATATGAAAGCATGAAATATACACATTTCTAAATCTAAGGTATGTCACATACATAAAGGAAAGAGCAATCATACATCATAAATCCATCATAGTATGATACATCAAAATGTCCATATATACATGTATAATTGTCCATGTCAGTACTCAAAATAATACATCATCGATACAATATGCCATCTAAAAGGGGCATGCATCAAAATAATCGAGCCTTCATCATGAGGCATCATCAAAATAATGGTATACACAACTATACATCAAAATCAGCCTTCATAAGAGGCATGTATACAAGATATTTGTACAAAAAGAAAGAATATAGAGCTCAACCATAGCTCTCGCCCTCGCCGGGGCTCTCGGGTCCATGACCTGGTCATCAAAAGAGTGGCGGATGTGATAGACTCCGCACAGGGGTACCACCCTGTTGTCTATCTAGCTATTGTCTAGTCGGCTACCCTGGTATGGGTTGCTAACCGATCTCACGAAAATATTGATCTCCATGACCTAGAACCTATTGCACTTGCATCCGATTCTTGGAATGATAATACTCACGATCTGCCGTAATCGCCTCAAGTAGGAAGTCCTATAATACAGAGCCTCACCACCGGATCTCATGGCAACCCGTATCAAATTTGCATCTCCGAAGTGAGAGCTACATGTAGGGTGGCATCTCACGACTGTTGTAACACCACCGAATCTGTTGTTACTTTCTCCTAAGCATTCAAGTGTTGATATGTGATTTCTAGTAAATGGATTGTGTACCTCGATTCGGGAATCATGCTTGATGTGTATTAAATTTCTTCAGATTGCAAATCTTGATCGAGTCAAAATATTAATAGACTCTTTTATTTATTTCATCTTGTGGATCGAATATTAATCGATCACGGAATGAAATTATACGAGGTATTCATCAATAATATCTAGACTTGGACCAGAGGAATTGATCCAAGTAATGCTTTAATTTTGTGAAGTGATAAAATTATATCCCGAACCTTGAACAGTTGCGAGGTATGGAAGCATTTGGTGAGTAGTCAGGGGAGTATGACTCAGGCAGATCTTGAGAAATGAAACGGTTCCCGATATCTGGCATATCTGGAAGGTCTCGATTAAAGACCAGGTAATAATTCATTGACATACAATTCTGTAATAAGAACAGGAGTGGCTCTGTTCTAGAAAGTATGATGCGAGTCTCTCCGAAGTTTTCGGAGAAGGACCAACTCTGAATTACTTAGGGTTAGTAACCTAAAACAATAACCTAACCTAGGGGTTAGATTAATGTTAGTCTAACCTAGACCTAGGCTATGTGTTATGATCCTAAAATAATAACTAAGTGCAAAATGGTTAGCATGGTTCTTACCCTAAAACTCTAACCTAAGATACTAACCTAGCTAACTAAGAGTTTATGGGAAGGGGCCTTTGAAGGGTGGCGAACCATGGGCGCTATTCTCTATGGCAATAAATGGGAAGGATAAGGATGAGGGACAGGCAGATGGCGGAGGCTTAGGCGGCGGCTAACCTTGGCAGACTTGGCAATTACTAAGTTTTGAAATGAACTTGAGATTTTGTTGGACTGTCGCCAATTTTGGCGGTCGGTGGGAGTAGAGATTAGGCGGGAAAATTGGTTTAATGGCATTTATTGTTTAGGGAGTCGAGCCCGGAGCTCGCGAAACGGCATGCAAACGAGAAGTTGGAAGGTTTGTTTGGTGTATCGCGATTTTCGGTCTACTCTCTCCCTCTCTGCTAGTTTACTGGTTCTTCGCACCAGTTCTCTTTGAGTTGCATGGCGAGAATGAATTTCTCTGGCTCTTTTCTCTGCCATGGAGGATATATTGTAAACGGGACAGCAAAATTTTGTTGGTCATTGTATTTGGGAAAAAGAAAAGGAAGTTTGAGCTCTTCTGTTGTCTTCTTCGGAAATTCGATCAAAATACGGGCATGTTAGGCCCTATCCTTTAAATATTTTGCTTTGTCTTTCAAATGTCTTCATTAAAACAACTCTGTTCATTTGTTTGTGAAGATTAGATAAATTTTCCTATGAAGATTTAGTTGATTTTGGCTCTGTATCTATTCAGGTTCGATTTTTGGCAATTTCCGCTTGTTGGGTGTTTGTTGAAATCGAACTTCAACTCTGTTTGTTGTGTATTCCGTCTGGTTTAAATATGAGAGATTTATATTTATAAAGGTTTGAATGCTCGGCCTGTTTGGCGAGAGCCCGTCGAATATACTCGTGAAGGGTATAGATCAGCTTTTTCTTGTCGACCACCGATCGTCAATCTTGTTGTGAGATGTGAGGGAATGATACTGGTGTACCATTTGATTGTTCTGTGCTTTTGAAGATTTTCGAAGCTCTGTCATGGTTTTGTTAACAGCGATTAATGATACTTTGTGGGTTTCATTGTTTTCTAATTTCTGGCTTGGAATAGGCAACTGATGAGTTACCATAGTCTTTAACGACTCAGTGGATTTCATGATTGAATCGTTTACAGTAATCTACTGTTGTGAATGTAGATTCATCTTGAGTTTTATTATTATATGGTCGTGGAAGCCTTGTGGAAAAGACAGGTTTTGTGGCTACTGTTATTGTAGTAAATACTGAGTATTGACTTTTTGTGGATGTATTGCCTTTCCTTGCGAAAATTGTTCGAAGGTTTCGAAGCAGTTCAGTTTATTTCATTGTTTTGGAATGAGTATATTGATTTGCTTATACTTGTTTCATTCGGAATGTTTGTCTTGAATGGCATGGAAGGATTTATCAATTAATTCTATTTTTATCTTGTTGTTGGGTTTGTGATTATGGGCAAACGTTATCGATATGTAGTGTGAATTAGTGGATTTATTAGGATTGAATTCGAGCATTTGTGAGGAGACGTTTCAATGTTCTATTTCTATTTTGGTCACTTATTCAAGTTAGAATGTGTATATACGATTGTTAAGAGTTGATCCGGTGACTTGAAGGAAAAACTGCTTGAAGACCCTCTGTATTTTCTTGGAGTACTTTGTGTTGCATGTTGCTTTGGTGGTCTGATTCCTTAGGTGATCAACTACATATTCAACTGTTCTATTTGTGCTAAATTATTGGCGAGTACTGATCGGGTTTCTTGGTTGAAATAAGAGCTTGATTGTTTGTCGATTTTTATATGCGTCGTCATTGATGTTGTTTTGTCTCAGCCCCTGTTTGGGCGAGTTGCACTAGGGATTTGCATGCACCAAGGTAGGGATCGATTGATGGTGTTCCTTTCCGTTTGTTAGCCGATAGGCTTGTGAAAGTATAAATATGCTAAGTTCCTTCTGTTTGTTCAGTTCGACTGACTGATCATGAATTGGAAACAATGTGTGGTCACCATAGCATAGTTTCTCGGAAACCTTAAAAGGCTTAATGTTATAGAGTTGTTGGTTACTGCCCAATACGCTTGAAGCTCTTGCTTTCAAACTTGGTTGAAAGCCTTCTTTGTGTTTAGGTGAAACTAGTTTTGGACATCGATGATTTATGGATAGTTGATGTGTTAGTTGCTGTACAAGAGATTTGCTGGGTTTCTATTTTCGTGATTTAGAACAGTGATCTTGATTTCGGCCTGTCTAACTTGTTCATTTATATACTGGTTGACTGTTCTCATAAGTGATGGCAGTACAGTGATGAACTTATGTAAAAAGGGAAGTAAGAATGGATTGATTCTTTCTCTTCCCTTATTTAATATTATTGATAATGAACTATCAGTAGGAAATTAATTTGGTAACGTTTTGGTAGGATTCCAAATTGTTATGTTATTTCCTTTTTTTTTTGAAAGAATGCAACAATCTGACCAGTGTCGTGATTTGGATTCAATGATTGTTTATATGCCTTCGTTCTTGTTTCTTTAATATCGATGAAAAAAATTAGAAAGTGTTTAAGACTATTCTCATGTAATAATGATAGAGTTACATGTTTGTAATCATTTAGTATTACAAGGACATAGCACGAATATGTTTTCTTATTTGGATATTTGATCTCATTTAAAAGAGGGTGTTTAATGGAAACAATTGATGGATTGCAATTGTTTTAAAAGTTAGTGCTTATCATGCTCGGTTCATTGGCCGACTCATGTTGACTATTTTTGCGAGATGGTTGCCGTAAGAGGTAAATACAATGCAGATCGCGGTCCGATCGGATAGTTTATTTGATTTATTATGAATTACTGACTTGATTTTATGGATGTACTATATGAGAAAAGATGTTTCTTTTCCGTTAGCATTATATCAAGTATCTTTGTTGCATAAAATGTAATGGTACGAGTTTGAAAGGAACGAAAATAAGTGTTTGATACTTATGTGTTGTATTCTATTATGAATGATGAACTTCTTCGGTTTACGTAACGAAGAGGCATAGTTATCTTTGTATAATATGGATGCTTTTGTGATTGACAATGAAAGCTTGTAAGTAATTAGACTAAATTCTTATGAGTATTTAGTAGTTCTAATTTGATCTGGATAATGCAATATTGTAACTTAAATATTGTCTCTCTAGAAGATAGGTTAAAAATTGAGCCTAAAAGATAACGCTAAACAAGTTGGATTGAATTACTAATCCCTAGTCCTAAGTATAATAGGACAATAGTAGATTGGATTCTTAATCATTCATAGCTTTAAAATGAAAGGTATGATATGAATTGATTAAGAGAAGCGATAGGCAATCAATGGAGTTTCGGTGGCAATCTCAAGCATAGGTTATGAGATATTTAATGCCCAATCATTGCTTAGAATCGGATGTATTCTAATGACTCCTTGATAGAAACTAGACCATAATACCTCTACCAAGTAATGGAATAATAGAGGAGGGTCGTCTTAAGAAAATGAATCCAGGATTTGTAAAGGCTAACCTTAGGAAAAGTCTTAAAAAGTAATTTAAACTATAGTGCGTAACGCTTGTTTTGGGTAGATCTTCTCGAGGCGGATCTAAAGGTTGACGGCATAAAGTCATTGTGAGGGTGTACCTCGAGAAGATTAGGATCTTCTTGAAGTTACAACAATGCGGGTGACTTATGGCGACACCCCTTGCATTGATCGTTGAGATTTACAATTGATTTCGCACGAGTTACCACTGGGACCGATTAAGAACGTGGTCATGTTATGCCATTTGCCTCGAAGATTTGGGGTGTCATGACACCTTTGGTTGAACCGCAAGGTTGAACCAAGATGTCATCATATCCCTAATCCTCGTGAGGCATCCATATAACATTATCACCTTGTTAATCTGCCTCCAGTGATTCAATTTGTGAAAGAAAGGACTCACAAGATGTCAGTATAAGACATTCTATATAACATATGAATGGGGTGAAGGGCGTATTCAGTTGGCGAGTATGCCGTTAAGGAATACGAGACATGAACAGATATGTTTCAAATCTTTGGCCAAAGTATCGCAAAGTTTCTTTGATGCGTTGTCTGATTCACCTAGTCTAAGGGATGAGATGCCGATGGATAATGGTACTTGATTATTCGGTTAGATTCCTTGGACAGAGCATTCTGAATTCCCAGATTAGGGAAGAGAACCGCAAGAGTGATGTGTTAAATAAAAACACCGACTCTTATTACTCATGAATAGATCGGTAGATTACCGAGTCATGGAATGAATAGATCGGAAGTACTCAGGAGTCATTACAGTGCGCATATGGTTGCTTGTTATATGAATGGTTATTTGAATTGTGAGTTCTAAATTATGTATTTAGAACCAGTATGCAATTATCAAAAAAAAAAATTTCACTTGTTCTAAAGTTAAAAATGAGGATGTTACACTGTCACACCCGCCAATATTAGCTTGGGCTTGTCTCAAGTCCATGGCCTCTCAATCCACCATGCTCGGTGGTAATAGCCCACACACGGGGTGCTGCACGATCCCTTTGTGTCAAGTAACCTTGAGCACGTGTCTAGATCTCATCCCTCACGGGCCACAACCATCTATACTTGAAGTCTGAGACTAATGTAGGAGGCTCAATATTTGAGCCCCCTATACGGCCATCTCTCGGATCCAACTCACATGGAACACTGTCACAACCATGGGTGGCCTATGCTCTAGCTTGATCCCTCTCAACTGTCAAGGTCTGTACCTGGGCATGTTCCTGATCTCGTTATGCTATGAGGGCCTATACATGTGCCCTAGCCACGTCTCTCTCTCCAACAACCTATAAGCGTATGGAAATAGCTACTTAATCGCTGCAAAGAGCAGCCCAGCCCCCACTAGCACCGCATTACTCTCTGGAATTTCAAATGGTGGGCCCTGCTCTGGAAGTTCCTACTGGGGAGGGGTGTATATCCCCCACTGGAATGCCTACTGAGGGAAAATCTATGTCAACTACCTTGTATACTTGTCTCGGCCTAGGCCTGGGGCCCTGTCCCTATGGCTGTTGTGGTACGGGACCCTATCTCCTACCTCTGACATATTGGTGCACGTCGAGGCCCACCCTCATCATCATCACTTTGTCGCACCACCGATGACTCCACCCTCATCAACACTAGGAGGCCCTCGGAGGAGGTATCACACCATCGTTATACACCGCTATAGATACGGTCAAATGGTGCGAGAAGCACACCATGATACCATGGACCATACTCGAGCGTAGTACCTAATCTCTAATCTGCCTCAGTGGTACCCACATAGCAGGTACCACCTGTTGAAAACTGGCCAGTGCTCTGTCACGGGAAATCTATGGACCCATATCAAAATGCTCTCTGGCTCTATGTACCATCTATCTAGCCCAGGAACATCCTGGGTAAGGCCAAACTACCTTTGGCACCGGTCTACTCTGTATAGCTCCCTCATGTGTAGCTGTGGCTTCCTAAAATAAAATGATCAACCATCATAATGCTAAGCTCTAAACCATCCTCTGGCCACTAGAAATGTCTATAAGGCCTCCACATCATGGAAGCCTGTCGCAACTCATGTAGCTCATGCGATAATGATATACAACCCCCATGTTGGGTCACACGTCATCCCCTATTGGGACCCAACCCATCATCGACTGACTCATCGTGAGCCCAAACTCTCAAAGCACACCTAAGGGGTGACCAATGGTAATATGGTCCCACACCAAAATCATGTAAGACGGCGAGCCCTACCGTCTTGAAAAGTAGTAATTAATCAAATGAGGGTCCCAGTATAGATGTGCTAATATGCACTGACCCCAATAGTAGGTATCTCCCTCCACCAAAACAAGAATCACTTCCAAGAGTCAAAGCAGAAATGAATCACCAGTCTTGTCAAGAGTAAAACTCCACTGACAAAGGCCATCATGTAGACCACTACCTGGTCTAACTCTCGATCATATATACATCGGGATAATCGATGGACATCCACGTCGTGGTATAGTTGGGATGCCGGATAGCTATATAATATGTTGCTAAATATCGGTCCAACGGATCGTAGTGCTGGATGAGCTGCCTCGAATGGAGACCCGCATGATGTACCACACGTCTTCCAGTATAATGGCGATCTCCCCGATCGGGATCTGGAAACACTAACTCTCGCTATGCCATCGCTCTGCTATGGCTGTCAAGAGGCCATGGTCCAATGTAATCTGTGGCATCTCCACCACATGAGACAATCCTGTCACATATAAAAGGCTCTCTAGAGTCACTCTATCATTGTCATCAAACTGCGCCTCTATAACAGCTAGCCAACCGTAGCACTCGTGAGTCTGCAGAATGGGTAGTATACGCTGCAAAATCAACACAAGTCTTAGACACTTACTTACTTCTATCTATTTTTCTAAGGAAAAATGCTTCTTCAAAAAATCACCTAACTTACTAATTATTCTTTTCTTCTGAACTAATCTAGTCTATATTCTTCTATACTTAGCTATTTTTTAGCAAATTTGTCTTTTCCCCCTTCATTCTAGTGCCTACGCGCCTCCTTTAGCACTTTGTGTGCCCTTACCAACGCATACATGCCCTCACCAATATGTACGCGCCCTAACTCTTTTTGTCTCTTTAGCACACAACCACACGAATGCCTACGCACCCAGTGTGATGCCTATGCACATGTCTTGACGTGCATGCATGCGTATGAATTTTCTATTCTAGCCGACGCATACGTGCCCCTCTACCATTGATGTTCTTCCTAATGGAGTACGCATCGCATGTATCCGCCTCTTCCAATGGGTACGCATGCACGCACCCGCTTCTTCCAAACAGTGCGCGTGCACACCTCTTCCCTCATGAATGGATGCGCGTGTGCATCCATGTCCATTTTGAAACATACGCGTGCGCGTACCCATCAAGCCAACGTATACACCCACACGCATGCGTCAAAAAGGTCCTACCTACCCTAGAAAATCCTTAAAAATGTAAATAAATGCATAATTAATAGGAGGGATAGGACACTCACATAAGGTCCATCCACTGGGTCCCGTATGAACTCTCGGATTCTCATCCTCCTCGCATTATTCTCGCCATCTCACTCCAGGACTATTGCTCTCGCTCACGGTAAAAATTTGTAAGAGCTCTGGTAAAAATAAATTGGTCGTGATTATTTTACCGACCCTGGTGGGTATATTAACCCATCGCGATGCCCCGAAACATGTTTTCTCCACCATGATCATTCTAACCCTCTTTTATTTGTTGTGATAATTATTTTTGTATAAAAATAATTATTTTTACTAATTTTCTGTGCTGGGGCACTTTGTGCCACCCTGCGGTTGTTTCTCCATCACACTGAAATAATTTACGCATATTTTGATGCCTTTTCTCACCTCTTCCTCTATTTTTCATCTATTTACTCATGTCACGGTAATTATTTATTCATTTATTTTCAATAAATTCTTCCCAACCCATCTTTCTTCTTGTGGGCATATATCCTGGCTCTAGCTGTGACCTCACCTTCCCATTACCACCTTCGCGTGTACTTTTAGAAGATCTTTTATCTTTTGAAATTCTTTTAAGCGATCAAAAATCTAAAAAGAAAAATTGAGAAAAATATTTAAAACAATAAAAACATTGAAATACTTCAAAAACGGCTCAAAAATTGGTTAAAATCAATCATCTACAGCTGAAATCTGTGTCTATTGCATAACACTCATCCCAGATCTTGCTGACATTTTCAAATATTTTGAAACAACGACTCACACATCACCAAAATCTTCAATCACCTACACAAGCTATGTTGCTTACTTCGTCTGTACTCTAGGGCACTATCAGTTGCTTGGTACTATTTTTGTCGTGCACATTGCTTTTTCACGGGACCCAAGTGTCCTCCGTCTTTCCCCTTGCATAATACACCTTGCTTGGGGCATCATTCTTCACCCTTGTCATTTATCAGAACATTTGGGACTTCATCTCGATAACAAAATATTTGTGCAACTATCTTAAACGTTGTTGGTTTAAGTGTGTGTGATTGTACTTATTTCCTGTCTGAGGGTGATTTTGTTTATTTCTCGTATTGCATTGCATTGCATTTGTGTATGTTGTATGGAGTCAGTCATTTTTAGCATAGGATGGTTATTTGTATCTTGGCTTTTCATGTCATTTTACACTTCCATCACATGCTCACATTTTAATAAGGACCCATGAGGAGGATTATAAGCATTATGATGATTAAGTATTGTTAGCAATTAATTTGCGAATAGCTCAATATCCTTTTTTTCTAAGTTTCTCATCTTCTCTGTCACCTTTTCTTTCTGTTCTCTTTTTCGATCATCGATTGAGTTTCTTCATCACCCCATCGACACTCGAGGGGGCATTCATCGTCCTTCATCCTATTAATTTTTCTTCTATCCCTCCAAAAAATTTGTACTCGTTTGCATTTGTCTACTTTCTTTGAAGTGGCGTAGCTTAATCACCTCAAAGAGGGGAAAATGTAGTATACACTGTAGTTTGATCACTACACTATTATTTCTAATAGAGCACTAGCTATTCTTCCCTTTACAAATTGATGGCACCACTTGATTAAACCTATCTAACTCCCTTCTCACGACATCTTTTTGGTCATTTTTCCTCTTATAAACCACTTAAACAGGCTGTTATAGCCTCATTCTAACTACATTAGCTTCTTATTCCCTTCTAGTTTGCTTCTATTAGCTCTTTGGAAGATCAATCCACTTTGTTGGATTGATTAGCCCTTTCAGAACCCTAATTACTCTCTAAGAGAGATTAATTAGTCTAACCTAGGTTAATTACCCTAGACATAGTCAAATCACACTTTGACTTGCTAAAAGTGCTTTTTGGACTTTAGCATTTGTCCCACATGCACCCAAATTTCCCATTTTCCCAAACCAAAAACTATAAATAGGGCTATACCCCCTCCCTCTTTTTCTAAGAATTCTCTCTTCTTCCTAGCATAGATTATAGCATTTTGTTTAGGCTTTAGATTGTATTTCATCTTCTTCCATTGAGCTAAATAACATTTGCTTTTGTATTTCATAGCACTAACATGGAGTAAAAGGGAAGATCCATTGGCCTTGAAGCCATTAATGGGGAGATCTCTTTCTATTTCAAGCTTTCAAAGAATAGAGGTTAACTTCATTTGTTTAGTTTGCATGTATTTTCATGGTTCACCGAGACTGTGATTGCTTTTCTTTAGAGATTCTTACCCCAAATCCATGGCTTTTACAACTTTTCATTTGATAGTTTTGCAAAATCTAATATGGTTAGTACTTATTCCTTTTTAGAATTTCAAAATGACCTAAACCTTTTAGGCCATATATATTGTAGTCGAGTCTTTGTTTTGCAAAAACATATAATCGTTTTGTAGATTTTGGCCCTACCACTGCTTGAATTGGTACTAATTTTAAAATTTGGTCCATAATTCACTTTAGTGACCATGAATCAACTCTATGATGTTTGTATACTTCTTACTTAAATGAGAACCTCACTTTGTAGATAGAGGATTTCTCCCTGAAAAGGATTCTTGTCCTATGGAAAAAATGAGGTGATTGTAATGTGCCTCCTCCTTAAGGTTTGATCAAACTACTAGGTTTTGAATGATTTTTTATGGATAGTACCAAGTGAATTGCATCAAGTGACTTCAGATGATTGTTCATTATTAGAAACATGGTGCTCCTTATAAAGATCATCCATTCACCTTTCTTAGCTCTAAAATCATCCTTTCATGGAATCAAATTCAAGATTATCATACGTGTCTTTTCTCATATGTATCTCATGGAGATAGATGATGCCTTAATACTTCACACATGATGGTACTAGATACCTTGGTGGCATGACTAGCTCATTTTAGCTTGTTCTTTGGAGAGATTTGGGTATAATTACGAGTCAGGATATGATTATCATCAAGGGTTAGGGTTTAGAGTTTAGGGTTAAGGGTTTAGGGTTTAGGGTTTATGGTGTATAGTTTAGGGTTTAGGGTTTATGGTTTAGGGTTTGTTTAGGGAGTTTAGGGTTTAGGGTTTAGGACTTAGGATTTAGGATTTAGGGCTTAGGGTTTATGGCTTAGGGTTTAGGGTTTAGGACTTAAGGTTTAAGGTTTAGGGTTTAGGGTTTAGAATTTAAGGATTAGGGTTTAAGGTTTAAGGGTCAAGGTTCAGGGTTTAGGGCATGGTTTAGGGTTTAGGGTTTAAGGCTCAAGGTTTAGGGTTTAGGGTTTAGGGGTTAGGGTTTAGGCTCAGAGTTTAAGGCTCGGGGTTTAGGGCTTAGGGTTTAGGCTCACCCATTCACTCACTGTAATGTTTTGTGTCTTACCCATTCTTATTATTATTGAATGAGAGTATTTAACTAAAAATGGTTCATTTGCTTCGTAGGTAAAACATTCAAAGGGATTCATCACAATTTGATAACTTTCATTTGCAAATATTTTGAAGGAGGGAAATTCTAGATATCCAAGAACAATTTGGTACAAATAAATGTCACATAATACATTTATAGTCTTTTTCCCATCGCATGGGAACTATTTCACTCATTGTAATATTTTGTGTCTTACCCATTCTTATTAGTATTGACAGAGAGTATTCAACTGAAAAGGGTTCATTTGCTTCATAGGAAGAACATTCAAAGAGAGTCATCACAATTTTATGTCTTTCATCTGTTGATATTTTGAAGGAGGGAAATGCCATATATCCAAGAACAATTTTGGTACAAAGAAATGTTTTTGACGTTATTTTAAATAATTCTTTCAGTTGCAAGTTGTCGAGAATGAAGGTTTCATTCAAAAAAAAAAGCTTGATATGTCTAGTGCTTGTGTAAGCTACAAATTTGAGAGGATTTCTAAGGTTCAAGTTTATTTTCCAAGATGCATTACTCTAATGTTTGAAAATGTTTCTCCAAATGTAACGACATTCTGATTTAGACACTCAATGATTCTTGAATGTCCAATCCTGCCATAGACCCCAGTAGTCCTCGATCCTTAGATATAGGGAGACATCGTTACTTGGATTCCATTTATAATGATAGAGATATTTGTAAATTTGTGTTATGACCTCTAAATCTATATGAATTTCAAGTTGTTTGGAAATCACATCACACCCTTCACTAGGCTTGATGACTACCCCTATCTTTTTGAAGGTGCTTTTGAAAGCATCCATGGGTTTATCATAGAAGGAATTATCAATGAATGGAAGGTCACTAAGTCGTAGGCCAATTGAATCCCATTCAAAACTAAATAAGAAATATTTACTAGGTGATTGATAACCCCTTTGTGTTCTTATCCATTCCCAGTTGTTATGCTTATTTTGAACACTTCAAGAAGTTCTATCAAATTTTCTATCCATTCCAGTAGTAGAATATCTTTCTCTTTCTCTAGAGGAGAGGATACTATAGGTAATTTGGTTCTGATCCTACACCTCCGCGTTGGTATATTATCTATGTTTCTTCCATTTCCTTTGAGATTAATTTTTGTGTTATGGTTATTTTTTCTAGCTTCCAATGGGTCATCTGGCTTGCATAATACCATACATGGAAATATGAGAAATGTGAAATTTGTTTCAAAGTGTGAAGAAATTGACATTCAAGAGCGCAAGTATATGTGGGGAGAAACAAGTTTGGTAGAGATGTGTAATATGCATTGCAAGGCACAAGGTAGATGTCATATCCATTTAGTTTCTTATCCCACCTCTCATAAATAAGGTAGTTGTACAAGTAGACTCAATGATGGTTCTAGGCACGAGACTAGGAAATATGGTCCTAATATTGATATTCAAAAAGATGAACTCACTCATGAGACCTACTGGAAATATATGAGGTTTAGGGGTTAGAGCTTAGGGCTCTGGATTTAGTGTTTAGGGTTTAGGTCTTAGGATTAGGTTTAAGGTTTAGTGTTTAGGGTTTAGGATTTAGTGTTTAGGGTTTAGGTTTATTATTTGTGTTTTAGGGTTTAGGGTTTATAGTTTAGGGTTTAGGTCTTAGGGTTAAGGGTTTAGGTTAAGGGTTTAGGGTCATGATTTCAAGGTTTAGCATTTAGGGTTTAGGTTTTAGGGTTTAAGGTTTAGGGTTTAGGGCTCAATTTTTAGGGTTTAGATTAAGGTTTAGGGTTTAGGATTTAGGGTTTTGGGGCTTAATGTTTAGGGCTTAAGGTTTAGGGTTTAGGGTTTAGGTTTTAAGGCTTAGGTTTACATGGTTTATGGTTTATGGGGTTCAGGTTCAGGATCGGGGTGTAGGGTTTGGGCTTAGGGTTTAGGGTTGAGGGCTCAAGGTTTAGGGTGCATGGTTCGGGGTTTATGGTTTAGGGTTTGTGGTTCGGAGTTCTGAGGTTTAAGTTTAAGGTTTAGGGGTTAGAGCTAAGGGCTCTGGATTTAGGGTTTAGGGTTTAGGGCTTAGGGCTCATGGTTTAAGGTTTAAGGTTTAGGGTTTAGGTTTTAGGTTTTAGGGCTCAAGGATCATGGTGTAGGGTTCAAGGCTTAGGGTTTAGGGTTTAGCGTTAGGGATTAGGGTTTAGGGGTTATGGTTCGGGGTTTAAGTGTTAAGGTTCAACATTCAAAGTTATAGGTTTAAGGTTTAGGTGTTATATCTTAGGGCTTTGGATTTAGTGTTTAGGCTTTAGGGCTCGGGGGTTTAGGGGCTTAGGTTTTAGGGTTTAGGGTTTAGGGTTCAAGATTTAGTGTTCGGGGTTGAAGGTTTATCATTTTGGTTTTAGGGTTTAAGATTTAGTTTAGTTTAGGGTTTTGGTCTCATGGTTAAGGGTTAAGGGTTTAGGTCACGAGTTTAGTGGTTTAGGGTTTAGTGTTTAGTGTTTAGGGGGGTTTAGGGTTTAGGGTTTAGGATTTAGTGTTTAGGGTTTAGGGTTTAGGTTTAGTGGTTTAGGGTTTAGGATTTAGTTTTAAGGGTTTAGGGTTTATGATTTAGGGCTCATGGTTCGTGGTTTATGGTTTAAGGCTTAGGGCTTAGGCTCGAGGTTTAGGGCTTAAGGCTCGGGGTTTGGGGCTAACAAGTAAGGGCTAAATGTTTAAGGTTTAGGTTTTAGGGTTTATGGCTTATGGCTTAGGGTTTATTTTTAGGGCCTCGGGTTTAAGGTTTAAGTTTAGGGTTTAGTGTTTATGGTTTAGGGTTTGATTGTAGAATTTAAACGCTAAAAGATTTAGGTTGAATACTGAAATCCTAAAAATTACCTATATCTTGACAAGATTATACTATAAAAATTTATCTCTTAAAACCGTGACTAATGGAGTGTGAGACTAGTTCCATAAGGTGCAGAGTGACCCTAATTTCTTATATTTACTAAAATAAATTAAAGTATAAGAAATAATAAAATATAAATAATAATAAAAGAAAAACTATATAATGTAAATAGAAGCATGCAAAAAAGCACATATAATGTTCATCATACTATGAACGCGCGTACAGCGTTATAACGCATATGCGTTTTGTGTTTTTACTTTTTCCAAGCCATGCCTCGAGGCTTGGATCCGGTTTGGATCCCCAAGCTTGAGGCATGGACCTACACAAACACAACAAACAACATGTTTTTGCAGGAAAATGTAAAAATTCCACTTCCGCCATGATAAATCAACATAAAATGATCGATTCATTTAAAAAAAATTATACCACGACGTAGAGCGAGTTTCTTCTTTCTAAAAATATAATTTTTCAAATTTTTTGACTAATATAAGGTTTCCATATTATTTATTTTCTAATTATGCCTTTTTATAGCTATTTTTGAAGTTTAAACATGTCTATCTTTTATTGTGTATCTTTTTTGGCTCATCAAAATTGAAAAAAAAGTATACTAACCCAAACTAGGCCTAATTCTACACATTCAAAAATATAAATCTAATTTTGATATTTTTTGAGGTAGTTAGGGGAACACTGATGAGTTTCGTTATGTTTTTAAATTTAAAATTCATGTACTAGAAAAATCATTAAAAAAATACTTGCTAAAAAAATAAAAAAATGGAGCCCAAACTAGATGCTCCTAGCTATCTTTTCTACCAAAGGGTTTTCAAAAATATTAAATGGTGCTCAAAAAATGGTGGGGGCACGAAAGTCACTCTATTATGTTTTTAAAAAAAGCACATGTTGGTAGGAGCACATGTTGGTATTTTAGTTATTTTACCCACTTAAACTTATCCATTTTCAATAAAATTTAATAGCTTAGAAACTAGACTCAAAATGTTATGATTCATGTTTATACAACATCTTCCAATTTTGAGTGTAACTATTTCAAAAACTCATACAAGTTGAATTTTTTTATTTTTAGAAAAATGCGTCAACTTAAGACCCCCTTTTGGCCCCTAGATTGGTGCACTTACCCATGGAGACTCACTAGGGTCGTTAAATAGACAAACAAGCATAAAACTTAGTTGATTGGCATATCTCTTAAGTAAATTAGGTAAAGAAACTTGAGCAACATTGTGACCCACGATAGAAGAAATATGAGGATCATAAGCATGAAAGACGTTAGGTTCACCAAAATGATTAACTAAAATCTAAAATAATATGGACTAGTTAATCTAAGTTATGAACAATTGTAAATAAAGTAAATAGATGTTGTAAATAAATGTAAAGATGACTCAAGCAATTACTAAAAGGAAATGTTAACACTAAGGTGAGTAGAGGAAAGAACTCGGATGAATTGAATATGCTCATGAGACTATGTCGTAGAGGTGGCTAGAGAATCTAGAAGCATGAATGATTGTGCAAAATCCTGAAAAGGATGGATCTTGGCTGATTCTCTAAACTGGAGCACCTGGAGAGGGACTTGGGCACCTATGCGCACTCTAGTATGCAAAATGGCTGCCCTAGTTTGTGCAAAGACTCGGATATGATTTTCACAAGTTCGTAAGGTGGTCTAAAATCTTTGTGTGTCAAATCCACCGCATTGCGCCAAATTTCGCCGATAATCAAAGATGATAGAGTTACCTACAAGAAACCACAAGAGAAGTATTAAAACCCTAGAAAAATAATAATGCAAATGAAGGGGTTATCTTGACCTCATTGCTGCCATAACGGTGGGCTTACTAAGCGAGTGTTGCACTACATTTCGGACCCAAATGTAGTTACGGTGAGTGTGTGCATAATGTTCCCTAGGTGCGCTTGTGTCATTCGCACTTTGTGAATTATTGAGCAATAACTAGAAGTAGAAAATGTAATAGAATGTGTGCATGCAATAGAATAGAATCCTCCCGTATGCTTGTGTGATGCATATGTCCTAGCCTTGTGCCTTGTGATAGAGCTATGTGGATGCAAGTGATCTTTAATGCGATAGATGGATGCAACTTTAGATGGATGATAGTAGTGACTAGTGCTTGGTCCCTCATTATGGTCTTATAAATTTATATTTGTAGGGTTCTCTTGATCTAATTTTGTAATTAACCCCGAAATGGCCGACCACCAAAAAGATAAGGATCTAAAATGGCTAGAAATATCCCAAAAAATTTCAGGAAATTATGAAGAGGATCGGGGTTCCCTTGGTGGAACCGAGTGCCAATGGGCACACTAGTACTAGCTTGAGCACCCCAATCGAGGCTAAAATATTGAAAGATGACCTAAAGCAGACTAAGCATGTAGGTGTAAAAGGTCGGGAATGACAATATAAAATAAAAGAAGATGGCCAAAAATCTTTGGGGTTAATTAGTACTTTCTTCACTCATAAACCTTCTAAATAGTAGTATGAGACCAGGACTAAATAATGTCTAAAGTGCATAATTTTGTGTCTCGCAGGTTCACACTTGGCTATTGAGGGCATACTTCATCAATTAACCTCACATCCTCTACTATTTCTATACTTCATGCTCAGTGCTTCATAATACATATTTCCTAGCATCTACTATTCTCTCACTTTGTTTGCTTCATGACTATATTTCTAAGAATCGTCACATCATTGTTTCACATACTTCATCTTCATTACCCGATGACGCACTCTATTTTCATGGTTCATACTCGATTGTTGAGGGTCCAATCCTAAATGAACCTCACATCATACACACTTCACACTCTGTGTTTCACGATACATCTTTCCTTGCATCTCTTACTCTCTCTCGCTCTACACTTCATGACTATCTTTTCAACATCACCACATCATTGGTTCACATGCTCCTTCTTCATTTCCCGATGATGCACTCTTGTTCTATGGTTCATTCTTAACTGTTGAGGGAGAATTTATAAATGAACCTCATCTCATACACATCTACTGGGGGTAATGTGTCTCCTCCTATCTTCACATCTTACATCTTGTAGCACACCATCACATTCACACAAAATTTTCATATCTTGGTTGCATTTACTCTTGTTATCTTATTCTACTTACATGTTACACTTTTTTTTCCTATGCTAGATAGATTCTTAGTATGTCATCATCTTTTTCCATATACACATGCACATTCACTTGGTATCTTGAGGTGAATGCAGGACCTTTCAGATTCATACACGATGCATAATGCTCAACACAACTCTTTACCAATCCCACCGAGGCTCTTAGGGGCATCTACCTTTACTATTCTCATACTTCACACATCACATGTTCTATTATTACAATCTTTACTACTTCTTGGCACTACTATTCTACTTTTTGTTGATCCATACACACTTTGACATACTATTTATCTTTCTAACATGCTAACGGGTGCTTCATGTGTAGCATTTTCCTTGCAGGATATATACAACCATGACTATCTATCACTTCTTGCTTGTTATTGTTTACTTTTATTTACATGCTATACGGGTTATGTCTTGCTTGATCATTGTATACTTTTGGCTGCTTCTTCCCTAATTGTCTTGTGATATTGTGAGTGATGTCCCATGTTTGAAACCCACTTTTTGTGGTCCATATTATCTTCCTAGTTGCTTGTTACATTGTCTTCTCTTGCATGCTAGCTATTTTTACTACTAACACTTGCTACTAGCCTATCTTGTTTGTATGTGCCTTAGTTTCTACCATGCACATCCCCTACCCTTTGTAGGTAGCCACTTGATTATGCATATCAAGTATCAGGTCCCCTCCTTTGGACCTCATTCTCCTACGATATTCGCATGCACCCAAAACAAGGGGGATCTATCGGATGAACAAATCACCCCTACACCATATCGAGCTTGAAGACAACACAACACAATATAGAATTCACACAAGAACATAGTTAGAAGCTGTGCACTTAATCAAACTTGGGTCCAAAATATAAATCAAACACTAGTGCTCACTCCTCAATAGTAGCGGTGGGAATTTGTGTCCCCCCGAGCACAAGTGTCCTTGGTGTAAAAATAGTCAATTTCTCATTTCATAAAATTTTACAACATTTTTCAGATCAGTTCTCTAGTAGAAGGAATTTGCCTCCATTTACAAAATTCATTCTATCAATTACATTTTAGTTACTGATCGGAAAAAGGAACAAATCGGGGACATACCATACGTAGTGATGCTTATTGTGAAGCATCATGGAAGAAGAGGAAAACTATTCCTCTCTCCCCAAAACTCTTCTCTTGGCATAATATCACCCAAAAAAATTCACTCTTGGTGTGAGATCACCCAAAAATTCACTCTTTGCGTGAAATCACCCAAAAACTTGCTCTTG
The DNA here is from genome assembly GCA_018340775.1 of Taxus wallichiana var. yunnanensis. NCBI lineage: Eukaryota > Viridiplantae > Streptophyta > Pinopsida > Cupressales > Taxaceae > Taxus > Taxus wallichiana. Next base: position 447,743,731 of record CM031237.1, on the reverse strand, counting down.
GCGTGATATCGCCCAAAAAAATCACTCTTGGCATGAAATCACCCAAAAACAACTCCAAGAAAATAGGATAATTTTCTATCTCATACTCTCTTACATATCATGTGCACACTTTCCTTTTACACACTTTTACACTCTTTACTTACTTATACATGCATTACTATGATTTTTCATATACGAAACTTTGACTGCTTTTTCACTCTTCTTTTGCAGGTCCTGTCCTTACTACACAACAAGAAACAACTCACATCAACAAACACATCACAAGACTATGTATACACTTCACCCCTAGGGCCTACCTCGCTTTCCTAGTCTCCATGATCCACTTAACGATCACTTCTCCCTTCACTTGTCCACTCGACATGCTATTAGTAACACTCTTTCTCTACACGATTACAAGGTACACATCTTTTATCTACTTTATGCTATCAAGTATTCACTCAACATCATAAAGTGGGGGAAATTATAAACAAAAAAACTATGCACTTGGGTATATTTCTAGGCCGTAGAGCATAATAATATATACATGATTCCTAAGAAAGAAAACTAGTAACTAATAATGTCTTTTGGGCTTTTTTCTTTATCTCTTTACTTTTATTGACCTTACACACCCTACAACCCTACCGATATTTGACTAATTTATCTTTTATGGCCCTAGAAACTAGCACCCATTTAGGACATAAACTCCTAGGCACTTTTTCCCTTACGGATGCTCCCGACCTTCTTTTCTCCCTTCTTACTCTTTTGGGTCTCTTTTACTTCTTGGGCATATTTTACACTTTTGGGTTAGCCTTCTAGTTTTCAATTACAAAATTCAAACAAGGGAATCATATATATATATATATATATATATATCAAATAAGGGTCCAAACATTAGCATTATCTACTTTCACCTACGCTTTCATCCAAAGGCACAAAGAATATTTCAAAGCATCCATCTAGTACATTCACTTAAGGGACAAGGGATGCATCACTCTGTATAAAAACATAGGAGTGGAATTCTATTACATTCCATCCCACACATTCAATAGATATATTTTCTATATTCTATATCTAGCCCACTATCATTGTGCAACTTGCATAAGGGAATCCTAGGGCATCATTATAGACACTTTCACATAGAACTATATGGAGTCACGAAATGTAGTGTAGGGATCGGTAGTAAGTTCACTCTTTAGGTGATTTCATCGAGGTCATCCCGACTCCCCATTCCGCATCTTTTTTAGCTTTGATGTGGTTTGTTGGCATGTACAACTAGATAACTATTTTTAGGTTACACATGTACGACCAACAAAATTGGAACAAAACTAGAGTGACAAAAGAGGACCAACAAAAAGCTCTTCCGGCCATAAAAGGACAGAACACGAGCACATGAGTGGACACTAGCACCCAAATCATTCACTAGCACTCAAGTTCTCTTGTTCTCATGTGGGTGCTTTTGTCCTACACATCTATGAGTTCTAGAACCTCCAATGAGCCTTGACAAAACTCTTCCCAATCTGTTCCAATAATTCTCTAGCTCAGATCACTTCCAAATCACTCTAAAATCAGCTAAGTCATTTTCTCTCTCTCACTTGCTTATGGTTTCATATTGTATATGCTTATTGTTTGTGTCTTATTGTATATTATCACTTGTATATCATTAGTTACAGTAGTTACTTTGAAATAAATATTTAATTCAATTTATATTAAATCAAGGATCTCAACTTACAATTTGACACCATTTCTTATGCACTAAAGCACACATGGAAATTCTCTCTATTTGTATCCAATTTTTGTATCTTTCTTCCTCTCCTCAATGATACCCTTTCTTGATCCGGAGAATATCTACACACAAGTAGACAAGAATACCCAGTGCATTATCCATTCAAATAATCAAATCAACAATAATAAACTATAAGCAAAACATATGTATAAACAATGATCCCAAATTGTAAACAAGAACCCCATAAAGCGTAATATGAATTAAATCATCATCTATTGCAAATCAAATCAATAACAATAACTTTTTACTTCTAAAATATGTCATAAGCTAACTAAAGTAATATATAAATTGTTGTAACAAATTGTGGCAACAACCACCTAATCATTATAGAGTCTCCAAAACAATAATGTGAAATTATGAGATGTGACGATAATTTTTTAAAACATAATGAAAAATATTTTTCTTTATTTACCATTTATAGAAAAAATGAAATCCCCTTCATTATTTTCTCACAAAAAGAAAACAAATTTTTCTTAGTTTCCCTTAATAATACCAAAAAATAGCTTTAATGAACTATTGTTGGTTAAATGCAACACTTGGGTGTTATTAATAATATTGAAAATGAAATCTTATATTTTTTCCTTGCATTCGAGAAATCAAACATAGTACTAACATTATCTCCCAAACAAAAAAGTAATTGTATCTAGAAAAATTGTCAAATTCTTTAAAACATTGGAATGCACGACATACATAATTTATATCATATTTGTATACGTAAAGCGGATTAAGTTGAAAAATTAATAAAATTAAATTTGCATCGTCATTAGCCTTGGCACATCTATGGTGAAATAGATGAAGGAGAAACATGCACAACGCCTAACATAATTTCATTCACCCTTATGAAATTTTGCCTAACCATCAATCCCATGCCCACCAATGGTGCCTCCACCATGATCTAATCCTAAAATCTTCTATATGTTATGCACATGATTCATTTAAATCCGCCTAGATTGTAATCATTATTTTGGTTTTTCATCTATCTCTTTTAGTTTTAAAAATTTCCAAGTGGTGTAGAAATGTTGTTGGGAATTGATCTTTGCAAAATAGTGTTATGATTCAATAAAAACAAAATCATACACACATTATCTAAACAATTCCCCAAAATTTACAAGAAGTGGAAGTGTAAACTAGATAAATTCAAATTAAAAAAGTACACACACATAACACGGCATGTACCATGGCTCACCCAATATGGGCTATGTCCACCAAAGATAGAGATCTCAATATATATAATAAAAAGAGTACAAATCATCTCTTCCCACAAGAGTACAATGCATCTCTCCAAGAGTATCTCCTCTAACAGATCTCTAAATGGATCTCCATGAGTGCACTTCAAATGTGCCTCCAAACCACTAGTAGATCTCACATAACCGGGAACTACTCTGCATCTGCCATTCAGACAACCAATCTCTCACTATGATTCTGCAAACAAGACCTCTCACATGGGTCTAACAATGTGCAATCATAATTGTGCACCAAGAAGTAAGTATCTCCTCCATCACTGCATCAACCTGTGAAAACATGAAGACAACCTCCTCTACAATACTAGATCTACATGGATCAACAATACAACATGATCTCATGGATCTACAATACAAGATCTCACAACAACCTATGGATATTACAATACAAGATCTCACATCAACCTATGGATCTTACAATACAATATCTCACAATAACTTTTGGATCTACAAGAAGAGACTGAGTACAAGATCTCACAACAACATGTGGATCTACAAGAAGAAACTCTATGTGCTTTGCATACTATGCAAGCCATTACAATGAGACAATAACAATACAAAGGAAATACAATAGAAGACATTACACTCTTCTCACCATTCAGATGTACTTGTTATTTCCTTCTGTCCAACTTCTCTCCATGAAAGCTCTATCTTCATGTAACCATATTTTTCTTTTTCTTCTTCTTCATCCTCTCAACCAAGGATTCCACATGCAATAATAATCAATTACATGTAATCTATCTTCTAACCCTATCTTTCAAGCTTATATAGCCATATACAAACTTAGGGAACCTTAGCTATACATTTACAACCTTTAGATCACCTTTAAATCAAAGATTAGATCTAATTACCGTGAGTTAAATATAAACTTCCATGCACAAGAAATTGATGTCGGTTCCTTGACCAATGGTGGTTCCTTTGTTGATCAACGCGGTTCCTCTTACGACCAACGATGGTTCCTCTGGCGACCAACAATGGTTCCTCTCTTGACCGACAAAGTGGTTCCTCTATTGACCGAAGGTGGTTAGCCAACCGACATCGATTCGTGTAAACATATGTAAACCAGCCACCTGTAATGCATGTTTATTTTTGAAGTAATTTAGCTCCACAACTCAACAATCTCCCACTTGGATATAAATCGCGTTGAACTGTGGTTATACATTACCATCCTCCACATCTTTGTGAAGATCAACTATTCTTTACTTCAACAATTCTCTCAAAAATAAGAAAATTAAACCATCTTCTAAAACCAAGAAGATAACAAACCATGACTTACCATATATATGCATGAAGTCTACTACGATCCGTGATACACGAGCTATCTATACATCAAGATCCCCTTGAATCATAACACCAAGCTTCTCATGCAACCAAATCACCATGACTAATCATACCTATAAGAGCTCCCACTCAAACTGAAGTGTTGAGATTCAATCACAACCATAGCCATACCTTTATAACTAACCATGTTCTCCAGCCATCTATCCATGTCTCCATGCAACCGTGCACAAATGAATGATTGACCAAAGACAATTCAAACTATAATATGCATAAGCAAACAAGATCTTGGGTAAAAACAACCCAAATGAGTTCTACATGAAACTAGTGGGTGATAAATCCACAACACCTGCATAACTCAAAGAATCCAAACCGCATTATGTAAATCCAACCCTGCATAAACAACTTACATGTCCAAGAAAACCATCCATAGAAAATATATCCATCATGGAGTAACATAGTAATAAGAGGAAATAGAAACATCCCCTACTCATGCTCAAAAGCATCTAAACCACACTCATAGGCATCCATGTGAAAAACAAATATCTCGCATCATCATAAACTCTCAAAATAGAATATATCCATATGTATAAACTCACCATATACATCCATCCATATCATCGGGCTCACCAAAAGTTCCAAGTCTTTCACCAACTAACTCTAAGGCCATATATGAATCATGTGCTCATCAATGTCAACAAAAACAACCCTGTTAACCATGCTACTAATAATTAGTGCAAATACTAGCAAAAATGTCATCAAACATATTGCACAACCATCAAAGATGAAAGTAAACAAGGGCACCATCCAAAAATTTTAAATAAACACTTATGTCAATCATGTAGCCTAACCATCCATTGTTGCCCAACTGACATCGGTCAATACCGACCGACCACGGTTCCTAGATGACCAATGCCGGTCTCTATAATAGTCATATTTCTTTCTTTTTCCACCCTTCAAACTCAAATTTTCTCTATCATCTAAACCCAGTTGAATCAACATCAACTTCCATCTCATAGGGATATCTAGGCACCACAAAATAAAACTAAAAGTGACATCATCATGCACTAATCTCAAAATACCTGCAAAACTATGATTGTCCTCCAAAACAACTTGTGCCTCATGCTACTCTGAATAGTAGCATACTCCTCTCACTTTGCACATGCATATATGTCCAACTTGCAATGCCAACAACCATGGATTTCTCCCACTTAACATGAACTCCCTGCACTGCTTCTGATAACAAGCTCAAAAGCTCCAATATATATCAGTGAGAAATAAAACCAAATGAAAGAAATATAAACTTGATTCCCTTCTTAACAAATAATACTTCTACATCACAGAATTTTGGACTTCTTGTGAAGTAGGTGAATCACCTTCTTTTCATCCATGTGTACTCAACATCTCTCGTTACTGCAACTGTGTCTAAACATGACTTTTCATTGAGGATCTCATCCTTTAGACTAGATACCCTTGTCCTCAAGATTCCAACACATCCTGAAATAAAATTCAAGCCCACCAAATATCTATGGTGATAATTTTTACTTGCACACACAATCCAAACATAATATCAGTTGCTTCAAATGAAAGAAATAAAACATGAATCATATAGAGATACCTGACTCAAAGTCTCACTAGACTAACCAAGCCAACTCCATCCTCTTTCTGATTCAATCATTGAAGTGATCTACACCATTTTCTACCATGTACACTCAGTACGAGAAACTCGATCCTCTAAAACAAGACACTAAACCATCCATGCCCTCTCCTGCTGCCAAAAAAACCTAACACATATTCACTACCACAGAGACCGACCTTAATCGCCTAACCTGTACCGGTTTCTTTGTATGGATCGACGTTGGTTCCTCGACTAACATTGGTCGCTGCTGGAATGAACACAACGCCACAAAATTGGCATAGTACACCAAACCAAGTGCGTACTCCTACCAAAGCCGATAGTTGTGTTGAACCAGTCATTTCAAGAATCACCCAAATATTTTACAAGAACTTAAGAACAAAAATACATGAAAATAAATTGCATCAAGATGAAATACAACACCTTACCAACAACAAGATACTCAACCGCATCTTCAATGAAGAACATGCTTCTTTGATGGAAGACCCATCTTCGTTTTGTCTGCTACTTCCTCTCTAACAAAGCCCGTGCATGTGACTACACCAAGGATGCATAACTTCTCCTCTATCTCAAACTCAGATTTGCTCCCAAACCATGCATGTGCATCCAAAAGATACAAGCAACTGCATGCAATACTAAGGTAAAACCATACCTCTGTAACCCGAATCTATAATCGGCCAACATGCTTGTTCCTCCAAGAGCGAGGACACCTTGGAAAACAAGACACATTTCATGCATCTCTCAATTTCTTCAGATATGTACTTTTCTATTTAAAACCAGGTTGCCCGATGGCGACCACGGTCACCTTGAATCGAGCCACGATCATCCTACCGATGTTGGTCACTTTGTATTCTCCAACAACCTCACATTTCTAGCTTCCACTTGAGATTTAAATCTCTTCTTGTGATTATCACATCAAGAAAAACAAACTCTACTCCCATACACCTCTCAGTAAACCACTAACAATATACTGAAGCAAAACCTTACTCTGAAATAACCAATCTCTGATACCAATTTTTGGGAATTCGAGACTGCGGAATAGTGTTATGATTCAATAACAAACAATATCATGCACACATGATCTAAACAATTCCCAAAATCTACAACGGTGGAAGTGTAACCTAGATTTAAATCCAAATAAAAACAAAATACACCCACATAACACGGCATGTATCGTGGTTCACCCAATGCGAGATACGTCCACCACAGATAGAGATCTCAATATATATAATAAACAAGAGTACAAATAAACTCTTCCCACAAGAGTACAATGTATCTCTTCAAGAGTATCTCCTCTAACTGATCTCTAAACTGATCTCCATGAGTGCACTACAATTGTGCCTCCAAACCACTAGTAGATCTCACATAACCAGGAACTACTTTGCATCGCCACTTCTGCAACCAAGCTCTTCTTGTGAGTCTGCAAACAAGACCTCTCACAAGGGTCTACCAATGTGCAATCATATCTATGCACCAAGAAGTGAGTATCTCATCCATCACTGCATCAACTTGTGCAAACACGAAGACAACATCCTCTACAATACTATATCTATATGGATCAACAATACACCATGATCTCATGGATCTACAATACAAGATCTTACAACAACATGTGGATCTTACAATACAAGATCTCACAACAACCTGTGGATCTACAAGAAGAAACTCAATACAAGATCTCACAACAACATGTGGATCTACAAGAAGAAACTCTATGTGCTTTGCATACTATGCAAGCCATTACAATGAGACAATAACAATATAAAGGAAATACAATAGAAGACATTACACTCTTCTCACCATTCAGATGTACCTGTTATTTCCTTTTGTCCAGCTTCTCTCCATGAAAGCTTTGTCTTCATGTAACCATCTTTTCTTCTTCTTCTTCTTCATCCTCTCAACCAAGGATTCCACATGCAATCTATCTTCTAACCCTAGCTTTCAAGCTTATATAGCCATATACAAACTTAGGGCACCTTAGTTATACATTTACAACCTTTAGATCACCTTTAAATCAAAGGTTGGATCTAATTCCCATGAGTTAAATACGAACTTTCATGCATAGGAAACCGATGTCGGTTCCTTGACCGATGGCGCGTTCCTCACGCGCTAACCGACGGCGATTCCTCTGTTAACCAATGGTACTTCCTCTGCGACCAACGATGGTTAGCCAACCAACATCGGTTACATTATGTAAACCAATCACCTATAATGCATGTTTATTTGTGAAGCAATTTAGCTCCACAACTCAACAAATGTTTGGAGTTGCGGTGGTATTTTGACATTAGGGGAATTGAATCTTATAGTCTCCTTTGTTGTAGTTGTTTTTATGGGTGCCGAGTTGCCAATTTTACTTCTCCTTGTGCTCCTCGACTCGATTGATCTCTCATTGCCATTGTTAGGCTCTTTTTATATGCGAAGATAAAAAAATGACATAGCTTAACCGTGAATGGCACTAAGAAAACACATAATTGAAATTAAGTGTTTATGTGCACTAGTAGTAGTATTTTTACTCTCTGCATTCTCTTTTAAATAGCTTCAATGAGTAGAACATGGTGATAAAGAATAAACCATAACACCAAAAGGCAATTGATAAGAATTTTGTAAATTGGCAATATAATTGTTTTGTTGATCTCATCGTTACTCACAATCATTTCTCGATAGAACTACATTTTTACAACAAAAAAAACATTAAAAAACCAAAGCTTAAAGAGATTGTCACATTTATATACAAGAATTATGAGCATGGTGATGACTAAAACGATTACAATAATTGTTTTTCGGACTTTTAACCTTTAAAGACCTAAAGGCCAAAAATAAAAAAGCACCCACCATCATATTGCTTTACCATTGTTACCACCTTTACAGGATGGGTCGTGGAGCGCAATTTATGCAGTGAAAAGAAAATGTTAATAGTTGGAAATGATTAGGAAGACCATGTTTGTTAACAGCCATGTGAGCTGTGCAATCATTCTTTGGGTCCACCTGCATCAATCATTCCTCTTCTTTTTACCAAAGACGAATGCAATTTACAAAGAAGCGTGTAAAAACCCAAATATAGAGAGAAGCTGCGGGGAAGGAAGATGGGAATGGGCTTCTTTAGGTACTTGTTTCTCTTTCTCTTTCCCTTTCCATTATTTGTGCGACACCTCAGCGACCCTCCTTGGTTCCGCGCAACTGCGCTTCCCTCTCGAAGAACAATCTTTTTCACCCATTTCATTGCTCTCAGTCCTCTTTATTTCAGTGAAGCCGGTTAGAATTTGATGGGCAGGAAATTCAGCGTTGAAAACGAGTGGTGTGGTGTGGTGTGGTGCACCTGCTGAGTGGCTGGTGTGCAACCACCCAACGAATTTCTTTCTCCTCTAAAATCTCATGGGCGTCTGCTCTTAATTATTCCGAATCTGCCCACTAAAACTCCAGCGGCATGAGCAAAGACGAGGAGATCAAGGTCATCAAGGTTTAGCAAAACTTAACGACCCCCTTTTTTAAAGCATTAAATTAGCAGATCATCTTATTCCAGATCTGTCTTTCTTACTTGTGTAATCTTATGTGCCTGTGTTTATATTCGTACGTAAAAGTGGGTGCTCAAGGTTTATATCCATTGCGAAGGATGTAAGAAGAAGGTGAAAAAAGTCCTTCAGAGCATCGAAGGTAAGTAGGTACTATTTCTGGTTCAATTCAGATTCTTTAGACACACGTAGTTTTGTAAATCGGGGTGGGTTGAGTTTTTGGCAGGCGTCTATACCACCACCATCGATGCCGCCGAGCAGAAGGTGACTGTTACCGGAAATGTTTCATCTCCTGATATTCTTGTCAAGAAGCTCCTCAAAGCCGGTAAGCACGCCGAAGTTTGGCCGCTTCCTCAGAACAACACAGGAAAACGGCAGCAACAACCGGAGAAAAAGGAGAAACCCAAGGAGAAGGAGCAGCCCAAGGAGAAGGAACAGCCCGAGCAGAAAGATAAAGTGAAAGACAAGGAGAAGAAACCTGCGAAAGACGATGCTGAAAATAGCGGCGCCGGTAAGAAAGGCGGCAACGGAGAAAATAGCGGCGGCGGCGAAAATAGCGGCGGCGGAAAGAAAGGCGGCGGCGAGGCGAAGAAGGTGGAAGACACGGAAGAAAGTGGTGGCGGCGCCGCCACCGACGAGAACAAGGGCGGAGGAAACCACAGCTCAGGTGGAGGAAAGAAGAAAAAGGGTGGAAAGGGCGAAGGAACGAGCTCCGACGCGGGTGAATTCTCTGGGGCGAGTACAAATCACGCAACGCCTGGTGGAACTGGAGGGTATGATCACATGGTCGGAGGCGGTGATTGGATGAGCCATGCGCATGGTATACCGGTAACTGCAAGCAATCGGCCGGTCATGGTACAGTACGTACAATACGTACCCGAGTATTCAACCGTGTACACACAACAAAGTGCAGAGAATGCATCGTACATGTTCAATGATGAGAACACCAGCAGCTGCTCTCTCATGTAATGCAATGCCAATACCATCTCTTGCTCTTTTTGCTCTACCGCTACAGTAGAGGGTTTTTTCAATCCCAAATTTAGCTGTTTTCAAAGACTGCTAAAATAGCGTTGAGATAAATACGCGATTACTTTTCCAAACGAGGGTATCATAATTATACGCACATGGTGACTGTGTAATAATAAGTGTTATGAGTAGTTACGTTCGGTTGTCTACTTTAATGCTGGCCTGTACAATGTGCATTGTAATCAATCTGGGTACATAAAATAAGACTATTATTCATTGCAGGTTTAGTTTGATTGAGTTTATTTAGACTGTGTATGCGAATAGAAAATTTGGAAGTGTTTTACAGCTAAAATCCATCTGATTTTCTTTATGAGTGGAAGCGACGTGAGACTGAGTGCGGACACCGCCCTCGCACTGTGCCGTATTACTATTTGTTATATTCTACTTTACATGATATACATGGCCTACAAAGATTTTGATTGAATATTATTATCCTACTTTTTCACGATATTAAAATTAAACAAAGTAAAGCAAAGCATATGTTTTTATGTGCATCGCCTCATCTTGTTTGAGTGTATTCGAACTGTACTCCACTACGTATTTAATAAGTATTTGGTTCACGGACAGAAAAGTAAAGGAAGAGACTCATTACTCCTACTTTTTTATAATTTCGATTGACAAGAAAGATGATGTCCACTACTTATGCTAATTGAAGATACGTCAAAATTTGATTGGCAACAATGTAGCAACGAGAGTATTAAACAGTGGACATAAAATATTGAGTAAAAACAGTCCATCCAAAAATATGAAAAATTGTATATTGTATATTTAAAAATATGTTAATTTTAATAATTAAACATATAACTATAGAACAGTTCTTACCCTCTTTGTGCTCGTTGTATATTGTGTAGTGTGTTATTGAGTAATAAAAGGCATACCTTTAATTAATAATAAACAACTAATAATAACATGAGTTTGAGATCTGTTTTTGTGAAAATTTTTATTTTCTCAACCTCATCTTTTGAAATTTGTTTTTCTATGTTTTAAATTATTAAAACTTGAAATATCGGTGGGTGGGAAAAATGAAAAAAGGGGAAAATCTCACCACATCCACCGTATTTGGTAACTATGATTGTCAGTGTGAAACTATTTGATTTAAACGTTAAAATGATTTGTATGATCAAAAATTAACCGTCATGTGTGTATGTGTGTGTGTAGATGTAGATGTATATGTATATACATACATATGCATAAGTATACATACATATGCATAGGTATACCTACATATACATACATACATGTATGTATGTGTGTATGTGTGTATGCATATGTATATGTATGTATAGGTATGTTTATGTATGTATACATACATATACATTTGCACACACACATACATAGATCATTTTGTTATTGTTTAAGGAGTAGATAAAATATGAAATGCTTCAATCACTTTGTTATATCTCAAATATGAACACATTCGTATAGTTTTTCTATAGAATTATACCAAACATATGGGGACATTATTAAATATAATCTATTGAATGTATTTGAGCAATCTTAAATTTATCATTTCATGATGAATAAAGTCATAGCGACATTTCAATTACTCTCATCTTAATGAAAGTTGAGATCATGGCTAATTGATTGATAACAATTTTATCTTGTTTTATTAATAAAATGGATGATTGATTGTAGATAAATATGTTTATTTCCTTGACCTTTCCCTCTGCAGTCATCTTATTATATTTTAAGTTTGCAATGATGGTATAGTATTAACATGTTGTTTATATTATGTTAAATGTCCAAAAATATATACACATATGATTGTATAATTTTGTATTTCAATAGAAAATTTCAAATTTGAAAACCCATTTATTTATCTTGAATTTATTAAATCGGAATTTAAATTATTTTATGCATTTTTATTAATTAATATAAAAATATAATTATGACATGCATTTTAACTTTTGTATGTCAAGTAACATCTATATTAAATTTTATATCCTCACCTAATTTTTTAACGACACGTAAAAAAATAAGTTGGTGTTAAACAAATCCTTATCTAAATGATGAAAGATGAAGTCTTTCACACCCATTACATATGGAAGATAGATGTACAAGATGGAAAAGAGAGGGGTACCTAGTTACCAAGTTATTTGTAGAATCAATGGGATCATATTCAATAATGGAGGGAAGTGATGCACACAATCGAAAAAGATGGATGGTATCGAAGGACTAAATTAAATACCCTTTGTTGGGTTGAAGAAAATTAGGGGTAGAGAATGAAGTGTATCATTTCAATGTTGTCACTTCGATTGGGGAGAGAGTAGTATAAGGTTACATCAAACATTGCATCAATTTCATTTATGATGTGAGGGAATATCTAATAATTAACATTGGTCAAATTAAAATGACACTCTAAATTCATTATTAAATATGTTAATTATTTGTTAAATTGATGTTAAATTTCATCTAGTCAAATATGGTTAACTTTCTAAATGTCATTACTAAATATGGTAACTTTCCAAAATGATGGATAAATAATAAGTGTGACTAGTTTAAATCAATGTCTTATCCATCTTACCTTATTATATCGATGTTGTGTAGCAATCCAATTCAAAGGATTTATACTTGGGAATTGGAGGATCATCATATCTTGACGGATTTATAGGATCTAAATAAAAAACAACATTTTGATTTTTTATTTGTGGTTTTTCTAGTTATTTGTTGGTGTCCACTATTGTTTTACCATCTGCTCTAGGTTGAGCAACGTTTACAACCAAGGTAAAAGTATGGGTTGAGTAACATTTGGAATGACCATAAACGTTGAGCTATGTTTACTTTATTTTAATATTATTAACATTATAAGTTTTGAACTTGTGATTGTTATTTTTCTCTATTGCAAATTCACTTCCCATGGTCATGGGTTACAACTTTCCTTTTACATCTATTGCAAGTGTTACACAACCCAATATTTTACCTCCATTGTGATAGGTGCTTTATCCACATTGGATGTCAAAATAACAAGGAAGACTAAAAAATAATCAAAGAAACCAGAAACAAAAATTTAAAATGCAATTTTTTAAATTTAGATCCTTTGAATCAATCTAGATATGATAAATCTTTAATTTTAACCTATGATGCCTTTTGATTGTACTACTAGACAAAATCACCGAACAATAAGACAATATGAGGAAGCTAAGTTTAAAATAATCCATTGGCATGAAAAATGTGTGAATATTAAATGTGGACTCGTAAAACACAAAAAAATGCATGAATATTAAGTGTGGACACCTACAACAACTGAAATATGACACATGTTATTCATTGGACACCCTATGACCTACGGGTAATTTGAGTTCATTTAACGAGCATCATTTATTACTTATAAATTTGCATTGTCCAGTATTACTCTTATGCTTGATGGTTATTATTTGAGATTCAACTTTTATTTGTGTGTTTTCCTATTTTCTTTATCATATCTATTATCCACGTGTTTTTCTCTCTCCTCTTTCTATCTTTCCACTTTGTTCCCCTTATGTTCCAGTATTTTCCCAAAACCATGCAATTTTGGTTCTAGTTCCAATAAAAAGATGAGTTTATGGTTTTAGGGAACTTAGATATTATGTGGTTTGATTTGACCATCTTTTGGGTCCCTAAGGTGTGTTTGTTTATCTTGTAGAATTTCTAGCCCATCCTATGTTATTAGTATTAGTTTTAATTCATGGAGTGTAAAGACATTAATGTGTCTATGACATGACAATATAGACTTACATGTAATCAAGATATATCTAGCCTCACTAAAGTGTGTCAAATAAATTATTTCAAGAGTTGAGAGCGCGAGAAGATCTAAATCATTTATTTCTCCATGAAGTAATCATTATAGCATGAAAATTCATATAGATTAGACATTGCATTACAATGGACTTCTTAGTTGAAGAATTGCATTATACCTCGCTTATTGTCTTTGATATTATACATTGTTGAGGGGATTGATAAATATCAAGTAATTTCAACTCCTAGATTTGGTTTAACAAAAGCCCAAAAAAAATCTTACTTGCTGTAACCCTACCCACTATATTAGGGTTGAGAGGAAGAATATCAGTTTTCTAAAGATTTGTGATGAATTTCAAAATGCAAGTGAGGTTTTTATATCCATAGACTTGATGAACAATTTCTTTTAATCTAATATTTTCTATACATTAGATACCAAAACTATTAATTAATGATCTCAAAAGAGTGAAATCATGGTTTAGAAAGAGTACATTAATAGTTTTAGCAAGGTCCTTCATTTAGTGTAACTTTTCTAGGTTTTGTTTGTCTTTCCATAAAATCTTGATTCATCTCTCTATTCTTGACTTTCATTTCTATATTTTCACAAAAGCAAGATCTTCTTCTTATGTAGGAACATAATTTTTGTACCACACATGTGGAAACAACATTGGCGCCTTTTAAAACACTTGGACCATTAGTACACATTAGGTTCCTTTTGGTATATTTTTCCCCATTTCAATAAATCCTAAGCACGTTTTAATATCATCAAATTTCTTGTAGACATGTCTCTATGACCTCTACATGCTTGTATATTTTTCCCCATTTCAATCAATCTTATGTTTCTCTTGTTAAAATAAATCTCTATTTCCTCTCCGTGCTTGGAAATGGAGGAAGCTAGACTCTTTGATTTTGTTGCATGATTTAAACATATATTAGGGACAACTCTAGATGATGTGCAACTGATTTGATAAGATTTAGGAATACTTTTTTTTACAAATGTACCCCGAAACAACTCAAATTTCACCTTGTTAAGAGATTTGGTGAGTATATCAGCTACTTGAGAATTTTTTGGGTAGGACTAGAGTTGGATGTGGTGGTTCAAGACTTGTTCTTGAATGTAATGACATTCAACCTCAATTTGAATGTCTCTATGACCTCTACATGCTTGTTTTACTACCATCAAATTTCTTGTAGACATGTCTCTATGACCTCTACATGCTTGTATAGTTTTCCCCATTTCAATCAATCTTATATTGCTCTTGTTAAAAAAATTCTATTTCCTCTCCATGCTTGGAAATGGAGGAAGCTAGACTATTTGATTTTGTTGCATGATTTAAACATATATTAGGGACAATTCTAGATGGTGTGCAACTGATTTGATAAGATTTAGGAATACTTTGAGTACTTTTGGAAAGAGAATTTCAATAATAGCTTGTAAGAGTTCCATGTGAGTTATAAAAAGATGTTAACTTCAAGACACAATTCCCTAAAAGCTTCAATAAAAATATTACAAAGAATATTTAAACACAATCAAATAGTCAAAGAAAAAAATTGGTTGAAAAACATAGTGTATTTTTCAACTAGCCAATTTAATTACTTACTAGTATAAATATTACAAGCCCTTTATGCCCATTACTTTCCAATTCTCAAATAAATCCATGAAAGGTCAATATAGGTTCAATATAAAAAATAACATTAAAAACATGGTTCAAAAGTAAATTTGGTTGAAAATAATGGTGTGTTTTTCAACCATCTGTGTTTGTGAACCATGTTTTTCAATGACACAATTTTTATTATTGATTACAAAGGAAAGAAGAGAATAAAATTTTATTTGATATTGATTGATGACCAAGCAAATGCATATATACATGCAACAATGTGTAAGTAGACCAAATGTCCCCAAAGGAATGTGAAATGTGAACCAACGGGTGGAAGATCAATATAATACATTATTATAACATTCCCCCTCATTACATTGTTTTTACAAATGTACCCCGAAACAACTCAAATTTCACCTTGTTAAGAGACTTGGGAGTATATCAACTACTTGAGAATTTTTGGACAAGACTAGAGTGGATGTGGTGGTTCAAGACTTTTTCTTGAATGTAATGACATTCAACCTCAATTTGATTTTTTTGTTCATGGAAAACTGGATTCTTTACAAACTTCAACACACCCTGATTGTTGTAATGAAGGATATGTAGTTTTTCTTCAGGAATCTCCATATCAACCAAAATACGATGTAGCCAAATCGCTTCACACACAAATCCTTTTGCATTGTGATACTCGCCTTAGTGGGGTAAGTGCACCAAGATGGTGGACAATTAAGTGGACATAAAAACTTGAAATTTACGTACCACGAGCGTGGTTTATAAACTGCGCTCGTGCAAATGTTTTTATAGGCTCAGTGATTTCCAAACCTAAAACCGTGATTGTGGTTTACAAACCGTGAGTGCGGTTTTAATCCGCAATCACGGTCCTCTGAGACAAAAATACAGACCTGCGACTCCTCCATTTCCCTCATTTTTCCTTTCCAACCGTGATTTCTCCTACACCTTTGGCTCTCGCGCTTTGAATACCCCCTAAAAATTACTCTTCGGACTTGTGGATTGCGATAGTTTTAACCATGCCGCCAAGACAAAGAGGTAAGCCCTCGATTTTGATCAATTTGTTTGCATTTTAGGTTTTTTTGTGATTTTCATGGGTTTTTCAATTTTTTGTTTATGTATACAATTTTTTGTTTTGTCAGTTTCTTGGCAAGCTCGTAATCCTACAAACTGTCAAAATATTCCTCAAAACCCTGCAAACAATCCTCAAAACCCTCCAAACATTCCAAAAACCCTCCTCTAAACATAGATCCACCTCCTGTGGCTCCTTCTGTCCCCACGAAACCAACAAGATCACAAGCTTATACCGTTGGAAAAATTTGACAAAATAAAATTGTCATTGAGAACCTTATTCAGAATATATGAAAAAATCATGCCACAAATTTATCCCGCATGACTTTAGCCAACACATTGCAAACATTGATTGGCGAAGTTGACTCTGCAACCAACCAAATAGATAGATGGAATACCTTTAGAGGTGATTGTAGGTAGTGGTATGCAAATAAATTATCCCATGCGGGTCGTAAAAGACAAAAAAAAAAAATAGAAAATACTGCATTTGTGCATTATTTACTGACCCAAGAACCAATGCCCCTGGTTACTTGCAAACGGTTCCCAATCCATTGGTGCCACGATGACCAAATCAAGAACAATTTTTGGGACCGATGGTGGATGGTTTTTGATTATCCACCATGCAACAACAATGAGGTTCCCCTCTATTTTTTGAAGAAATTATATTGCGAGTTTGTGCTTAATGAGGTCCCAAATTATTTTGACTTTTCTGATTTTTATGGGCGAGGTGGTGGCTCTGCACATAGTAGACCTGGTGCATGCATAGGTCAACCAAGGATCCCCCATGCCCCAAAACCCCCACTGCCTTCAGTTATCCCTCCTACAGTGAAGGAGGTTGTGGAGATTGACACACTACATGCATTGAGGGAGCTCACTGACACTCTGACCCAACATAGTGAGCAGATTGCATCTAGTGATGTTGGTGGAGGTGTCAGTTCTAGTGCACCACACCACTGTGGATCATGTGGTGCTATATGCACTATGGGCAAGACATCATTTGCTGGATCACATGATTTCATTTCTCTAGATGAGATGATGGCAGATGTTTTTGGAAGTGGTGCAATGGATCTTGGTCTTTCAAAGGTAAATGTCAAATAAATATTTTATATATATATATATATATATATACAATATTTTAATTCATGTTTGAGATTTTAATATATATGTATTTCATTGTACGTTATGTACATACATGTAAAAACTAATTTTTATTTTATTTTAAATAGCAAAAGCGAGTGAAGGAAACATCCGGCGTTGACATGCTAGCTATTACAGCTGGGCATGTTACAAACGTAAGTTTCAAGTTGTACTTAAATTTCAAATTTCATTTGATTGTGCACTTTTATTATTATAATGTTTCACCTGTACATGTACATATTAATATATGTTTGTCTTTATATGTGGAGCTGTAGGAATCAAATAGATCCTGAGAAGAATGTGGAGTGAATAACTCTCAACACACTTATTTTATTATGAAGAAGTGCGTACATTATATAGGAGAAATAATCAACTACATTCCCTAAACTAGAAGCAGAAGATTTGGATGAAGGAGAGAGAATAATGGAATACACCAAGGAAGAGAAAATAAAGGGATAAAAACAAAACAAACACTCCTAAAATATGAACTATGCAACGTATGCTAACATTCCCCCCTTATTACATTATTCTTGCAAATGTGACCTCTGAAAAGTTCAAATTTCACTTTTCCAAGAGATTTAGTGAGAATGTTGGCAACTTGTGCTTCAGTAGGACAGGATCTTTGGAGCTGAATTTGATGGTTCAAGATGTGCTCTCGAATGAAATGGTAGTCAATTTCAATATGCTTTGTTCGTTCATGAAAGACTGGATTCTGCACGAGCTTCAACACACTCTGATTGTCACAATAGAGAATAGGTGACTGCTTTTCAGGAATTCCCAAGTCATCCAAAATGTGACGTAACCATCACTTCGCACACACCTCCTCTTGTGGCATGATATTCTACCTCTGTGGATGAGATAGAAACAACATTTTGCTTCTTTCTTATCCACGAGATAGGTCCAGATCCGAGATGAAATATATATCCTGTAGTTGACTTCCTGTCATCAACAGATCCAGTGTGGTCCGAGTCGACATATCCCTATAAGAAGAATTAATCATTCCTCTTATATTCCGGACCATAATCAGTTTTTCCTTGGACATGTCTCAAAACCTTTGGTGCATTCCAGTGACATTTCTTCGGCTCCTACATGAACCTGGAAAGATAGCTGACAGCATAGCATAGATCTAGTCTAGTATATGTCAAATAGATGAGCCCTCCAACAAATTGCCTATAGAGAGTAGCATCTACTTGAGGTGAGTCCTGGAATCTTGAAATTTGCAAGCCTTTTTCCATGGGAGTGGATATAGGTTTACAGTCAGACATTCTATACTTTTCCAGGAGTGTCTTGGCGTACTTTGTCTGGGAGACAAAAATGTGATGCTCCTTTTGCCATATTTCCAAGCCAAGACAGTAATGTAGTAGCCCCAAATCTGTCATGTCGAAGGTTCTTTTGAGATCATTCTTTACAATATCAACTTGATCTTTTGAACTATCAGTGATCACAAGATCATCTACATATACAACCAGAATGAAAATTTATTTTCCTACCTTCTTTATATACAAATTTGAATATGAGGGGCTACGAGTGAACCCATACTACAAAAGGTGATCATTGATCTTGATATACCATGCCCTAGGAGCTTGTTTCAAGTCCGTAAAGTGATTTGATGAGACAACATACCTTCTTAGGCTACTCTTCATCAAAAATCCTTCAGGTTGGGTCATGTATACTTCTTCTTTGAGATCACCATTTAGGAAAGCACTCTTGATGTCCATTTGCTGAAGTCTCCATCCTTTCTATGCTGTAAGTGCACAAACTACTTTGATGGTCTTTATCTTTGTAGTGGGTGCAAAGGTTTCTTCATAGTCGATGCCCTCTTTCTAAGCATATCCTGTTTTTACAAGTCGTGCTTTATGTTTTTCGATGGATCCATCTGCCTTATATTTTTTCTTGAAAACCCATTTGTAGCCTATGGGTTTCTTTTCCTCAGCAGTGATCGACAAGTTCCCATGTCTCGATTTTTAATGAGTGAGTCATATTCTCGTAACCATGGCTTCCTTCCATTGAGGTTGATTGAGCGCTTCACGAACATTATCTGGCTCAAAGCTATTCATCAGTGAACTCATGAGTGCAAAGTTTACCTCATTTCTTGTTTGACTCCTTTTTTGACTCCGGATGATGTATCTAGGAGTTGTTGCAAATGTGAGTCCTTGATAGTGCTTTGTACCCACTTCAGACAAGAACTTGGCTACTTTTGAGAAGAAATGTGTCATTGCCGTGTGGATTGATGTGGAGTCACATTCTTCGATTCTCCAAGGTCAACAATTAGTTCTCCTGGTAGCATTTCTTTTCTCTGAGTAGTCCCCTCTGGCTCATCATCTGATTCAGAGACTAATCGGTGAGATGTGGTTAGAAGTGGATCTTCTATTGATACTATTGATTCAAAGGATGACTCATCACAAACCACGTCCTAACTCTCGTATATTTTCTTTGTCTCAGGATCTATGAGATGATATGCCTTTGAGGTAGTATTGTAACCAAGAAGGATACACGGGAGTTCTTTTAGCTCAACCTTCTTTCTCTTCTAAGCTAGGACATGCATGTATGATGTGCAACCAAATACTCACAAATGAGAAATTGATGGATTTCTACCACTCCATACCTCTTATGGCATTTTATTTTGTAGAATCTTTGTTGGTGCCCTGTTGAGAAGATATACAATTATCTATACTACTTCAACCCAATAGCGTTCCTCTAGCTTTGTTGTTGTTAGCATGCAATGAGCCATCTCCATCACTGTGTAATTGTGACGCTCAACAATGCCATTTTTTTGGGGTGTGTAGGGAGCAATCAGGTGCTACTTAATGCCTTGTTGGTTCAGGAAGGCCAAGAACTTCTTTGATGTGAACTCCCCCTTGATCTGAGTGGAGTAGAAGAAGTGGTTATCTGGACTCTTTGACAACATGATGATAGAAGTTCTACAAGTGTTGAAGAGCCTCACTTTTCTTCTTCAGGAAATATACCCACATCTTCATGAGAGTGGTCATCCACGAACAGTTGGAAGTACTTGTATCCTGAAAATGAAGTAGGCAAGGGGCCATTCAGATCGGTGTGAACTACCTCCAGACACTTCTTGGCATGGAAGGTGCTCACTTGAAATGGATCTCTGTGTTGTTTTCCTGCAAGACAGCCAAGGAAAATAGGAAAGGAACTAGAAAATTTGGGTAGTCCACGAGACCATTGCTTTGAACTCATCTAGTGCAATGAACTAATCGACAAGTGTCCATATCTAAAATGCCATAGGGCAGTTGATTTTATTGTTAAAGCAGATAAAGCTACTATAGAAGATGAAACAGTATCTAAAGCAAATAACTTATCTTTTACAAATGCTTTAGCAAGAACTATACCTTTTCTAGAGATTAAGCATGATTTAATGCCATTTTGAACAATAAATTCTACCTTAAGGTGATGATTCAAGAGCTGAGTAACTGGACAAGAGATTGCTAGTCAAGCCAGGAACATATAGTACCTTTGTAAGTGTACATTTTCGAGGTCCTAGAGGAATGGTGACATTCCCTATTCCTTTTGCAATGTACTCTTTGTCATCTGCTATCCGAACTCGATCTCCAATTGGTTCTTCGTGTAGTGAATCAAACATGATTTTTGTCACCTAACATATGCTTGCTTGCACTGAGTCTATCAACTAGACTTCCTTTCATGGACCGAGAAGTTTGAGAGATGAGTACAAGGTTCTTACCACAATGGGCTCCTTTCCGATGTCTCCTCATCGATTCTTCATCTTCTTGTGTTATCCAATTTTGCACACATGGCAAGATTGGACAAGGGGGTCCTATCACGTTCAAAATGAAATAGTAGTCCCAGGAACCCATCTCCGGTTATTATCGAGATACAAAAATTAAAAATAATTCTTAAATTACATATGAGAGATCACCTAGCATCGAAAGGCACCCAGTTTATCTCAACTCAGTGAAGAGTTCGGGGTCGAGTTGATAGAGAATCCGGTGTCAAATTGATAGTCATCTCGGAAATCATCTCGGTAGAGACTCTCAGTTGTAAGAGCTCGACGATGGTCTTGTTAATGTAAAATATAGCTCGTTGAAAATTGACGAATGAAAGGAACTCTACAAGGATCTCGGTAGAGATCGATGCAAAAAGATCTAAAGGCCAAGTCAGGGAGAGTCAAAGTTAACATGATGCCAGGTTTAATCCATTAAGACAATGGTTTCGACCAACCACTTGGGAGAATTATCTTGTTTGACCGAGATGATATGAAATTATGCAGATATGGGAGGTTCAACATCATTGAATCTCGGGTTTGTAATTACGTAATGGAAGGACTTCTATCGACCCAGGAAGATAGTATAAGCACCATAGAATACCAATGTAAAATTGAGTCAAACCGACATCTTAAAAAGAGCTGTGAATTATAATGGTGTTCAGACCTTCCTCGGCCAAGCATTCGGTGCGGCAGGCATGTTGCAGTATAGTAAGAGTTCTTTTGAGCACTTCCAACAAGCAGGTTGTCCAACTATGTTGTTATCTATTCAGCATCGAATGCATCCTCAAATTTGGGATTTTCCTTCAAGATATTTTTATGAAAATCAATTAAGTGACAGTGAGAGTGTTACTGGGAGACCTGATGAAATTTATTACAAAGATTCTCTATCGAGACCTTACTTGTTTTACGATGTAACTCATGGAAGTGGATCTCATAGAGGTGGAACTGTTTCATATCAGAATATTCATGAAGCATAATTTGCTTTGCAATTATATGAGCATCTTCAACGAGCCACTAGGTCATCAGGCATAAAGGTTTCTGTCAAAATTATCACACCTTACAAGCTACAGCTGAAATGTTTGCACCGAGAAAATGATGTCTCCTCACGCTGAGTGGAAAAGTGGAAATCGGTGGCCATCTGTCCAAAATGAAATATGGCCAAATGATAACGAAACCCCGCACTCCAATCCCGGACGTGGAAAATAAGGTGAGCATTGCCAAGGGAAATGACGTGATGTCAAGCCATTGAAAAATTTCGGGCGTGGGAGAAGTTTGAGTCTACTGCCAAAAAATCGGGAGCACGATCATGGCAAGCCGCAGGTAATCCCGTGCATGGGAAACATTTTACTATCTTGCCAAGGTTGCGCGGCGAAGCTGAGGCCGGGGCCGTGGATTAATGTGGCCGAGCCGTTACGTGGGGATTTGGAGCTGGTATGCCGAGGTCAGAGATTTGATGATGGAAGTCCAAGCTGTTCACTCCGCGTAGGGGAGATTCAGGCAAGCACCGCCAAGTGGAAATATACCCATGGTAAGCCATGATCAGACTTCCGTGAATTGGAGAAATCGGGTCAAATTGCCAAGTGAAGACAATATGATGGCTATCCATCATGAAAATCCCATGCATGGAAACATTTTACTATCTTGCCAAGGCCGTGGAAATTTGGGAAAACACTGCCAAGCGTGGAAATATTACGATGGCTATCCAACATGATACTTCCGCACGGGCCGTGTAAACAGGATCCGAGTCGTTGTGTGAGTCACCAGGAGAATTAAAGTGGCAGTTGCAAATTGGGCGGCGAGTAATCCTCCAAGCGATAAGGGAGGATGATGGCGAGATGGTTGAAGATGGGTCGACATTGGAAAAAGTATCCAGTTTCAGGCTCACAAGAAAGAAACGCCTTCTCATGGAATACCACAATTGCAGCTTACAGAAGACATGGGTTTCCTCACGAGGCGTTGATATTGTTTCACCGAATGCAACAAACAGATGTCCGACCTGATCAGTTCACCTTTGCCAGCATACTTCTAGCCTGTGCCACGATAAGAGCTTTGGAACAGGGTATGGACATACATTGAGTTCTACGCTCAAAGCTCCCACGCATTCGATGCACAGGCATGTTGCAGTATAGTAGAAGCCGTTTTTAGCGCTTCCAGAAAGCAACTGCAGGAAACAAATATTCACTGCCGTGTATGATGGATTGGAGTCACGCCATTCAAGGCTTCATAAAATTTTCTGAATCAGGAGATGAAGGTTTATTACGGTGCAGAATGAAACGATTCATATTGCTCAGCATGTTTTCTCCTAGAAATGAATTGAATGTGAAGGTCAGCTCTGAAAATACCTGGTTGGCCGTTTTGCATGCTACATCCTTGTTACTCGTAAATGGTCTCTTTGAGAAACTCTGAGGGTAATAGGCAATATTTATACCCTTCCATTATGTACGTCCAATCAGACAATAAAAAGTATTCCTTTACCAGGTTCAGAGAAACTTGTTTTTTACAAATGGACGATTATACTGTAGTTTCAAGCTAATTTTATCTAGCTTTATTTCTATTAGCTTTGATCCACGACTAAGGAAAAATTCATATGGTTGTTACCTGTACATTTTTCCAAGGTCCTCTTGGTTGCCCCAGTTGTTCAATGTATTTTTTGAAGGGCTCTTTGACCAAAAATCAGTCTTAAGGGTGTCTATCGACATGTTATGGGCATGAACCTGGGTCATCATCATGGCAGCATTAGGTCTTTATTGGTAATGGCATTTTCTCATCGTTTGGAAGGTACAATTGTGCTTATTATGGCAAAGCCAAAACATTTTTACTACAAGTGTTATATGATGAGGAAGAATCCTGAGCATTGTGGTAAAACCATTCTTTTCAGAAATGTTGGGTTAAGCTTGGTATTCAAGTGAGTTTGAGCCCAGGAAAGGTAAGATCGTTTGCTGGATGAAGAGCTCGGTGACTTCGCAGGGAGCTCGTGGTGTTGTTTCATGAAGTTTGAACGTGGAATGCATAAATGGCCTCGAGTTAACCAAGGAAAACGATAAGAATCGAGTTTGATAGCTCACCATTCGAAGGACTCAATGCAAAAGAGCTCGATTGCCAAGGTAAGGAAAGAGTTGGTGTGGGGTTCAAAATCGAGTGCAACACCGAGTTAGAGGATTCGAAGCTCATCGAGTTTGGCTATGTGCAGACTCTATCCACATGGACCCCCCTCCTCTTCAAGTCAAACGGGTCAACGGGGGTCCCGACATTATGTTAATTAATTTAATATTTTTATTTAAATATTTTAATAATAATATTTATTATTATTATTTAAATATTCTTTTAATTAATTGAGAAGACTAGGTCATCAGGCAATTAATGACCCATGATGGAACCTTCTCAAGTAGTTCAACTAATTGTAATAAATACATCATGGGCCTTCAATTTAGGAATGTAATTATGACATTTCCTCTTCTTTCTCACATATTCTTCTATAAATGTAAGTTGGAAGCTCATTTCAAAGGGTTCCAACAATTCAGACAAGTTGGACAGTTAGATATCTCAGGCGAGTGTATACTTTTCAAGAGTCCTCTCTCTTCTGCAAGTTGTTCTTGTGTGTTGAGAGAACTTTCAAGCCTCCTCTTCAAGACTGTAATGGAAACTATTGCCTCTTCTGAATGTATGATGCATTGTGCATATTATTGAAGCAATAAAAGTGTGTGTTTTGTGACTAATCTCGGTCCTTTCATCCTTTTGTGCTTCTTTGTGCCTTTCTCATACTTGCAGGTACACTGTGCAAGTTTAGGTTTCTATTGCAGGTTCTTGGAGTTCTGTGCTTATCGAGTGGTGGAGTATTGCATGCAGTTGAGTTGTGGTGTCTGTTCACCCTTCTTGAGTTCATCCTTCTTCACTGGGAAACTAGTATATTTCTCGGTCTGATAAAGTTTAACAAAGGGAACGCGTGTCTCTTAGTTTGTGGTATCTTGTACCCTCTCTAAGTTACAGTAGGTGAAGTTGACCTATGGTGCACACACCCTCTTCAAATTAACCCTTCCTGAGTCTGGAAACACCCTTTATTTGGTGCATCACCATCCCTAGTATAGTTTCATTTATGTAAATCTCTTTCCCTAAAACCCCATGAAAATGTTAGCATAGGACTAGATAATCATTTTTGTTACACTAGGAGTAGTACAACACTTAGTTTAGGAAGAGGAAGCCGGCCTTCTCTGGAGGTTCACCTCGAGCCCAAGTCCCATAGCTTGAGAGGTGATCCCATGTGTCCCAATCACACCGAACGTCCTATTCACATCCTGGCCATTCGGAGGGTGCAGTGATTTAGCGACAACATAGTGTTGGGTGTGAGATGTCCCTTGTGCTTTCTCTAACGGGGATGTCGTTTGGACTTTTGAAAATCTTTGCGCTCGAATGTGCTTGTATGGCTTGAAGACCCATGTTTCAAGCTATTATGCCAAAGATTGATCGATTGTCGTGAGTATTGGTTCGCAAATGTGACACCATCTCTTTGACTTTTGATCTTTTTGCTATTGTTTGGGTTGCACTTGATTTTACTTCTCTAGGGGATCCTTCCAATTCTTCTTGTCATGGTAAGGATTTGAGAATACGGCTTTATCCTGAGACTCCTCATGGGATGAAGTGATGGCCTCTTCCTGCTGCAACAAATTCACAAGCTCTTTGAATGTCACTATTTGTTTAGACACATTCAGTGTCGTAATGAACACTCGGAATTGAGAAGGGAGTGCTCTCAAGGTGATTACGACGAGAAGTTTATCATCCACCGTTTCACCGAGTGCTAATAACTCCGATCTCAACTCAGCCACGTGACGTAAGAATTCCTCCACTTTCTCGTCTGACCCCATAGAGAGGGTGTGTAGCTTTGACTGAAGATGAAGTATCTTCATCTGATTTTTGGCTTCATAAATGGTTGCCAACTTGTCCCAGGCCTCCTTTGGTTTCTTCGCATTCGAACATGTGGTTACATCATTGTCACGATCTCGAGCATTATCAACATCAAGGATTTAGCACTAGCCATTTCATATTTTATTAGTTCATTAGGGGTTGTGGGAGCGGGCACAGACCCTATGACAATTCCCCATAATCCTTCAAATTGAAGGATTGTCTTTATTTTTGTCTTCCAGGCCGTAAAATTGGACCCTTTGAGCAATTGAGCATCGGGCAGAAGTAACTTTGGAGAAGACATCATAATAAAAATATTTATTTATTTATTTGAAGAGTTATTACAATTTTGACTCACTGATGAGAATTACTTGCTCATAGATGCTCACGATATTCACGTGTTGTGAGACGGTGACGCTTTGTAGGGCGTTCTTCTTCGTCATCATAGTTGACATCGTACCTGGCTTCTAATTCTTCCTATACTTGCTTTGCTTGGCGCTGACGTCGAAAAGAAAGTATTCAAGAAGTCCTTCTCGAACTAGCTTGTCGAATGCTAGATTACCAGTATTTCAAAGCTCATTCAACAAAGAAAAGTAGAACTCGGAGCTCTCAGGAGCTTCTTCATGGTGTTCTCTCTGCTTTGGTGAGTGATATTCCAGCTTTTAGCTATGGCAACCATGTTATTGACACTCTCAATCGAGTTGTCTACACTCGACATTCGGTGAAGTGTTGAAGTATCTCCAAGTTTCTTCTCCTTGTGTTGTTCTACCTTTTCACGAAGTTCTCCTCTTTGTTGAAGACTCCTCCATGCAACAACAACTTCCAAAGTCTAGGTAGAGTGTGTGCCAAGTAGGGATGGAGATCCCATGTCAACCAAAGATGGCAGTGGGGAGAGCCAAAGTATCACTTCAAATAGTGCAAGGCACAATGAAGAAAGAGCATGCAGATAATTCTACGTAGATAGACTTAACCACAACTAGAATATATTCCATACAGGTAATGTAGATCTACCACTCTTCTCCATGCAGTTGATTTGCACGTTTTTATTTTGTTGTTGTTTGATTTCCACGCAAACATTCCTCTCTCCACCAATGTGTTTCCTTCCTTCACTTCATAGTAAATTAGTCACACAAGAAGATTCTAAGCTCCTACACTCAGGTATGATGAAGATTTGTCTTGTAGCGTAGAAAATTAAAAAACTCAAAAACACTTCCATGTAGTTTCTTTGGTCTATTCCTCCACGCAGCAGCAGAAGCTTCAAGCCTCCACGCAGGTCGATGATATGTATCCCACGTGCATGTTGATCAAACAAGTATTTTCCCATGCATCCAATCTGGGCCAGATAGCAGCAATATTTTCTTCTTACGCAGATTGATTACCAATCCACGCTGAGTCTTTGAGAGAAATAAATAAATCAATGCACTTGCTCCTTTGTTGCATGCAACTCCTTCAAACGCACACAAGAGACAAAGCACAGGTAAAAAAATTCTCCACGCAGACTTCCACGTACTAGGCAGGAGCTTTACGCAGCAACAAGGAAAAACACCGAGAGAAAAAAACGCACACAAGTCGAGATTTGGCTGCTCTGATACCAAAATGTAGGAATCAAATAGATCCTGAGAAGAATGTGGAGTGAATAATTCTCAACACACTTATTTTATTATGAAGAAGTGCATACATTATATAGGAGAAATAATCAACTACATTCCCCTAAACTGAAGGAGGAAGATTTGGATGAAGGAGAGAGAATAATGGAATACACCAAGGAAGAGAAAATAAAGGGATAAAAACAAAACAAACATTCCTAAAATATGAACTATGCAATGTATGCTAATAGAGCACGAGAGTCATCATCTACTCTAGGAACTGAGGCTATTGGCACACCTCACGTGACTTTTACGCAGGTTAGTTTCTCTTTACACTTTGGTTCTAATTGTGGAAGTTCACGTGGATTATGCTTTGGCTGTTATGTGGCAGTCATGTAGATTAATATTGATTTGTACATGTTTTTGTATAGCTTATGACTACCAGAGAGACTCCTCCATATATGTAGACTGTGGAGGCTATTGTAGATACTACCATAACATCTGTAAATCCACTAACTGAGGTACAATTTTTCAAATTTGTTAAATTTATTTAGGAATTATTTCTTATTACTTAAATCTACAATATCAAATTTTGTACATGAAATATTTAATTTGAAATTTAATTATTTGTATGTAGCTTACCTCTCATGAGTCTATTATTGTCCCTACCATGCATCAACGACAAATTGATAGGGATCATGACATTGTGGTAAGATTTCACATGCATTTTAACTAAATTCTAAGTTTCTAAATTTTGAATGTATTTTAAAAATATGGGTGTTAAAAACTTGTTGTTTATGAATGTGCAGGTTAGGTTGCAGGCCTGCTTAGAGATGCCTAGGACCACACGAATGAAATCCGTAGTGGCATCTCCCTCCACTACATCCCCAGGTCATGGACATGCTACTTGAGCGCGAGGGGTGGCAAAGAGAGGGAATATGTTTCATGATTAGATTCATAGGTTGATGGATGTACATATATATATATATATATATGGGCCAGCTGGTCTTAGTTCATGATTCTTCATAGGACATTGTATATAGCCTTATACTGACCGCATGTGGTCTTATATGTATGACACACTTGGTTCGAGATGTATACATGTTATGAACTTGTATTTTTAGAGACGTGCGTTCAACACACTTAGTTTGATACATTATATATCCACGTGTTGGTTTTCATAACGATATTACTTCTATGTTTGATTCGAATTCATTGCACATGATATCCTTCTATGTGTGTATATTCTATGTATATTAATTATATATGTATGTTTGATTTAAAATTAAAAAACTATGGTGCAACAATAAACTAAAAATAAACATATATCTCATGTACCATATTCTAGTGCAATAATAAGTTTTATGTATGTTATGACATGTACATGTCAAGGACTGAAATTTCACATGTTGTTGGAGTTGTCAGTAGATTTTAGGAAAATCTAAGTAGAGAACATTGTTCAGCAGTGAAGTGGGAGTTTCACTACTTGTGAGGAAAAATAAATTATTGCATCACCTATAACAATATTGGTGATTCAATTTATGGATATTTTGATTCATATTTTGTAAGTGATTTGGAAAAACAAATATCGACTTCTAGTTATGCTATTACACTTGTAACTGGACCTATTAGTTGGATTTCAAAGCTTCAAAATATTATAATTTTTTCAACTACTAAGGTAGAATATGTAGCTGCCTATCATAGTTGTCAAGAGGTAATTTGGGTAAAAATTTATTGGATGAGTTTTGAAGATATCAATAGAAGATGAAGGTATTGTGTGACAATATAAGTGTTATTTAATTATCCAAGAATCTAGCTTATCACAATAAGACAAAGCATATTTTAGTTAAGTATAATTTGGTTATACATGTTATTAATGAAGGGATAATAAAACTTGACAAGGTACACACCATAGAAAACTTTGTTGATATTCTCACAAAACTAGTACTATTATAGAAGCAAAAATGGTGTTTATCTTCTATTCATTTGCAGAAAATGCAATGAGTTGGTCATGTAATATATAAAGTGGATTGGTTATCAAGGTGGATATTATAAGATATGTGACAACAAAGTTAAATTTTAGATCCCTTTGTACGACAACATTTTTAGCTCACTTTCCAAAGTTGAAAAAGTTGTAATTGTTGAAAAAGTTGAAAACGGTGGGTCGTGGCATCGAACCGACTACACGGACACATCCGAGTGGCCAGGTGAACGCTAGAGGAGGCTTCGTTTTGGTGTGCGACAACGTCATTGCTTCTAGGCTACCTCATTCGAGCAGAGTCCCTTAAGAGCCCTAATACCAAAAAATCATTCAACTTCGACGGGTGACTACGCACACTTCGTGGCACCTAGAAATGTCTCATCTAATCCTACACCTCAAAGTGTAAGGGCCCTCTATAATAGCCTATCTCATTTTTTTCCTTATCCAATCGGTGCTCTCGCTATCCTATTGTTTGCAAACATGCCGAATAGTGTAGTTTAAGACAGTGTAAGGTTGTCAAATGATATATTTTGTAAACGGTGGGTCATGGCACCGAAACAACTACATAGAAACATCCTGGGTGGCTAGGTGAATGCTAGAGGAGGTTTCATTTTGGTGCGTGACAACATCGTTTCTTCCGGCTACCTCGTTCGGGCATAGTCCCTTAAGAGCCCTGAGACAAAAAAATCGTTCAACTTCCACGGGTGACTACGTGCACTCCGTGGAACCTAGAGATGTCTCGTCTCGATCCTACACCTTGGCGTAGGGACCCTATATAATATCCTATCTCAGTTTTTTCCTTCTCCAATCGGTGCTCTCGCTGCCCTATTGTTTGCAAACGCGTCGAATAGTGTAGTTTGAGATAGTGTAAGGCTGTCAAAAAGGTATATTTTGTAAACGGTGGGTCATGGCATGAAAGAGATTGCATGGACAAGTCCGGATGGTGAGGTGAATGCTAGAGGAGGCCTCATTTTGGTGTGCCACAATGTCGTTGCTTCCGAGCTACCTCATTCGGGTGGAGTCCCTTAAGAGCCCTAAGACAAAAAAATCATTCAACTTCGACGGTGACTACGCGAACTCCATGGCACCTAGAGATGTATCATCTAACTCAGCGTAGTGACCCTCTACAATAGCATGTCTCACTTTTTTTTCTTCTCTAATTGGTGCTCTCGCTGCCCTATTGTTTGCAAACGCACCAAATAGTGTAGTTTGAGATAGTGAAAGGTCATCAAACAAGTATATTTTGTAAACGGTGTGCCATCGCACCAAAGTGACTGTGCGAGACACATCCAAGATGCTAGGTGAACGCTATAGGAGGTGTTGTTTTGGTGTGGGATAACGTCATTCTTCCGGGCTACCTCGTTCGGGCATAGTCCCTCAAGAGCCCCAAGACCAAAAAATCATTCAACTTTGACGGGTGACTACGCGCACTCCATGGCACCTAGAGATGTCTTGTCTAATCCTAAACCTTAGTGTAGGAACCCTCTACAATAGTTTGTCTCGGTTTTTTCCTTCTCCAATCGGTGCTCTCACTTCCCTATTGTTTGCAAACGCATCGAATAGTGTAGTTTGAGACAGTGTAAGGCTGTCAAACGGTATATTTTATAAACGGTGGGTCGTGGATCCAAACCGACTAAGAAGACATGTCCAGTGGACAATTGAACACTATAGGAGGATTTTTTTAGGTGCACGACAACGTCATTTCTTCCAGGCTACCTTGTTTGGGCGTAGTCCCTCAAGAGCCCTAAGACCAAAAAATCGTTCAACTTCCACGGGTGACTACGTGCACTCTGTGGCACCTAAAGAAATATCATCTAATCCTAAACCTTGGCTTAGGGACCCTCTACAATACCATGTCTCAGTTTTTTCCTTCTCCAGTCGATGCTCTTGCTGCCCTATTGTTTGTAAACATGTCGAATAGTGTAGTTTGAGACAGGTGTAAAAAGGTCATCAAACGGTATATTTTGAAAACGGTGAGTCGTGACATCGAAACAACTATGTGTACACATCTCGTGTGTGGCTATGTGAACACTAGAGGAGGTGTCGTTTTGGTGTGGAACAATGTCGTTGCTTCCAAGCTACCTCATTCAGGTGAAGTCCCTCAAGACACCGAGACCAAAAATTGTTCAACTTCGACGGGTGACTAGGCACACTCCATGGCACCTAGAGATCTCTCGTCTAATCCTACACCTCAACATAAGGACCCTCTACAATAGCACTGTCTAAATTTTTTTCCTTCTCCAATCGGTGCTCTTGCTGCCCTATTGTTTGCAAACGCGCCGAATAGTGTAGTTTGAGACAGTGTAAAAAGGCTATCAAATGGTATATTTTGTAAACGGTGGGTTGTGGCACCAAACCAAATGCATGGACATGTCCGAGTGGCTAAGTGAATACTAGAAGAGGTTTCGTTTTGGTGCGTGACAATGTCATTTCTTCCGGCTACCTCGTTCGGGCGTAGTCCCTCAAGAGCCCTGAGACCAAAAAAATCATTCAACTTCGACGGGTGACTACGTGCACTCCGTGGCACCTAGAGATGTCTCATCAAATCCTACACCTTGGCATAAGGACCCTCTATAATAGCCTATCTCATTTTTTTCCTTCTCCAATTGGTGCTCTCGCTACCCTATTGTTTGCAAACGTGTTGAATAATGTAGTTTGAGACAGTGTAAGGTTGTCAAACGGTATATTTTGTAAACGGTGGGTCATGGCACCAAACCGACTATGTGGACACATTCGGGTGGCTAGGTGAACACTAGAGGGAGTGTTTTTTCAATGCACAACAATGTATTTGCTTCCGGGCTACCTCATTCGGGTGGAGTCCCTCAAGAGTCCTGAGACCAAAAAATCGTTCAACTTTGACGGATGACTACGCGCACTCCGTGCCACCTAGAGATGTCTTTTCTAATCCTAAACCTCGGCATAGGGACCCTCTATAATAGCTTGTCTCGGTTTTTTCCTTTTCCAATTGGTGCTCTTGCTGCCCTATTGTTTGCAAACATGTTGAATAGTGTAGTTTGAGATAGTGTAAGGCTGTCAAACAGTATATTTTGTAAATGGTGGGTTGTGGCACCAATCGATCATGTTGTGTAGACA
The DNA here is from genome assembly GCA_018340775.1 of Taxus wallichiana var. yunnanensis. Taxonomy (NCBI): domain Eukaryota; kingdom Viridiplantae; phylum Streptophyta; class Pinopsida; order Cupressales; family Taxaceae; genus Taxus; species Taxus wallichiana. Next base: position 447,710,452 of record CM031237.1, on the reverse strand, counting down.
TGTCCGGGTGGCTAGTTGAATACTATAGGAGGTGTCGTTTTGGTGCATGACAATGTCATTTCTTTCGGGCTACCTTGTTCGGGCATAGCCCTCAACCGACCACGAGACCAAAAAATTGTTCAACTTCGATAGGTGACTACGCTCACTCTGTGGCACCTAGAAATGTCTCTTCTAATCCTACACCTCGGTGTAGGGACCCTCTACAATATCCTGTCTCAGTTTTTTCCTTCTCCAATCGGTGCTCTCGCTACCCTATTGTTTGAAAACACATTGAATAGTGTAGTTTAAGACAGTGTAAGGTTGTCAAACGGTATATTTTGTAAACGATGGGTCATGGAACCAAATTGAATGCACAGACACATCCAGGTGGCTAGGTGAACACTAGAGGAGTCACCATTTTGGTCCGCGACAATGTCATTTCTTCCGGGCTACCTCGTTCGGGCGTAGTCCCTCAAGATCCCAGAGACCAAAAAAAATTTCAACTTCGACGGGTGACTGTACGTACCCAAAATTGTAAGGTACTCTACTGCCAAAACAACGTAACAGTGGCCCCAATGATGATACAGGTCTCCTCGCAAGGTGTTCGGGATCCAGAAAATATCTCCAAGTGTGCGTTAACATCCCGCATGCCCCGCTTAGCCCCCGCGTGCTTTGTTTTTCCATTTTCCCCTCTTTTCTTGGCCTTTTTCTCTTCAGTGACGAAACCACCACCCTGCCTGGGCGGCGGTCTCGTGACCGCCACCGAACAGGTGGTGGTCTGTAACCGCCACCCCTGCTCAGGCGATGGTCCTTTACGCATTTTCTAGAAAGCTCTTTTAACATTACTCACGTAATTTCAATGTTTTACCAACTTTCTTTCACCGCCATAAGCTTGCATTTATGATTATGGTTCCCTGGAATAGTGTTTTGCCATTATTTATAGTTTAAGAGTTCTATTTGGTTTTTACCTTGGGTAAATGCAAATGCTATAAATAGTTGGCTTGTGCTCAAGCAAATGGCCCCTCAAATTTGCCTCTGAATTTCTCTTTGCAATAGATTTAGTTTTCATTTTTCTTAGAGTTCTTAGTTTCTTTCATTGCATGCCTAGTTAGTGTTGTTTTGTTGTTAGGAAGCCACATATCCATCTTGTGCAAGTGTTGTTGACATTTTATCCAATCCATTGGAGTAGAATAGTTTGTTTTCAATAGGAAGCCATTAAAGTTGCAGGTTTTGTTCTTCAAGCAGGATAGTTTTAGGTTCTGGACGTTTTATGTTGCATGACTCGCAATAAATCCCGCTAGGAATTACATAAGCCAAGCTCTGTACTCTTGCGCTATCCCTCTCCTACTTGCATTGTATTCAGTCGTATTTGGAGCTACCTTTATACCAATATCTACTTCTATTGATGCTAGCATTACATGCTTTTCTAGATCCACGTGGACACGAAGGAACGAGGAGATCACACTGAGGGGACAAGATCACATACACCATTGGATTCGCCAGCATTGTGGAATCCACAAATCCCACAACCCAACAAATCTGTAAGTCAATCAGACATAGACACTGGCCTACGCACACTAGTATTTAGATCCACTCCACTTCCACCTATCATCATCGAACAATTATCCTTACTAGATACAAAAGAACTAACAAAGCTAGAGAGTTACGGACTAGGCGAGAGAATCATCCATAGGGTCAACTATATTTACCATCCACCATATGACCTTATCTGGAGACATACACGAAACTATCCCAGGTCATTTTCCACGTATTCCACAACCTATAGACCGAATCATGCCAGAGCTCGATATTGATTGGAGCCTTCGAGCAGTCATCCTTGTCGATCGATCTATCACACCAATTTAGATTAGGAGGGCCTTCTTTGCCTTAGATTCATAAATTCCACTAGTGCGTATTGAAGACATTAGATTGCCTAACTAGTTTTTCTGCATCCCATACATATTCCATCCCCACCAGCTGTCTCGGCACGACCTCGGGAGGTCGGGTGTGAGGAAGAGTTACTTGTAGATTCCCACGCTCGCTTGTCACTTTTCCATTGTACAAAATTGGTGAACCTGACGTGAAGCTTTCTACTTTCTAAATCTGGAATCTTATTCTTACTTGTGTTGTCAAAGTGTTTTACTTTTGTCTTCTCCGTCTCATCGGCCTTCACATCAGCTTCACCAACAAAATTGGTGAACCCGACGTGAAGCTTTCTACTTTCTAGTCTGGAGTCAGATTTCTACTGGTTCTTTCAAATTAAAAACGATTCTTTCATCTTTACTACCTCATTAGCTTTCACCATCACCTTCGCTCCTTCCCATTATTCTGCGGGTATTCATATACCCCCCGAATATGTCGGGATTCGATGCATATGGTAGGCCCCTCTTGGGCCTTGAGGCATACTATGCCCAACAAAATAGGCAATCATCACCCTCACTCTCAGTATGGGGTGATAACTACTTAACCAACCAGTTGTCAACACAAACTCCAAGGATCAGATATAACTCATCTTTTCAAACTGAGGAGTTAGATCAGCTCGCTCAAACGCAACAAACAGAGCCTTCAGGCTCGAATAATATGACGTTCACCGGAGAATCTGGTTCATCTCCTTAGGTGCTGCTTAGACCACAAATTAGTAGACAATCAGACTCATACCTGGGTTTAGATGATGAACATTGGTACGTTATGCCAGGAACAACCAATGTTCTCGAAGTATGTACCCACCTATAGGAGGTTTACAAACACAACCTGAAACCTCTTTTCAAGAAAATACCTCCATACCACGTCATGCCCTCGGGGAAACTTGGCAAGATAATGATCAGTTCATAGCGGGGTATCATAGACCTATACAATATCAGAGTATACAACAAATGCCACCAAGGCAAAATATCGTGACTTCACCAAATGAAGTCATTTCAACCTTAGTAGAAAAGGTTAGGGAGTTAGAACTTACCCAAATAGGTCAAAATTCTCAATTCATGCAAGCAGGAAGTTCCAATCCCCCACACCATCCTAGCCAAGTAGACCTCCTCACAGGAATAAGCACGTTAGGCATGACTCCTCAGTATTCACAAAAAATTCCAACTAGACCCACCATCTCTAACATTGTTCTCCCGGTCTAGTACAAAACAATCCATTCTGGACAATACCCCATCATACTTGAACATGTACTCCAAATCACCACAAGGGGATATGTTCTCCTCTCCTGGCATGTTTGCTCAAACACATGTGTTTCCTTATTCCCCTACCAATGCATACGCTACGCCGTATCAACAACCCATTCCACTTTCACTCCCTCAGCAAGCACCGTCAATGGTCAAAACCTATGCTATAGGGACCTATTCAGAATATTTGAAAGAGCCCTTAGATTTCACCATACGAAGTGTCATGCTTCCAAGACCTCTTCCCAACTTTCCCAAATACAAAGACGAGGGAGATCCAAATGCACATATCAAAGCTTACGCTAGAGCCATTCGAGAACTACTCCCATGGGATGGGGTTGTTCTAAGATATTCCCAAAACCTTGGAAGGCATCGCTCTCTATTGGTATTATAGAATACCGAGGCTTCCATCCATTCATTCAAGCAGCTCGTGTCGAGAATTCATCAAGGCCTTCGACATGAACAAATTATTAAGGATAGGAATCGGGAATTCTTACACATCAAGAAAGAACACAACGAATCATCACCCATTTCATCCAAAGGTGGCGTACAGTTATTTATTCTTCGGAAAGTGCTCCAAACATGGATCAAATGGAACTATGTGATTTATTCCTTCATTCTCTTAGCAGAGAGGTGAAGGAAGAAGTCCAGAAGTTCCCATTAAGAACTTACAATGAAGTACTTGAGAGTGCTCTTCAAATAGATCAAGCGGAAATTGATAGTGGTCGCAAAACATATGGAGCAAATGGGAGGTTAGTCACCTCCAACCAGAACACTACAACTTATCCTACTACCACGAACGTCAATCAAGGACCTAAAATCCTTAATAAAAATCGGGGTGTAACAACAGATGGAGTAACCGACCAGCCTAAGAAGGTAAATGTTGTCAATACTCCATCACAAATAAACAACCAATGAAATAACAACTTTACCCCGACAATCAATACAGTGGATTTTAACCATCCACAACAACAACAACAACAACAATGGCAAAATCCCACACAGGGTCCAAGCCAAAATTCAACTAGGTACCAAAACCAGAATTCAAACCAAAGACAACAAACGCAAAATTTTAATCCTAATAGACAACGGTTTGATCAAAATTTTGGGCCATGGTTGTTGATATTCCAATACGCACCAAACCAACAAACTAGGAATTACAATCCTAATTAAATCTTGTGGTTTCAAAAAAATCAAGGCCATGACACTAGAACGTGTCATGACTACAATAAATTCATGCAACACTTGCCAGATGAACAAAGACAACTTTTCATGGATATGTTCTTGGCAGATCCTACGTCACCAACATCAAATACTTTTTCAGGGGTAGTTTCCCCTCAAAACGCACCCCTAAAGATATTTAATGATCCACTCCCAAATCATGATAACAACAGGCTAAATCTAACTGGGATGAACAAGAGCGTAATGACAGGAAACAATGATCATGAAGCTTCGACTTCGCTAAATCCATTAGTTGCGCCACAACTAGGAAGTCAGCCATGACCTAAGATAGTCGGTTTAGTAGAGTTAGACGCCGAACTACCCATCGAAGCTGTAACAAGGACGCGAGAGTATTTCTCTCAGCCAAGTCCAAGCCACTGCCGAGAGACAGATAACTTCCAACAAATAGTAGCAAAGCCTGTGGGTGCCTATGATTTAATTAATGACCTAACAAAAACCTTCTCGCACATTTCATTTTTAGACTTACTAAAGAACTCTCCTGCCCACAGGGCTGCTCTTTTAGAAGCATTAGGTTTAGGCCATTTAATTAACATCACTCCACCTCCTGAAACACAGGTAAATCATATAGACTTTGATGTTCATCCTCAGGGCAGGCGGATAGGGATGTCGAATTCATATTCGAGATAAACAAAATGCCGACAGATGTTGAGATCGCACGTCGAGGTGATCCAGCCTTACATTTGCAAGTATGGGTTTATAACAACTATGTAAAGTATGCAATGATAGACGATGGGGCAGCGGTTAACATAGTCCCCTTCTCTTTCCTTCAAAAGCTAGGGTATGGAGAAACCAATTGTTCCACAACTCGAAACACACTAAGGGGCTATGATAGCCTTAAAGCCACCTCGGTTGGAACTATAATATTACCGGTCACCTTAGGACCCAAAACCATCTTGACTGAGTTTTATATTATAGATTGGGAAACCAACTATAATATGATCCTCGGCCGACCATGGATACACCGCATGAAGGCAATCCCTTCTACGCTATTTCAAGAAGTAAGGTTTTTACACTTAGGAAAGATATTTGTAGCCAAAGGTGATCCAAAACCATTCGATGTACACCTAGCTGACTTAAAGAAAAGACCAGGTGTGCACTCGGAGTTTGAACTCCCAACAAACCAACTTAATAAACCTACCGACGCAAAACCAAAAGAAAAGTTGGTACCTATGACAGATCTTGAAACTATGAGCCTAGCCAAGGCAACCCCAACCCCAAAGATGAGGCTAACACTGTAGAAACAGTATCATTAGGAACTACTACAAAAATCGTTGAATTGATAGAACAAGATCTACCAATGTTCTTACCATTTGATTCTGTAGGCGTGGGATATTCCCTGGGTGTCGGTTCTCTCCCAGCGGTAGATCTCTGCATGGTAGAGGTAGAAGATGTTAACACAAAAAATATCCCAACATCTATACTCCCAGCTAAATATTGGACTCTCCATTTTGATGGGGCTAGATGTCGTTATGGGAGTAGGCGAAGGTATAATCCTTACTTCTCCCGAGGGGAAAGTCCTACCATTTGCCTTTAAACTAAATTTTGAATGCACAAACAACGGCGCTGAGTACGAAGCCCTCCTCCTTGGCCTCATCTTAGCTAAGAGAATCGGTGTTGATAACATCAGAGTCTTAGGAGACTCACAATTGGTAGCAAACCAAGTCTCTGAGATATATGAAACCAAAGCCGAGCACTTACAGCTTTACAAAATAGTTGTATTGAATTTAAGCAAGGAGTTTGACTTCATATCAATTGAAGCAATCCCGCGAGAGAAAAATCTTCTCGCTGATTCAATAGCAACTTCAGCATCACGTTTTACTCCAAACAGTAAGTTAGAGGATACCCATTTCATAGTATCCCTTCGTGATGAACCATTGATAAAAACAATGAAAAATTCTCTTTTAAACGGAAATGAAAACAAATCTACTATCCTAGACCACATTGATAGTGATATGGCCACTCTGAATTACTTAAACACCTATGCGGCATTACATCTCTCCTATCATATGATAGATTTGTCCTTAATCCCACATTCGTCTTCCTACTTCGGAAATCCCATGATGGAGCTTCCCTCGCAAATGGAACCTAGCGTATACACAGTAGAAAATGGGGATGATTTGGATTTACCTCCAGCCCCACCTGAGTTTGAAGAAGGTAATGCCTCTTTAATCGAAGAAACAATTGATGTTAACATCGGAACGGAAGATGAACCAAGGATATTGAAGTTAGGATCCTCGTTAACTCCATTAGAAGTAGAAATACACACTCGGATCCTCAAAGAACATCAGAAGGCTTTTGCGTTCAATTATAAGGAAATGACAGGAGTTGCACCCCACATTGTGGTGCACAACCTCGTCACTAAATCTGATGCAAAGCCGGTCAAACAAAAGTTGAGACCGATGAAACCCAAAGTAGCTCTCATGGTAAAAGAGGAGGTAATGAAACTCCTCCAAGTAGGATTCATCAAACCAGTCGATTACTCTCAATGGGTATCTAATATCGTTCCCATTCTCAAAAAAATGGAAAGATACGCATCTGCATAGACTTCCGAGACATTAACAAAGCGTGTCCTAAAGACGACTTCCCGTTACCATCCATTGACATCATTGTTGATGCGACAGCTGGATTTGAACTTTTGTCTCTCATGGATGGATTCTCGGGATACAATCAAATCAGAATATCTGAACAAGATCAAGCTAAAACCATGTTTATAACTCCTTGGGGAACTTATTGCTATGTTGTTATGCCATTTGGTCTCAAGAACGCTGGTGCTACATACCAGTGAGCTATGACATATATATTTCATGATCTAATTCATAAAATCATGGAATCCTACGTAGATGACTTGTTGGCTAAGGCCAAGAAGTGTTGTGACCATCCGGAAGTACTCTGCATCATTCTTTCACATCTGATAGAATACGGAGTCACGCTAAATCCAGAAAAATGCGTCTTTGGTGTAACAGGAGGGAGGCCTCTAGGTTACATCATATCATCATGAGGGATAGATGTTGACCCAACCAAAATTCGGGTTGTCCTCGAAATGGTCCCACCTTGAATGAATGCTGGAATCAGGTCATTTCTCGAGAAAACTTGGTGCAATCCGGAGATTCATCTCGGACTTAAGCTTTCGCCATCCATCAATCAACAATCTTCAAGAAAGATTATAGTATTGATTGGGTGAAGACTGCTGATGAATCTTTTGATGCGAGTTAAGTGTTTCTGTTATCACCACCTACGCTAATGTTACCTAAGCTAGATCACCGTTAATTTTATACTCGTGAGCTACCAATGTATCGCATAAGCTTGTATGTTGGCTCAAGAAGACATGATGACAAGAGAGAAGCGTGTGATTTATTTCATTAGTTGAGAACGTTGCTCGACTATGAAACATATTATACACAAGTAGAACGAGAATGCCTCGCCATAGTCTTTGCAACCAAACACTTAAGACATTATATGCTAAATCAAGAAACAAGGGTCATGGTAAAAACAGACCATTTACGAACTTTTCTCACGCAAGGGTCCTTGTCTAAAAAGGTTGGACATTTTATAACCTTAATGGGAGAATTCGAATTAACATTTGTAAATCAGAAATCCGTTAAGGGACAAATCATCGCGGATTGGTTAGCTGATAACCCATTAGATGGAGGTGATCTAGTAGATCTGGATTTTCCAGATGAGTGCGTATACTACATTGAAACCAGACCTCCTATCTCTGAGTGTCCCTGGTACACTGATATCATTAATTATATCATGGACCATACGTATCCAGAAGGGGCTACACCGCAACACAGAAGGCGGTTATGCATTATCGTAGCAAAATACGTCATTATAGAGCAAGTGCTCTATCGGAAAGCGTTCGATGGAATGCTTCTAAGATGTGTCGACACAGAAGAATCCAAGAAGATTCTCCATGAATCTCATAGTGGAATGTGTGGAGGCCACTTCGGTGGCCATGCCACCGCTCGTAAAATACATCGAATGGGCTATTTCTGGCCCACTCTAGAACACGATGCAGTAGAGTTTGTACGCAGGTGTCATAAGTGCCAAGAATTCTCCCATGAGATCCACATGCCGGCACAAACTCTACAACCAATCGTGACTCCATGGCCCTTTTCTACATGGGGCCTAGATTTAATAGGGAAATTCTCTCCCTCGTCTATAGATGGCCATAATTTTATAATCACGGCCACCGAATATTTTACCAAGTGGGTAGAGGCTATGCCTCTTACTATTATACCGGGTTCTGTAATCACCAAATTCATTTTGAACCAAATCATTTGTAGGTATGGTATCCCGCAAATCATTATCTCAGATAATGGAACTTCTTTTAAGAATGACGAAGTTCACGAATTGTGTAATAAATTTAAAATAAGCCATCATACGGCTTCCTTGTATTACCCTCAAGCCAATGGACAGGCTGAAGCGACAAATAAAACACTAAAAGCCATTCTCCTTAAAACGGTGAAAGAAAACAAACAAGATTGGCACTTGAAGTTATATCCGGCCTTATGGGCCCACCAAACCTCAATAAGAACACCAACGGAGAAACTCCTTTCTCACTAGTGTTCGGGGCAAAGGCAGTTCTCCCACTTGAGGTTGAAATACCCGAGTCTCCGTATTTCATTACAAGGGATTACGGATGAACGCTTACGAGAGAAGCACGTCTCTCCCAACTAGAAATCCTAGATGAAGCTAGGTTAGATCTTTGAGCAAGTGGCACAGAGCCTATGCTGACCGGATGTGCCGGCAGTATAACAAGAAAGTCTATGAACGCGACATATATGAAGGTGATCTAGTTCTAAGGCTAGACAGCCGGATCGACAAGAAGACCGGCGAAGGAAGGAAGTTCCGGCCCAAATGGTTGGGCCCATACCGAGTCATGAAGGACTATGGAAATGGTGCATACCTCTTATGTACGCTGGAAGGTGAGGAATTTGGCGAAATAGTCAATTCCCTACACCTCAAGTGGTTCTACGCGTAAGCAACTAGCACTATTTATAATTACATTTACATTGCATCTTCATATAGATTAAGATCATTTTGTCCGCTTGTTTCGTACACAAATTGTGATCAAGGAATTTTTTCTCAAAGCAATTCATTACAAACTCATGATGTTGTTGGCATAAACACTCTAATCATACTTCTCCATTTTCATGATATCATCAAACTATCTCGGAATCATTTTATCAAATAAAGCTAGATATGACAAAGTCTTAACGGTAACCATGCCAAGATCTACAGGTTTATTCTCACTTTTGGTTTCTTCTTAGGATAGGTGTCTTACCTATGGTCTGTTCAGAAGCTTCATGGTGTCACATCTATCCCATATGTATATCTCTTTGGAAATAAGCACATACTGACATTTTACTCAAGTAAACAAGTCAAATATTGATCAAACAGAAAATTTTAATTTTACACATTTCCTTGCCCCACCAACCTTTGGTGATGAGCTTGCGTCTCTTACTAGTGACGTAGGGTTGGGGAAGGATGGAAATGCCCTTACTCACCTATGCTTTGTCCACGGTGATAAACCCATGCTTCTTACTAGTAGCATGGGGCAAAGTGTAGGGGGTCCTCTTGACAAACAAATGCAAAAGGTCATAAACAAACAATTCAAATCTCGAAGTCTTTGAGTCAAAAACAAATGAATCAGATGTCCAAAATTCCAAAAGAGTTAAAAGCCTAAAAACCCAGATTTTGTCTACTATGTGGCCATCTACGGATCTAAGTCTAGATAAACCGCAAAGCAAGTTGCATCCAAAACTATGAAGTCACTCGAGTGGAGTGGGCTTGTGGTATCCTAATTTGGTTCCGCCAAAGCTTTGTCTATCTTTCATCAATATCATTTCAACACATCTCATAACTTGCGCCCTTCCCAACTCTCGGTGATGAGCCCTCGCATCTTACTAGTTGCGTGGAGTTGGGGGTAGGGGCAGGTTTATTTGCTCATCATACCAGTTTATATTCATCACTTTGCCAAAACAAATATGAAGTATCAAAAATTGCTTAAAGAAACTAAGATTCAAAATCACATTGTATCTACATTATCATATATCAGCATCATGAAATACAAAAGGAAAATAAACACTTGCATCATTTGTTCTCCATTACATACATTCTAAAGAGCATGCATACATACATCATAATCTACATAAGGAAACTGGAAATGGAAAGTAAGCCATAGATACCAAGGGTTTTGATCCAAAAAAGAATATATATACATGAATGATCAAAGTTTCTATACAATGCCATCATGCACTAAGCATGGTCAAAACGCTCAAAGAGCCCGGGATATACAAAAGAATGTATCATACAAAATCTAGGAGAGCCAAGTGGCTTCTCAATCCCTACGAGACCCCTCTGAAGGCGCACGCCCACGCCTAGGACTCGGCTACGCCGGCTCTCGAGTGCACGGAGGGCTCAGGATCCCGAGGGGCAGCCGCAGTCTCACCACGAGAATGGCTCCTCATCAAGTGCTCGGCCGTCCTATACCCCGCTAGCTCCGTGTGAGAGAGTCGATACCATCCTGGCCACATGCCGGGGCCCGGGAAAATACGTCAGTGTGTCTACCAGCTACTGAGGGCTCCCAGCATCTACGGACAACTCGGCATGGGTCCTCTCCATGGGGATCATCAGGGTATCGGTGCATACCCTGCGAATCAAGTCCCGCCACTCATCGGCAGTCTCTGCAAACAAAGGAGAAAACAAATTAGAAACCAAACAAGAGATTAGAAATACAAGATAAAACAAAAGGAGAGATAGCAACTAAGGAGATCCTAACTAAAAACAAACATTAAAAGGAGAGAGGGTAACTTACTCGGATCACCAGGCCTCCAGGATGGATCTATAGGATCAGCACCTGCCATGGATGCCACCGTTGACTAAGGGGCTGCTCCTGTGACTGGAGCAACGTAGCGCCCGCAACGGACTCATCCTCCCCGCCATGGCCCTGGGAGAGTGGCTCCTCTGAAACCAGAGTCACTCTCTCTGCACTCTACTTGGCCCTCTCTACCTGCATAATATCCTGAGTGTCATGCCACTCAGGATCGCTGTCCTCCTCTGTCTCTCCCCCTGTAAACTCCTCGGACTTGGAGTCTATGTCAATGGGGTCATCGCTGCTATGGGCAGGACCCATGGCAATCTGAAGCAAGGGTGCCTGAGGCACACCGGCTCTCCCTCTAGCATGTACTACCCTCCTGGCCGCAATAGGAATGTCAAGAGTAACCACTGTCCAACCCCGGCCTCTAGGCCCCCCTCTAGCCTCTCGGACTGATCTGTATACTGGCGCTACTGGGGAAGCATGCCCATATAGGGTAGGCAAACTGCTGAGGAACTGGGCCAAAGGGGTGTATCTCCACTCGCCCCACTCTATCAATAAGCTGCCCTGTGGTGGAGCAGGAGATCAAAGTAAGAGCCTCCTCGCCCCATATACCTGCCATAGTCTGATACGGTGTGGCCTCCATGTCAGCAGTGGTCAGAGAAGCAACTGGCTGATGAGGTGCTTAAAGCACTGACATATCTATCCATCTAGCTGCCCTCATAGCTCGGGATCTGCCACCTCTACACCTCTGCCATAGGGGATGAAGTGCTCATAGACCCAACTCATGACTAGGGTCGGGTGGCTCAAGGACTACCCTGTAAATGGACTACCCTGTATAAATCATGGTAGGTGGTCCCAAGTATGTCTGCTCCCCAGGCATATATCTAGCCATGTCCCTCTATCTGTGCAATAATGGGGGACCAACAATATAACAATGTGTCTCCTCCCTTGTCCCCGATTAGTCTCGAGGCAAGGATCCCCATAATGGCCTGACGAAGTAGGGGGATGGGCAAACTAGGAATAGATCGAACTCTAACCCCCTTCTTCGACCCCATGGAGATGATTGCATCTCCCATATAGGAAGCCCACTGTGCTATCTGGGCCCGCGAACCTGCTGTCTCAAGGGTGAGACATCTCCCAATAATCGGGACCCCCAGAATGCGATAGACATCCTCCAAAGTAATGGTCCACTCACCGTGGACCTCGGGTAATCGGAAGGTGTTCCGATCAGCGTCCCAATATGAGAACAAGTCACAAAGAATGTGACTGGAAGGAGCAACATGGGGCATGCGCGATATACGCAGTATACCAGCCCGCTGAAGAGTATCCTCCTCATCCTGTGAGAGGGCATCTAACACTCTTGGGAGCCAGTCACACTCCCTCTCTCGGCTCCACCTGGATATACTCCTCTCTCACTGCATACACCCAAAAACACACAAAACAGAGCAAATTAGCATCCAAATAATACTGGAAAAATCATGAAAACATGTAGAAATGCTAAAAATGCAAAAACAATCTCAAACAGATGTTCTTTTGGCATTGTGTGAAACCACCGCCACGAGCGGGAGGCGGTTTGTAACACCGCCACCTTAAAGGCGGCGGTCGTGTAACGCCACCACCTGAATAGGGCGGCGGTCGTGTGCGCCCGGGTAGGGCGGCGGTCGTGGCCCGAAAACCCACGCGGGTTTTTAAACCTAAAAAGCCTAAAAGCACTAAAAAACAACCATTTTACCTAAAAACAAAGCCTACCCAGTAGGCGCCCCCTAGATGGACCTTTTAACACTAACATTTTCAAAAATTACCCCCCCACGACAAAGATTTTAGCATTTCAAAATTAAGGGGGTAAAAAGGATAAATTGAAGAAAACTAACCTGTGATCTCGCGGGTCGATGTTCGCTCGCGGAGGCATGATCACTATCCCATCACGAGATGTTTTGACTCTACTCACACAAGAAACCGTCACCGTGGGTTCCAGAGCTCAAAATCAATCAAATCAACTCATGCAAATGAATAGGAAAATGGGCCCACTTTCATATATATAGCACCCTGATTCATTTTAAATGCCTTTTTCATAGGTTTGGAGCGCGACGGAGGTAAGTTCTTATCCCGCACAAATGGTACGTTCTCATTTCCTATTATTTTAGCGTTTATTTTCCAAACTATTGTGTCTATCTGCACTTGAGTTCTCTTTTCGTTTTGCAGGTAGCGGGAATTTTGGACGGTGTCATTTCAACACACGGACGTATCAGGTATAACTTCTAACTTCCCATTTCGGGACCGCCATACTCGGACCCACCGTTTTACGCCTCTTCATGGCTAAAACACTTCTCTGAGGGGGCAATATGTATGTACCCAAAATTGTAAGGTACTGTACTGCCGAAACAACGTAACAGGTGCCCCAATGATGATACAAGTCTCCTCGCAAGGTGTTCGGGATCCAGAAAAGATCTCTAAGTGTGCGTTAACATCCCGCATGCCCCGTTTAGCCCCTGCGTGCTTTGTTTTTCCCTTTTCCCCTCTTTTCTTGGCCTTTTGCTCTTGGTGATGAAACACCGCGGTCTCATGCCCCACGGCAGGTGGTGGTCCTGTAACCACCGCCCTGCTCAGGGCGGCGGTCCTTTACGTGTTTTCTAGAAAGCTCTTTTAACATGACTCACGTAATTTCAATGTTTTACCAGCTTTCTTTCACCGCCATAAGCTTGCATTTATGATTCTGGTTCCCTGGAATAGTGTTTTGCCATTGTTTATAGTTTAAGAGTTCTATTTGGTTTTTACCTTGGGTAAATGCAAATGCTATAAATAGTTGGCTTGTGCTCAAGCAAATGGCCCCTCAAATTTGCCTCTGAATTTCTCTTTGCAATAGATTTAGTTTTCATTTTGCTTAGAGTTCTTAGTTTCTTTCATTGCATGCCTAGTTAGTGTTGTTTTGCTGTTAGGAAGCCACATATCCATCTTGTGCAAGTGTTGTTGACATTTTATCCAATCCATTGGAGTAGAATAGTTTGTTTTCAATAGGAAGCCATTAAAGTTGCAAGTTTTGTTCTTCAAACAGGATAGTTTCAGGTTCTAGACGTTTTATGTTGCATGACTCGCAATAAATCCGCTAGGAATTACATAAGCCAAGCTCTGTACTCTTGCGATATCCCTCTCCTACTCGCATTGTATTCAGTCTGTATCTTGAGCTGCCTTTGTCCCAATATCTACTTCTGTTGATGCTAGCATTACATGCTTTTCTGGATCCACGTGGACATGAAGGAACAAGGAGATCACACTGAGGGGACAAGATCACATACACCATCAGATTCGCCACTATTCTGCGTGGAATCCAGGTTCTAGCTTTCAAAGTTCTAGTTAGAAACATATCAAATAAAGTAGCCAATCACTTTATTTCAGTCAATTCTACTCTCGATATTGCCAGGGAAGCTGTGGGGATTGATAGTTTCTGAGAAACTATGATTCACTCCTCACTTCTGAGGTAGGATCGAGAGCCTTGCAAATAGATTAAGTCAATTATTTCATTGTTTAGAATAGGTTCAAAATTGCACAGACAAATAACTACACTCGGTTATCTTGTTTGTTTTAATTTTGTCATTAGATTAATTGTCAAATTCTAGGTATGTTAAAGTAGTTGCTCTTTTAAAAATTCCTTCATAAAATTTCATCAGAAAATACAAAAGAAAAAGGAGAGAGAAATCATATATGCTATAGATATACTTCACGTAGTTAAATTTCATTTTGCTGCAGTTCGTTTTACATTGTTACTTTTGTATGACAATCACGGGACCTAGGGAGCCCAGAGAATACGTATTCGAGCCAATCGTGCCCCAGCCCAATCTCATCACAACAATAACTGATATAGATCAAAATCTTAGGATCCAAGTCTTCGAACAATAGTAAGCTTGCAACAAATCAATTCCCAGTTGAGCGGATTAAACATAGAAGACGACCAAGCGCACACGTTTTGGTCGAATCAACCAAATTACAGATTACCCTAGGTAAACATCCATATGACTGTAAAGGGGTTTGAAAGAGAGCAAATGTTTGGTTGTGATCCTTTGGTCCCATAGCCGGACGTAGGAGACACCCTCATAGATATAGATACCAGCTTAAGGATTCAGGTTGCACGAATGCCTATAAGATATTCTGAGAAGATCACACAGTTATTGATTCTAAATATAGAAGCGAGAGAAAGCATACGATTATTGGATACTAGGGATTAGGAACTAATTCTACACATGACCATAGCAGGACCGCAACAACCAAGAGTCTATGGTTATGATCCAAAATCCCGCAACCCAACGAATCCAGTAAGTCAATCAGACATAGACACTAGCCTACGCACACTAGTATTCAGATCCACTCCACTTCCACCTATCATCATCGAACAGTTATCCTTACTAGATACAATAGCTAACAAAGCTAGAGAGTTCTGGACTAGGCCAGAGAATCATCCATAGAGTCAACTATATTTACCATCCACCATATGACCTTATACGGAGACATACACGAAACTATCCCGAGTCATTTTCCACGTATTCCACAACCTATAGATCGAATCACGCGAGCTTGATATTGATTGGAGCCTTGAGAGTCATCCTTGTCGATCGATCTATCACACCGTTCGATTAGGAGGGCCTTCTTTGCCTTAGATTCACAAATTCCACTAGTGCTTATTGAAGACATTATCTTGCCTAACTAGTTTGTCGCATCCCATACATATTCCATCCCCACTGTTATCTCGGCACGCGACCTCGGGGCGTCGGGTGCGAGGAAGAGTTACTTGTAGATTCCCACGCTCGCTTGTCACTTTTCCATCGTCATGGTGACTACACGCACTCGAGTGGTACCTAGAGACATCTCATCCAATCCTACACCTCGGCATAGGGACCCTCTACAATAGCTTGTCTTGGTTTTTTCCTTCTCTAATCGGTGCTCTCGTTGCCCTATTGTTTGCAAACATGCCAAATAGTGTAGTTTGAGACAATGTAAGGTTGTTAAATGGTATATTTTGTAAACGGTGGGTCATGGCACCAAACCATCTATGCAGACATATCCAAGTGGCCATGTGAACACTAGAGGAGGTGTTGTTTTAGTGTGCAATAATGTCGTTGCTTCCGGGCTACCTCATTCGGGTAGAGTCCCTCAAGATCCCTAAGACCAAAAAATTGTTCAACTTCAACGAGTGACTACGCGCACTCCGTGGAACCTAGAGATGTCTTGTCTAATCCTACACCTTGGCATAGGGACCCTCTACAATAGTATGTCTTGGTTTTTTCCTTCTCCAATCGGTGCTCTCACTACCCTATTGTTTGCAAACGCGTTGAATAGTGTAGTTTAAGACAATGTAAGGTTGTCAAACGATATATTTTGTAAACGGTGGGTCGTGGCACCAAAATGATTATGTGGAAACATATGAGTGGCTAGTTGAATGCTATAGGAGGCTTCGTTTTGGTGTGCGATAACGTCGTTTCTTCCGGGCTACCTCATTCGGGCATAGTCCCTCAAGAGCCCTGAGACCAAAAAATCGTTCAACTTCGATGGGTGACTATGCGCACTCCGTGGCACCTAGAGATGTCTCGTTCAATCCTACACCTCGGTGTAGGGACCCTCTACAATAGCATGTCTTAGTTTTTTCCTTCTCAATCGGTGCTCTCGCTGCCCTATTATTTGTAAACGCGTCGAATAGTGTAGTTTGAGACAGTGTAAGGTTGTCAAATGGTATATTTTGTAAACAGTGGGTCATGGCACCAAACCGAATACACGGACATGTCTGGGTGGCCAGTTGAATACTAGGGGAGGTGTCATTTTTGTGTGTGAAAATGTTGTTTCTTCCAGGATACCTTGTTCAGGCGTAGTCTCTCAAGAGCCTTGAGACCAAAAAATTGTTCAACTTTCACGGGTGACTACGCGCACTTCATGGCACCTAGAGACATCTTGTTTAATCCTACACCTTGGCATAGGGACCCTCTATAATATCATGTCTCAGATTTTTCCTTATCCAATCGGTGCTCTCACTGCCCTATTGTTTACAAATGCGCCGAATAGTGTAGTTTGAGACAGTGTAAGGTCAAACGGTATATTTTGTAAACGGTGGGTTGTGGCACCAAAGGCGAATGCACGGACACATCCAGTGGCGGTGAATGCTAGAGGAGGTGTCGTTTTGGTGCACGACAATGTCATTTCTTCCGGGCTACCTCATTCGGGCGTAGTCCCTCAAGAGCCCTGAGACCAAAAAATCGTTCAACTTCGACGGGTGACTACGCACACTCCGTGGCACCTAGAGATGTCTCATCTAATCCTACACCTTAGCATAGGGACCCTCTATAATAGCCTGTCTCGGTTTTTTCCTTCTCCAATCGGTGCTCTCGATGCCTTATTGTTTACAAACACGCCGAATAGTGTAGTTTAAGACAGTGTAAGGCTATCAAATGGTATATTTTGTAAATAGTAGGTCATGGCACTGAATCGACTACATGGACACATCCGGGTGGCTAGGTGAATGCTAGATGAGGCGTTGTTTTGGTGTACAACAATGTCATTTCTTTGGGGCGTAGTCCCTTAAGAGCCCTAAGACCAAAAAATTATTCAACTTCCACGAGTGACTACGCGCATTGCGTGGCACCTAGAAACATCTCGTCCCAATCCTACACCTCGGCGTAGGGACCCTCTACAATATCATGTCTCGGTTATTTACTTCTCTAATTGGTGCTCTCGCTACCCTATTGTTTGCAAACATACCGAATAGTGTAGTTTGAGACAGTGTAAGGCTGTCAAACGGTATATTTTGTAAACGGTGGGTCGTGGCACCGAAATGACTATTCGAGACACATCCTGGGTGGCGGTGAACACTAGAGGATGTGTCATTTCGGTGCATTACAACATCGTTGCTTAAGGGCTACCTCATTTGGGTGAAGTCCCTCAAGATCCCGAGACCAAAAATCGTTCAACTTCGACAGTGACTACGCGCACTCCGTGGCATCTAAAGACTTCTCGTCTGATCCTACACCTTAGTGTAGGGACCATCTACAATATCCTGTCTTGGTTTTTCCTTCTCCAATCAGTGCTCTTGCTACCCTATTGTTTGCAACACACAGAATAGTGTAGTTCGAGACAGTGTAAGGTCACAAACGATATATTTTGCAAACAAAGTGGGTCGTGGCACCGAACCAAATGTGCATGCATAGGGATGGTCTTGTAAACACTTGGGGAGGCATCTTTTTAGTTCTATAAGCTCCAGGTCCTTCTGGGCTACCTCTTCCGGAGCCAAGAACCCCCTCCAAAGTTACATACATCATTGTTAATTGCTTCTCTTTTCTTGTAAAATAATGAAAGGTTCTCTTAGCTTTGAGAATTTATAATTCTCTACTAACAGTGCCAACCATGTGAAGGTGGAAGATTTTCTAGCACCACTAACCTGCATATAAAAGTGTTAGTCAAAGAAATTTAAGTTTCAAATCAAAACCATACTAGATATATACAAAATACACAAATTTAATAAAATATATGAACTTAAATTTATCTAACTAACAAATCTATATATACCGAATAAATTATATATACAAGACATGAGCATTGTAAATTCATTCCAATGAACCATCGAGGATCGGATATAGTCCGAATAGCAGACAAGATTGCTTCAT
Organism: Taxus wallichiana var. yunnanensis; assembly: GCA_018340775.1. Taxonomy (NCBI): domain Eukaryota; kingdom Viridiplantae; phylum Streptophyta; class Pinopsida; order Cupressales; family Taxaceae; genus Taxus; species Taxus wallichiana. Next base: position 447,691,604 of record CM031237.1, on the reverse strand, counting down.
TATCGACTCTCAAACTTTCTAAAGAATCTTGTTATTAGGCCTTCCTTGATATCTATACAGCTAAATATTTGTCACTAGAACTAGATGCGAATATAAGAGTATTTTCCTATGTGTCTCAAAGTCTTCAAACACACAAACAGAGGAGTTTTTAATGGATACAGCTGAAGCCAAGTTCCAGTAACTACCACTGACCCTATAGGGTACTCAATATCTTTTCCATCTATAACAGGAGAAGTCAACTTATTTCTTTCCTCGATGCAACGACATAAGAAATAGTCTGTTCCTTCTTCATTGTCTTCTTGTCATAATAATTACAAACACATGTCCTACAAAAAAAGGTTTCAACTCAAATTTAAATTGTACATATTAAAATTTCAATGGACATAACTCAATACAAAAATTGTAAATAACCATAAATACCTTATTGCACCAAAATCAAAATTTTGTCAAAGTCCTTGGATGTTGTAACTTCATCTGTAGAAACAAGTCGTAATGCTTGTGGAGGTTGATAACTAGCAAGCGGAGTTAGAGGCCTACAAATCCATCCATCGACCCATTCTTGTGAATCACACTCAACAGTGACAAATTCGATACAAGATGCATAAAAACATGTCAACTTTCTTTTCCATGTGGCCCACGAAGTAGCGTCGAGATACAAAATGATTACATATCTTGGACCCAAAGTGAGTGTCATATAATCCTCGTAATTAGCAATTTTTTGTTCCTCTATCAACCAAAAATATCTATGAACTGTGGAAATTTCTTGAGAACCTTGGGCCATGTTGTCAATACACCATTCCACTATGCTCTTTGCATATTTCAATTTAGCACCATCTTTGTACTTTAACTCTTTTTTTGCAAGAGCTCTATTCACACATGCCCCTACACTGTCATGCTCTCCTTTTCCATGTCCAGCCTCAGTGAAACTCAAAATATGTTACACACCCATCTTGACATGCATCCTCCTCATCCAATAAAACATTCGTGCATTCTTAAACTGAGACGTGCAATTAACTGAGTATATATAATGTTGTTTGAAGTGAATGTCCCTATCAAATAAGTTTCCATAAAATAAGCGGAAACACCCTTGCACAAATTCGAGTAGAATGAGTACGATCATCAACGATATAAAATTGGTACCCTCTTAAAATAATATGAGCATTATTTGTATCTTTGTCAGAGAATGTATAAATGTTATATGCACAAAAACGGTAACTTGTCTTTGAGTTGTAATATTGTGATTGAACCTCCATTTGTGGTTCATGATGTGTAATTCCTTGCAAAATTGACCACTTTGAAACAATAGTATCAATAGGAAATGTGTCTTTGTATATCTTGAATTGTTCATCCAACCATCGAGCTCTATGTGTATGCCTAGCATACTCAAACAATTTTATCCTTAAATTTTCTCATAAATTTAAAAATAGGCATATGTTCTATAACTAGCTCACACCATTTAGACTCTCTTCCATCTTTCAATTTGGTATGAAACTAATTTATATTTATCAAACTCAGCTAAAATATTTCCTATTGCACCTTCAATTTTCTCATGGATGCAACTTTCCAATTTAGGTAATCGCCACATGTACCATAACTTCCATCTAAACAATCCCGACTTTTAAAAAAATGTCCAACTTCTTTTCAAAAATATCGTAGGAATGAAATCCATAGAAGATATTGGTGGAACTTGAATACCACGTTCGATAACATAGTTTCAAAATGTAAAATAGAAAGAATACATAAAAATTTAGCATAATGCATAGCAAATTCAACATCTTCGCCTACAACAAGTGGTGTGAGTGTGGTTGATTTTCGCATAGAATGGTTTTAACATTTCAAAAAAATGTTGACTAATTTTAATTTCCAGATGCTCTTGTTCAAACTTACAAAAAAATTGAGTTTGAGTCATATCTAAGAAATTCTTTGGATGTGGCTCATGATTAATAGAACCAACTCTCCGTTTTACAACATCTCTTGTATTAGGTGAAACTCTAGTGTTATCATGCCAAAATTTAATAAAAACTTCTCTTATAGCATCACTATTATATTTTTCCTTACGCAGTGCTCTAGCAGAAAATGCCCAAAAATTGGTGTTATTGAGTGATTGAAGGATATTATGTCTTTCAATTGCTTTCATTAGAGTTTTTGATTAACTTGCAACAATCGACTTGTTTACATAATCAAACGTTGTTTTTTATTGATTCACTTACAACACTAGTAGCAAGTACATGACGCACAATATTACTATCCCTAGTGCGTCTCTTAATACCAACAGTGTGATATGCATCATGAAGGTTTTCAACAATTGTAGAGGTTTGACCACGTATATTAGATGTTGTCAATCCTAAGGTGTTTAATGTAGGTCTCATTTTATTCAATTTCATCAAACTAACCAACAACTGACATCTTTGGGAATCATTTAAAATTTCAAAATGATTATCCCAAATTTCAGTGGCTTTTCTTCTGATTTGCCATTCAGAAAGTTTGTCACACATTGGTTTCAAAATGTTTTCATCAATTTCAATAAAATAATTAGGTTTCTTATAGAAAATCTTAGGAGGTGTTTTTGTCAAAAAAAAATTGTCTACAGTTTCAACTTGAATTTCTTTATTCACATTTTCATTGTCTCCTTCAATTTCAATATTTTCTACATCACAAGTATTTAATTCTTCTTCAACATTGACAATAAAAACATCTTCATCACGAGTATTTAATTCAACTCTAACATTGACAATAGAAACATTCCAAGTTCCTCATTGCTTACAATAGTAGGGGTTAAAGATGAACATCTTCTTGATTCACGAAGATTCCGCGTTCGCTCAGCATTTTGAAATTTATTTGCCTCTAATTCATTTGGTGTTTTTTTACTTAATGAATTCCTTTTTTGACTTCGTTTCTTGTCTCCCATGATGTTTTACTTCCGGTGATAAAAAAAAGTGCAAAAAATGACAGAATTTGTAGTAATTCATACGGTAAAGTCAAACAGTTAAAATCACATGGTAATTAGAACATTGAGATGCATATAAATATGATTTATAAAGTATGATCGTGGTTCTTGTTTAAAAACCCATGATTACGGTACTATCCATATCTTCAAATCCGACCCTAAGGTCGGGAAATCTTTGTTTTGCTTTCAACCAAAGCTATGGAAGGCCATTATGAAGTGTAAAGGGTCAAAAACTTCAAATTTTCTCTTCCATAGACTTGAACCATGCTAAAAATTGAAAACATTTCACAAAAAAAGTGCCACCGCGTAGGGGAGATTGTTAGCTTCATAGAAATACTGATTTTAAAGTGAATAGAATAAGATAAATATCATTCTATAATTTTTACTAACAATAGGTCTTTAAGACATTTTTTCCCGCAAATGTTCATGTCTACGTTTAAGACTCAGTAACTTTTGTTTCACTTATTAAAATGTGCCAAAACTTATACCATCCCAAACATGGATAAATTCTATACATGTTAAAAATATATATTTGATTTCGATATTTTTTATATAGTTATGGTGGGAAAACAGAAAGCGCTCCATTTTCTAAATCTTTTAGACCACTTTCATGGAAAAAATCATAAAAAAATATTGCTCGAAAAAATACAAAATAAAATCCATCCCAAGATAGACAACAACATCTAACTTTTCACCAAAGGAAAAAAATAACAAGATTTGGTCATCCAAATCAAGGAAAATGAACTACAATCTTATAGGTTTTTTCAAAAACAAAAACCAAGTCATATAATTTTAAGTGTTTAATATAGCTAAACTTGTCCATTTTTTAAAAAATAGTATTTTAGAAACTAGATTCGGATGCTACGATTCATATTTATATAAATTTTTCTAATTTTGAGTGCATGTATTGCTAATAATCCCTACAAGTTGAGATTTTGTTGTTTTTTGCAATATGACATCCACTTATGACCCCTTTTTGTCCACCAACTTGGTGCACTTACCCAAAGTGGATGAGAGAGCATAAAAAAATTCCTCCTTGTTAATCCATTAGATGGGTCTAGATCCGAGATGAAAAAGATATCCTAAATTTTATTTCTGTCGTCATCGATGATCCAACATAGTCTAAGTCGGTATATCCTTATAAGAAGAATTGTGAGTTCTTTTGATATTCCAGACCATAATCAATTGTACCTCGGACATATCTCAAAACATGTTTCACTACTATCTAGTGAAATTTCTTCGATTCTTGCATAAAAATGGAAAGATAACCAACAACAAAGTATAGGTGCAGTGCGGTATAAGTCAAGTAAATGAGACTTGTTTCCCAAAATAACACCTCAAAGTTATTGTTGAAAACTTAGATTTTTGGCTTTGGCATCATGCAGATGAGCATAATGGGCTTCAAGGTTTTCCTTCAAATTTTGAGTAATTTTCCATCATTTCAGGTTTTGAGATGACTCCTTGGCATTCAAGTTGGTATTCTAAATCGATTGCAAAAATTCCCATGTCCAAATACTTAAGCACTTGGTGGGGGTTTTGTTTCATATTTTGTAATTACTAGTTATATACATGCAACTCGACCCCGAGTCCCCATGGTCTGTCTTGGAGGGTTCTCGGGCCCCTTTTGCATCTTGATAAACTCCTATAAAATTACATTTGTTCCGGTGTGCAAATTAGTCCTCGAGTTTCACAGTTCTCTCCCTTTATGGGATTTAGGGCCTTGATAGCATCCTTGCACGTTTACATGTTGATGTGAGTATGCACCTTCTCCTCGAATCCCCGCTATTATAATCTAAGACTTGATCTCCATAGAAAACCAATAGGAAACATGTGGTGGCAAGTCAAAGTAGCCCTTGCAATCAAGGTATCAACCCTGTGGCCAATCAGAGAGTATCGCGTGGCACAAACTTACATCTCAACCTAGTTCAAAGGAGAAATTCAACAACCAATAAATTAGTGAAATGTGTCACGATTCTTGGATTCTTCTGAGCATTTGGGCTTCATGCGGATTCCAACCCTATGAAATGAGCCACAATTCATAGCATTTTAGGTCTGCGTGGTTTAAATGTAGCAAGGAAGAACATAGGAAAGGAAGAATTCAAACCTCACACCAATAAGATACTAGCACATGGCAAAAGGAAAAGTCAATAACGTGGCAGAGTCAATAACAACGGCCAATCAAAAGTTGTCATGTGTCATTTTCCTATGCATTTTGATCTATGAACTTTAAATCGACATATATTCCTCCATAGAGATCCAAATCATGCAAACTCAAAGATCGATGGAAATATCTCCTCGAGCCATTCAATTTGTAATCAAGAAATTCATATTTTGGTGAGATTCGGTGGGTGAAATAGGAAAATACATTTCAGGCATTAAAATGAAATTGTAAATGACTCAACCACCTAATTTAATGAAGTATGGTGCTCCTTCCTTCTCCTATAAGAAAAGTGACATGGGGAAGTGATCTTACAGGGGCACCTATGATGGTTTTTAGACATTCAATCCATTTTGTTGGTGGTTAGAAGTAGAAATTTGAGTTTCCCTCTCATTCCCCTCTTCTCTCTCTCCCATTATTCTATATAATGTAAAATGATGCCCATTTGTAAAGGTTGGACCCTCTCAAAATACAAGGGATTCATTTAGAGTGTTTCCTAAGTGTGTTTAGTTGTAGACGTTAAAATTGGACAATTGTAATGAGAGTTTTCCTTTTCCTCCACTTTGTAATGGGTTATGCAACTTCTTAAGGAATAAAATTTATGTTTTGTGGATACTCTCTACGCTAACATGTGTTTTTCTTGCAATTTTACCTCTCTATTGCAGTTTTGGTTTATTGTGCATGTTTTATCTCCTTGTAATGTTTTATTTTTGTTGTGCTCCATAAAAATGGAAGGGAAAATGTTATTTTAGACTATGGAACTTATGTCTACCCTCTCCTCCTTCATTTTTCTCCCATTTCACTCATCTAAGAATATCCTTCCCCATTTTTCTGGTGTTATCACCTTTGTTAGCTTAGTATTTCCCCTTTTATGCATCTCCTTCTAACCATGGTCCCTTGGAATGTGTAGATTAGGATTAGTTAGTTTAATTTCCTTCCTTAAGAGTAGTTTTAGCATTAGGAATAAGTAGAGGAACCAACCTTCTATAGAGATTAATCTCACCTTGCAACACCCACATTGCAGAGATCATCCCATATTCCCTCAAAGCCCCGAATCATCCCGACTTAGGTGTGGGTGTAAATTTGATCTCCAACAATTCTGACATTCCTGGTAGAAAATTTTAATGCACTTTTCAACATCTTTGTTAATTTTTGGTGTGTAACTTATTGATTTCTAGCCTTGGGAGGATTGTTTCAACACAAATAGAGAATCCAATCATCATATGTACCGGTTTCAATTGAGTTAAAGTGCCAATTTCATGAGAAGAATTCTCACTAGACAAAGTGCAACAAGAAGTGATCCTTTTGAATACTTGCATTTGTCACCAAGGAGAAGAATAAGAGGTGGAGCAGTTCAAAATTACCATCCCCTCTAAGTAGAACTCTTTCTACTCCTCCCCCGATAGGCCTTTCTTCTTGTCATATAGAGTTTTGATACCCATTCCAATCATGGCACAAAAAATAAATTTTCCTTTGTCGGCTTTTTTAATAGTGGTAGTACTTTGGCTCTAAATTCCCAACATGATATTCAAGCATCTACACTTACAAGATTTCCTTCTTTAATGGATAAAATCACACTACCTCTACTTATCATATTCAAGACATTGTCACAATGTGTACTCAATGCATCTAGTCACAGAGGATGATGTTGTTAGACTTATTTCTTCTTCACTTAAAGGTAAAGCACTCCAATGGTACAGAAGTTTGAGACATGCTTCTATTCACAACTGGGATGAACTTAGCACAACTCTATGTCAGCAATTTGAGGATAAATAAGACACATATCCTTATTAGAGAAGTTAACATCAATCAAGGGAGCTACCTATGCACTTATGGCTGATTTTAATTTCATATTTCAGAAAACATGGGACAAAATTCCAATCCTCTTAAGACCAACTCCACAAGGTGCTTTCCTTACTTCTTTAGAGCATTTAATTATGATATAGAAGTTATGATATAATATGTGGGTGTTATATAACTATGTGAGCTTATCGAATAGCCATTAAGGCTAAGAAATTTATAATACTTATTCAATAAAATTTGTACATTTTATTAAAATATGAATGCAAATATATGTTATAATGATATACAATAAAATATAAGGGCTAGGCAATTTTACTTGATATAATTATAAAATCAAATGAAGGAGATAGGGCACTTACATTGATTTTATTTATCCCGAAGTGTGTCTGGGTTGGACAAACTGATGAAACAACTTAGAATGTCACAATCACACTCAAAAAAATGTAGAGATGTCGGGAAACCTTGGACATGGGCGCCTGGGCAAAGGAGATGGTTCCTGCGGGTGCCCTAGACCTCTGTGGAGTGTTGAAGTCTCTTGAAAAGTCGGAAGTTGGTTTTGACATTGTTGCTAGGGTTTCACACTTGTTCATCGTTGATCGTATGTATGTCACATTTGGATCGCTGAAGTACCTGTAAATATACAACACAAATAATCTCCTGCAAAACCCCCAAAATACATTGAATCCTAAAAAATAAAGATACAAAATGAGGGTTTGGATTGTCCTCTATTTTCAAACAAGCGAACTTACGACCAAGCATTGCACTACATCTCGGTCCCAATGTATTTCTATGTTCTTTTTGTCTGCAATAGTTCTCTCATGTTTCCTCATGCCGATGATGCTAAGATAATGGGCGTAGCTAGATAGAATGAAAATGTGTGGATGAAAAAATAAACTCCCCTTCCCCGCATGCGGTGTGTATGCAGAGTAATAATCCCAAGATGTAGTCCATTTGATATGTAGATAGATATCCTTTGATAGAAATTTCTCGTCAATAAAATGGTATGTATGTTGTGCTTATATAGGGATCTCTTACTTGATTTCAACACTAATGACCTGCAATGCCAAATAATACCTCGGGATATGAGAGAAAAAATTGAAAATACCGACCTCGATGTCAAAATTAAGATAAAAAATAAATAGGACATGGGTGCCGAGGATGGGCAAGAGCACCTAGGTGCTAGTGTACGATACCCTAGGTGCTAGTTTCCGAGACACCGACGATAAGTGTGCGAAGACCGAGAGACAGGGATCCTTGCGACATAAACAAAACTAGGTATATGAGTGATAATTGTGAAAGATAAAGACAATAGAAACAAACAACACAAATAGATGGACTAAGAAGTGTGTCACCAGTGAATAATTTTCTTACTCAAGATCCATATATAAAACAACCTACTTTGTGGTATAGTAAATTGTAGTGAGTGTGTGATTTTTTGTCTACAAATACAAGCTAGAAAGATAGTTCAAATATTACCTATGCCTTTGTTTCCTGAGTTTCCTCAAGCTTCTCAGCCATCTATTGCTCCCATTCTTGAGTAAAATTCCTAATCTTCTCCTTCTACATCTTATTCTCTCCAAAAGAAAAAGGATGATGATGAAATGAAAGCCTTGATCATAAATCTATTAAATAAAGTTATAGCCTTAGCAAAACAACAAGCTCAATCTTATAGAATTTATCCTAACCAAGGAAAATTTTCAAACCAATGATTTAATCAAGGTTATCAGCCCTATAGAAATCAATAACCAATTCAAAGGTATAGGAAAAATCAGCAAAATGACAGATGGCATGGTCAAAATCCACATAATGCTTCAAGAAATTACTCTTACTCAATATCTTATTGTTGTTAGCTTTAAGTAAAGCATTGGTTCCAGTGAAAAACAATGTGATTCAAGATACTTATATCCCTATGACCTCTACATGCTTGGAAATTGAAGAAGCTAGACTCTTTGATTTGGTTGAGTGATTTAAACTTGTAGTAGGGACAACGTTAAATGATGTGCAACCGATTTGGGTGGATTTAGGAACCCTTTGAGTACTTTTGGAAATATATTTGTAATAATAGCTTGTAAGCGTTTCGGGTGAGTTATAAAAATATTTTAACTTCAAGACCCAAATCCATAAATTCTCGGGAAAAAATCTTATAGATAATATTTAACTTCAATCAAATAGTCAAAGAAAACAATTAGTTGAAAAAAATAGTATATTTTTCAACTAGCCAATTTTATTACTTACTAGTATAAATATTACAAGCCCTTTATGCCCATTACTTTTCAATTCTCAAATAAATTTAGGTAAGGTCAATATAGGTGATATAAAAAGAAGATTAAAAACATAGTTCAAAAGTAAAGCTGGTTGAAAATAAACAATGTGTGTTTCAACCATCTCTGTTTGTGAACCATGTTTTTCAACCACACAATTTTTGTTATTGATTACAAAGGAAATAAGAGAACATAACTTTATTTGATATTGACTGATGACCAAGTAGATTCATATATACATGCGGTAATGTATAAAGAGACCAAACTTCCCCAAAAGAATTTGAAACGTGAACCGACAAGTGTAATATTAATGTAATACAATTATTCTAACATTCCCCTCTTATTACATTATTTTTACAAATGTACCCCGAAACAACTCAAATTTCACCTTGCCAAGAGACTTGGTGAGTATATCAACTACTTGAGAATTTGTTGGGTAGTATTAGAGTGGATGTGGTGGTTCAAGACTTGTTCTCGAATGTAATGACATTCAAACTCAATGTGCTTTGTCAATTTATGGAAAACTAGATTCTTTACAAGCTTCAACAAACCCCAATTGTCGCAATGAAAAATAGGTGGTTTTTCTTTAGGAATATCCATACCAACCAAAATGTGACATAACTAGATTACTTCGCACACAGTTCCTCATGTAGTGTGATACTCTACCTCAATGGATGAGAGAGAAAAACTAATTTGCTTCTTGTTAATCCATGAGATGGGTCCATATCCGAGATGAAAAACATATTCGAATTTGATTTCCTATCATCAATGAGATCCAACATAGTGCGGGTCAATATATCCCTATACGAAGAACTATGAGTTCTTATGATGTTCCGTAGATAATAATAAATTGTACCTCGAGACATATATAAAATAATTCTTTGTTGTTACCTAGTCACATTTCTTCGGTTCCTACATGAATATGGAAAGATATCTCGACAACAAAGCATAAGTATATTCTAGTATAAGTAAAGTAAATAAGACTCCTAACAAGCTTCCTGTAGTGAGAAACATCTACCAAAGGTGAATCCTAGAATCTAGAAAGTTACAAACCTTTCTCCAATGGAGTGAACACATGCTTATGATAATATCTTCCATAATTTTCCAAAAGTTTCTTGGCATAATTCATCGTAATATAAAAATTTCTTCTTCTTTTTCCATATTTCTAAGCCAATACATTAATGAAGTAGCCCCAAATATTTCATGTTGAAGGATTTATTTATATCATTTTTACATCTTTGACGAGATTGTTTGAGCTCCTTGTGATCACAAGATCATCCACATACAAAACAAGAATGACAACCTCTATTCCTAGCTTCAATAATATGTAAATTTTAATTTCAAGGGCTATGGATGAATCCATGTTGCAATAGGTGATCGTCCATTTTATTGTATCATGCCCTAGGTGCTTGTTTAAGTCCATAAAGATACTTAATTAGATAACATACCTTATTAGGATGTTTCTCATTGAAAAATCCTTCTAGTTGGGTCATGTATACTTCTTATTTGAGATCATTATTCAAGAAAGCAATTTTTACATCCATCTGCTAAAGTTTCCATCCTTTTTGTGCTACGAGTGTACGAGATAACTCTAATAGTGATCTCCGTAGTGGGTGAACATTTATCCTTGTAGTAAATTCCTTCTTGTTGAGCATATCCATTTTCAACTATTTGTGCTTTGTACTTGTTGATAGATCCATATACCTCAAATTTTGTTTTGAAAATCCATTTTTAGCAAATAGATTTCTTTCTGTAAGCATATTGACAAGTTCTCATGTTTGATTCTAAATCATGGAACCGTATTCTACATCCATAGATTTCTTCCACTTTGGTTGACTGAGTGCCTCTCAAACTATATTAGGTTTGGTGTTGTCAACTATTGAACTCATGAGTGTGAGATTTACCTCATTTCTTAGCGGTCTTCTTTTTTAACTCCTGATGAAGCATCTGGGAGAGAGTTCATGTGGGAGTCCCTGATGATGCTTTGAACCCATTTCGAGACGTTGTTATTACTACTAATGTGAAGAATGAGTTTCAAAGGACCAAGATCAATGAACAATTCTCCACACAACTCATTTTCCTTATGTGAAGATCTCTCATGTTCATCATCCGACTCGTGAGAGAAATCTATGAGAGGAGGTTGGTACTGACTCTTCTTTGTGTGAGAATGATTCAAATGATGACTCATCACAAACCACATCTTGAATCTCATATATCTTTTATGTCTCAGGATCCATGAGACGATACACCTTTGAGGTATTACTATACCCCAAAAAATACACTAATATTTCTTTGGATCGATCTTCTTCTCTTTTTGTATAGGACATGCATGTATGCTTTGAAGAAATACTCTAAGATGGGAGATCAAAGGCTTGTGATTACTCCATACATCTTCAGGTATTTTTACTTGGAAGATATTTGTAAGTTCCTATTCAAAATATACACAAGTGTTTGGGCTTCTTCTTCCCAAAATATGTTCTCCAATTTGGTTATGGAAAGCATGTAATGAGCCATCTCCATGACAGGTTTGATTGTGACGTTCTTCAATGTCATTCTTCTAGGGTGTATATGGGCATTCAAGTGTTGTGTGATGTCGTGCTCCATCGAAACACCAAAATTTTCTTTTACATGAGTTCCCCCTTAATCGAGTAGAAGACAAGAAGGGGATTCTTGTTACTGCTGAAAAATTTGTGTTAGAAGGCCGAAAATTGGAAAATGCTTCACTCTTCTTCCAAAGAAATAACACCCATGTAATGTGAGAATAGTCATATATCAACAACTAGAAGTATTGAAATCCATGAAATGAAGCAGGGAAGGGTCCGCATAGGTCAGTATGCATGACCTCAAGATGGTTCTTGGCATGGAAGGAACTCGATTCGAGCGGTTCCCTGATGTTTTCTCATCGAAATCTAGAATATATTGGTAAGGAGTGGGAGAGTGGAGGAAGCCCTCAAACCATATTCGTGGAACCAAGATAATAAAAATAGATAACATAAAGTTTCCCATATTGATAATGTCGGTGTGCAATAGACTCCACCATAGAGGAAGATAAAACAAATGTAGTGGATGAAGCGCATTTAGTGCAAACAAATGATCCTTTAGAAAAGCTATAACAAGTATCATACCTTCGTGTGAAATCAAACACGATTTGATTCCTTTATTGACCATAAAATCCACCTTAATCTTGTGAGTCGGGAGTGAGAGACTTATAGGATATTTGTTGTCAAGCCGGGGAGGATAAAGAGCACCTTTATGAGGGTACAACTTCTTGTCCCAAAAGGAATGGTAAGCTGTTTTTATCCCTTCGCAACATACTCCTTGTTGTCTACAATTTGAAATCGATCTCCAAGTGGGTTGATCAGTTAATGAATCAAAATAATTTTTATCACATGTCATGTATTTGATGACACATGACTCAATCAACCAAACATTCAATGAAGGCTACAATGTTTGGGAAACTAGAACAACGTTCGATATGTGCCAAAAATTTTGATTCTAGTAATTCCTTCAAACGTCATCTTCTTCTTCTTCCGATTCTCGTTAGATCTTCGAGTCACCATATTTTTGAGTCATAACATTTCCTTTCTAATTCTTGTGGAGAAGAAAATGTCTAGATTTATGTTAATCACTACAACCAAATATGATATCATTTCCAAAATTACCTTGAGTCGGCCATTATATCAACATTAGCATTGTCGTATATTTTTCGTGCAAATGTGACACCAACAATCTACTTTATTCTACTTCCATGATTTCTTCTCTTTTTGTCCCTTTTCTAGACTTGTGACTCTCCTATTGATAGAGATCAATGTCTTCTCTTCAAATTCCTCATGCATTGTCTAGGTGGCTTCTTCTAGTTGGAGCATATTCACCAGTTATTCAAATGACAACACTTGCTTGGTGATGTTCAATGTTATGAAAAATGTCCGGCGGGAAGGAAGATATCTCGAGTGATCGGGATCAACAATTTGTCCTTCACCTTCTCGATGAGTGCTAACAACATTGCTCGTAATTCGCCACATGACATAAGAATTCCTCTACTTTCTTGCCATATTTTATTGAGTGTATGAAGCTTCGTCTATATATGGATGATCTTGGTCGGTTCTTTACCACATGGATAGTGGAGAGAACATCCTAGGCCAAATTTTATGTTGTCACATCCTGTATGTGTGGTTGAACCTTGTCAAAATGTTGAGAGTGGTCAACATCAAGGCTTTTGCATCAACTTTGTCATACTTCGTCCTTTCATCAACTTGGTTGGATGCGTCACTATGCCACCGAGTATTTCCCATAGCTCTTTCAAAATTGAGAATCGTGCACAAATTTATCTTCCAAGAGGCATAGTTTGGTCCTTTGAGAAACCGAGAATCGAGATAACAACATTTTGGGGTAGACATGATGCCAAAATGAAATTTATTATTGTATTAAAAATTCAATTTCTTATGGATGAAGAAGATAATGAAAGTGAGCTTGGTATGCTCGTGTAGTGAGACACAAACACTTGTGGGGGTGTTCTATATCATGTTTTTCATCTTCATCACACCCTTCCTCGAGCTTTCCATGAATCTTATCTTCTTGGTAGTGCATGTCAAACATGAACCAGTCAAGTAGTCCTTGACACACTATGTCCTCGAATTACAAATTGCCGATATTTTGAAGACTTTTAAGCAACACAAAGTAGAAACCGACACTCTCTAGGAATTTGAATTCGGTATCTCAAAAGATGCACATCTCCATGGTTTCTTAAAACACTATTATCATCTTCAAGAATGATTATCATGCGCTTAGATCACGTTGCATGGGATCATAGGCTATACCGTATTGATTGGTTTCTCATGTTCTACGAAATATGTTTTTATCTTGCAACTTTATAGTGAAATTGATTAAAGAAAATGAAGTGGCGGCTTGTATTGAACTTGTGTTTGTTCCAATTGAAGCCTCTTTACATGAACATTCCAAATACTTATTTTTGAAATACTTCATCATTCCTTTACACACCAAGTCTCTCCTTCGCATCGATCATTGCAAGATTCTCCTTACACGTTCCTTGGTATTCTTGTGTTGCAAGTCACTTGGTCTTCAAGGTTTCTCCATGTTGGTCACTATTGTTGGAGGATCTCCTCTTCCTCCACACATTTCTACATGTCAACTTTACATATGTTGTCAACCTTGCTTCATATCCACATAGGTTTGTTTCCCATGTTAGGAGAGATATTCGGGGTTGTTGATATTCTACCTTCCACATTATTGGTTTTCACATAGTAAAATGCCAAGAGTCATCTCCATGCAGATCGATGTTATAATTTTGCAAATAATTTCAATTATTTATCAAAAGTTATGGTCTTTATAGTGCTTGTATCGAGGTTTGAATGCCGTGGCATTATTGTCCAAAGCCACAAGCAATGTTTAAGTCTCCATGTAGATTTCAATGTTGCACTTCACGCTTTGATAATAGGTTTGATGTATCCTTCACCATGCTAAATTCAGTATTCCATGTTGGTCCGATGTACAAGTGAGCACGTCGCAAGTGAGTTGTAAGAGGAAAAATGTCGAGAAAAAAATATCATCATGAGTTTGAAGAATTACCTTCTGGGCCATTTTTGGGGTAGTTTGAAAGGTTCAAGTAGGTTACACATCTCTCATGGAATCTTCAGGTCCCTTCTCCTCTATTCCCCTTCTATAAATGTAATGATTTTCATAACTGAAACTATCCTCTCTTGAATGCAAGGAAACTCTTCCCAATTAGTTTCCAAATTTTTTGAGTTTGTGTAGACCTTTATATTTGAAAAGTGCAATGTGTTCACTACCTTCTCAATGACTGTGAGAGATTGTGTATTCCTCAAGAAATAATATATATTTTATTGTGATTATTATCTATCCTTTGTCTTGTGTTATTACATATTACCTTTCTCTCTTTTTATTGTATGATGTGTATGAGTTATATTTGCATGATTCCAGTTCATTGTGTCATTTATACAGAGGATTAAAGGCCGAGTTGAATGTAGTGTGAATTGTGGATTATATCTTCCCATCTGTCATTTTGTTTATCCTTTTTCCTTGATCTAAAGGAGAGTGGTTTGTTCATATTCTGGTGTATCACCAATTTTTTCCAATTTCAATGCTCTTTCTCCCTCAACCTTGCAGAGTTTTATAGTTATATTAGAGTAGTGGTTAATCTAGAGAATTTAAGGAAAGAAGCCAACCTTATTTTGGAGGTTTATCTCAAGGGTTAAGGTCCTGCACCTTAGAGATATTCCCTTTGTTGTTGTAAAGACCTTTAGACACTTGAATAGTTCCCTAAATCATAAGGGTGCACTCAAATCTCTACCAAAAATAAGAAAAGGACATGGTTTCTCCTTAGGTTGTTATAAAAACAATGCCAACCCTCATGTCCGTGACACGTTGGAATCCATCAAAATACATAGTCCATACTTCTAAGTCAATATTATAGGTAGTAAATTCATCATAAAATTCAGTACTAATTTGTAAAAGATCAAAAGTGGTGCTTTTGCAAGTTGATCTTTTATGAATTTTGCTCTGATCAATTTTTGTGAAACAAATTGGATATTTAATTCGGTTAATAACATGACCCATCAAGCAATATGGACAAAGAGATGTATACAAGATAATAGGTAATGCAAGGGATCTACCTTGGTAATGACATGTATCTCATTGTTTAGCATGTAATGTCATAATTTATCCATAACAAAGACTAAGGAGAGGCAAAGTTTCTCAATTGGACTATAATTGTGTTCATATGGCTAGCAAAGTGTGGCTAATATAGTAAATGGCATGTTCACGATGATTATCATCATCATATTGTGCAATCAAAGCACCTAGATCATGTTCTAGTGCGAAAATGTAAAGCAATAGGGGCTTATGCGGTATAGGTGGCACCAAGACCGGTGGATTGATTAAATATTGTTTTATGTCATCAAATTCTCATTGACAATCTGCATCTCATATAAATGTAGTATATTTATTTAATAAATGTGTGAAAGGTTGAGTCTTGTTAGCCAATTATGCTACAAAATGGTAGATAGGTTGTATTTTTCCTTGAAGGGGTTGTAATTATTTAAGATTTCATGGTGGTGACATGTCAACAATGGCTTGGATTTTTTAGGGTCAACCTCAATACCACAATGGGAGATGATGTATCCCAAGAGTTTTCAGAAGTCACCCCAAAGACACACTTGTGTGGGTTTAATCATACATTGTATTGACGTAAACATTTGAATATAAGATGAAGATCATGAACATGATTACAAGGATGGGTGGATTTGGCTAGTAAATCATCGACATAATCTTCAATAATATTATGTATGTAATCATGAAAAATGTGTGTCATAGCCCACTGATAAGTAACACCAACATTTGTTAATCTAAAGGGCATAATTGTGTAACAAAAGGTACCCCATGAGGTAGTAAAAGAATTATTTTCTTGATTAGCGGGGTTAATTTTGATTTGATTATAGCCGAAAACCCATCCATGAAGGAGATCATATCATATCTTGCGGTTGAGTCAACAATCAAATCTATGTGTGGGAGAGGGAAACTATCCTTTGGAAAAGCCTTATTTAAATCTCTAAAGTCAATACAACAACGGATTTCACCATTTGGTTTGGCCACAGGGACTATATTAGATACCCATTTGAAATAGTCAACAACTCAAATAAATCCAACATCTAGAAGTTTTTGAATTTCCTTTTTACTAATAGAGCCACCTTAAGATGCATTTTGCAAATTTTTTGTTGTACTAGATTGACATTATCATGTAGCACAATATTATGCATAACAATGGAGGGATCAATCCCAAGCATGTCACAATAATTCCAAGCAAAAAAATTAGGGAAATTTTACAACACTTGTTGTATTGCCCCTCATTTTTGTTTCATTAAAGGAAACAAAGTGAAGTATTAAGTGAGGATCTATATTGGTCTCAAAGTTAAAAGATATAGTCTCTTCATTAAGTAAAGTAGACCAATCCTCAATATAAGGTGTCGTTGGAATGGTGTCAGGAGAATCTAGTAATGTATCCAAAGGACCCACATCCCCAAAGTATGCATGGGTCTGCAAAGTTTGAGGAAACCTATTCTTATGAAAGAAGGAAGGGAGATCCTCATATGCACCCAAGTACATGAGGAGAAATTCTTCATTAGTGAAATTGTCAAGTGTTAAGATATTAGATGATGCACTGTTGTCGATGATGCTAGGTTGAACAAGCCACAAAGATGGGTGGAATGTGTAGTAAATACTTCAGGTGAACAAGTTTGTGATGTTGGAAGGAATATTGGTGCTAGAGAAGGCTTACACAAAGGGCGTAAAGAGTAGCCAATACCTTGGTTTTTTTAGACTTAATGGTGATGAGCTTGGTGACACCTTGACCACACCGTCCAGCCCTTGGCTAGTAAATTCATGTTGTAACAAATAGTTATAACCCATCCCATAATCTTGATAAGAAGGTTCACGTAGTCGTATATAGGGAAAATATGTTTCAGATGGGGTGGTGTTAACACAATACTTAAAAGGAGCCGAAGGCAGCCTTAATGGTGTATGTGGTCCCTTGATAAGTATATTTGAGACAACCATGGAGCGTAGAAGGGACCACATGCATGACATGAATTCAAAGGCACCCCGAAAAATTGGCGAGGTAATTAGGCATAACATGACAAATTGTAGGAAGAGTGTGAGAGGCCAATGTAGTATTTAACATGATTTGGCCTAATGGTTGGCATGGTATGTTATCAAAATTACATATACTAATAGTGGAAGAGGACAAATCTTTAGTATGAATGCCCAAAAGGTGAAAAAAGGAAATGTTGCAAATATTGAGACCAGAACCATTGTCAATGAGGACACGTTTAACTAGTGTCTTGTTGATGTTTACTTGAATGTACAAAGGTAAGTCATTGTCAATAACATATTGAGGAGGTAAATCACTAGAAGAAAAAGATATTGGTTCCTCTTGGAAAGAAAGACATTTCCTTACAAATGATTGCACATAAGAAAACTCCATATTAGGATTAACGGAATATGTTGAAGGAGATTGGAAAATTGTTGTTGATAGTTAGGATCAACATTGATATAGTCTAAGAATGAGAAAGGTGGGACACAAGATAAAGCCATTAGAGCAATTAATAATAGAAAGGTCAATCCTAGAGGAAAAATGGCAACAACAATAAAAAATTGTGAATCGTACCTACGGTTTGAGGCACAATGCTCGATTCAAGAGTCGAGCTCACCAAATGTTTTCACCTTTTTAGATTTGATTAAGAATTGCATCTAAACAAAAAGTAATGAACTAGAAGCTATAGTTATTGTGATTAATTAATTTCCAACATTAACCATTTCATATCAAAATAACGCATTAATACTTGCAACAAAAGGTACACGATGCAATACAAGTTCACAATCACAAGGGATTGAGTGCACTTAGCTGATTATAGATGATTCTAGACTGATCTGGGTGATTTGAATGATGGAACAAGGAGATCTAGACATGAGAGTGCCTCGATCTTTGAAATTGTGACTGAAGATGCACTGAGTGAAAGCTGTTGATAGGGTTAGGAATGTCCATATAGTTTTGACCTAGTTGTATGGTTTTGACTATGCTCAAAACCAGGATATCAACTTTCTACGTGTGTCACTTGTTTGAATATCTTCATCGCTCTCTATTAGCCATTGTCATTCACACTATGAACGCCTTTGAATATGTTTCTCAATATTTCAAACCCTAACCATAGGCGAGAAGTTCTACAAAATAAACATAAGTTGGGTTTTGGACACCTCGTGCATCATCAACGTTGGCACTACTCCAAAGAGGCCTCAAACCACACGTTGTTCTCCACCTAACATGTGATATCTAACTGTAGTGCAATCAAATTTGACATCCTTCCTTTGACAAATCTTGACTTGAGTTTCTCTCTTGCAAATCTACTTGAGTGAGTGACTTTGAGTGCTTGCAAATGTGGGAAGCAGTCCCCTAGACCTAGTGGGAAGCTTCAGACTTGTAGATGGTGCTACCCTAATGAATGTGCAGAGGTATTTGCAGAGTGTAGGGAGCTTTGGGTGCCTTTTGTGCTAGCTTTTGCAATAGGAGTCCATAAGAGTGCTAGGTACTAAATGAGGTGAGTTTCACTTGCTTATATATGCTTCTGAAGGTGGTTTAAATACAAAGGTCGATTGGAAAGGAGTAAATGACCCAAAAAATAATGTGCAACTGAAATTTTGAGATCGAAGTGAGCAAGGGCAAAACCGTACACTAGGGTTAGGAACGTATGGACGTTCATGCCCATGTTATACATTTTTACCTTAGAGAGAATCTAAAGTATGAAGTTTGGAAGTTGACCAACAAAGTTTCTTAATGAATTTCATGCATTCAATTCTCAAAATTGGTGACTGGTGAGTATATATGACTAAGCAAGCTAGACAAGAGACCTAGAGATGTATTGGATGAGAATGGGTAAAGTGCACTTGTTTGAGCAAGAGAGCAATGTCAAGACTAGCAGTGTCAAAGAGTAGAATTACCAAATTTGAGTGTCTACAATATATTTGTTTAATCTTAACATTCATGTAATTTTAATCAAACTATTATAGTTTTCTCAATCGGCTAAATGTATACTCAAGGGAGCACAAAGGGATTATGAAATAAATAGGTTTGAATCAAAATAGATTGTGCCTTCACTATTGGAGATGAGTTAGTGTATGTAACAAAAATTTAAGGTCAACTTGATAATCTATGGTTGTATGTATATATATAAATCTATTAAAATAGAACACCAAAGTAAAGTTTTAACACTAAAGATCATATTAGTTGCCTCAAAAGAGGTTGTATTATTTTATTTTTAACATATATTTTGTAATTTTTTTCCTTATATGTTGACAATCCTTATATCTTGATTCTTTTTAGTATAAACATATAAATACATTCTAAATGTTTGTGTCGATTGCTAAATGCCTTCTCTCACCCTTTAGATTTAGTTTTGCCCTTCTCAAAATCTAATATTAATGTTGAAATATTTAAGATTAATGCAATTTTTCCAATATATTCATAGTTTGGTTATTGTGTTTATGCTAAATGAAAAAGATTGTAGAGAAGTTTGTATCTATCAATTCTTACACAAAAATATATGAAAATTACAAGTGCAAATGTGTGGACCTCAATTTACCTTGAAGGTATTTACATGGGTTTTAAATCACTTAAGATCAACCATCCCCAAAAGTTTACATATATTATCTAATCTTCTCCTCATATGGTGTCAATCCTTATAGTTTGTCATATTAGATATATGAACAAAAGTAAGTGATTTATGGAGAGAATGTGATAGGAGGTATCATTCACATGGAGCATTTGGTCAAATAGTTGTCAAGAATCCACTCAACAAGCAAATTGTTATGAGGGGACTCTATTATGCATGTGAATTATGGTATGGTATGTTAGGTTAGGGGCCATACCCACATATAAGTAGATATAATGCCAATGCCTTAAAATATGAGTAGATAGAATGCCAATGCCTTAAATATGAGTAGATAGAATGCTAATGCCTTAAATATTTACTTCCTTTATAATCTCTTGTCATTTGACTTCAATGAAATAAGGTCATCTAGAATGTTTAGTTCGATGTAGGTTAGATGTTTCTATTTTGCTAAAAACTATCAAAATTGCACAAGAATAGGAAAATGTAATATGGAAATAATCTAGGTAGACAAACATGCCACTTCTTTGTAATACCAATTAAGAAATTTTAGTGGGGGCCTTGGGGTCCCATACTAGATGCCTAATGTGTTGGGTGGACACTTCAAGCTATTTTTACTAGATGCAAGTTTCGATTAGTTAAATATATTGGTTCTCACGGAGTTCGAGATCATTGCATTTTTAGCCAAGTGTAATGTACAACTTTTAGAAGATACAATTTGTATGTTGCAAAGATGAATCAAACAACTAGGTAAATACAATGCATACCCACACATAAGTGAACATACAATATCTATATGCAAAATACAATGCATACCTACAAGTCATGGCACCCTCTATTGAAAAATGCAAATGACCTACATTTTGTAGGGACAATAGATGGTTGTGATGAAAGTAGTTACCCTCCAAATTGTGATGTTGTACCTAAAGGTTTCTTGCAAGCTACTCTAAAGCTGAAATGAGTTTCAAAAAATGAGTTAAAAATATAGATATGCTTTTAGTGAAAACAAATCAACGACAAAGAGAAGGGCCAAAATCTGACCAGTTATGGTTTTTCACTAGTATAATTACCTACAACATCTGTCGAATAATGTTTCGATAGCAATGCAGCTTTGGAATGGGTGCTCCATTTCAAATGGCAAAAATAGTGACAGAAAATAGGGGTGGGAGTTTTCATATGCCTTTTCAAATTTGGCAGATGACGTGGCCTGGACGAGATCACGTGGCACATTCGCTGACTTTTCCAGGTTTCACTAATGACCTAAATGGCACAGGGTCACATGGCACATTGGCTTCCTTTGGATGGAAAATATGAAAGCTGATGATGATGGGGTATGGGGATCCGAATTATGGTATGATATAATATGTTAGGGGGTGTTTTTGTACGAAGAATAACCAATTTCGAGGGTAACAAGGTGATGTCGTATGGAGGCTGCAAAAGGATGACTATAAGATGTAAAGGATAAGGTACCTAATGTATCATCGACTATACATCAAAGCTCTCTCACAAGTATCGCCACTAACCAACTCATATGAATGTTTCCGGTTATCCCCACTTCTAGCGATATCTTTGAGAACCTCTCTCGGGGAAGTCAATGTGCCAATAATGCTTGCGGAGAGGAAAAGTCAATAAAAGTGAAAAATGTGTATATGGAGGATTAAAATGCTAGGATATAAAATAGATTCATTTTCACATTGTCTGAACCGATTTTATTATTTTGTCCACTAAATTATTTTACTTGGTGTGCTTACTACCTTGCTCTATTAGAGAAAGAGACGGTTAACTAATGAATTGCAGTCAATTACTTCTTAAAATCTGATAAGCACTAGTAGGTGTGGTAAATGAAACATATTCAACAATAGTTTCTTCTTACTTTTGTGCCCTCTTCCTGCTCTGTCTTCTAATTATATGCCGTCTACATGGATATACAAATCAAACAATATTATGTGATTTCTGGCCAACTAATCATGTATTTTGCCTCAGCAGGATAAACTCTTCCATCTAGGCCATTAGACATAAAAACTTGATATAAAGGTTAGAGGTAAAGGTTGCCTTTCAAGTCACAGCCAAGCCAGACGAACATGGGTTCTGACCTGGCGATGCAGCTTGGAATTAAACTGAACCTTTACCAATCCATCACCCAAAGTACAATCTGTCTACCACTGGTGCCTGAAGTGTACAAAGCTTCTTATAAAAACAACTATCAATGCTCTTTCGCCAGCAATTTCCCTGAAAGCAAAGCCTCTTCTTTGAGCCAATGCCCTGTTGAGAAAGCAAACCTTTTCGCAGATACGCAGATGTGACGAACTTTGGTCTTTACCATTCAAATGCAAGAGTTGATAATTGGAAAATTTCACAGGTCATCAGAATCACATGCCGGCTGGATGTGACGGTGCTAACATCATTACGAAGAAGGTGCAAGCATTGAGCCTTGAAAGTAGCCACCTCAAATCATTTGCATAGATTTTTATGATTTCTTTCCTGGTAATGCTGGTAATGAATTTGGTTGCAATATAGCAATCATCATCCATTCTTAGCTAGTTAATATTATAGAATGATATACCGTGTGTTATGCTGTCATCACCAAATACAACAGCAAAGTTTTTCTTAGTCACTTTGATAAGAGAGGAGGGAAGTTACTAAAATTAAATCTCAATATAAGACTATATACCTTTTGTAGCATCGATAACTTTGTAATCAACTTTGCTCCTTATGTTTCTCTTTCGAACAAATGACTTGTAAGTCACATATCCTGGGGTTTCATAAGTTTAGACTTTCTATTGCAGAGATTTTCTCAGCTGGTAGATGGGAGCTCACTTCTGCCTCAAATGCATGAGCCATGTTTTTCACCTCAATCCAGCTGCAACCTGCTTCCTTTCTAACTCCTCTTTCCTTCATTCTCTTTCTGACTTTTGCTGCATCATCCCACCTTCCAGCTGCGGCATACATTTGTGATAGAAGGATGTAGGGTGTAGCACTTTTCTTTTCTAGTTCAAAAAGGGCTTCTGCAGCACGCTCTCCTATCTCGATATTGCAATAACTTCTGCAAGCCCCTAGTACTGCCCCCACACAATAGCATTTGGTTCAAAAGGCATCTTGTCAACCATGTCTGTAGCCTCATTCAAGAGCCCTGCACGAGCAAGGAGATCAATGAAGCAAGCATAGTGTTCCAATCTGGGCATAATGTTGTAATCTCGACTCATGCATCTGAAATAGTAACGGCCTTCATCTACTAGGCCTGCATACTTACATGCCGAAAGAACACTGACAAAGGTGCTGTCATTTGGTTTTGTAGTCTCCAACATCATTCTCTCAAAGAGTTGGAGGGCGTCTCTGCCATGGCCATTCAAGGCATATCCCCCTATCATAGCATTCCAAGAAATGACATTTCTTTCAGGCATTTCCTGAAAAACTCGGCTTGCTTCTTCTATGCTTGCGCATTTAACGTACATGTCAATAAGGGAACTCCCCACAGAAACATTTGAACCAAATCCACTCCTCAAAACGAGGCCATGGACTTGCTTTCCGCCATCCAAAGCTGCTAAGGTAGCCCAACAATTGAGAACACCAGTGAAAGTGACATCATCTGGCTTGGCACCAACCATTTGCATTCGCACAAAGAGTTTTAATCCCTCTTCAACATACCCATTATGGGCGTACCCTGTAACCATGGCGTTCCACAACACCACATTCCGATCACTCATTATGTCAAACAGTTGGCGCGCATCATGCAGGCTACCACATTTAGCGTACAAATTCACAATGCCACTTAACACAAACACGTTAGAAACATACCCAATCTTAACCATGTGTGCATGGACTTGATACCCCTGATCGAAACCTGCTTCGCAAGTGCATGCACTGAGTATAGCGGCATAGGTGAGTTGATTAGGCATCTCCCCTGTCAATTGCATTTGCCGAAAAAGCTTGAGGGCTTCCAACCCATGTCCATCTTGGCTATATCCTGCAATCATGGCAGTCCATGTCACAATATCTCGTTCAGACATTTCGTCAAATACAAGCCGCGCATCAAAAGAACACCCACATTTCGCATACATATCAACAAGGGCACTCCCAACAAAGCCATTGAATCCAAGGCCATTCATAATTACGTGAGCATGAAACTGTTTTCCCACTTCCACAGCTCCAAGTCTAGTACAAACACTGACAACAGTTGCGAAGGTAAAGCGACTAGGCTTAATCCCTGCTTTCTGCATCTGCCCATAATACACCAGAGCTTCAGAACATTGCCTATTTTGTGCATATCCAGCAATTATTGCATTCCATGCGGTGTCGTTTCGTTCGGGCATATTGTCAAACGCTTGCCTTGCATCATCCATACGCCCACTTTTTGCATATACAGTAATGATAGTAGTCCATGAAAAAAATCTCTGGAGTGCATGTTTTCAAACATTCGGGAGGCGTCTGCCAAACTCGAACACTTAGCATACATATAAACCAGACGATTACAAAGGAAAACATAGGAATCAAATCCTGATTTAATGATATGTCCATGGACAGCCTTCCCTTGAGCCAAAGCTTTGATATCAATGCACACCTGTAAAATGCGAGCGTAAGTGGCAATGTTGAATGAGGGAACCTGCATATTTTCCAATGCCAATCAACGTATCTCTCTGCATTTTCTTCCAAAGCCCGCCTAAACGATCCTTTGTGGTTTTTTACTTGATTTTCTTGGGGTAGTGGGATAAGCACTCGTCTGTTGGTTTTTAATTCATTCTGGGTTACCTTGTTCGCGTCAATTAAAATTGAAAAACCTATAAATACAAAAGCCTCCAAAGGTATTAGGATAAGTACATCAACTTTGATTCATATGGACATATAAGGTAGCACTTTCACACATTGGGGTGTGGGAGGTAAGTGTGAATTTAATTTTCAATATAATTAAGTATTTTATCTCTCTATTGCGGGGTAAATTATAGTGGCAAATATTTGTTAATTCATGAATATTTTGGTTTTAAAAATTTACATTTAACGAATTTTAGGGTAAGAATTAGGATTGGGTCGCCTAAATTTTCTAGGTACAAGTTAATTTTAGAGGTTGGTTTGCCTAGCGTTTACACCAATAGCCGACTATTTTAATTCAAATCACATTTAATGTGAAACTGAAATTTGTCATATTTGCCTTCATATATATACTAATTACATATTTACAATTTTATATGTAAATTTTGACTATCAAGTACAAATCAAATATTCCTCATAATTCCTTTGGGCTTTAAAGATCAAGATTGACTGCATATTGCAACCATGCATTAAGGTATTTTTAATTGTTATGGTATTTTATTGCATTTGTTTCAAAAAGGTGCAAATCAAAATGGCATCGATCGGTAGCACTATATATGCTACTAGCCAAACAACATTATTTAGGCTACCGATCAAGTAGCATATATAAGGCCATCGTCGATAGCATACACATATGCTATCGGTCGGTGGCCTTGTATATGTTATCGATCGATAGCATAACAATGCTACCAATGCAAGCATACACTGATATTCTTGTTGATAGCATTGTGTATGTTATCGATCGATAGTATACGAGAATGCCAATGGTCGATAGCATACACAATGCTACATACTAAGAAGCATACACAATGCTACCAACAAAGAGAATATAAAGTGATCTTTGGCGGTGACACTTTGTGTGCAATGTAAACATTTTATTTTTGTAAAAATAATATTGATCTGCATTCAAAAACGTATAACCTAACATGACTATAATAATATTTAAATATAAACTAAATTGACTCATTATTAAACTTATAACAAATACCAAATACTAAATTTAAAGAAACTAAAGACTAGATAAACAAATTATACTAAAATAACTATAGAGAACTCTAATAGTACAAACAAGACTAAATCAACCTAAACCTAATACTTAAAAACATTCATGGTGATGGAATTTTGCATACTGATAGATGCGTGTAGGAGTTGCACGGCTAGATGTTTTTGGATTGGTACAAAGTTCGATTGAGGTACATGGCCTAAAGTAGGCGAGTTGGCATTCGCACATCTCCAAACTAGTGGATTTAGATTCTATAACTCTTTTTATTTACATTTAATTTTGTTTGATGCATAGAATGGTTACATCCTATTATAAGTTCACACAATCCACGGAAATGTTGAAACTTGGGATCCGAGTTGAGTAGTAAGTGTTTCGAGAGACGAGCTGCGGTGGGAGGTCATGTTGAAAAAAATTATGTCGAGCTTGTAAGGGAATCAATGAATACAATGCAACATGAAGAATGCATCATAGGCCAATTCAATCTTAATGCAAAAAAATTGATCCCTTTTATGTTGATCTCAAATGGTGATGATACCAATGACAAATGGTGTGGATCGATGTGAAAAATGACTAGGAATACTATGAGAGCGACACAAGGAGTATCATCTTGAGTTCCTACCAAAATGTCTTTCTTATTAAGAAGCACCGTGTTGATGACTTGCTCAGGTAGAAGACAAAAGAGTATGTATAGCTCTCGTAGAATACCCGAAGGAATACAAATTTGGAAGGGTCATTTTAGAATCTAAGCACAATTTGAAGATCTCAATAGATGCGTTTGGAGCATGGAGTAAATGAATGCATGCAAAAATAACTTAAGCGTACATGGATCTGCAAAACATAATTAATAATGATGAATACAACAACGCGGCTATAAGCTTTATTTTGATGACTACAAAAGCTGACACTAAATGAATGGTGATATGAAATTGCAACCAAATCCATGAGAAACTACACTCGGTTTAATAGTAGATGCATGATATGCAAATACATTAAAACAAAAACTAGTTGTTATAAAATGAAATTTCCTATTAACCAATATTCTAAATTTTCAATGACATGTCATATATTTCATCTATAGGAGTATACTAAAAGAGTTTTGTCCTTTAATATTTATATTAGATTTTCATCTCTCTCAAGAACTCGCTCTAATACCAAATGTAAATTTGGTGGTTGTTTAAACAAAAAAATTCACAAAAAGTGCCCCGATTCTTCATTCATTTTCAATGTAATTCATGTTGCACATATATATGATTTTAGATCTACGTAACATAAGGATTCAAGCCATAACAAACATGTTGGTTAGGTAAGTTGTTATAACTCATGCAATAATAAACTAGTAAAATAAGTGAGTCATTATTTTACTAAATAACAACCTCACTTTTACATTTATGTCCACCCATAATACTAATGCTTATAATGAAGCACTAATATTCCTAACATCTAAGACCAACGCATATGGACAACAAAAATTCTAAGAAAATACAAAGTGTGTCTACATACTCAGGTATCTTTTCCTTTAAGCACGTAATTTTCACTTCGTACATAAAGGAGGAAAATGTAGACACTCAAATTTGGAAATTTACCCTTCGAAGTATTTGTTATGTTTATGCTCCTTCGATAAAATAAATATACACATTTTATCCTAGCTTAGTACATCTTACTATCTCTCTTCCAAATTTATTATCTTATCGATGTGTTTTCACATTCTAAATACAAATGCATATGATAAGTATTTAACCTTTGTGTATCATGATACATCTTTCATATTGTAATCATAATCTCCCCATTCAAAACCATACGGTATAGTCGGGATGTAATTTCTAGTCTTGTCCGGCCCTGTATGCTCTTGGACCGACACATCCTCTAAAAAATTCAATTCAATTATCTTTGTTGGGTCATTTTATCCAACTAGGTCATCCCTATCATAATGATTTAACTTTAGAACCCTATATAAGAAACTTTATATCACCTCAATTACTCACCTGACACTCTTATGATCTCTCATTACAAATTCTAACACAAAAGGAACTCAAATCTCCTAAATCTTCCCAAAGTTAATGCACATGTATTTAGGTAGTCACTACTATAGTTTTTAAGTACTTAACCAAGTCAAGGAGTTCAACTTCACTCATTTACAAGCACTTGCAGATCTCAACTCAATGTTTTAACAAGAGAAAACTATCTCAAGTTACCAACTAGTTGCATTAATACAGATGTTATATGTTAGGTGGATAACTACATGTGGTTTGAAGCCTCTTTGGAGTAGTGTTTACATGGGGAGTGCACAAATTACATGTGAAGCCAAACACTAACCTTTTATAGGGTCTTCCACCCATGGTTAGGGTTTGGGTTTGATTCAATTAATTTCATATGGTTTCAAGATAGTGTAATACTAAGGGTTTTATGGCAACATACATTTCTAGACTACCGAAAGGAACAAAAAGTTATAGAACTCCACTCCAAGTAGGTCTAAGATTGTACATTAGGTCTAAGGTTATCTGGTGATCATGATAGATTTGTACGGTTCCAAACCTAGGTATTTTCTAGAATTCTGATCGGTTATCCCAATTTTGAGTTCATCGATAAAATGGAGATAACCAATCAAATTTTCATGTTGATGGACTGTTAAAATCTATTTTTCGTTCTAATTCTTGCCTTGAAAATGCCTTTTTCATGTCTTTTTGAGTTTTGGGGTTTCCTTTGCATTTTGCATATTTTCTCGTAAGATGTTTTCCGCCCCAAAAAAACCCGACACATTATAGTTGTTATCAAAATAAGCCCCTTGCTTATTTTTGACTAACTTTCCTTCATTCCTTCCTTCCTTGTGCCTCAGTAAAAATTTTCAATTTTTAGGCACTCAAAATTATCTGGAAATGGCTTCATCAAATAGAGAATTTTCTCACCTTTCCAGAAAGGTAAAATTTTCCTTCTAACTCCTTGTATTTTGCAAGTTATGGCTTGGCGAAGTTTTTGAGGGAAATTTTCCCTGAGAAGGTCCGCAACCAATGGGGAGGTGCCACGTGGTGGCGAAGGGTCAGGTCGGCGGAGGTGAGTTAGAAAATTTTCCAAAGGGCTCGGTGCGGGCACAAAGAAAATTTTTTACCCGACACGCCGCAAAACCAATAGGAGGCCGCCACGTGTCCATGAAGCCAGCGGGGGTCGGGGGCGCAGAGTAAATTTTGGCTTTTTGCCAAAGTGTTCAAAGGGCGAAAAGGAAAATCTTGGCCCGAAAGCTCGCTAAGGAGAAGGAAAAGAAATGGTTTGAACCCGTAGGTGAATAGGGTGGTGCCACGTGTCCATGAAGCTGGCGGGGGTCGGGGGCGCGGGGAGAATTTGGAAACTTTTCCAAAGTGTTCAAAAGGCAAGAGGAAAAAATTGGCCCACAGGCCCGCCAAGGAGGAAATAGAAAATTTTGGAGCACGTGCCCATAGCAAATAGGAGGGTGACACATGGCAGCGGAGATGCAGAGCGCAAAGCGATTTTGGAATTTTTTCCAAGATTCAAAAAGCATGGAATGGTCATTTGAACCTGCGGACCAATGGGAATGTGCCACATGGTAGAAAAATGGCGAGGCACGGAGATTTTTGGAGAATTTTTCCCAAAATCAAAAAAGGGAAAAAATTTAGGTTTTGGTCCATGGACCCATTTTTTGCCCTAAATCTTCAAAGGGGCATATATTTCGATCCAAAGCTCGGTTTTTCTCAATTTTGGTGTCATTGGAAAGCTATTGAAGTCCTCTACATGATGGAATCTTCAATTTTTTTTTTGGTGGAGTTTAGTGAGATAAAAATGATAAAAATGCCTTTGGCATGGGGAAAAGAGCATAACCAACATTCAACCACCATTTTTAATGCAGTATGGCTTCCATTCTTCTCCAGCATGGTCGAAAATCTTAGGGAATGAACTTTTAAAGATCGATGTTATTTTGATGGATTTTCTCAATGGTTGAATCATTCTTTTTAATTTTTCCGCGTTTCTCCTTCCTGAACTCGGGTTTTCATTGTTAAAAGCCAGATTTGGCTCATTTGTAAAGGGTTGGACATTTTTATGATCTGCAGGCTCCCTCCTTCACCCTGGCAAGTGAATTTGTGGAATATCAGACCTTTTTTAGGACTGCAACATGTTTTCTACCTCCTTGTTGTTGTAATGCACTGTATTTAAAAATGGAAATGGCAATGCAAGCTCTGTGAAAGAATCTTTAATCCTTTCTCGTGTTGTTTACTCTATCCTAATCCTTCATTACAATTTTAGCAATTTGTGCATGATTTGTGTTACATTTTTATAATCTATGTTGATTTGCAAAAGTAGATGTTCACCACTCCTTTGGTGTATCACCTTGTTAGTTTATTTTTATCTTCTTTTCTCTCTTCTACCCTTGTCTCCTTAGCAAAATTAGAGTAGGATTTTGAGTTAAACCTCTACAAATTTCATGTATACATCTGATCAAAGGAGTAGAGGAACCAACCTTTAATCTAGA
This sequence comes from Taxus wallichiana var. yunnanensis, assembly GCA_018340775.1. NCBI lineage: Eukaryota > Viridiplantae > Streptophyta > Pinopsida > Cupressales > Taxaceae > Taxus > Taxus wallichiana. Next base: position 447,660,957 of record CM031237.1, on the reverse strand, counting down.
GAGTTTTTTCCCATTTTTGCAAGTCCCACACTTGGGGAAAAGATTCCATGTTGTGCAATCACACTAGATGCCCATTATCAAACTAGAAATCGAGAAAACATCTAGGGGGTGCTGCTGATTTGCACTAACAGTTTTGGCATGCCCGATGGGACCTTAGAGGTCTTCATCTTCATTACAACAAAGTTGATGTGCATTTGTTGTAAGTTTCTTGCTTAAAAGAGCCCTGATTTGCATATCTGGCGACTCCAAAGAGATAAAATCAACTGGTTTCAGCAGTCCAAGTCTGAAGATTCATGAGAAGGATCCAAAAAGGGTAGGGCCGGACATGAGGGATTGTCCAAGTATCGTAGTTATCCCCAAGAAGAAAAGAGAGAGGGAAGAAGAGTTCAAAGGTCTCCATCTCCACCAAACAAAACTATATCAACTCCTCCACTTGGTAGACCTTTCACCCAATCAATAAGGGTTCTCAGGCCAATCAGAATGGCACAACACAACCCTTATGTCAACTTCACTAGTAGCAGCCCACTTGCTCTCAATGCACAAAACCCAGTTCTAGTTGCAACATTGAAGAACATCCCATACTTTATTGGGGAAAATCAGACCACTCCTGGTGATCATGTCAAAGACATTGCTAATGTTTGTGCAATCCATGAGATTGTTGAGATGCAAATTGTTGTCAAATTGTTGGCATCTTCATTCAAAGGGAAAGCCTTGCAATGGTTCAGAGTCTTGAGGGCAGGCTCTATCCAAAATTGGAACCAGTTGTGCATAGCTCTCCATGAGCAGTTTGGAGAAAAGGGAGATAATTTGTCTCTATTGGAACAACTAACAACTATCAAGAGAGCTCCCAATGAGCAGCTAACAAGACTTCAACTTCAGATTTCAAAGGACATGGGATAGAATCCCAGTGATAGTAAGGCCAACAACTAAAGGTGTTTTCTTATACTATCTCAAAGCTTTAAATTATGATATTTCTATGTTAATCCAATCCATGGGAGGTGCAAATATACCTGCAGCTTATAGCATCACCATTAGGGCTGAGAATTGTTTGATCAAATCGGTAAACTAGCACCTAGGCCTCCTATGCCCTTATATCCAAACTTAGAAAGCCCAAGCACTAGTCAAGCACCTACTTTATATCCTATTCCCACTCCTATAAATCAAAGTTCAAATGAAACTTCTACTTCATCCTCTAGTGCCTCAAATGAACTTTAAGAAGTCATGAAACAATTACAAATTTTAGGAAATGAGCTGGTTACACTCAAGAGGTAGCAAGCCCAAAGTTTTAGACCTTCTTATCAATCTCAAACTCAGCCTAATAGGCAACCATATCAGCCTAATAGGCCACCCAATCCACTACTGAATAAAAATCAAGTAAGGCCTCCTACCAATGACCAGTTTCCGCCTCTATAACCACAATGTTGCATCTACCTCTAAAGCCTTAGTGCCGAGTGCAAAATAATATAGCTCAAGAGTATGATTGGTGTTTCCATGCAATTAACCTCACAACCAGTCTATGTGCTTCAATGGTGCTTTGAACCAAGCTTTGATGGTGACAAAACTTGCGTAGAGAGTGAGATGAGTCAAGAAACAAACCAACAACAAGGAACATTCCATCCAAAATACAACTCCAAATGAGGCTACACTTGTGAACCTGGCAGATCAAGATTTTTGTGGTATGAATCAAACACGTTCTCATAATGTAGTAGCTAACACATGGTTAAAGAATAGGAATATTGGTGGAGGGAAATCATTAGCTCCAGTGTGATCCACAACCTTCCATCACTCCATAAAGTGTTGGCAAGCAAAATGCGAGTTCCAAATGTGCAAGAACGGCCCAAGCCACCTTCTAGACCAGCTCAAATGCCAATTCAGAGCCCATGTACAAGAAAATAATGTGCAGGCTAAGGGACAACAAAGAGATGTTTCATCCCCATTTAAAATCATTGAACAAATGAAGAAGACAAACATGAATATATCTATGTGGGAATCACTATCCATCCCAGGCGAAAGAGATCTACTACAAGCTTCCATGAAGAATTGGTCAACTTCAAATCAACAAGCTCATATGCAAGAGAAGGTACTCACAAATGTTGCTCATCCCGAGGGGAAGCTTGGAGGATAGCAAGGTAAAGTTTTTAAGCCCCCTACATTATATGTTTAATTGATCGTGGGGATAAACTAGTACACAAATGCATGATTGATTCTCGGGGCAAGTAGTTCTGTGATGCCCAAGCAAATAGTGATCATTGGGCCTCCAATATGAATTCATATCTAAAGGGGTGGTGCAACCGGATGGGACAGCAAGATAAATAAAGTAGGGGTAATTAAAGATTTGAGTCTCACTTTGCATGCATGCCCCAATGTCATTATTTTGCAAGATGTGTCGGTGATATATTTACCACCAATTTTTGCCCTATGTTTATCAAGGATTTCACAGATAGAATTGGAGGGTATTTATCTCGCTAATATGTCACACATGTTGTTCAGGACAAGATATGGAGCTAAGGCCACAATCAGGTCCGAACCTATTGTAAACTTTCACATTGAGCCTCATACTCCAAGCCCAATCAATGCTAAGCTATTCAAAGATTTGATCAAGACGATTATCAAGGCACAGATGAAGCTGACACCAAAGTTGGAAGCATCCCATATTTGAATCTTGATGAATGGGCAAGCAAGGTACATGATTTTGATCCCTACAAGGAAATAGAGGAATCTGAACTAGGATTTTATTGCATGCATGAAGAAAATTAGCCTCTTCCTAGCATCACCAAGCCAGACCATAAGGATGACAATGAGGTATGGCAGTTGTTCTTTGATGGATCAAGAAGTAGACAAGGTGTAGGGGAGCTATGCTTGTTTCACCTCAAGGTATTAAGTATTATTCAGCTTTTAGATTTCAATTTGCATGTTCTAACAACACTGTTGAATATGAAGCTTTTATACATGGATTTCATTAGTCAAGAAAGAGAGGTATCAAAAACTTACAAGTCTTTGGTGACAGTGAGCTGATTGTTAATCAAGTTAAAGGGCAGCACGCTACCAAGAATGATCTCCTCAAGAGTTATAAGAATAGGGTGTGGGACCTCATTGAGGATTTTGAAGGCTTTGGCATCAACTCCATCCCTAGGAAAGAAAACCAAGTTGTTGATAGGCTTGCAGTAGTTGGAGTAGCCTTTGATGTTGTGGAGAGTATCAAGGAAGATAAAGTGTAGCCAAACATTCATGTGATTGTAAGGCCATCAGTGCCATAACAATAATGTAAGTTGGCAAGTGTTTGAAAGTGACCAACAAATCATCAATTTCTTGTAAGAAGAAGTTGAGTTCTCAACCAAAAATTAGGAAAAGTTAGAACAATAGTATGGTGATCAAGTGGTACAGCTAAGAACCAACAAACTACCAAAGGGACTTGTCACTTTGGAGTCCATCTTTAATCCTAATGATCAATTTAGGAAAGAGAAAGAAAACATCCAAGTCAAGGGAGAAGATTCAGTGCCCATCTCGGTGGGAGAAGGCAAATCACTTCAAATTGGTAAAGTGGCAACCAAGAAAGAAAGGTATGAGTTCATGAAACTTTTCCAAGAGTTCCTGGATATATTTTCTTAGAGCTATGAAGACTTGAGAGGTTTCAATCCCAAGCTAGCTCAACACACAATTGAATTAGATCCAAGTGCTAAACCCATCAGGAAAAAACAAAGACCAGTCAATCCACACATGGAGCCTCTCATGAAGAAGGAATTGAATAAGTTAATAGAGGCAAGTATCATATTTCCCATCAAGCATTCAAGTTGGGTTGCAAACTTGGTTCCAGTTAGAAAGAAGAGTGGAGAAATTAGATTGTGTGTAGACTTTAGAGATTTGAATAGAGCATCCCTCAAGGATCATTACCAACTTCCTTCTATGGAGCAAATTTTACAAGTTGTTGTTGGCTCTGAGAGGTTTTCATTTCTAGATGGTTATTTAGGGTATAATCAGATCATGGTAAAGGAGGATGATCAGTTTAAAACATCCTTCACCACCAAATGGGGAACCTATGCATATAGGAAAATGCCATTTGGGTTGTCTAATGTTAGAGCTACCTTCCAAAGGGAAATGGATATGGCGTTCAAGGGATTGATCAACAAAATAGTGTTGATATACCTAGATGATATTACTGTATTTTCTAAAAGTGCAGCAGATCATCTCTTTCATTTGAGACAAGTGTTCCAAATATGTAGAAGATTTGGGGTATCCTTAAATCCCAAAAATGTATTTTCCTAGCTCATGAAGGAAAGCTCCTAGGCCACATTGTTTCCAAAGAGGGATTAGTAATTGATCTAGAGAGGGTTAAAGCAATAAAAGCACTGCCATTACCAAGTCACAAGAAGGCCCTTCAAAGTTTCTTGGGAAGAATCAATTTTGTTCGAAGGTTTGTTCCAGACTTTGCAGCCCTTATCAAGCCAATAACTATGATGTTGAAAAAAAGTATGGCTTTCAAATGGACAACTAAAGGTAAGGCAAGTTTTGAGGCAATCAAAGAGGCTATCTCGCAAGCTCCAACTCTCATTAACCCAGATTTCTCTAAGGATTTTATTCTTTATGCATTTGGAGGTGATGATACAATTTATACAATTTTAGTACAACAAAACAAGGAAACTGTAGAGCAGCCAATTGCCTTCTTTAGCCAAAGCTTGGAGGACTATGAGGTGAGGTATTCCTTCATTAAGAAGCATGTTCTTGCAGTGATTAGGAGCTTGAAGAAATTTAAGCATCTAGTTTCAAACAATAAGGTTCAATTGTTGGTTTCTCATGCGGGAGTTAAGGACTTCTGTGCAAAAACAAAGACCTAAATGAAAACGTGTAGGGTGGATTACTCATGTCATGGAGTATGACATTGAGATCAAAGTCACCAAGCTGGTCTAAGGAAAGGGATTGTGTGAGCAGCTGGTCTTGAGCAAATCTATGGAAGCAAAAACTGGGAGGGATGTTGTTTTGGCGTTACAAGACAACCAAGAACAAAGAGGTGTTCAAGAAGAGAATGGTGGTATGCTCACTCCTTGCTAGACCCAAGACATAATGCACTTCTTATAAATAGGCATATGCCCTCCAGAGATGAACAAAACAAAGCGAAGACACTTCATATTGCAGGTTATTCCATATGCACTTATTGAGGGTGTCTTGTTCAAAAAGGATATAAATGGAGTCTTTCTTTGAGATGCATTGGGACAAATCAAATTAACGAGAATGTTAGAAGAGTTCCATGATGGATCGGTTGGGGGTCATTTTGCTCCAAGAGTGACAGACCCTCAAGATTATGAAGGTTGGATATTACTAGCCCACGGTGTTTAATGATTGTTATGCGTGGATCAAGAGGTGTAAAAGTGTGCATTCTTCACAGGCAAGGAAAGATTAAGAAAGACTTCTATTGCACCCAATTTGAGTTGAACACCATTCATGCAATGGGGTTTATACTTCATTGAGTCATTAACCCAAATTCAAGCCAAGGACACAAGTGGATTCTAAAAAGAATGACTACTTCACCAAATGGACTGAGGCGGTGGCACTCAAAGAGGCAAATGAATCTAGCATTCTAGACTTCTATGAGGGGATAGTAACCAAATTTGGTATACCTGCCACTATAATATCAGATAATGCATTGGCATTCATAGGATCAAAGGTGACTAAATGGGCTATTAAGAATGGGATCTATCTGAGCACTTCATCAAATTATTACCCTCAAGGTAATGGCCAAGCTGAGTCTACCAACAAGAACCTATTAAAGATCATCAAGAGGACTCTTGATGAAAATCAAAGGACTTGGCACACTAAACTTAAATCAGCCTTATGGGCTGATAGGATAACTCCCAAGAGATCCACCGGTAACTCTCCATTCAGACTTGTTTATGGAAGAGAGGCAATCTTGCCTATGTCACTTGAGTTGCCAACGTTGGAACTCATGAAGCAATTGGAATTGTTGGAGTTTGAACCCATGGAGGTTAGATATGTAAAATTGATGGAACTCCAAGAAATTAGAGAGCATGCAACCCAAACAATGGAGAAGGACCAAGCCTTGATCAAGAGAACCTTTGATAGGAAAGCTAAGGCTAGAACCTTCCAAGTTGGAGATTTAGTGTTGAAATGGGATGTAGACCGAGCAAAGCCAGGAAGGCATTCAAAGTTTGATGTCATTTGGAGTGGCCCCTACATGATCACAAAATGTAAGAATAGTGATAACTTCCAATTGTCTACATTGGATGGTGAAGAACTACAGATTCTAGTTAATGGAATCCATCTAAAGCATTGCTACTAGAAGGGAAACTCCTCACCTTGTACATATTAGCTTAGATTTTCATTCCTCTAAGTGCTTGTGCACATTGTTTTGTTGTAGCTTAGTTTTACATTTCCCTAAGTGCTTTGGCACAAGCTTTGTTGTCCCAAGGATGCATCTTTGCAGGCCATGTTCCAGATCAAGTGATGTTCTACTCTCACAATCTTCTTTCTAGAAGTTTTCTAATGAGTTGAGAGTACCAAGTAGTTAATTTGATGACTCCATGCCCAATGGATGCTTCAAAGGCCACTGATCATTCATCCAGTAGGCAGATGACCCCTCTGAGTCGCCAAAATTGTTATCCAAAATAAGCCCCTTGCTTATTTTTGACTAACTTTCCTTCATTCCTTCCTTCCTTGTGCCTCAATCAAATTTTTCCACTTTTCAGGCACTCAAAATTATCTAGAAATGGCTTCATCAAATAGAGAATTTTCTCACCTTTCTAGAAAGGTAAATTTTTCCTTCTAACTCCTTGTATTTTGCAAGTTATGGCTTGGCGGAGTTTTTGAGGGAAATTTTCCCTATGAAGGTCCGCAACCAGTGGGGAAGCGCCACGTGGTGGCAGAGGGTTGGGTCGGCAAAGGTGAGTTAGAAAAATTTCCGAAGGGCTCGATGGGGGTGCAAAGAAAATTTTGGCCCGACGCCTACATGAACCAAGAAGGCCGCCACGTGTCCATGAAGCCGACGAGGATCGAGGGCGCGGAGTAAATTTTGGCTTTTTGCCAAAGTGTTCAAAGGGAGAAAAGGAAAATCTTGGCCCGAAATCCCCCAAGGAGAAGGAAAAGAAATGGTTTGAACCGCAGGGCGAATAGGATGGTGCCACGTGTCCATGAAGCCGATGGGGGTCGGGGCACGGGGAGAATTTGGTAACTTTTCCAAAGTGTTCAAAAGGCACAAGGGAAAAAATTGGCCCTTGCAGTCTTCCAAGGAGGAAATAAAAAAATTTGGAGCGTGTGCCCACAATGAATAGGAGGGTGACACATCGCAGTGGAGCGGCATGGGCACGGAGCGATTTTGGAATTTTTTCCAAGATTCAAAAAAGTGTGGAATGGTCATTTGAGTCCGCAAACCAATGGGAATGTGCCACGTGGTAGCGAGCGGTGAGGCATGGAGATTTTTGGGGAATTTTTCCCAAATTCAAAAAAAGGGAAAAATTTTAGGTTTCGGCCTGCCGACCCAATTTTTGCCCCTGTTTTTCCCTAAATCTTCAAAGGGGCATATCTTTCAATCTAGAGCTCAATTTTTCTCAATTTTGGTGTCATTGGAAAGCTATTGAATTCCTCTACATGATGGAATCTTCAATTTTGTTTTTGGTGGAGTTTAGTGAGAGAAAAATGAGAAAAACACCTTTGGCATGGGGAAAAGAGCAGAACCGACATTCAACCACCATTTTTAATGCAATATGGCTTCCATTCTTCTCCAAAGATGGTCGAAAATCTTGGGGAATGAACTTTTAAGGGTACCCATGCCATTTTGATGGATTTGGCTGGTGGTTGAATCATTATTTTTAATTTTTTCACGTTTCTCCTTCTTGAACTCAGGTTTTCATTGTTAAAATCCAGATTTGGCTCATTTGTAAAGGGTTGGACATTTTTATGATCTGCAAGCTCCCTCCTTCACCCTGGCAAGTGAATTTGTGGAATATCAGACCTTTTTTAGGACTGCAACATGTTTTCTACCTCCTTACTATTGTAATGTATTGTATTTAAAAATGGAAATGACAATGCAAGCTATGTGAAAGAATCTTCAATCCTTTCTTGTGTTGTTTGCTCTATCCTGATCCTTCATTACAATTTTAGCAATTTGTGCATGATTTGTGTTGCATTTTTATAATCTGTGTCAATTTGCAGAAGTAGATGTTCACCACTCCTTTAGTGTATCACCTTGTTAGTTTATTTTTATCTTCTTTTCTCTCTTCTACCCTTGTCTCCTTGGCGAGAATTAGAGTAGGATTTTGAGTTAAACCTCTACAAATTTCATGTATACATATAATCGAAAGTAGAGGAACCACCTTTAACTGGAGAGTTTTTTCTAATTTTTTCAAGTCCCACACTTGGGGAAAAGATTCCATGTTGTGCAATCACACTTTGGATGCCCATTATCAAACTAGAAATGCGAGAAAACATCCAGGGTGCTGCTAATTTACACTAACAATAACCTTTCGAGTTTCGGGTTCCGATTGCATCATAACATCTAGCTTAGAAATCAAATACATAATGTCATGTGTTTCCCGAACCTAAACCCTAAAACGTTGTAGTGTGTCAAACTTTTGGGTTTTCGGACCTTGGAACATGATAACGATTTACATGTTGCTTGCTTTTGAACCGAACCCCGACTCCCTTTCGATATTCTTTGTAGTGAGTTTTCGGTACCAAATTACACATTTGCATGACATGTCTCATGCGGTCAAACTTTTCCCCTAAGTCAAGTCGATAAATTTCAAGGTGGAGTTGGTGGCCCACACATGTCATCTTACATGTAATTAATGTTATTTCATTTATAAATAAGAGGTATTTCCACGTCATTTATACCTTGTACTTTCTCTGAAATTCAGATTTCCCTCCTATTTTCAAACTTTGTGAACCTAATTGGTGTTTTTGTTATGTTGTGGAGCCTATTTACATGTGTGGAAGTGTTGAAGACTGTACACTAAAATTACTCTACATTATCCACAGTTTTCTTGTCACTCGAAAATCATTCCCGATATCTCGGAAACATGCTCTTCTCATATGGCGAGATTTTTGACCCATAGTCTTATGCAACGGTTTTGGCCCATGGTTTTGGTACCCATGGTATTGTAAAAGCTGCTTAGCGGCTTGTCTACTTATGTTCTTTTGTGCATATGATAGGGTTGATGTAACATTGTAGATGTGTGTGAGTTCAAGTGTGAATTCAGGAGAGTTTGTTGAGCATAACTCCAAACAGATCTGGGTATTGTATTGAGAGAGAGGTGACTTGTAATAAAAATCGAGCAAGTGATTCTTGGTGGAAGTAGCCCAAATTGGGTGAACCACGTTAAATATTATCTCTATGTTGTGTTCTATTATTTTCTACACTTTTGTTTCATATCAGTAATATTTTATGCATATTAGTTTCTACTATTGTGATTCGTGAGGGATTGTTCCGCATATTTTATCCCTTATTTACTAACATTTTCTTGGTATTTTTAATCAATTTTTGTGGATTTCAACTTATGGTTCTTCATTTGGTAAGTTTTTTCCTTCTTTTTGATTCACATTTTCATTTTGGGAGATTCTTATCTTGTTTTAATCGATTAAAGAGTTGTTCTTAGTTTTTCCAAATTCTTCTCTCTCACTCCTCATTTTTCCTTCTCCCATTTTGTTTTTGCCTTGATAAGTATGCTAAAAACCTCAACATGAACTTCTTGGGTTTTTAACCTATTTGTTATGGAAAAAGTTCTAAAGAAACAAGTTAGAAGAAACACTTAATGGTTTTTTTGACTCATCGTAGTGTTTTGGGTTTTCCCCTTCCCGAGGTAGGTTATTTTCTTGACAAGTTCATCGTAAATATCAAAGTGTCGAACAAGTTTTGTCTCACGATAGTCTTTCGGTTTTAGAAGGTGCAAAGAAAGGTTCAATTCCCGATGAGTGTGTCGGGGATTCCATATCTGTAATTCGGGGTCTATTTCCTAAATGAGATGTGTCGAAATCTCAAGTTGTTCAAAGAAGGTCACCTTCTCGCTCGGCCTCACAAGTTTCGAGTTGCATAATAGGCTCAATTTTCTCGAGTGTATTAGACTGCCCAAGGTGCTTTGCAGAGGCTAAAACCCGATTTGTTTCCTTGGGCCTTCATAGGACTTTCGGACCATTTTATTCAATCCTCATGTCTCGATTCGGGAAAAGACAAGGAAAAAAGAATCTTCCAAGGAAATAAAGTACAAATATCAAGGGATTGTGTCTCCCTCTAATATTGATTCCAATGTCTACATTAGACATGTTGAATTGGGCCATATTGACATGGAATAATTTAGGAACAAAGTGTAAATTTCTCTCTCGCATTGCTTGGATGCAATGTATCTACAACAATGAGACTACCCTCGGCTATTTATTTTCCAATTTTTGCTCGGCGTCCCGAGCTCATTCTAACGGCCACCAATCACTATGACACTAAGACAAGGGATGTTATGAATTAATTTGGTGATGTGGTAGTCCATTTAGACACTGACTACTTTGATGATCTTCTCAAACTTCTTAATTTCACCACATATGTCAAAACGGATCCCAAAACAACTCAAGTAAACTTGGGATGAGAATCGGATGATTGTATCAAACACGTCAACAAGAAATACTTGGTAAAACCCAAGCCTTCTATGTCAATATTTCCCAAGATTGTGCCTTAGAGTGACTTCATCCTTGAAATCGGTGACATCATCACACTTCTGAGTAGAGTGTTTTCACTCCCCAAAGCTTGAGAATTCCAAGGGTGGATGTATCAATTTATCACCATCATAAAGAAAAATGAGTAATTATTTGATTGGGGTGCTTTCATTAGTGACAAATCGATAGCTAAATGAGAGAATTATTGACCACAGAAAGTTCTATATGATGTCATATGTCACCTATTTTGCATTCGGGATGAGGTTGTACCCTAGATTAACAATGGTGGGTTCCAGACCTTTAGATTATGTCTACAAGTATTATCCTCGTTGTCCCTTAAAGGAAGTGAGACTCATTTCCAGAGGGTTAATGATGCTTTCTTCTACAATGTCATTTGTAGATTAGACCCAAATCTCTTGATCCAAAAATGGTACTTAATTTTTTTAAGTACTTAGAAAATTTTCAGATGAACAAATTTTAACAGACTCAACATTGATCATGAGTTCAATTATCCAATTTTGGGTGTCTTGAAGCCCAATTTTAAACTCTTCCAAAATGATCAATTAATCTGATTTTTCCAACTTAAGTGAATTTACTGATTCTATTACAAAACCATTTTAAATAATTCACAAGTTGAATTTATAATGCACTCAAACTGAATTCTTGATTCCAAATTTTGAAAGTGCATTCACTAACTGATTGTGGGTTATGGATACTAAAATTTACTTCAATCCAATTAATCCAGTTTTGTGCTTGCTTTATCAATTAATCAAACAAACTAATTTAAATGTTTTATATGATCAAAAGCTTCCAAAAACTACAAATAAACACCACAAACTCAGATTGATAATGATTTCACCCGAAGGCTACGTCTCCGGATTCTCAAAATGAGAATCGATCTATTCAACGTCCAATGAAGTACAATAAACCCTTCAATATTGACTAACAAATATTTATACCTGCAAATGAGTTGATCAATATCCCAAGGAACTCTGAAAAATAGCAGAAATTGTCCCAAGAACGATCTATGGCTCCTACAGTGCTTCTCTTTGTTGGTTTCTTGTGCAAATACATCTGAAAAATGCTTACAAATTTAAATTTACAACACCTACATGAAATAGGTTTACATTTCTGGAAATATTATGAAAATTTGAATAACTTCCCTTTTTACTCCATGGCCTGGTTCGGACCAAAAGTGCTTGGAAAAATCAAATCTTTATTGGTTCCCGTGCTTGTTCTATACAAACTCTTATGGAAAATCACCTGCATAGGAAAATCTACAGCACTTCATGAGAAAATAAGACCACCATTGTCTTCATATCAAAATTTCAAGCAACTTTTACTCCAAGTTCTGAAAGTGCCTCAAAACTAAGCCCTTTTGCAAATTTCCCTCCTGGTCTCCTCAAAACTTAGAGCACGAGAGCTCTTTAAATGCACCCGAGCTCATTGTTTACTCCGTCAAGTCACCTAGGCGACTCGGTTGGTGGATTGGCCTTAGCAACACAAGGTCTCGGGGTTGAGTCATGGCGGATATCCTTTTACTCCGGTGGTTTTGCATTGGCGGTGGGAAAATCCCACATATCTCATGTGGAGGAAGGAATATGGGTTTAAAAATAGCTCGTCGAGCTGATTATCAACCTGTAATGCAAAAATCAACTCATAGTGCAAAATTTGAACTCGAAACACAATATCAAGCTCGGAATGCAAAATTGATGTCCACATGGTGGTTTGAGAGCCCACCACGTCGGCAAACAAGAATATAGCTCTCACGGCGGTCGGGCTCCCTCCGTTACAAAATTTGAGCCTCTTATTCTTTCCGCCATAACGTGAGTTGAAGATCGGAGGCTCGAAACCATATCAAACAACCTTCATTTTTCCTTCTCGTCACTTTCCACTTTTGCCATGTGTCATGTCCAGATTGGATTGTTGACCAAGGTTGACCCATTTAAGACCTTAACTTTGACTGGCGATAGAATTTGCATACGGACTCGTTTTGAAGTTCAACATACCGTCGGAAAGGTCTTGAGAATCCCTTTAGCATGGTCTAAATTTAGGGAATTTTAGGGAAGATATGTATAGTGAAAAATCCTCCAGATCACTCCTCCCCAATAAGACCATTTTGACCTCAAAATGGAAATTTTACCCAATTGAATTGTACACACGTTCTTTGCATATCACAAACACATAACCTAGTTTATAGCATGGTAATTTTTCAAAAAAATGCAATATTCAAATGCCAATAAAAGTAACATAACCCAATGGCCTAAACTGCAACTGATATGACACTGCAACTGCCATATTTCTGTCTGCATAACTGAACTTGCACTCACCATATCAATGATGAAAATTGTAACTGCATTCATGACTTGTCAATGTAAAATTTGTACATACTATTTGCAACTATATCTGATAGTTACAAATATTTAAGCCTATCAACAAGACTTACAAATGTGCAAATATCATGCATAGTAAACAAAGAGTTTTTATAAGTTTTACACTCTGTAACGTCCACAATTTCGACGTTCTAAAACCACATTAAACCTTAATAATTATCTAGAAATTTATGGAAATTTTTTTTGTTTTAAAATATTTCAAGGGTCTAACCCTATAATATGTATAATTAAATCTTACCAAAGCAATATGCTACATTACATTATATGGAACATGCCTAGATTAATAATTAAATATTCTTAATTTGTTTCTAAGGTCAATACAATTACAATATGCTAGAAAAGTGTCCATTAATTTCTTTTACTTGGTTAAATAGTTTCCCCCTCTCAAATTAACATTCAAACCCACAATAATTAAACCCTTATCCTTAGTTACCTTAGTTCCCTTAAATTATTAGTCTTAATTTCCATTGAATCATTTATTAAAACATACTAGGAGAGTTACATAATTAACTTAACATACAAGGGTACTTAGGGGCCTTATTCACCCATTTTCACATACATTTACGTTATTTAAAAACCATTAATATAGATATTCTCACCTAACATTGTAGGGTTGATTCTTAACCCTTGGATCAAATCAATTGTGGCCACTAGATCTTAGAGTTCCAAGCTAACCCTAACCATCCTTATGAAATTTTATTAAACCCTTTTTTCTTTCCCTAGCCTCCTCATTTGGTCTCTTTTCTTTTCTTTTATTTAATTTGTAGGTTGGAGGAGTGGAAGCCATGAAAGCAAGGAGGGAAGAAGCCATGGAGGGATTCATTAGGATCAAGCTTAGTTTAGTTTAGTTTATGGATTTGTTCTTGTAATGTCTTCTATTTGTTGATTGAAGAGGTTTCTACTCTAAATATGGAGTAGTTATTTAGTTATTTCCATTTTTTAGTTCTCTATTTGGGAAAAACCCTATTTTCATTAATCTATGAGATTTAATACATTTAAATGCCCATTCAAGGATTTACATACTTAAACAATGAGTTTGTTCACATATAGTTTGTTGGTAGTCTCCTTTTTACATTTTATAGGCTCAAATTTTTATTAAATCAAGTTCAAATTTGCACACAGTCGCGGATTTTAATTTTTCCGCCCAACTTGATGATGAAACCGCCACCTTGAGCAAGCCAACGGTCATGTGATCGCCGCCCTACTACGGGTGATGATTCATAAACCTCTGCACTACCTTGGTGGCAGTTCAAAGACCACCGCTCGATCGGTCAGTCACATCCTGTTCTTCAAAAAACAGAACCATGAATTTGACAATTTTTCCAAAAACAAATTTTACTAAGGTGATTTATAATTTATCCTTAGCTTGAATTTATATGCCTAAAGCCACTAGTTGAAAGGTTAAACCATTTATTCATTCCATGACTTAAATCACTAAATTACATATATTTTCTAATTCAATAGCATACAAGAAAACAACTACAAGAACACTTTTCCAATAAAATTGCTTTCAAGCTCAAATGAAGGAATGAAACTTAATCTATTTCTAGTATCATTGTTTTCCTTTCCACAACAAGAATGTAATCTTTCAACAAAGTAACTCATTATAATTTAGTGCATCCTTCCATTTCAACTACAACCATTTATTCAAGGAAAACACAAGCAACTATTATACATTTAAGATTTACTAAGAATACATTCTCAATGATTTACAACTTCCAAGTTTTCCCTTCATTCTTACAATAATGCAACTCCTACAAATAACAATGAACTTTCTTTTTCTTTGAGCATAGCTCATTTCTTACAATGCAAAGAGATTTATTTCCAAAAATACATTACAACTTGATAAATATAACATACAATACAACTTTTCTTTTAAATGCAAGACTACTAGCCTTCCACCTTAAGTGGGAATTACATGAAAGGTTTTTACAATGAAGGATTTATTTTTACTTCAACAAATTCTCCAAGTCCCAAATCTTCAACAAGAGCTCCACCATTTTCTTTACTTCAATCACAACAACAAAAATGGGGAGAGGCAACACTCTCCACCCAACCAATAATCCAATGAGGAGAAGAAGTTATCCTCCTCATTGGCCCCCAAGCCCCAACCAAAGTGCAATAAGGAATGGATATAACTCATGGCAAATAACACAATGCTTCCACATCACAATACACATTTTCACAACCATTTAACACACATTCAAACACAAGATAACAATCACAAGAATGCAACTTTCAAAATACACAAGGCTTGAAAATTCAAAGCCAATGGAGCAAGGATCTATGGGGAGATCACTTATGCCTCCTAATGGGATTAGGTTCCCACCTTAAAAACCTCCAAAACACAACTCAAAACCCCTACACAACTCTTATGCCTCCCTCAAGATCCTCTTATGCCTCCCACATTCTCTTATTCCTCCCTACAATCTCTTATGTCTCCCTCAAAAGAACCAAGTAAGAAAAAAAAAAGCATTTTCTTATCAAAGGTGGGGCACCCAACCCAAATCCCTCCCAAAACATGAAACAAAAATCTTATGCCTCCCTACAATATAAAATCCCCATAGCCTTCTCCTACACCATACTTAGGCATTCTACCCATGATCCCAACAAGCACACAAACCATTCACTTGCATGTAATACACACATATAAAAGAAAACAAGTAAAACAAGGGTGTAGTTCCTACCTTTCCATAGTAAGAACTTTCTCAAAGAATCACACTCCAAGCTCCTTCAAGCTCAATCCAACTCCAACAAGCTCCAAGACTTCAACAAACACTCCAAAATTCTCTAACTCCAAAAATACAAGAGCACAATAAAATGAAGTAACCCCCAAACAAACAAATAAACTTGTATATATAAAAAAAAAAAAAAAAAAGAGGGTGAGGTGGCTCCATGTAGGATGTCACATCACTTATCCTCAAATCCACCTCACAAGTCAAACCTCAACCCCAAGGCATAATAAATTGGTGGTTGAGAGAAATGACAAGCCTCTTACACACTCAACACAAACCCACACCCCCTAAGGACAATTTAAAACTCATATAAGAGTAGTGCAATAAATGTCACTTTTTGCTGTAGAAAACACATAATGGGGTATTCTTTAACCCCCTAACCAATAGGTATAGTTGGTATAAGAAATTAAGAGGTGTGGGACAAGCTTAACTTGTCCCACAAGCCTCCAAAATGGCCCTTAAGCCCAAATCCGAATTTCCCAAGTGAGGAAGGGTGTATAACACTCAAAGTCACATACACTCAACTTAAATCACAAGATCCAAAGGAAAAATACTCTAATAAATGGCCCCTTTTGTCACATCCCCAATTAACTTAATAAACATGATTAATTCACTTAATTAAGGCACATTAATCAACAATGATTAAATGAATTACATCACAAAATAAATCACATACTCCACAATAAATAAAATAAAAGGAAAAGAATTACACACATAGCCCATGGTCACCTTTAGAGGTCATCCCCCATGGGGACCCCTAACAAACTAATAACAAAACATAACACATTACACAAGTTGTCATGGTGACCATCATTATATCCATCCAAGTATTCCATTGTGGTTGGTCTCTAACCCCTTTCAATTGTTGTGACACAATTACCTGCAAAATCACACAATACCTCCTTCGGCCTCGTGGCCACATCAAATACATCAAAGATAAAATATACACACATCAATCAATAAACATCCTCATATAACTAAATCATCATCTCAACTAAACAATGTTATCATTTGTCTAAAATTTCAACAACATCTCAATTCTACCATTTCATCGATATCAACGAGATCACAAGATTAGTTCAAACGCTAAATCATATTCAACATGATGAGAATTTTGAATGTCAATAAATATATATGCTAATAACACATCATCATCATCAATATAAAATGTCTCTCTATGTCTCTAAGAATCCACACAAATCATATTATGAATCACAATCCATCAATAGTCGAATATCTCCATCATCTAACGTCATGCTAAGCCAAAATGATATGACAATATCCATGTCTATAGTCAACGGTAATCAAAATCATAATATAATAAGTGTCAAAGAGAAGTGGGCACTACACACTCACAAACAATTCCTACATGAGACAACTTGCACTATAACAACATACTCAATATAACTTCTAAAAATAGACATCGACCATAGATCATGTTGTTGAAAGATGAATTTTGTAAAACCATCAAAAAATAAAATTACACCAAGTATTTTAAACCTGTCACCTGGTTATCTTCTCTTTAGGATACTTCACCAACACCAAAGCAAATAAATAAATTTGGAACTATTCCTTTTACAAATCAACAGGATTTCCAAAATTATGCAGTTAGTTTGCATACCATTCAACAAAGCAACTATGCAAACATAAAAATGATAAACTGTTTACCCACCTTTTTCAACACATTTTCTGTTTAGGTGGTTATTTCAACTCAGTTTTTACTTGTGCCACTGAAGGGGTCATAATGGTTGGTTTTAAACTATTATCATGTTTAATGAACTTTAATTTTTGTTCTGGATGTAGTTGCCAACATTTTTCAATTAAATGACCTTTCTTTTTATAGTGTTCACAAAATATTGATCCACTTTTTTAGGATCCACATTTTTAGGAACCTTACCTTGATTGCTCTTAGCCAAGCCAGAGTTTAGGAGAATGCATTTTCTCAATTTGTTCCATTATGGATTTTCTTTTCCTACACTTGGCCACACAATGATTAGACAACCCACAAAATGTGCAAGGGTAACTATTCAACATTGCTTGAAAATCATAGCCAAATTTTTCCAATGTAGAAAGTGGATTAATTTGTTTACCTTTCATTTTAGAACCATGGTAAACAGAAGGTGGAGGGATTTCAACACCTCTCTGTGGTGAATTCTTACTAGATCCTCCTACTGAGGATGAATCACTGAAGTTAGCGGGGAAGACACTTAGGTGTCAGAAGCTTGTCTTCTTCCAACTCACTGACTCTCTCCAATCACCATTTCCCCTACACTAGCATATCCCAGTCCTACATAACGAGGCCTCTCCTCAACCAAGATTGGGTTAGTTATACCTTGATTATTCTTACCAAGGTTAATTCCATTAAAACCCATGTTATTCAAAATCTTAGATCCTATACCTTTAGTGTGTTTTTCAAATCCACCTAGCACTACAGTAGAATCCAAATTATCCGGGAAGAGGAATTAGATGTTACCATACTTATTGTGCACTCATCTTTCATAGTGGATGCATCAACAAGTAATAGTACCTTCTTAGGTCCATCAATTTACAACACCATTAAGAGCTCATCCTTAGATTCTAGCTCTCTTTTCAATGTGTCAAGTTGCTCTTCAAGAGTCAATACTTGACATCTCAAGAAGGAATTTTCTTCCTAAATCTGTTGATTACATGCTTCAAATTCCTCAATTTTCTCCTTGTTGGATAACTTTCCCATGGTTTTGCTACACACCTGTACTTCCAAAAACTACACGCTGCTATAATTTGAAAGATCAAGCCAAAATGCAATAACCAAAACTGAACCCAAAAATATTGAAGCAAAATAAAGAGCTAAACCAACTCTGATACCAAAACTTGATCCGAAAATGGTACTTAATTTTTTAAGTACTTAAAAAAATTGGATGAACAAATTTTAACAGACTCAACATTAATCATGAGTTCGATCATCCAATTTTAGGTGTCTTGACGCCCAATTTTAAACTCTTCCAAAATGATCAATTAATCTGATTTTTCCAACTTAAGTGAATTTATTGATTCTATTACAAAACCATTTTAAATAATTCACAAGTTGAATTTATAATGCACTCAATTGAATTCTTGACTCAAAATTTTAAAAGTACATTCACTAAGCTGATTATGGGTTATGGATATTGAAATTTACTTCAATCTAATTAATCCAGTTTTGTGCTTGCTTTATCAATTAATCAAAAAAACTAATTTAAATGTTTTATCTGATCAAAAGCTTCCAAAAACTGCAAATAAACACCACAAACCAGATTGATAACGGAGTTCACCCAAAGGCTACGTCTCTAGATTCTCGAAATGATAATTGATCTATTCAAAATCCAATGAAGTACAATAAACCCTTCAATATTGACTAACATATCTTTATACTTGTAAATGATCTTATCAATATCCCAAGGAACTCTGAAAAATAGCAAAAATGTCAAGAACGATCTGTGGCTCTTGTAGTGCTTCTCGTGTTGGTTTCGGTGTAAATGCATCGAAAAATGCCTACAAATTTAAATGTACAACACCTACATGAAAGAGGTTTACATTTCTAGAAATCTTATGAAATTATGAATAACTTCCCTTTTTACTCCATGGCCTGGTTCGGACAGAAGTGCTTGGAAAATTTAGATCTTTTTGGTTCCTCGTGCATGTTCTATGCAACTGTGATGGAAAATCACCTACATAGGAAAATATATAGAAATTCATGAGAAAATAAGACCATCATTGTCTTCGTCTCAAAATTTCGAGCAACTTTTTTTACTCCAAGTTTGAAAGTGCCTCTAAGTGCCTCAAAGCCGAGCCCGACATTGCAAACCGCTTGCCCTCTTTGGTCTCCCCAAAACTCATAGCACAGAGCTCTTTAAATACAACCGAACTCATTGTTTACTCCATCGAGCCACCTAGGTGACTCGGTTGGCAGATTGGCCTTAATGGCATGAGGTCTCAAGGTCGAGTCATGGTGGATCTCCTTTTGCGCGGTGGTTTTGCATTAGCAGTGGGAAAATCCCACATATCTCGCGTGGAGGAAGGGATATGGGTTTTAAAATAGCCGTGAGCGATTATCAACCTACAATGTAAAAATCAACTCATACTGCAAAAATCAAACTCAAAACACAATATCGAGCTCGGAATGCAAAATTGACATCCACGTGGTGGTTTGAGAGCCCACCACGTCGACAAACAAGAATATAGCTCTCATGACGGTCAGGCTCCCCTCCATTACAAAAGTTGAGCCTCTTGTTATTTTCCGCCATATCATGAGTCAAATCGAAGGCTCGAAACCATATCAAACAACCTTCATTTTCCTTCTCGTCACTTGCCACTTTTTCCATGTGTCACGTCTAGATTGGATTGTTGACCAGGGTTGACCCGTTTAAGACCTTAACTTTGACCGGTGATAGAATTTGCATACAGACTCTGTTTCTGAAGTTCAACATACCGTCGGAAAGGTCTCGAGAAGACCTTCAACATGGTCTAGATTTAGGGAATTTTAGGAAGATATGCATAGTGAAAAATACTTTGAATCATCTCTACAAGAAAAGGGCCACAAATGTCGCGTGAAATGCATTATCTCACTGGGGTTGCAAATTCTTGTAATTTTGAACATTCACCTATCTTCAGGTGAGATTTTTCCAAGGTTCCCCAACTCATCTATCCAAATTTCCAAATTAAAAATGGATTCTCATAGAGTTGGTCAGAAAATTTTTGGATAGTCACAAGTGCCAACAGAGCAAGCACAAGGCAGGGATTCATTTCCCCATCTCCATTGGAAGATACACTCGTACTTCCATTATCAAGGCAAAGAATGTCGCATTGAAATACAAGAAGATATTAAGAATGCAATGCCTCTTAGGCTGGGTTTTTATTATCGTAGCGTTATAAAAGATCATAGAACATTGCAAATCCATGTTCCATACATTGAAGACATTTGAGTTGATTGCAGAGATGAAAGAGCAATTAGGGAAAAGTTAACAGCAGATTAACCATGGATGAGGTAGTAACTTTCATTCTTGTTGTTATTCTTAAAGATGCATTTGATGATGGAAACGTCTTGGATTCTATGTATGTGTAAATTAATTTTAAAAGCATGGGATTCCCTCGATCGATTAGAAAATTAAGTAATCTACATCCATCGAGGATAGAGCCGCTCAAATCCTCCTTCGAGCCAACACGCGGTTGTATTCATGGAATATTCAGCCCAAATATCCCCAATTCCCATAGTTACCATTCACTTTTGTGTCAAAGGTGGGCCCCTCTCAAGAGGGAAAGGATAAAGGCGAAGATTACGGAAAGAAGAACCAAGACTCCTCCTCCTTCATCCGTTGATCTCACCACATTAGTTGTTTTAGTTGATTTTTCTCCTCAACATACATAGGAGATATCGGTTGGCATTATGGTTACTCGGCCTATTCCATCTTCTTCCCTCATCACTCATGCAATCACTATTTTTAACTTGCATCCTCGGGTAAATCTTTTCATCCCATCTCCCATCATATTTCTTATCCTCACCTTTCTTCTTCCCCTCCATCTTCTTCCTTGCAGATCTCATCGAGTCTCATAATTTTTGCTCCCTCTTCCCCTCCATTGCCCTCATCTCCTCTCGTGTCACTCATGACAAGCACCTTCTCATCCCTTTCTCCCCTTTCAAATGGGATAGGTATGACTTTGGGATCTCCCCACATGACCCAATTTCCATCCCCTTTTGTTGCTCCTTTTTCCATACCTTCTTCACCTCCCACATCTTCTCGCCATGGTCACTACCATATTTTCCACCCCTCCATCCTTGGTAACTAATTTTCTCACTCCCCATAGTACCACATTGATGATTACTACTCCTCCTACGTAGGCTCCATATTCCTATGTTCCATCTTGGCTAGTTAGCCAAACCCCAGGAAAAGGAAGATTTTTGTCCCCCTGAAGCTTTTGATTTCATTTCCTTAATTCTTGTTCCTTCACGCACATATAATAAACCAAATACCATCTCCCACATCACCATTGATACATCTGGTCAAAGGTTTGTTAAGATTGTTGTGCATGTTCTTGACAAGACTAAGGAAGGCATCGTGGCTTTCGATTATCAAATAACCAAGGTGGCACTCAAGAAGGTCATAACTAGAGGTGCACAACAATTTGTGAAAACAACCATGGACAATCTATTCAAGAAGATAAAATAAACTAAATCTTTAAAGGATGAGTGAAGGAAAATTTGGAACAACTGAAATTTGTTTTCTCAAACTCTCCAAACCCACTCAAACCCAAATCCCCTCCCCTACTCCAATCAATTTTGATTTCTCATCTATGCCCAAAATGGAAGAGATTGGTC
Organism: Taxus wallichiana var. yunnanensis; assembly: GCA_018340775.1. Classification (NCBI taxonomy): domain Eukaryota; kingdom Viridiplantae; phylum Streptophyta; class Pinopsida; order Cupressales; family Taxaceae; genus Taxus; species Taxus wallichiana. The sequence goes on along the minus strand of CM031237.1, from coordinate 447,638,851 downwards.
AAAAGGGAAGAGAAGTGGATAGTTAGATACAATGTATCCTTACTCAACAAAAAGGATAATCAAAGATGGTGTGGATACCTACAATGACATTGAGAAAGCGAGGTTGGATGTTGAAAAGTTAAAAAAACTCGTGGAAGAGTGTGGCAATTGGGATTTGACATTGGAAGCTCTAAGCGAGCTTAATAAATTTAGTCATGATATCTTGTTAGGTGAAGGAATTGTGGATGACATGGATAAGCATTTTGAGTTTTGTAAATCCATTGAATTTCAAGTCAAAATTCTTCAAGAAGCTTGTGAGAAGCTTTAAAGGGACAAAGAAGAAACAATTAAAGCCACCAACGATATTGACGATGAACTGGCCAATCTCCTTAAGAATTTCTTGGATGATGGATTAAATATATTACCCATTGATGACCTCTTCAAAAATTTCAAGGACTTGGTTGAAAAAGAGTCTTCAGCTGAAGATGATTTTGGCTTGGGAGCCATTGATAAGTTAATTTTGTGTGAAAATGTTTTAAGTGGCTTGGCCAAATTCATCAAGAATTATCAGAAGCTTCCTGGAAATATGGGCAATGTGTTCAAGACATCTGATGTTTTGAATCAATAATCTTGTAGACCAGATAAAAGGAAACACAAGATATGATCCAAAAGTTTCAGGAATTTCGTCAGAAGTAGGGAGAGCTTGAGGAGGAAAAAGATAAATCTGATTGAAAGATTTTTCATGTTGTTTCCTTTTTACATCAAACATGTTAATTTTTGAGATGTTGGAACATATTTTGGATTTGCAAGTTGACTAGATCATTTTTTAGAACCATTCAAAAGAAATATTAATGTGTATTTGTTATTTTTAGTATGTAATCCAAATTGTTTCCCTTTTCTCTCCTCCCCTTCTCTATAAATGTAAAATGTTGTGGCATTGTAAAGGGTGGGATATTTTTTGCAACAATATTATAGATCTTGGAGTTAGAAAGAGAAATAAAATTGTATTTTCAATCTTGATATTGAGGAATATAAGAAATTAATTTTACAAACTTTGTGTTGTGGTAATATTTTCTTCATTTAAGGTATTGTTCTTATGTTCAATACATTATATGGTTCTTTAAATTCCATTATCTTATTTGTTGTATATTCAAGCACATTATTACTATAAAATCTTGTGTTATTATGTTCAAATATGCATTTTCCTAAGAGAAAGCATGTTTCTACCTATTCTTTTCTCACACTTCCAACTTCCTACTATCACTTTTCTTCTTCTATTTCCATTCATCTTCCTTTCTATAAAGAATAAATCTACTGGGATGAGATCCCAACCCCAAATGGTTAGATTAGTGTAAGTATTGTAAATATTCTTTGGTGTGGTTAGATTAGTAATAAACAGGGCATATCCTTTTTATCTTAGGAGGTATTTTGTCCCACATGTTGCAGTTGAACCTCATACTTTGTCTCGAAAAAATATCCAACCAACACAGTCTCAAGAATGAAGCATATTTAAGGCTTAATACTCCTGGGTTCTCCGGTTTGTGCACCCTAACTCTCTCATGTATCACTTTGTATAGCTAAGTGCATCTGTTCTCTTGTGTTTTTGATATTATAACATACCATTATCAATAGTTACAAGTATTTTTTTATATATAGGGTAAAAGGAGGGTTTTGGTAGGGTCCATTTCCTATTACAAATATGGTCTACAAACTAGATAAAGCATTGAGAATACAAGAAGCAATAATCGAAACACCATGAATGACCGTACTAGGAGCGGTCTAGAACCGGAAAAAAACTAGTAAGAATCATGGGGTTGTTCACCATGAAACCAAATTCGAAAAGGCTATACGACTATAATTACCCCTAAACCTAAGAGGAAATCTATAAATTACAATTTTCGAAACATTAGCGATCAATATAGGATCGACCTAAAACTAGTAAGAATCTTGGACTAGATCGCAAAAAGCCAAACTAATATTTCATGTTGAGGCCACAACTCCTGGTCACGACGGGGTGATAAATGGTACGTGAAATTTTCTTTTTACTTTGGTCCATCCATAGTCACCATCACAAGAGGGTGTTTTTCAACTTTCTACTCAGATCCCCTTCCATGACTATTCCACCCACAACATTAATGTTTTAGTCCATAAAATAGCTTTGTGGCTATGTTTTTAAATTTTTGGTTGTGGTATCATTAATGTCTTGCTTCCCAAGGTGATCTCTGTGGATTTATGTTGTTTATTAGCATTTTCATCCATGCACGATCCCCAACCAAGATTTTGGGCGAGATTATCTCCATTATTTCCTCCTTCGACATGTTTCAACTAATCCCTCATATTTCATATTTAATTTAGCCTCCACATCTACCATTTGGAGGGCCACACTCAAATTTTCCTTGGATGTTGTACCCTTTGAAATCGTCAATGGGTTTGGAATGAACAGATACCATTTTCTCCCAAACCGATGTCTCCAAAATCTTGATTCACGTTTGAATTTCCATCCACATCGGCATGTGGAGCCACTGATTTACAAGTCCTACATGCCACGTTCTTGATCCGATTTTCCATCCTGTAGCTCCAAATCTACCACGAGCACGATGTCACTTGCAGAGGGAGTCATCTGTACCATCGAACTCTCATCTTGCTCATTTTTTTCTTTATTTGGGTTTATTTTTTCCATTATAGCCATATGTCCCATGACCCACTCTCCTGCAATTGCTACAGTAGGCGGTGAATCTTCAAATACTAGCTTTTGCTTCCAAACACCATCTTTGGATACCAAGCTAATAACCTCGGAGGAGAAGAACCAGCAGAGTGATATTTACACACATCCTTGAAACAATAAATTTGAACCTAGCTATTGTGGTTAGATCCGGTGTTATTAAATTCGCCATTACTTTTGTTATTTCAGCCAAAACATTTATTTCCCATAATTCAGGGTAGCCTAGGAAGCCTAATCCATCTTGGAAAATCGGTTGGGATGTGGGTTTTGGAGCACTGGTTTCCATCTAACGATGGAGAGAGTGGTTCTTCCATAGAACCACGGTCCATCTGCATTACATGAACCGAGATCTTCTTCAAAAGAGAAGACAAATTGGAAGATTTTCTTAGAGAGGGAAAAAGTATTGACTTGCCCCAAGATATTCCATTTCTTCCTTATCCAACTTCTAACTTGGTCAATATTAGGCCAAATCCCTACAAAATACCCCATCGAGAAAAGTTGAATCTCCCATAAGCTTTGTCCACCACTTGAATCCAGTACCTTGAGACATGGAGACCCCTACTTCCATTCGGGAACCACTTTTGTAGTGGCTCCTTCAATTTGGTTCTATCCTTTGCATATGTTTCCTACTACTTTCTCTACCCATGTTGAAGAGAGGGGGAATTTATCCTAGTGGTGTTGTTCTTGACCTACGGATCCATCTTTGCTCCTGCTCCAAGCTCCACATCCTGCTCACCATCTCGCTCCATCCCCGTCAACTAAAAGTACTCACAAGTATTATTACATTATGATGATATTGCATAATTAATATTGGAAGTTGATTAATTAGAATAACCCTCTTGTAAGCAAGCCTCACATCCTTATGTGTTGTGCATACACATAACACTATAAAAGCAATTAAAGGTGTAAACAATAGCATAGATAGAAATAAAAGTTAGTACTACACAAAACACAATTGTTAGTCATGTTTATCTAATAGGTGACGATAAATACTATGTATGTAATCAAACATGGTGAGAAAGGTATAAAGTAACATATTATGAAACAAAAGCACTTATATAGCATGGAGGGATGCCCCCAAGAAAATATTGTAAGGAACCAAGTAGGATTCTATCATCATGTAACAATTTGTGTTTTTCTTGCATCAATCTTAAGATACCATGTGAATGCATGTGTGCAAAGGATAAATATTCTATCTATCAAATCAATGTTACAAACATCGTGTACATAGTAGTAGGCTAAGGAAGTAAACTAGAATAGGTCATGATTTTGTATTTTTGCTCAAATTTGGATGTATTTGAAGTATTTTGAATATAACTATGTACAAGAGAATGGGATAACAACGTAGCTACCGGATAAGAGTTTGATAGAGGGGGAAGAAAAACTAAGTGGTGAAGGATGCATACGACTCCAATATGTTATAGTATAATAATGATAATTGTGTAGAAATGGTAGATGAGTCATAGTATGTTAGAAATCTTAAGAGGGATATACCCATTAGAAATGGTATGAGTAGAATACTTTGAATTGATATTTGTTATTAGAGTACTATGTATAAAGATATTGTAATTGTTTTTAATTTATGCATGACACTTAATGTGATTGAAGAGATGTGATATAACATGTGATGATTAGGGATGGTATTAGTGTTATTAGCAAATATATTGGAAGCATTACCCTTATAAAGTTACATAGGAGCATATATAATATAAGGAAACCTATTCTTAGAAAATAAGGAAGGTAAATTTGCATATGCCCCTGCGTATTGAAGAAGCAATTATGCATTGGTGCACATTGATAGAATATCAAGATGAAACCACTAGATAGAAGAATGTGTCATATAATTATACTTGTAGAACCAGTGAAGAAAATCCATATTTAGGCTATGTATCTAATGATCTTGGTAAAATCCCAGCTAATATGAGCAAAATTTTAGATTGATAAATTTGGAAAGCCTCAAGACCATTAATGATAAGGAAAGAATCATCATTATGAAAGAGAGGAATATTAAACTCACATAAATTTACACTTGGTGTATCAATTTCATCATCACTGGTGTTAGTATCCTAACTACCATCTTAGTCAAAACATCTTCTCATAATGGTACATTGGTACTATCCCCGATTTTGTCCTTCATGTTGCCCCCATTGGGGATGGGAGCCATAGTGAGAGATAAATTTGTATAAGTGAACTTAAGATCAATTCAATGTGTTCCTATTCCTATATATATATACATATCATCATCATCATCATCATTAATCATATTCAAAGCATCACATCCATGTGTAGTAGATTCCACCTTACTAGTAACTAGTACATGAAGAATATCATTCATATTTAAACAAGAATTAGTACCACAACCAATAACATTATTTGAATCATAATTTGTCCCATTTTGTGTGGAGAAGTAAATATATTTATAAAATCCATTATTTTGTTACCCCCTAATTGGGTTTGTGTATGCTCTAAGTGCTTTGAGGTCATGTGCAATTATGCATACTTTATCGGTATTGCTTTCATGTCTGTGTACACAATAGTAGGATGTAATTATTTCACTGAGAGTGATTATTCTAAAGGAGATATTACATTATTATCCTCTTTGTGAGTATATGAATATTTTTTACATCCAAATGTATCATTTAATATTGTAGTAGTATCATCGATATAGTTTTTATAATTTTTGTACTGTTGAGATTTAGAGACTTAAGATGTTTGCATAAGTACAATGTCATGTATCGAAGTAAATAAATACATTACACTCGATTTTTGTATTCTTCATTTTAAAACATAGAATAGGTTGTCGTGATGTTCATTAATTCCATGATAATTGCAAAATGGTTGGCCTTTGATTTTTTCAAGCTGATAGTGAGGGTAGTAATGATTAGGTAACAAAGTGATTAATCGATTATTAAATAGCTCATAGAGAATATCATGTTGTTGAGCATTCTTTTCAAACCAAATAAGTGCTTGTTGAGGTGGTTGTCATAGTATGCGATCCTGATCTTGTGGAACATACACGTTGTTTCCTCTATGTGGAAATTTCACTTTACTTGTATGAGTGTGAGTAACATATATATTGTTTATACCACACTATTTCTCAATAGCCTTATAACTATATTGATCACGATGCATAAAGATGTTATTGACATGGGAATGGGAGGAATCCTTTAGATGTTCCATCTCATCCTTGAGATATTTGATCTCAGTACACATAACTTAAAATTGGACTTGAAAACCATAGTGTGATGCTTGAATGGAATTTAAGATAACCTTATGAGATATTTCATTATATGAGGAAACTTAGGGATTTGTAGCACAAACCATTATGACACAATATCATAGAATATACTCTAACTAAATAAGAAACAATAAGATTCAACACATGGAAGGTGACACTTAAGAGATCATTGAGGATAAGACCCAAAAGGGATATTTTAGTAATAAGTGATCGTAATCAACTTATAAAAACAACCATATTTAAAAATAAATAGTGAATTGAATGAAAACAAGAATTGTATTTTTAAAACTAATTATGAGGAACAAAAACTTCTTGGGAATTTACAAAAAAGTGTACATTTGTATGATTACGTCTTAGTTTCTACAAATAGTAATTTTATATTATTGAGAATTGTTCTAAGAATTAGGGTAAACAAAAATTAGTTTTTGTTAAATATATAAAAGTTAGTAAAAATTTAAAGTAATTTAAAAAGAAAATAATTATTTATGAAATATGGTTCATGAAAAGTGGGTTGGAAATTAGGAAGCCTGGAAAGAGACCAAAAGGGTAGGACCAACCATGAGACCTTAGGGTAATTGGTGAAAAATAGATTTAAGGCCTAAAAATATGAGAATCAATTTTGGACCTGAATATAAAATGTAGATATAGAACCCTAGGGAAACTAGGGTTTGAGAAGATTGAATATTTAATCGCTCAAGTCGAGTTCACAAATTTTTTACACCCTAATTAATTTTTATGATGTGAAAAGTACATGTCAATAAGAATGATGTAAGGTTTTGCAATAGCTATAATTTTCTAATTTAATTAACTTAAAACATCAATTATACATGACAAAAAAATCATTCAAACTTGAAGCGATTAAAACAATTGATAAATGATGAGTAACTAGTTCAAGTACATAAGAAGAGATATAAACTTAGTTGTTCATGATATGGATGAGATAATCTAGATGTGTAGGGAAATTAAACAAGAAAACTTGGAACTAAATATTTTATAGTAGAAGTTCTATAACTAAGAATTGAGTAAGGATGAGACCATACAAATGTTGTATGGTCTAAGTTGAGAGATGTACAATCTTGAGTTGGAGTTGTATGGTTTTGGACCATTTTAAAGTTTGGATCCTATAAATGATTCCCATTATATGTTGTTCTTGATTGCAAAATTTTGGGATAACCTATAATAACCTGCAACAAAATAGAAACCTAGTAACTTGAAAAATACTTCATCAAAGCATTATCAAAAAAGGAAAAATACATATGTGTACATTTGAGGATGAACTACCATTGGTGGTTAGAATCTAGTTGTTGAATCATTCCAATTGTTGCACTACAATCCCTCATTATGGGATCAAGCCTCATGTATTTCTCCCGGGTACTTGTGCAAGTGCAAAAATCTAACCAACCCCTATGGGTTCCCACGTGTCTCTTGACACAAAGATAGTGAGATAACTACATAATATAGAATGTACTCAATGCGGTAGCGGTGAGATGTGGTGTGCCTCAACTATGTGACATAACCCTTTATTAATTGAAACCCTTGTGCAATGCTTGGAGTGACTTTGGTCTTGTTAAAGCATGCCTTTATGACCTTTGTATGATTGGAAATGGATGAAACTAGACTCTTTGACTGTTTTATCACTTTAGACTTGTTGTAGGGTCTTCCCTATATGATTTGCATATGATGTGAGTAGATTTAGGAACACTTTGAGAGATTTTTGAGAGATATTTGGAATAAGAACTTGTAATAATGCTAGGAGAGTTATAAAGTGATAATGACTTTTGTATATAGCCTATACATGTAGGTGAGATATTCTAATAAAGTCGACCACAGGAAGATGAAATAACCCAAACAATGAATTGAAATCAAATTCAGTTATTGTGAAGGGGAAAGACCATATAGGTCATCCAAGATTGGACCCTACATCCTAACCCTTCCACACATTTTTGAATTGAGAGAGAAAAAGAAAATTGAAAGTTGTGTCATTAATATGAGGTGTTTATATTGCTTTGATTGAATAATATTCTCATAATTAATGGTGAAGCGGGGTGTAAAAATAAGCAAGTTGTAGAATAGCTAGATAAATGAGGAGAATGGATTTTGAATGTGATTATTTGTCTTAGCAATGATACAAGGTCAAACTTGGCATTGCATAAAGACAAGCTACCAAATTTTAGTGTCTACACATACATTGAAAGAATTTGAAGCTAAGTTACTTAACATGAATAAGCTCAAATATATTGTTAATGCTCTAACATATATAATCATAAGTTTCAATGCAAATATATTTCAAAAGAAAGCCTCATGATGATAAAAGAAGGTAACCCACCGTCGACATTGTATCGTGACCTATGAAACTTTATTTGTAAGCTTCTTGATGATAATTTACACGGTTTTTTTGGTACACCTCATATAGTACTTGAACAATTACATGAATGCAATCTCGCATCTCATATTCCACTACATGAGGTTAATGCATGATAATGTCTACATTTACCATAGATATGTCGGTCATATTACTAATAAATGTGTTAGGATTTTCCATGTTGCAAAAGATCTTCTTAATGTTAATGTTATTGAATGGGGTGTTCACATTTAATCATCCGAGGCCTACTATTGATAATGTTAATCTAAAAAACTTTTATGGCCTACTTCTCGATCACAAAAATGCTAAATCTACTTCAAAAGTGCACCATGCTCGTCATGTTGTACCACATCCACCTTCTTATGATAACTAATTGGATGTTATGATTGGTATTATTACTATTAGGACATATTCTAAGAGAGAAATTACCTTTAACGATGTTAATAAGCTTGTAATATTATTTTGGATGCATTTTATATTCATGTTTTTATTGACCAGCATCCTATTCATAGTATTTTAAGTGATAATAATGTTAAACATAATTTATGCACTTTCAAGTTGCTTCATTATCTTGGGTATACTAAAAACAAGTAAAATTTGATACTAAGACAAAACTTGGGCATATTGTTCTCCCTCTTGCAATTGGTTCTATTATTATTGTTATTCCATTTTGGTTGTGCCTTTTATTCCCTCACATGACATATGTTTAGGTTTCCCATTGCTACATGCTTTTAGGGATATCCCATCTATATTGCATTAATGTGTTAAGTTGATTCATAATAAACAAGTGGTTATAATTAAGGGTATACCATTTGAGGAACTTGAAGAGGCTTGGTAAAAAATGATATAAATTCTACTCCTACTCCTAGTGCATCTTGGCATAGATATTCTAGTTCACATGTTACTTCTAGTGGGTCACTCTCTCCTAGTACATTTTGACACGAGGTATTCTAGTTCACATGTTATTTCTAGTGGGTCACTCTCTCTTTGGCCATATGTTAGGGCTTCTAGTTTACATGATAACTCTAGTGGATCACTCTCTCATAGTAAATCTTGACATAGCTCTTCTAGTTCACATGTTATTTCTAATGGGTCACTCTCTCTTAGGACTTATAGTTCACCTTCTATTTCCATTGGGTCACTCTCTTATAGGCCTTCTACTAGGGCTTCTAGTCCACGTGTTACTTGTAGTGGATCATGCTCTCTAGAGTGACTCTTAGATCTTACGGTTTCTCACACACGCCTCAAAAGAGAAGGCATTCATCGATATATATTATACATCTATGACCAATACAGGTAGATTAAGGGGTATGTGCATTGGCTTTTACGGGGTATAAATCCTCTTAAATAGGTACATATACAAAAAAGTGGCATTTAAATCCATCTTGGTCAAATCCATACACTTTAGGTCAAGATCATAGTATGCTTGAGACCCTACTAGACATTATCGAACAAGGGGTAGATTATAAAAACATTCTAATAATCTCATATTTGTACAACTATTTACACACTTCTAGTACACATTCAAACATATATGACACAATTCAAAGCATTATACGAGAGGGCATGAACACTTCATTCCTTCTCTATTACACTACCCATAGTAGTTATAAGAACATATTTTGGGGAATAAGACTTCTCCTCCTTTGCATTATTTTAGAATTTACATACTTAAACTCAACTATACAACACATAATAGGAAATGGCACATCCATTCCTTTTCAATTGTGTGGTTTATTTACAAAATTGGGCCTAGATTCATCTGCTGACTTGATGTGGTTCATGGGGGTGTGGAAGGTATCAAAGTGGCTAAGATTTTTGTAGGAAATCATTCCTCTCATCTTTCATATTTATGGGGGAAGATATTAAGGTTACTAAATATTTTGATACATTTCTCTTCCCTCTTAACATGGTACTTTGGTTTCTCTCTCCCCTGTTGTGTTGGGTTGCATGCACCAAACACTCCACTTTCTCCTTTGGCAATTAGCTCTAGAATCCATTCTAGACCATCGCCCTTTCATATTCCATTAGAAGTCACCCACATCCCTTTATAATTAATTTAATTGATTCTATCATGCTAAAACATACACTTATATCCCTTGGCTAATTTAATTAGCTATTTAAATAAATAGATAATTATCCACTCACCTCCACTTAGCTCCACTTCACCATCCAACTCACTCAAGTTGAACTAGCCCACTCCACTCAAGTTTTAGAACCCTACAAAGGGGAATCATCAATATTCATGTACAACCATGTTCTCAAATAAAATCAAAAGCCAACCAAATATTCATTTCCCCTTAAATGAATATTCAAACCATCCAACTACATAGATACCAAATCAAATCAATTTGTTTTCAAGAAAATGCATTCATGATCCTGTGAAACTCATTCAAACCTTGATCCACAATCCATGGCCTCTCCTTCAACTATAAATATGAGGCTTAATCCTTTACAATTCATCCTTAGAAGCTTTAAACATTTGAAACAAAACTCTACTCATTTTCATTCAAATTTTCATATTGAAAAGGTTGTCCACGTGATCATTCATTTACTCGTAGCACTCCTCTTCATTTGGAGACAATATTAGAGCATCCACAATCAAACTATCCCAAGAGATCCAAAAAGTGTAGTAACACTTCAACTATCTCATCTTGAGGTTGCAAGAAGACTCAAAGGAAGGTTTACATTTTTTATTTGCTTATTTCTTCATTTAGCTTTCATTTTCCTTTTTACATTTGACATGCTTGGTGGGACTCCCACACAATTATTTATCTTTTTTAGCTCATTTATTGTTAAACTAACTTCATTTGTGTGTTATTTTTTTTGTTTCAGACCTATTATCCAAATTTGAGAGTGTTTGGTGGAGATAACTGAGAAAAATCATCAAAAACATAGTTAATTTTTTGTACTTTTCCATAAAATTTTGAGCACCTACTATGAGGATCTTATGCACTATCGTATCATTACATGTGTTAGCATCACACGTGAAGTGCACTATGTAGTGTAGCATTACATTTTCTATGATAAATGTTTAACCACTATTTTATTTTTTGTAGCACTTACATGCTAGCATTCAACTAATATTTCCTATGTCTCCTTACACAGGTAGTGTACACACTATATCGTTTACGTTAAACTTCCCCCTTGCACATGCTAGCGTATCAATATACGCACTAGCTTGAAATTATTTTTTTATACTTGGTGTTATAAAAAAAAAATCATTCATTAAACATATTTTACACAAACATGTTTACCTTACGTGCATGCATAGTATCCTATCATGATCAAAGATACTACCTTTTGCGTGTACTAGCAGATATTATGATTTTTTATTTTTTATTGATTTTTCATTTTTCCAACATGTTAAATTATTTTTAATCTCTATTTTAGCTTTGTTTTCTAACCCTTTTTCTTGCATATTTTCATATAATAAATTTAAGTGTTTAATTTTTTTAATTTTTTATTTAATCTAATCTAGACAAACCACTATGTATACTCTTTTTCGTACACCCTTTTGGGTGATCTTAAAAATAAAAAATGGTGAGATTTTTACCATATTTTTTTATATTTGATTTTTTTGTAATAAAACTACTAAAAATTTTATTGATTAAGACACATATTTATGAAGATTACCTTGAAAATTCAACCAAACTACTAACTGAGTTACCTTGATCATGACAACTAAACAAAATTTATCATTTTTTTTATAAACTTTTAAAATAATTTTTTAATTAAATTTGGATAAGGGTTTATTCCTATCCGCTTTAACTATGGGAAGTGCATGGCCAAGGGCCAAAACTTCATGAGGAGTACCACAAGAACCCCAAAGTAGTTGGCACCTTGAGGGAACTAGACAATGAAATGAGACCCCCACCTACTTGACTAGTACACCTTGTGAGAATTAGATCAATGTTATCCATAATGACAACCCTTAGTTTGATTAATCGAGTGGAGTAAAATATAACTTTTTTAATCAAGGGGGTAAAGTAAAGCCGGTGACTAGAAATTTTCTAGTGTACCATGCTCATTTGGATAATCACTTGGTATTTAGAGAGAGATCCATATCTAGGAAGCTTGACCAACTAAGCCAAGTTACTTGAAAATCCTCCTTACCACCATTATTCTTCATCCAATTTTCTCGAGTTAGATTAATTTGTATTTCACATTTTTTTCAATGAATCACATCTTATTCCATTTTTTTTCAAAATCAATTTTCTTCTCAAACTTTACAAACTCATTCTTTTTATATACCCATCCCAAATTGAATTTCACATCTAAGTCTTACTCTTTGGATTCACTTTCCAAATTTTAAGCACATCATTTAATTCAAATCAAAGTCTAAGTCTTAAATTTTAGATACCATATCCTAATTTAAGCAATCCAAGTCTTGTCTTTAGTATTCACTTTATCAAGGTCAAGCACAATCACAATTCAATCACAAAGTCTTCGCTTTGGATACCTACTTTATCCAAGCTAAGCAAATCCATAATCTATTTCATTTCTAAGTCTTATATTTTAACATTCACTTTGTTAAAATTTAAGCATTACTCTTTTCATCTCTAAGTCTTATATTTTAACATTTACTTTGTTAAAATTTAAGCATTCCCCTTTCATTTTCAAATATTATATTTTAACATTCACTTTGTTAAGATTCAATTAATCCCTTTCACTTCTTTTCTTTTCTAAGTCTTATATTTTAACATTCAATTTGTTAAAATTTAAGCACTCTCATTTTTATCTAAGTATTCTATTTTGGCATTCACTTTGTCAAAATCTAAGCAATTCATTTCATCACTATATCTTATATTCTAACATTCACTTTGTCAAAGTGTAAGAAAATCATTTCTTTCTCTACATCTCATATTTTGACATTCACTTTGTCAATATTTGATCAATCATTCTCGTCAACGTCTACTTCTTCTATTTTGACATTTACTTTGTCAAAGTTTAAGCACAATCATTCTTGACTTCTAAGTCTTATATTTTGATATTCACATTATCAAATTTAAGCAAAATCATATCCAATCAAATCTAATCAAGAATCTTATAATATTGAATATTCACTTTATTCAATTATAGGAAAATCATACACAATTAAGTCATGAGTCTTATCCAAGTATTATACGTTGAATATTCACGTTATTCATGTATTAAGAAAATCAATCCAACATCTACACTTTATACGTTGAACATTCACTTTATTCACATATCGTGTCAATTCAATCAATTTAATCAAAAAAACATATTTCAATTATTACACTACATTTTTATTATCTCCCACAAATTTGAAAACAATCTATAACATGATGGTGGTTATGTATAGTAAAAGTACCCAAGTCCCTAATGATTGAAAGATTCAATCCTTTTGGTCATGGAACTTTTGACGATGAAGAAATTACAAACAACCTGAACTATCAACAAGTGAGAATCATTGATCATGTTATCATGCAAAATAAAAATCAATACTTACTTTACCTTTTTGAAATGGGGAAAAACTACCCTCCAACTTTGGGCATGAACATTTAAAAAGATTTAATTGACAAGCTTGAGTCTAGCATGAAAAACTAAATCAACCACCACATCAAATTCATTCAAAAAGAATTTGTTGGCTAAAATGAAGAATTACAATGCCAAATTAAAAACAACACAAATACTAAAATAGGGGAAGAGAACAAATCAATGCATGACATTGATGTCACCATGGATATTCCTCAAGCTAACTCTCCATTCACACAAGAATGGAAGAGTATGAAAGAAACTCTCATGGGGCTCCAAAAATGCACAAAGCAATTCAATTTTGAGGAGTTATGTCCTTATCCATTCGATAGGGACATGTTAAGTATACCTTTCCCAAAATCTTTCAAAATGCCCAAATTTAAAAAATATAAGGGAAAACATGACCCGTGAACATATCAAATAATTCTTTATGGCATGCCAAGAGTGGCCTATAATGATGTATATCTCTTGTGATTATTTCCCAAAGAGTTTGAGTGAGACAAGCCTTAGATTGGTTCCTTCACCTTCTAAAGGGATCAATCACCACATTTTGTAGACCTCTCAGAGAAGTTTCATTAAACATTTCTCTTTCAATTTAGACTTTGATATTACAATGATGGACCTTTGTAACACCAAACAAAGGAAAAATGAAAACTTCACCCAATTTCTACAATGATGGCGAGGAATTGTGAGTCGATTCCCATGATTTATTTCTAGAGAAACAACTAGTTAGCATCTTCATTCCTAACCTCAATAATGAACTATCCTTTCAAATGCAAATGCATTGTCTCACTAATTTTGAGGAAGTCATTGAGAAGGGGACTCAAATTGAAAAAGTATCTCATCATAAAAATGGCTAATCAAAACTCCTTCCAAGGACCAAACAAAAACAACAATCATTCTCAAGATAAATCCAAGTTTATCAATCGAATCGTAATGTTGTCAATGATGGGTCACCGATAATCATAATGTACATAATGTTCAAAATCATCAAATAAAAACATCTAAATCAAAATAAACCATTATTGTTCCAAGAAAAGAAACTACTCCCTAGGATTATAAATGATGACAATTCACCCCATTGGGAGAAAGTATTTCAAGTGTCCTACATCAATTGGCAAGTTAATATGGTTACTACCCCATCACAAGACCCTTGAAGAAGGAAATCCAAAACATTGTCTTGGTATAAAGAAAATGAATATTGTGATTACCATCACATTAATGGGAATACCACATCAGATTTTGCATGAGACTCCACTATTATATTCAAGATCTCATCGATAGTGGAGATATTGCAATTAAAGATCCATCACCTAATAAAATTCCAAACAAAAACTTAAAGGTGTTTCAAAATCATTTTCCAAAGCATGGTACAAATGGTAAAGCTCTGATAAAGGCTAAATCCTCAAATAATGTTGAGTTTAATTTAATCATTTCATTTATCAAATAAATACCTACTTCAATCCACAGTCAAGTTTCAAGCTCCTAATTATGTAGTGATCACATGGAAGAAAAAGGTTTGGGTGCCTATAAATAAATAACCATCCGCATCCACCATGCCTCAAGTGTTAAATCATGTAGGTACCAATAATCCAAAACCAACATCAGTGTTAAATCTTCCTCATCTGGTGCTTATGACCTTGTCAAATAGTTAGAGATAAAATTCTTGTGCATATCTCCCTCATGGAGTTACTTAAAATATCACCTACACTTCAATATATCTTTACTCGTGCTCTTTAAAAGCACGTATTCCTATGATATCAACACACACATTTTTCAAGCACTCATTGTAAATCTTTCGCCTATCAAATCCTATATTTTCATTTGGTCCTCAAGACCTCTTAAACCCCAACCTTCAAAATAACAACTCATTGTACATTGAAGCTTACATCACAATCATAAAATTAAAAGAGTTCTTATTGACAATGGATTTGCCTTAAATATTTTCTCTATGAATTTTTGAGATGTCTTGGTCATACCGAAGAGATTTTGGGAGCTAATGTTATAACTATTTGTGGTTATGACAACAATAGTGAACGATAATATTCTGGAACAATCACCTTACCTATACAAGTTGTTCTATGAATGTTAGAAACTCTTTGTCATGTTTCAAATGTCGAGACCTCATATAATATTCTTCTAGGTCATCATGGATACATGCCATGCAGCGAAGTGCCTGCCACCATCTTCCACCTTTCACCAATGTATAAAATTCCCTCATAATGAAAAAGAGTTTAACTTGCTAAAAGATGCCAAACCATTTGAATTTTACAAGCTCTTTAAGGTAAGGTATAACAATGCAAACTATTGTCCTTCCACGGAAAAATCTACCGTAACTTGTGTCATCCCCATTAGTGTTGATAACCATATAGATCCTAACACGCTCTTCCAATTTCAACCTTCTACATCCAATTCACCACATGAACTAAAAATCTATCATAAAGATTTTGGTGAATATTATCTTGAAGATGCTTTTCATGTTGGTAAGTTCCCACACTGTTTTCCACGCAATTACAAAAGACCTAACACTCCCTATTTAAAAGAAGCCCATGTCTACCATCTTCGCAATACTCTATGGAAACAATATGGATATTTAGAAGATGAACACATTTATGGCTCTTCAAGATCTTGGTTATATGATGATCGAATGGCTATTTGTTTGTGATTTAACAAAAATAGAATCATTAAATCTAATTTTAGAGTCACTAATATGATAAAATACAATAGAATACAAATACTAAGCACTAATTATGCAACCTTATAAGCAAATAAGAGAGATGTGAGACTTGTCTTATTTACGCTTATCTATAATAGATATGAACTCGAACAAGTGATAAATAGGTTGAGCAGAGTGTTGAAAATGCTCAATACTAATTTTGGAACTTATGGATAGAGCTATACACAAGTGCACCTCGTGCACCGAGACCACTTCTAGACACCGGTGTTGATGCACAAATTCTCGGAATCTGCTTTTTCTGTGTTGTTGGGGTTTCACACTTATTCGTTGTTGATCACTTGTATGTCACACTTTGATCGTTGAGGGTACATGTAACCTGCAAAACAAACCCTAAATACCTACACAAGATCACAAACACATCAAACAAGAATGAAATATGCAATATGTGAAGTCATCTGACTAAGCGGTCACCCAAAGAGTGAACTTATGACCGAGCATTGTACTACATTCCAAACTTCATGTAGTTCTTTGTGTTTGTGTGTGAAATAATGTCCTTAGGTCACACCTGTGCCAATGACGCCAAGATAGCAAGATATAGATAGATAAAATGCAAATGTGTGAGATGGAATTCAATACTTCCCCTTCCTATGCATTATATACAGTAGTATGCAGTCCCTTTGATGGTAGTGATAATATGTAGATGTGATTGCCCCTTAGAATTGCCTTCCCATATAATAGAGTGTATGTTGTGTATATATATGGATCTCTTGTTTGAATTTGACACTAGTGACATGACATGTCGAATATGACCTCGGGATAAGGATAAGAAAACTAAAAGGTCGACCACAAATGTCAAAATAAGTGAAAAGAATAAAGAGGATAAGAGCGCTCAGAATGGATAGGAGCATATGGGTGCTAAAGTGTCAGAATGGGGCTGGTTTCCTAGGATAAATGATGACAGATGTGAAAATACCGACAAACAGGGATCCTTATGACAAATAAAAACAACCTTAACTAGGTATAGAAATGATAGATGTGAGAGAGAAAGACAATAAAAAAATCAAAGTAAGTAGATGGACTAGGGAGTGTATCACCAGTGAATAATTTTCTTACTTAAGATCCATGCATATAACGAAATACTTGGTGGTATAGTAAAATAGTAATATATGTGTGATTTTGTGTCTATATTTGCCCCCTTTATGATATTTGAATGAAATTCAAATAGTGTAAAGGAAGTAAAGGAACATACCTGTGAGAAGTCTAGAAAAGGTGAGTTGTTGAAGTGCGTGTAGAATGTAAGAACTTGTAGCATGACAAACCCATGTGGCGTAAATAGAGATAGAAAATTTTTATAAGGAGCACTTGGAGAAACATTGAGATGATTTAGATATTTCACATTACGATTGTTGCCAATGGCTATGAAGAGGTAGGGAGTGATCAATTCCCAACCCGAATTTTGTTTGTAAATGGGAGGATTTGGGCATCCTGCGCCGAGAGGAAGATTTTGGGGAGAGAAGTATTTTTTACTCTCCATCCATGACTACATCTCCAAAAGTTCCAACCGTTGTAGATGGATAGAGACCAAATTTAGTTTTGTGTTGTACCGTATTGTTCTCGTATTGAAGAATCCATATATGAGCAATATATGAAAGGAAATGACGTCTCACTACCCCCACTCCTATAGTAATGGGTGTTTTTATTTGCATAGTGCTAGATTGCTTCCAAGTTAGGTCATCTGAAAGTGATAGAAATGTAAAGTGACTCCCAAGTTAGGTCATATGGGAGTGATAAGTAACTATGATGTAGCTCCCAAGTTATGTCATCTAGGAGAGATAGTAAAGTATGCTTGTTATACCGATTGATTGATTTGATTTGAATGATATAAAATTGCTTTGAGATTGTGTATTTAGTAAATTACTCATGAGAGAGGGTTTTGTGCTTTGCCCCCATATTAGGTCATTTAGGGAATAGATTTGAAATAGTAGAAAGTATTGGTTGTAGTATAGAATGATTGTTCCTTTGTTCGAATGAGTTCAGAGCAAATTGTAATAGTGATGTGCTAGGAGTGTTGATTTACTATATTGTAACTTGAAATGGATTATGGGATAATCACGATTATATGCACCCTCCCTTTCGGTGAAAGAGGGAGGGGTGAAGAAACAAACTTAATGCTGAAAGTAAAGAGAAAAGTGAACAAATAGGTAGTATAGAATACATGTAGATTGATGAGTACTTGTGTCATATTTGAATATAACATTATGTGATGTGTATAGTCCAATGTTAGAAGAAATGTTGATCCAAATGGTGCCAACGGGAAGAAAATGGAGTAACAAGGCTCAAGATATGAGAAAAATTGTGTTTCATGTATTAGTTGGAAAAATGATTGTAAATAGTAACTATAGTATATAGAAAATTAAATATTGCTATATATAGTAATAGTGAAAAGTGAATAGTGATTTCATTTGAACCGTGAGTGAGCGAAAATTAAAGCTCGAGCTATGAGAATGCCGCGTGTTAAAGCAAATGAGTTTAACAAGATTTGAGAGAGTAGCGGCAATCATGACTTTGTAGACGATCGATGAGTTAGTGAGTATGAATATTTTTAGAAAATTGTGTGAAATATGCATATTTTAGTCAATTTTTGGAAAATTTACATTATTTTCTTTTTTGGTGTTTTTGACATGGGCAAAAGCAATCAGGGGCATTTTCATCCTCTGGGACACTAACGCCCAATTCCATGTGTCGTGACTGACTTGTTTGGGGCACCCGTGACGATCCTGGCACCTTTGTCCCTAGGATAGAGCTTGGGAAGTATGATGTGAAATATTTACATTTTGATCAATTTGAGTAGTATAATGATCTCTTTTTGTAGCATGTATGACATATTAATGTAAGAATGTTGTTGTGTTGTAGAGGGATATACACTCAAAAGAAGTCTCATGGGGTCATCATTTGAGCACTTTGTTTACTTTGAGGTTATCGATGCCGAGTGGGATATCTGGACCATGCCGACCTGCGGCACATAGCTAGATTGGGGAAAACTCCTCATAATATACCCATGTTTACCACACTATGTGAGAGGTGGTGTACCAATACGTGTACCTTTTGGTTTCCTATTGGGGAGATGACAATGACCTTGGAGGATGTATATTGGATATTGTGACTACCAATTGTAGGAGAGACATGTGCAGTTATGATTATAGTCGATGCCCTTGATCGGATGATGAGGGTAACGAGATAGTATTACAATGGGACACAAGTACAAATAGAGACTCATATTAGTCTAGATGCTATAGTGAGATTTGGTGTTCCATGATTGTGAAAGTTAATTGTGGTGATTCTAGCTTCGTTGGTGGTGTCCCCGAGATTTCACCCTGAAATCTGGGACTACCCCTTTTAAAAAAATTCATTCTTTTCAAAGTAACGGGTCGTTTTGTGTTTATTTTACTGCAATTGTTTACATTGCTCTAAGGTATCCCAGAGAGTCATAAAATCCAAATTCGACAAATACCCACATGTCAAAGCTCACTCAATTCCTTCACTAGACTTTGTCTGCAAACGTTTTATTTATTTATTTATTTATTAAATAAATAAAGTTCTTTTAAAAATAGATTGAGCTAAAATTGGCGGATTTAGGTTATATAAAGCACTTCACCCCATCATTATTACCATAGAACATTTACCTGGGGAAAGATTTTTTTGCAAATTAGCTAATTGCGCAGTAATTTTTGAGTAATTTCGCATGACTATTTTTGTTTTATTTCTTTTTGTTTGTGTTTTGGTTTGTTTTCTCGACAATTCCGTAGCTATTCATTCTTCTGTTGGGCCTTTTCCCGTGCCTAGGGTTTTGAAAATTTATCCAGTATTTTTAATTACTAATCTGTCTAAAGGTGATCAAAGCTCATGATTCTTTCAGGGTGATGCAAGAAGTCGCTTGGTCCAAAAAGGTTCAAAATTAGATTTTATGAAAATAAGAAAAATATTGCCATCAATGCGTAGAGATCAAGAAAATATGCACTTTTAGAGAAAACGACACCTAAAATGGAGCCACAGAGTGAAAGTTATGGCACTTGCAAGTTTTTCTTTGCTACATCTTCCCAGACCCTTTCCAAAAATGGAAAATTTTATTCTATACTTGTGTTTTCTTCACTAAAAATCCAAAAATGGAAATAAAATGTTGCTAATGAGTTTTCACATGACTTTAAAAGTAGAAGTCAGAAGTCATGTAAGTCGCACTTTTTGGAAAGAAGCTTTTTTCCGTGCAAGTCACATTTTTTGGAAGGATGGTTTTTAAGTGCCAGTGGGAATTTTGGTGTTGCATGGAAGGTGGGAATTTTATACTTGCCTGGAAGGTTGTTTTTTCCCATCATTAAAGTCAAATCACTTAAGTTGCCAATGGGAATTTTGGTGGTGGAAGGAAGGTGGGAATTTTATGCCCCTGGAAGGTTATTTTTCCCATCATTAAAGACAAATCACTTAGTGAAAGATGGGATTTTTGGAGCTGCCTCCAAGGGTAAAAAAATCCCATTGCTTTGCCTTCTTATTTTTAACATGACTTTTAGCCAAAAAGTGCAACCCGTTATGGATAAGCTAAATGCCTAAAAGATGACTTTTTTTAATTAATTGCCGAGAAGCATCCAGTTTTGGTGCCTAGGGTTGGAAAGGCTTCCTTTTTATTATTCTAGCTATCTGCATGTTGATGTGAGTGCACAGGTGAATAAAATAATATTTTTAACTTGTTTGACATGCAAGCAAAGTCTAAAAATAGAGGGCAACAGGCTTTATAATCAGATCTCGGTGAAGAAATTAGATATTCATGCTATGGATTGCATACTTGTCTGAATTATTTGCAGGAATACTTCATTGGTGCTCATATTGGTGAAAAGAAGATGAATTCAATGTCTGATACATTGAATATATCTTCAGAATCAGAGGAAGAAATAGATCCAACTCTCATAATTGCAAAGGCTTCCGAAAAATTCATCCTCTTGTTTCTAACGCAGCCCAAGTGGAATTCATTGCATGGAAAATTCCTTCCAGGAGCTTGTGCATGTGCTCCCAATCTTCCAGTTGAAGCCTTCATTGAATTTACTTGTATTTTCCTTCACCCGAAGTGCTTTCCAAAATTTAAAATTTCTCATATACAATTAAAAATAAAGATGATGAGTTTTGTCTGAATTGTTTACAACAAGCATTTTACTAGTGCACGTACTAGAGAAGAACTACAAAAGCTTCAAGGATAAGAGGGAAAACAAGTCAGAGGCAACACCCACAAGAAAAATCACAGTTAGTTGCTTCCAGATCTAGTTTGGTGAGAATCAAAGGAAATGATTCAATAACATATGGGAGAAAAAGGCATCTCATATTTAAGGTAGAGATATCATTCAGATCATTCATTACTACAAAGTGATTAAAAGAAGTGCAATACAGGTTGGATCAACATGTAGAGTATGGAAGAAGAACAAGACTGAGAGTGTTGCAAATTTCTTCTCTCTTTCTTCTTCTTTCTCTTATTTTCTCGACAAAGCAATTGAGCAATCAATTAAAATTGTAAAACTTAGGTAATTGGCTATAAAAGTTGTTACTTCAAGTTACTAGAAGAAGTCAATTACTTGGAAATATGTGGCAAACATGCAAAATAGAAGGTTCTATTTTTAGTTATAAATCATGCATGTCATGCAAAGAGGAATTACGGGGAAGAATAATGTCAATTGCTTTCGCTTTTCATAGCTTCCACATGTGGCAATTCATTAAAAAGCCTCCTATTTGTAATTGCCCTCTATACACTATAAATAGAGGAAGAGCCTACGGGTTAAAGGATCAAAATTTGTTAATCAACATTCTTGAGTTCCATACTTTGTGTGAGCCCTATTTGTCATTTTTGTGAAAGTTGAGGAATTGAATAAAGGTAGATTTTATGAGAACTTTGTGTCCACATTACATTTTCTTCTTACTTACGTGTGGATCTTTAGATAAACTTTATGTTATCCGAGATTTAGATTATAAGCTTTTCTTTTCCTTTCGCTTCGAATATTGTGATATCTACTTGTTTATTTAATCCATGTGTATGAAACCAACTCTGTAAACTATTGGTTGAATTACATATCTTCCTTTCTTCTTTCCCAAATTCCATTATTTCCCCCTTCTACAAATACTTCATAAACAACTACTTACTTGCTACAGAATTGCTAAGCTATGGTTCATGAGCTTTGTGATTAAAGTAAAACCCCACAAATAGTTATTAAGTTTCATACGTATTATATTGATAAACATCTTACACGAGAGCCTCACCGGTAAATGAGGGAGATTTATCTCATGATTGCCTAGGTTTTTAGTTGTGCAAAAAATCTAGCCAACAATCGGTTGTAGTAGAGTGGCGAGTCGATATATTGTATAAAATGCATGATATTTACCACAGTATAGAGGATCATGGGACTATATATGCATGGGCACAATGTATTTTGGCCCACGTGTATAGATATTTATATATATTTACACAGGAGGATCATGGGGGTGGACTAGGAGCCACCACCTTGTTACATGTATAGGCATATGAGCACATTACAATATTGAGGTCACTCAATGGGCCACGGGCCAATTGGGCAAGGTCCAAGATATTTGTAGCGAGGTGGGTAGGCACCCATAGTAGGAGATTGTACACAACCACCTATAGGTCTATGCTTGATCATATGGGGCCAGGGGCTATCATATGGAAGCCACATAAAGACTATGGTGGTTGGTTGGAGGATGGAGTAGAGTTGCGGTGTATTCAATGCACCATGTGGTTGGAGGACTGATTTATAGGGGTGACATAGTTATTCCATGTGGAGCGTGTATCAGAGCAGGTTTGGTATGACTCGGGATGTGCCCCTAGATCCATATGTATGGGTGAGAGCTATTAGAGCACTAAGGCACCCAAGAGTGAGGCCGAGTCCGAAAGGAGCACAACTAGTGCCTCCTAGTCCAGATGAGGAAAATGTTTTCATGGATCCGGTACATTTTGATGATGTGGGGTACACTAGGCCTATCATGAGTGGTGGGTAGCACATCGATGGGTGTTATTATTTCTAGTTTTCCTAGATGTAGCAGGTGAACCGATAGAGGCGGAATGGAGGGGCAATCTCTTTCCCCTGATGGAGATGGCCTAACAGTGGCATTAGTGGAGCGTAAGTACTGTTTGTTGCAATTTTTTAATTATTGTTTGATTTTTGTATAATGTAAAATGTGTGTAGTAACTAATGTGGTGTTGAATGCCTACAAATGATGTGTGATGGTTGTTGATTGTTGATTCATCGATACACACGTTTACGCGGAATGTGCCTCTAGATGTGCTTGTGGGAGGTGGTATGCTAGAGCGAGTGGATGCGATTATGAGTGAGCATGCCCATTTGTTCGAGCTGGTGGCTATATAGTGGCCGCCACATGTACTTTGTTATTGAGTGAGCACGACGAGGCTCGCACCAAGACCGAGCAAGCAAGACTAGACGAGGCCATAGGAGGAGGGACCATAGCTCAGGTCATATTCACGAGATATGTGGAGCTATAGGGCTGATTCACAAAAGCAATGGCATTGAGGTGGTTATATTACGGAGACAGTAGAGAGATATAGAGGTTGCGACCAATGACATAGATTGAGTGGTGAAGCATCTAGTTATAGAGCTCCCATGATTGTATATAGTGATAGTGAGGATGATGTATGTCATATATGGAGGTAGTGATATGGGGATTGTCCCCCAACAATTGTATTTTGTAACTATTATTTTTACTATATATATAGAATGTATTGGATCACATATGTGTTGAGAACTTACATTGGTATATGATATGATTGTTGTTATTTGCACTTTGATTTTTTCGGATGTTGTATGCATTGTTAAAATGGTTGTCGTGATTGTTGAATATTTAAAATATATCATGATGTGGATATAATAGGTAAGTAGTGAATTGAAAATGATTTGTATGTGAATGAGTAGTATAATGATATGACTAAAATAATGTATGTATAGGATGTAATGTGATAGAGTAGTGGAAAAGGTAATGTGATGTAGATAGTATAAGAGATTATAATAACGATATGTTGATAATTGTATAATGAGAATATATAAGAGCACATTTGATAATAGCATGTGATGAATGAGAAAAAGAAAGGGGGAAAGAAGATCGATGCCCCCAGTGTAGTAACAAGGTTCATTTTTGTAACATGTCTCTCAATGGTCATGTAAGAACCTTTACGAACACAAGAGTGTTATCGAGGTAATGAGGTGATCATATAGAGGTAACCTACCAAATATGGAGAGGTCTACGAGGGATGGTGGAAGCATATGAATCAACAACAACATGAGTATAAGATCCAAACTAGATGTTAGAGGAAATGGTGTCGATCATGGTAGGTGTAGTGGTGGGAAGCACATATGTCGACGACTTAGGAAGCTAATGGGATGTAGTAGCACTGTGAGGAGGATGAGATAATGTAGTAATGTATGAGCTTAGTAAGGGACATGGATGGATAATGATCTTAGGTGATAGATGAATGGAAACCTTAGAAGAGGGTGGAGGAGACAAGTGAACAGTTGTGGAAGCATGCTTATGTGGAATGAGAGAAAAATACCACTCAAGAGTGCGAGAGACCAAGGAAATGACACATTTGTCTTCTAATTGTTTTAATTTATCATGTAGAGTACACAACAGTCATTGTCATGGTGGCCATTGATGTGGTGAAAATTGCAATAAGGGTGATCATGCTGGTGATGTAAGTGATGAGGAGGAGGATGTTAATTAGAAGGCAAGTAGATTAGGCACTTATCAAGAAAAGTACGCAAGACATCATGAGGCTTAGCAACATATGGAAAGTGTAATGGTTCATGAGGAGGAGATGGAGAAGACTTAGGCATGGATTGACGCGGTAAAGGGGAAGGAAGACACTTACGTGGAGGAGGAGATGGTGACCATGGAGGATGCTCAATGGATGGAAGAGGAGATGAAGTAGTAGGAAATGGAGTAGTAGAAGAAGTAGTAGGAGGAGGAGGAGATGGAATAACATGTTTTGTAATTAAATCTTGTTCTAGATCTATAACTTTATAGCACAAAAGCATAAAAGATTCACATGTATCATATAATAATTTTTCTTTTAATGTAGGAATCAAGCCACGACAAAAGATAAATTACTTTTCTAAATCAATTGGCTCAAATAATAATTGATGCATACAAGAATTGAAGCGTAAAATGTAATCTATAATGGGTTCTTTCTTTCCTTGATGCAAAGTAGGTAAACAATCATATGTAACTTTAAGACCATTGTTAACCATAAACCGCCTAAGAAAAGCATCCTCCATATTACAGTAAGTGTTAATAGATCCATAAGGAAAATGAATGTACAATTGAAGAGCATGATCAACAAGACCGTGATGAAAAGCTTTGAGGAGCAAGCCGTCATTAGAATAAGATGCCATTACTAAACAATAATGTTTGAGAATAAAATAGGGGTTGTTAGCGCCATCAAAACATGTAAATGTAGGCATGATGAAATCCTTAGGGAAAGTGGAATTGTGAATTTTTAAGGTATTGGATTGCCATACAAAAAATTATTATCAATGGAAGCATAGTAGGATTTCCTTTTGAGAGTGCAAGTATGAACTTGAGTTTGCGAATTACTGACATCATGCATGAGAGATAGAATATCACGTGAGGGGATGGTAGAAGAAGCAAGAGGCACATTGAGAGGTTAAAGCTTTTCATTGTCAGTAATCATGGGAATGTGGGAAGAAGAAGCGGATGTGGGAGGAGAAGAGTGTGGAATATCAATGGATATGTTAGAAGTAGAATCAAAAGATATGATAAGAGGTGTACTAGTACTAGGAGTAGAATCATCATGTGCAACAAGTCAGAAAGAGAAGAAAGAGGGGTATTAAATTCACATTCAATTAGACAAGAAATAATGTCATTACTAACAAGTTCATGATCGAAGCATAGCTTACAACAATATCAGACATATTTTCACATGCTAATAATTCATCAAAAGAGTCATTAACATATATAGAAGTAGTAGGAGAACTATCATGATGTTTATCTTTGCATTCATGGAAACGTTTTTGAAGTAGGAAGAGTAGGATATACAACTTTGCATTCATTTTGGCTGCTAGTAGAAATAACATCACACACATGTACATTTTCATCATTAGAAGTAGCATTATTTGTATCTATAATGTCACAAACAAGACCGAACATAGAATCTATAAAAAGATAATCGTGTGTTATAATAGGATTATAAGAAGGTGGATTAACATGGGTAACTATAGAAGAATAAGGAAAACATGAAGTGAAGTTTTGGTAAGGCGAGACTATGGAAATGCTAGAGTTGTGAAAGCTAGTGGGAATGGTATTTTCGTAAGAAGAAGTTGGTGGAGAATTTTGGAATCACATCAAGCATGGTGACAAAGATCACTAAGTTCACCTTGATAACATCATCGAGGATAGGTTGCACACTAATATGTTCCATAGCCTACCTGGGAGAAGAGGATATATTTTTAGCCATGAGGGTTTTGGGGATCCTAGGGAAAGGAGTTCAAACAAGATATGAGTTCACCAAATGATTTAACAAAAATAGAATTATTAAATTTAATTTCAAAGTCACTAATATGATGAAATACAAGAGAATAAAAATACTAAGAACTCGAATGATGTAACCTTATAAACAAATAGGAAAGTTAGGAGACTTATCTTGAGAAGGGAGGGGTCAAATATTTACGCTTATCCTGAAATAGATCCGAATAGAACAAATGATAAATATGTTGAGAAGAGTTTCAAAAATGCTTAATATTGATTGATCGGGGTCTCATTTTTGAAATTTACCTAAACATCCCTAAATGGTGCAGGAAGGAGAAGATCATCTCGAGATATTTCCAACAAGTGAGAACGCGACAAACGGACATTAGGGAGCTCTAGATATTAAATGAGGTCAAAGTTGATGAAAAGTGGGGAAAGTCAACTTTGGTCAACTAGTCAATATTATACCAATTAGGATAAGTGGTACATGGCGAAAAGGAAAAGGGATTAATTTTTTGGTTGTTCGATCTTTGGTCTTCACAGTCGTAAAATATTGCTTAAGCCACCGTGTGGACTATGGTATTATCGCCGACATGGTGGGTCCACAAGCCACCACGTGACTTGCCACCACGAATCAAATACGATCGATTTGCCTATCAAGGGACGACATCAAACTATTTAGTTGAGTCATGCAAGGACCGAGTTAATTATTTCTATACACATTGTATGGGTCGAAATTATATTATCTTGGTAAGTCCACTTTCCAAATGCCACGCATATATGCCAAACCGCTATATATTAATGTTTATACATTAGTATTAAACCATACCTAACCGCAAACCCACATAAACCACCATATATTCCAAATTCCACGTGGAAGGGAGAAGGTGAAGCAATGTTGGTAGGCGATGCTTATTCCATGCGTGGAAATCCACGTGGAGAGGAGAATTAAATGGGGGCGGTTAAGCTCACATGGTCTTTTGACCACTTCAAATGCGTGGAAAGGCTTAATTAAGCCTCAAACAATATCATTCCACCAAATGTGGGATATACCCATTTAACAATGCAATCCGCTAATATGGGTATTGATCCCATTTATTTTGCTACGGGCTATGGTATTTTTAGCCTAAGGATAATAATTTTATCACATTATTTTAGGGCCCTATTTTTGTATAAATAGGGGACCCCTCTCCTTTATATCGCACACACACACACACACACACACACACACACAACGGAGACAAGCTCATTCCTAGAGCTCGGAAAGGTGCAAGGCAGAGCTAAGAGGAGGATGAGAAATTATAATTTTGTGAAGACCTATTTATTTAAATAGGCATTATTGTGGCTAGGATTTATTAATACTACCTACTCAAGTGCCCATAACACCAAACCAAATTATTGTGAATCCTAGAATATCGACCGGAGAGCCATAGGTTGTTACGAAGCGTCTGGAAGGCCGATCTAGAACCGGAGGTTTATGAATAGTGGAGTTGGTGCCATCGAGCTTTCTGAATATGCCAGGAAGGTGGAAGTCAGGTGTTATTTTTCACCCTTGTCATCCGAACGGTTATTCTTCTAAGCAAGTTCTTAATAGTTTCTATTAGGTTTTCTTGTGAAAGTAATATTATTTTTACAAGTTTTGACTAGTGGAACGAGTTCGATAAGAACCAAGAGAGCGTAGGAAATTGCCGAACTCCGTAATCAATCATTGTGTAATTGTCTTTATTGTCTTGCATTAATTTTTAAATTGATTACTAAAAAGGAGAAAAATTTTGCCAAATAATTAAAGCCTATAAAATAGAGATCGTAGATAAAAGGCTGATTATTTTTGGATCATTGATTATAGGACTTACAGGATGGATAAAGTGAGTTGGAAATTAACACCGGGATGAGGTGAGGGTGCCTAGGTACCAGAGACCACTTTTGGGCGCCAGTGACTACGTAAATGCTCATAATTTGATTTTTCCCGTGTCGTTAGGGTTTCACACTTATTCGTTATTGATCACATGATATTTGCACTTTGATTTCAAGGGTACATGTAACTTGTAAAACAAACCCTAGCTACTTACACAAGCTCACAAACACATCAAATTAAAATGAAATATGCAATATGTGAAGTCGATGACCCGAGAGTCACCGAAGAGTGAACTTATGACTAAGCATTGTACTACATTCCAAACTCCATGTAGTTCTTTGTGTTTGTGTGTGAAATAGTGTCCTTAGGTTTCCCTCGCGCTAATGATGCCAAGATAGCGGGCTATGGCTAGATAAAATGCAAATGTGTGAGATGGAATTCAACACTTCCCCTTCCTATGCAATGTGTATGCAACCCAAAAATATAGTCCCTTTGATGGTAGTGATAGTATGTAGATGTGATTTCCCCTTAGAATTGCCCGCCCATATAATAGAGTGTATGTTGTGTATATATGTATATATACTTGTTTGAATTTCAACACTAGTGACATGACATGTCGACTATGACCTCAAGATAAGGATAAGAAAACCAAAAAGATTGCCACAAATGTCAAAATAAGTGAAAAGAACAAAGAGGACAGGAGCGCCTAAAATGGACAGGACCACCGGCGCTAGTGTCTAGAATGGGTGTTGGTGTCTTGGGATAAATGACGAAAAGATGTGAAAATACTAACAGACAAGGATCCTTGTGACCTAACCAAAACTAGGTACATAAATGACAGATGTGAGATAGAAAGACAATAAAAACAATCAAAGTAAGTGGATGGATGAGGGAGCGCGTCATTGGTGAATACTTTTCTTACTTAAGATCCATACATATAACAACATACTTGGTGGTATAGTAAAATAGTAATATGTGTGTGATTTTGTGTCTACAATTTGAGTCCTCGACTACAATAAGGATCATATGATGATGAAAAACTTGCAATGGAAAGGTAGAGGACTTGGTACACTGGAACAAGGTCGTATCAAACCCATGTTATACGATGAAAATCTATATCGTCGTGGTATAGGTTTTAAAATTTTTGAAAAGAAGTCGATAATATTTTATATAAAGACTTGTGAGGAGGATTCTGACTCGATGTTGAGATCAGTTCCACACATAGCCTCTTTGAAGACCTAGCCAAAACCAATATGTTCATTAAAAACCTTTCCATTCGTACCCTTGAATTTGACATTGTATATCCTATCCTTATCCATCAGGACCAAAAATCACATATCTATGGACCTCTTTCAAAACGATGAGGCCATCGAAGAATTTCTCGAGACTTGGGACCCTATTCCCCTATCGGATCACAAGAAGGGATTCAATATAAACCTTGATGCTTCAACTTATTTTAGTGAGGAATCGAGTACTAGATCTACTAAAGAAAAAAAAAAGTAAAAACAATAAAAAGAAAAATACAATCTCTCATAGTGAAAACCTCACCGAGGCGCTATTTGAGAAGTAAAAAGTAAAGAAAGAAAAAAATAAGAAAAAGGAAAAGGACACATCTCCTAGTGAAAACCTTTTGAGGCACCAGAGAGAGGAGACTCACCTCCGATCAAACAGATGAGCTACATCAACCTACAACATCCTTTCAGGAAATGGATACATCCAAAATGCTAGTAGAAGAGATTATCACAATTAACATTAGCACAATGAGAATCCTAAAACTATTACAACTTGGTGCAAGTTTATAGAAAAGAGAGATAAAATCATCCATGACACTACTTATTGAGTTTCAAGATGTCTTTACATGGTCATACAAAGACATGTCAGGTTTAATCCTTCCCTTTATCAGTGAACAATATTGTGGTTTGGGTAGACGTGAAACCAATCAAGCAAAATTTTAGGAAAATGTACCCTAAAGTGGCATTGTTGGTTAAAGAAAAACTTCAAAACTACTAGAAGTCAGCTTCATTAGATCAATAGACTACTCAAGAATGGATATCTAATATGGTACCCATCGTAAAAAAAGACACCGAGGATTGGATCTATAGAAACTTCTAAGATATCAACAAGGCTTATCCGAAGGATGATTTTCCTTTGCCCAACATTGACATGATCATAGATTCTACAGTTGGCCATGAAATTTTATCTCTAATGGATGGATTTTAGGTTATAATAAATTCAAATTGCAGAAGAAGACCAACATAAAACAACATTTACAACACCCTAGGGCATGTTTTGTTATAAGGTCATGTATTTTTGGCCTTAAGAATCAAGAGCAACCTATCAACAGTAATGAATATCATCTTCCATGATTTACTTCATGACATCATGGAAGACTATGTAGATGACATCCTTGCTAAATAAAAAACTAGATTAGATCATATAGCCATCTTATCATGACACATATTTGAATCAAGAATATAAGGTATGCCTTAACCCTAAGAAATGTGTATTGGTGTTACTTTAGGAAAGCTCTTGGGATTCATAGTCTCACAGAGGGGAATTGAAGTTGACCCCACCAAAGTCAAAGCAATCATGGAGATTCCTCCCCCACAGAATCTACATCAACTATGAGGACTCCAAGGAAAAATTCAGTCTATTTGACGTTTCATATCTCAACTAGCAGATAAATGTCACCATTTCAATTAGCTGCTTAGAAAGATGTCTAGTTCAAATGGACCTAGGAATGTCAAGATTCTTTCACCAAGTTGAAAGAATATTTATCAACTTCATTAGTACTAATGTCACCTATTCAGATAAGCCTATGCTTCTTTATACATCAACTACATAACATGTCATATGGGCATTGCTTTACAAACACAATGATAAAGGGCAAGAAAAATAATCATATTATCTTAGTAGAACTCTTATAGCTCATGAAATCCAATATTCATAGGTTGAAAAAGTATGTTTGGTAATAGCATTCACATTTCACAAGTTGTGTCACTACTTGCTCAATCATACAACTAAACTCATTTCTAAAGTAGATCCTCTTAAGTATCTACTATCAAGACATGTTCTAACAAGCTGAATGTCTAGTTGGGTCATTCTCTTTGTGATTTGATATTGAATTTTTCAATCAAAAAGAGATCAAAGGGAAAACTCTCATAGATCAACTTGTCACCGTAACACCTTTACCAGGATAAAAACCGCTTCATTTTGAATTCTCAAACAAAGACCTATTGTATGTGGACGCAATTCCTTCATGGACTTTTTTTTGATGGCTCTTGCAACATTCATGGGTCAAGGAACTAGTATTTTATTATTACACACACTAGATGGTGATGTTATCCCAAAGTCTTATTCGCATTGGTTTCCCTTGCATAAACAACATCGCTGAATATGAAGCCCTTATATAGGTCTAAAATTTTTATATCTTGGTGGCTCAAAGAATTAATAGTTTATGGGGATTCTCTTTTGATCATTAAGCAAGTCAATGGTGAATATCAAGTTAAGGATGAAAAATTGTTCCTTACAAATGCATGGTCGATAGTCTCAAAGGTTACTTTTCAACTCATCACCTTCAAACAAGTTCCATCATCTATAGAATAAAAATCATATTATGTCATGGCTACTATTACATCCTTCTTGGATTTGATATTAATCAAATGCACATTGAGTTTCTCATTGAACATATTTTGGTGCCCACATACGATTTTTGGAGTCAACCATGGTATGTGAGATAGTTGGTCTAAAAATCCTTGGTACCATGACATATACACCTTTATCCAAGATAAAACCTACCCTCAAAATATGAATTCTTAAAAAAGAGCCTTAGCACAACGTGCTTCTGCACTACACCATCCTCACTGACACCTATATAAAAGAGGCTATGATGGGACTCTCTTAAGATGTCTCAATCAAGATGAAGCTAACCAAACACTAGTCAAAGTACATGTAGGTATTTGTGGTGCACACACAAATGACATGGTCTTAGCCAAAAATATCTTTGCGTGGGTTATTATTGGCCCACTATGGAGTTTGATGCATGCAACTTTGTCAAGAAGTTCCAAGCATGCAAAGACATGGTAATATTATTCATGTGACCCTCAAGCCCTTCAACCTATCACCTCACTGGCCTTTTTTTCGATGGGGATCGACTTAGTAGGAAAAATAAATCCCACATCTTTCGATGGTCATACCTTCATAATCACTGCAACTGAATATTTTACCAAGTGGATAGAGGTCATGCCTTTAACCTATGTCACTAGGTCAAATATATCCAAGTTTATCTTTAACCATATCATATGCCGCTTTGGGATCCCTACCTCCTTGTCATGTGACAATGGTACATCATCTTTAAAAATAAAAATGTCAAAGAGTTAGCCAAAAGGTTTCATATCCAACTCAAGTGGGAAACTCCATACTACCCTAGTGTAATGGCCAAGCCGAAGCATCTAATAAAATGATCAAATCAATATTGGAAAATATTATTGATAAGCATGGTTGAAATTGGCATACACAACTATATCCCGCCCTCTTGGGCCTATCAAACCTCATTTATCATACCCCCAACTAGAGCCACTCCCTTCTCCCTTGTATATGGATATAAAGTTGTATTACCCATAGAAGTTGAGCTCCCATCCCTTTGCATATCATTACAACACCTAGTTCATGAAGATGATTACAAAAAGTGCGTGCCCTTGTAGAACTAGAACTCTTAGATGAGAAGTGGGTTCATGCCTTGGATCATTTAAAAGTGTATCAAAATCGACTCCACCATAACTACAACAAATGAATCAAACCAAGAGAGTTTGAAATGGTGATCTTGTACTCAAGGAGAATAAAAAGAATACAACCAAGGAGCATGAAAAACAAGGAAAATTTGAACCTAATTGGTTGGGACCTTACATTATTACTGCTAAATTTGGGTCCGTGCATACAAGCTATCCTCTAAAGATGGAAAAGAGCTCAAAGAACCCATGAATGTGGTTCATTTGAAGAAGTTATATTCCTGAATCCTTTATGAGTATACCTCATGTTGGGGCATATCGACACAACCACTTGTTTTGTACCTTCATTTTTTTTTTGCTTACTTCATCATTCCAAACCATTTTTGTCGTGTGTTCCTTATAGTTAGGATGTGTATCTCGTGTTACAACCAACCATGTTCAACCACATCCATCATATTCCATCCTTGGTCTCAATGAGCTTATTCATTTTGTACAATGCTTGGTATGGTCTAAGGCCACCTTGTCTTTCTCATTGGCATTTGTATATTTCAAAAATACAAAAAAACATTTTAAAAATCAAAAAAAATTAAAAAATCCAAAAAAACTCAAAACTCAAATTCAAAAATAAAAAAATTAAAAAATCAAAAAAATCATTCAAATAATCAAAACAAAATTTCAAAAAAAAAATAAAAAATACAAAAACATCAAAATCCCAACAAATCAACACAACTCAACAAAATCAAAACTTTTAACTCCTATCCTAGTGATCATTCCAACCATCTTACGATTATCACAACAAATCATCTTACCCCTTGCATGTATCCTTCTTGGGGAAAGTCAAATCAATCATCTCCCTCATATGCATCCTCACTTGGGGAAATCTTTGGCTCTCATTTCTCCCTTGCATGTTAGTATCCTTTTGGGGGAAATGACCCTTTTCAATCTTAGATCAATCTTCAATGTGGATCAAAAAAGAGTGTCATGAGGATTTTCTTAACTCCACTCTTTCAGTTTGATCCAATCCCCTTGCATGTCAAGTATCCTTGCTTGGGGCATTTAAATTCTTAATTATCACTATGGAACACATTAGGGGCATAATTAATTGTCTTTATTTAGTTGTGTTGCATTTTTGTTATTATTTCTTGACCAATTACAAGTATTTCATTATCATTTTGGTTCATTTATAGCCATGGTGCATAATTTTACTATGTATATTGGGTTTTTTTATTTTATTTTGTTTTGTTTTAGACCAATTACAATATTATGTTCCCATCTTGGTTCATTTATAGCCATGGTGCATACATCTACTGTGTATATTGGTTTTTTTACTTTTTTTTTTGTGTGTGTTTTTTACACACATAATGGGTTAAACATCATGATTATTTAATAATCATGGTGAAAACTCTATTGTGCAACAACAAAATAAGGTTTTCTAACTTTCACTATCTAAATGGAAGCTCATGCTTATGAGAAAAATCCCTCCCATCATCCTTCTACTCCTTAAATCATATTTGCCTTTTCCTTCTTCCTATCAAGTGGTTTGTCCACCACTTTGTTGCATCACCCATCCGCTTGAGGGGCATTCCCTTAGCATCCATACTTGTTGGGGCATCCAAATGCTTCATCGGGGCATATCAAGTAAGTCCACCATGTTTCCCTATCATCCGCTCATTGATCTACATGTGTCTACTATCTTTAAAATGTTATTACTTCGTAATAACACTTTAAAGAGGGGAAAATGTAGACACCCTAAAAATACATACCTATTTCTAGTCATTCCTAATTATCCCTATCCTTTACATAATATGCCAAAATCAACTCTTAATGCATTCTAGATTTAATCGCTATTTCATATTCCATTAGAAGTCACCCTCCACATCCCTTTAGAATTAATTTAATTAATTTTATCACCCTTAAACTGGAACAATATTCATGTACAACCACCTTCTCAAATAAAATCAAAATCCAACCAAATATTCATTTCCTCTTAAATGAATATTCAAATCATCTAATCCGCACAAACCAAATAAACTTGATAATTCAAGAAAATGCATTCATGATCTTGTAACTCATTCAAACCTTGATCCAGAATCCATGGTCTCTTTTTCAGCCATAAATACGAGGCTCAATCCTTTGCAATTAATCCTTGGAAGCTTTAAGCATTTGCAACAAAACCTTGCTCATTTGTCATTTGAATTTACATACCAAAAGGTTGTCCTCGTGATCACTCATTTTCTCATAGTATTCCTCTTCCATTTGGAGACAAGATTGGAGCATCCACAATCAAACTATCCCAAGAGATCCAATAAGTGTAGTAACACTTCAACTATTTCATCTTTAGGTTGTAAGAAGACTCAAAGGAAGGTTTGCATTTTGTAATTGCTTATTTATTCTTAGCTTTCAGTTTTACTTGTTTAAAGGCACAGATAGGGATTGATCACCTCCAGTCCTTTGACATTTCAACAACTCTAAATCTCCGAGTAAAACAAGAATCGAAGTTCCTCCTTTTGTAAAATGAATAGGTGTATTCCTTCCACGTCTTGCATCTCTTTACTTTACTTTTTGCAAGTTCAACTTGATAAAAGTCACAAACGTAATTTATATTTGAGTTACAATTCAATTTATACTATGGACATTGGATACACTTTGTGTTTTTCATCATGGAGCATGCCAACACCATCACAATAGACGAAAACTATCAAGTAAAGATGAAGTGTGTGTGCACATTCATGTATGTTTTCCCTTTTTCAATTACACACTTAAAGGGAGGACAAATGTTGACACTCAAATTTGTTAATTTATCCTTTTGCAATGACAAGTTTGGCTCTGTTTCATTGTTAAGACAAATTGCTCACATTTTAAGCTCAATCAATGCATCTTGTTATCTCTCACTTGACTTGCTCATCTCTACACTATGCTTTGTTGTTCATCCAAGAAATATTAATTAGAAGTAGTAATTCAACCGTAGGCATCATTCTTCGACATCATATTTTATCTCACTATTTACCTAGGCTAAGTTGTATAGTTTTGGTCCACATTGGACTATGATTTTTCCCACTTTTATCCAATGAATTTATTTTCAATTTGATTATCTTATATGTGTTGTTTCATCTTCTTAGGTTAAACCTTGACATGAAATTTCACCTATGAAAGCCTGTATAAGCAAGTCAATATCACTTTATAACTCACTTGACACTTTCACAAGCTCCTATTGTAAATATCAACATGAAAGCACCCAACGATCTCCTAACTATTCTTCAAGCAGTTGCACATCATTTAAAGAAGCCATTACATTGGGTTTGAAGCACTCAACTAGGTCAAAGATTCTAGTTTCCTCCATTTGCAAACATGCAAAGGCCCTAGGTCCATTTCTTAGCAAGAGAAAAGTTACTCCAAGTATTTTCAAAGGTATTCAAGGACAAACAAGTTAAGTATAATAGTTGAAGTATGCCACATCACACCGCTACCACATTGGATACATTATTTATTCTATATTTATCCTTCTATATATGTGTTAAGAGACATAAAGACACACATAGGAGGTTGGATTAGATTACACTCACACTTACACACAACACTAGGATAACTACACGAGGCTCACTTACACTTGAGGGGATGTAGTACAACACTTGGATTAGTTTATTAGGAGTTAAATACCAAAGGTAGTCTAGCCTCACCCACACACTTCGATTTATCCTTTTATCATGTAATGCTTTGATAAAAGGGTATTGTAAGTATCTATAATTTCCATTTGTTGCAGGTCATTACAGGTTGCGTGAGGTAGAATGACATACAATGATGAATATTTATAGATAAGAGGATGACACAAAAGTTACTGTAATCGTGTTGCAAGAAGTCCAAGACCGTACAAAAAGAAGATAGAATTGACAGATGAGGGTAGGACCATACGGTCTTGGAAAAGATATTTTCTAGCTATAATATTAGAAATGAACCATCTTTAGGTTTATAACAACTTGTTTACCCAATATGCACATTCAGTTCTCCTCGATTCCATTATGTAAAGCTAAGTATTCATTTGCTCTTGTGTTTTTGAGCCATCATTATATTGTTGTTGCAAATATTAATGTGTTATTTTGACTATGCATGGTTAATTGTAAATTAATTAATTTTGAATAATCCTATATATACATACATACATACATACATACATACATATGATGTAAACATTTAGATTATGGTGAATTGTCAAGTTTCTTTTAAAATATATTGACCTATAACTCGACACAAGACAAGCTCGTAGGTCTTTAGAAACCTTTGTGTCCGGGCTTGTCCCTAGGGCTACTGGACATGTCCTTTGGACCCATACACCTAGTCTCGATATTAGGATATGATTTGAATGTCTCTAGAGGTTTTATTTATAGGTTTGTTGATGGGTTATGAATGTGTTTGAGATATGTCTTATCCTTTCTTGAAATCCTATATTTTGTGTTTGGTACCTAAAAAGAGCTTAACAATCTCTTGGTTGTAGTGCCTTAACATGCCCCTATTGATGTGATGAATATTATGATAAAATACAACTACTCGAAACAAAATCAAGGCACACCTAGTTCTCCCGACCCTATGATGGGACATGTGTGATATAAAATAAACAATAAAGATGGATCCCTTGGTCCAACCCTCACACATGGCATAATGCACTTGATACTTTAGATTTTTCTCATGGTGGATCCAAGCTACCAATGTAGATGACTTAATATTGTAGTAGCTTACTATTGTGATGGATGCTCTAAAGAATAGAATAATTCAATGTTTTATCTTGAAATTTTTAGAGTACTAGAGTAGAGGATCCCTAGATGATGCTAATAACTTAGGGTGGATGTGTATTTATATGTGACCATTTATATGATTTCCGCTCAACTAACCCAAAAGTATTTGTAATGTCCCCTTTTCCAAACTAGTTCATTTTGGAGACTTTGAGCCCATTCCTCTTCTTGGGGCAAGAAGGAAGAGCCAAAGGAAAGTGATTTTCATATTTTTCAGTTATTTTCATGAGCATTTGCATTCTTCTTTGATATTTTTTCTACACGAGTCAGGTTGGATGGGTCAGGAAGGTGAAAATCTATAGGTATAATAAAAGGTAAACATCCTTATGAGGTCAGTTATAGTTAGAGATCCCCTAATTGATTTTGATGCAACAAAGGGGTATAAAAGAGGGTTCACCTAGCTCATTTGGGCATCATGAACTTGTCAAAAATATACTTTGTATGGTTTTTGGGTTGATTGCTCAAATACTTCCACTTAAGGGAAAAATTCATTTGGTGTGGTTAACAAGGAGAATAAAGCCCTTCCTTTCTTGATTGAAGAACAAAAACTCTTCAATTTTTGGTTTCCAAGAGCTTCAAAGAAGGTTGATATTGCAGATTTCAGCTAGGGGTTGATTGGAGAAGAGTTGTTAAGGTTTAATTTTCATTTTGATGCCCTCTCTTAGGGAGAAAAAATACTTGGAGGAGGATTTGTGCGCATTCTAGGGTACATCTTGGAATTTGGAGTTAATACTTGTATTATCCATAGTTTTAGAGGCCGATTTCACGCTTTCATGATATTTTTGTGTCTTGGAATCTCCATTTCTAGCCATTATTGTGAGTTGTATTTCTGTTGTCATTAATTTAATTACAGTTGTATAGAACTTCATAATTTGCATATATTTTGGAGTACTTTTGCTTGGTGTTTATTCCATTGGTTGAGTATAATATTTAGGAGAATTTATACATCCATTTTCAGCTTGTTTGGAGGTGTTTGATGCCCTAAAAGTGAAAATACAGTTTGTTGCTAGGGTTTATAATATTTTTAGATTGGTTGTCCTAAAAATTAGATTACTCTCAATTGGGATTGGTGTTATTTCTTTATTTTTCAGTTTCAGCCCTAAAAGGGGTATTATAAAGGTATCAGAGCATCAGTCCTCCCAACATGGAGGGTTTCGTTTAGATGGAGTAGATAAATGGTGAATACACATTTTATTGATGTTAGGGTTGAGAGGTTTTCTCTAGGGCAAGAAAGATTAACGAATAAGATGGCACACTTGATCCATGCCATGCAAAACCTGAATGGTAAAGGAAGCTCTTAAAGGGCAAGCAATAATATTCAGCCACAAAGAATTGTGAGTGGTTATTCATCTAGGTCATTCTAGCCTACCTTCCACCTAATAAAGGAAGTCATTATAGTGGTTGAAACATGACATTTAATGGTCACAACATTGTAGATGACTATGAGTAGTATATGGATATTTCAAAGAAGATTCGTAGGGTTGAAGAAAGGTAGAGTGGGAATTTTACCAAGGTCTAAACCTCGAGCCATGCCCAAGGAAAATAGGAAATATGTTCCAACCCTAAAGGGAAATAATTCATCCATTATGATTAAGAAAGAAGAAGAACACTCGAAGTTATCGGGCATTGAGAGGGAGTAGCTTGTGGAAGCCCTAA
Organism: Taxus wallichiana var. yunnanensis; assembly: GCA_018340775.1. Taxonomy (NCBI): domain Eukaryota; kingdom Viridiplantae; phylum Streptophyta; class Pinopsida; order Cupressales; family Taxaceae; genus Taxus; species Taxus wallichiana. The sequence continues at coordinate 447,598,810 of CM031237.1, read as the reverse complement.
AAGTACCTACCACTCTTCCTAGGGATGAATCATTGATTGATTTTCAAGACAAAAGTGTGAAGGGACATGTGTTTGATGAAGAAACCATGGAGCATGAGCCCCAAAAAGAAGGGAAACATGATGCACCAAATTATGGAGGGATTTTTGGTTGAAGCCCAGCCTTTGGGTGTTAATGAGAATACTTAGCTTGCTAGATTTTTCAAAACAACAACTCATAAAACACAAGTTGATGGTGTTCATGACTTTGACAAAAACCACGAAGAGGCTCCATGCATGTGCCAACAAAATAGGGACGAAGTCGAGGTGGGAAGAGCTACGCTAGATGAATGTGAAGAGATCTCAAACAAGCTTTATTTGGAAAAAGAAGATGAACAAGTTGAGGACAACCCAAGGTATGATTGTGAAAATCACATTTTAAATTTTTGGTCTCCTCCTATGTCATTGTCATACTTGTGTCATAATGGGTAGCTTATAGAAAAGAATGAGCATATGTCAAGATTAATGCTTCATCGTATAATTGGCGGTCATCGTGGACAACATAGTGGAAACGATGATAAAGTGAAGAACACTCTAAGTGGCAAAGGGACATAGATTCTTTGAGTTACAAAAAAGATGAAGTCCTCAATGGGTTCCATGTTACTATGGCTAGTGAGTGCTTCATTTCGTACATATGGTTAGATTTTTTTATGAAAAATCATATGGAGTTTATTGTGTATTCAAACTCCTTGTGAAGGATGAGATTCTACAAGATGGCCTCATCATCCCTTACACCAAGAGATTCCAACAACTCAATCTCACCTTGGGTAAACACATGGTAAGTGGTGATTTCTATGTGAATTGTAATGAAGATATGGTTTTGGTACTTGGAGTGTCATGAATACACTCTTTGGGTAAATTTACCTAAGACTACCAAACCATAGAGTTGAGGTTCAAGCTTGATGGCCAAGAGGTTGTGCTTCCGAGAATGAAAAATTGGATTCCTCGAGTTGCTATAACCAAGAGGAGGGGAAGATCTTATGGAAGGAGAAACATATGGGCAGCACATAATGAGGTAAAACCTACAATTTTATTTTCAAAACAATAATCATATTATAAGGATTTTGAATTCCTAATTGATAAGAAATCTTTTGGAGGGAGACCTCCAACAAAAGTAGAGGTTGAGTTCATAAATTTTGTGTTTGAAATTGAGTGGGATGGTATATATCTTGTTTCGAGCATTATAACTCATACGAGATTTGAAGGTCTTATTGGAAGTAGTCGGAGTCTTGATTTGTGGGATTTCAAGGATGTTGTCATGAGTGTTTGTGTTGTTGTCATAAATATTTCCACCCCATTTCCATGTTGTCGTTAGTTGTAGGATAATTTCCATCCAATTTCATCTTGATTCCAAGGAAGGAAATGCATGGATACAACTTGTGTTTGGAACAACATGGTTGGATTTTTGGGATTCCATCACTTGAAAAAAATCATGAGGAAAATACAAGCTACGGAAGGGAGTTGACTTCCATACCTATGAGGCATGAAGAAATAATATTAGGAGTTCTTGTTTCTTTTAATGTGTTTTTTCTTTGTGTAGGTACAAGAATAAAGAAGAAAGAGTACTGAATATGTTATCCACCCAAGCATATGGAAAAGAGTTTAGGACTGCAACAAAATATGAATATGTCATAATGGAGGATGACAAGTCTGTGAATTCAAAAGGTTTCATTTACATAGAAATAGAGTCCCTTCAACACTTTGATTGGGAGTGATACATAAAGGCTTATAGGAAGGTAAAACCTACCTAGGATAGTGGGAATAGGGTAGCCTAGACCACCTTGTGGGAAGCCAAGGATGCCATTACAACAAGGTAACTCTAGGTGTTTGAATTTGGATCAATTTTGTATGATGCTCGAGTTTGCCTTTCTAAGTTTACGTCGAGTGAAACATGCAACCAAGAGTTGGGGAATGAAGTGTTATCTACCCCAAGTGAGAAAGGAAGTGTTTTTGTGGTATCCATGAGCCAAAATGCCACCCCCACCTAAATTCGATTGCATTTGTATTTGGGAATATGGAGTATTCTTCCACCTTAGTTGAAAAGGATAAAATGAAGAATGTGGATGCCATATTGGGACATGGATTAGCTTGTCAAGCTGCTATTTATTCATTAATTTATTTCTCTATGACCTGAGATTACGGTAGTTTGGAAGGTTTATTATACAACTGTTTGTGATTTAAAGGAAAAAGTTTGTCTTGTTGTTTTTGAAGTTAAAGATGAAGAGGACTTCAATGAAGAAAGGGGTAGCAGGTGTTTGAGTTTGTTTGGGAAAAAATTCCGTCATTTGAAAGGGACAAGATCTAGATTATGGGAGTACTACAACACAATCCTTCACCTTGGTATGATGACACATGTACATGCAAACTTGCAATTACTTTTGGGCAAGCAATTTTGGGAGAGGAGTAATATAATGTCCCCTTTTCCAAGCTAGTTTGTTTTGGAGACTTGAGTGTGTTTCACTTACCAAGGGTAAGAAGGTAGAGAACAAGGGAAATGATTGTCATATTTTTCAATTATTTTCATGATCATTTGCATTCTTCTTTGATATTTTTCTACACGAGTCGGAGTTGGTTGGGTCAACAATGTGAAAAGCTAAAGGTATAATAAAAATAAAGCATCCCTATGAGGTCATTCATAGTTTGGAGACTCCCTAATTGGTTTATGCATTAGATAGGGGTAATAAAGAGGGTTCACTTGGCTCGTTTAGGCATCATGACTTGTCAAAATATAATTTGTGTCGTTTTTGGTCGATTGCTTGAATCCTTCCATGAAGGGTGAAAATCCTTTAACATGGCCAACAAGGAGGAAGAAACCCTTCCTTGCTTGATTGAAGAACGAAAAATCTTCAATTTGTGGTTTCTAAGAGCTTCAAAGAAGGTTGATATTGTAGATTTAAGCGAGGGTTTGATTGGAGAATAGCTACTAGGGTTTGATTGTCATTTTCAGGCCCTCTCCTAGGGTGGCGACTTGCTTGGAGGAGTTGAGTGCCTTCTAGGGCACATCTTGGCATTTGGAGTTGATATTCATATTCCTCATAATTTTAGAGGTTGATTTCACACTTTCATGAGATTTTGGGGCTTGGAATCTCCATTTCCAGCCATTATTGTGAGTTGTATTTCTGTTGTCATTAATTTAATTACAATTGTATAGAACTTCATAATTTGCATATATTTTGGAGTACTTTTGCTTGGTGTTTATTCCATTGGTTGAGTATAATATTTAGGAGAATTTATACATCCATTTTCAACTTGTTTGGAGGGTGTTTGATGCCCTAAAAGTGCAAATACAGTTCGTTGCTAGGGTTTCTAATATTTTCAAATTTGTTGTCATAAAAATTAGATTACTCTCAATTGGGATTGGTGTTATTTCTCTATTTTTAGTTTCAACCCTAAAAGGGATATTACATTATCACCTAGGCCAACAAAGTTAAATTACTCTCTTGAAAAACTAACTATTAGAACCGTAGGGCACAAGTTCATAGGGGTTGGATTGTTTGTGGATGAACCGATTTTGGACCTACAAACTCGTCCCAAAGTGTGAGAGGAATTAGTTTTGAGATGAGTGGAAGTCTACATAGACGCGTTTTGTAGAATGTGTAGTGATTCTTGAAGAGACGTACAAGAGAATAATTATTGTTTAGTGAGATTAGAATACACGATAGAGTATGAGGTGCCTTAAGTTGGTCATCTATGTGTAAATGGGATACATGTTAGAATAAGTGCCAAATACTTCATCACAAGGGTTTAAACAAGATTTTGGGTACTACAATACTCTATATATTTTCATACTAGAATGAATGCTTGATGGGATGTTAATGCTTCAAATTTTATTAAATTCTTAAATCTATGTTTTATTGCTTGAATTAATTGTTTGTTTTCATCCACTTCCTTGTTTAAAATGCACATATATACATTCGTATTTATAGATTTCTCAAACTCTATTAACATGCAAATCGACACAAAAAGAACAAAGAGGAACCCACAAACCTAGAGGATGTAAAGGAGGGCTAAAAGGGTCCACACGATACATACCTCCAAAACCGTGGCTTACATTTTTAGGAGTCCAAGAACCCCACACTTGCGTTTAGGGGACTCAAAAATATACATTCATGATTATGGGGAGACCAACATATACAAAGGAGGACAAAGAGAAGAGATGTACAAAGAGGGAGAGAGAAAAGAAAGGGCCACATACAACAAGCAATCAACCTAGAGTCAGACAATCATGGTTATGTGGAGACCAACATATTCAAAGGATGAGAGAAGAGAAAAAGAGGGAGAAAGAGAAGAAGGGGTCACATACGAAAACAAGTGTTAAAACATTGACAAAAATACCAACACGTGGACAAATAAGCAATAATGACACAAATACTTTAGAATAATGTTAATGTAAATTTATGACTAATAAATGCTCCCAAAATTTAATGTCTACGTGGATTTATTTGACAATGAATGAATGAATGAAGATTTTAGAGTTGTAGAGACGCAATTCCAATGAATGAGGAATTTAGAGTCGTAGAAGTAATTTTAAGGTGCATTGAAGAGGTATTTTGGGATTACGAGGACACAAAGAGGAGAGGGGAAGCCCAAACAATTAATGTTGTAGTAAAACATGTATTTTGAGGCCCAATTGAACGAGATTTTTGTTTGGGTTATGAAGCCACAAAGGAGGAAATGAGAAGGTCAAGCAAGCAAACATACTAATCTTGTAACCAACCGACCATTATGTTGGTAGGAGGGCCACTTTCATTGTGGCCTAATGATCATAATATATTGGGATTTATAAGTTATTGCGAGCCAAAGTCACCAACTAATGTGGGATTATTTTTTTGAATGAATGAGGATTTTAGAGTTGTAGACGCACTAAACATTTATATCTATTTTGAGATTACGAAGACACAACATGGAAAAGGGAAGGTGAAACAAACAAACATACTCGTTGCTGACAACCAATCAACCATTACATTTGATCGAATTTACATAGAAAAGTCAAAAGTAAAATTACCTCAAAATACATGTCTTATTACCTATAAATGACATATTATACATCTTGGAATTGCTTCAATGACTTAAAAAATTGTCCTTCATTCAAACCCTCACTCGTTAAGAATGGTCACATGCCACAATGGGTGCAAGGGTGTGGCACAATGGTGGGGCTTGAGTGTTCGCCAACCACCAACCCATGTTCTAATCGCCCATACCGACTAGGAGGATTTGCCTTGCATTAATACGCCCTGCATCTACATAGTTGGCGGGGAGGATTCGCCCTGCATCTACACAGTTGGCGGGGAGGATTCGCCCTACATTAGCATGCCTTACATTTTTCATGATTCGTGGTACAAAACTCCTATAATATTAAAAAACCCCCAAAAAAAAAAGAAAAACTAAAAAAAAAACAATGGTCGCATGCGAGGTTACTCTCAACAAATCCCGCCAATTGCACTTGCATAAAAGTATTAAAGATAGGATGATTTATATTTTCCACCATTGAAAGGTCTGGATTTTTATTTGTTTTCTTTTCCCTCCATATGAAAGGAATAGCATGACGAAGGCCAAGCCATCTTCGCTCCCAGGATCCTCTTCTATGAGACAGTTTGGGCAGCGATCTATCACATCAAATTTTCTCAATTGCAGTGCGTTTAATGCATTTACATTTTCCATTCAATGTGATTCCTTAGTGGCTTTTAAACCTTGTTTTCAGTGGTCACAATTTTCAATTGTGGGATGCAGGGAAAAGAAAGCAGGCGGAACTTCATCTTCCCCGGTATCATTGTTGGAGTTTCTGGACAAAAATTAGACAAGCGCTCCCAGAAAACTCTTGAGGTGCAAAACACACATATATGCTTCGAGTTCTATATTCTCTGCAATTGAAATACGGTGGTGAGAGATATTCTTACATTGGGTGCAGGGAAAGTCTTGTGATGATGTTAGTGCTATTCCCAGAGTTTTAGGTAGAGGGACATCCCATGGGCAAACAAACACTTCTACTGGCATTGCACTATCAATGTTTCAACAACTAAATCATTCTTCTAAACACCCACAACAAGAAGTCACGAAGGCCCAAGATGAAGGTGCAACTTCTGTGCACGACCCAACCGGTAAAAGAACTTCATTAAAGAGGAAGAATTTTTCATCACCAGGTATTTTACTTTCCTTTTTCTCTGTAAATTGGCAACCACCCACAATGATATTGAGTTACTCGGATTGGGCTTGGAGTCGACAGGTCCCTTATGGATCTCTGACGGGCAACATACACGGTTAAAAACCTTAAAAAATAGGCCATTTAAATCTGCCAAAACTCAATCAAAACCATCTTAACACGGATCACAATCACTACAATTGACTCCTCCATGTTGCAAATCCCATTCTTTCTTTGGTGGATGGTGGAAAACAGAATGCTAGATGTTAAAATGAGGGTGCTAGCTTAAATTTTTAATTTTCCCCCTTATTTTTAGGCTTTTTATTATCGAGCGACAAGTTTTCTGAGCCAGAATAAGCTGGATTCCACAGGGTTTACCTTTTTCAGGAGTTGACATGTTTTCCCGAGACTCAAAACTATGTGAGACTGTCACGCCCTCTTGGGAAGCGTATTATGAAGCTTAGAATATCATTTTGGTAAGAAGCTCAGTCTTCGACTACCATTCACTGGCGAGTGCCCAATCAAGCACAGAGTACCATTTGGGTAAGATGTAGTGTGTACCGTTCCTTCTTACAACTAACCATGGCCGGCTGGTCCCAGGTTGTAAATTCTTCATTTAAATTCTTTACCAGTTGTCTATGTATGGTAAAGTTCAGGACCTCGCCGTTTCATGTACAAAAATATTGTCCGACCAATCCACAGAGAAAAACCTAATAATCTTGGTTCAGCATGTATGTAGAAGCAATGAACATTGGTGCCAATAGTTTTGCTCCAAAGTCTTCATGCCAAAGCTCTCACAACCAAGACCTTGCACCATTTTATATATTATGCAAATACTTCCATGTGGTACTTCCCACAATCATATTCTGACCTAAATCTCCTAAATTGAGTGTCATATCGTTTCTGAAATTCCTGATGCCAGGAGTCACTGTGCTTTCTTATGTCATTACAGCTTGAGCTCCCAAATTCTATTGCCGAGCTTGTAATTGACATCTAATGCCATTGTGCTTTGTGGAGTTAGTGTCCATGCATTTTTAAATTCAATTTTTTTGCTGCCAGGCTGATTCCAATCTTCTGCCAATTTGTACAATCCAATGCAACATTTACGTGTGGCCTTACAGCCTCTGACCCACGGTGTTCATCACCTATTGGAAGTCTTGGACTTGACCAATTTCACATTATTTTGGTGTAATTATTTAGACAATAAACTGCACAGAATTGAGTATTTGTTCATAGCTTAATAAACTGCTCTGTGCAAAAGTGGTCTAGTCTTTAGTAATCTGTTGCCGTGTAATAGTCTCTACATAGATCTTATGTGCAAATGAGCTCCACCACCACGCAATTACTTTGCCAATTTAAAGTTTTTATCCATATCAACATCGGTTCTTCGCAAATGTTTTCTTTCTACTCCACGGATGGCACTGGCAATTGCCAGTTACAAGTTCCTTCTTGATATGAAATCCAGAATATGTTTCAGTTTGCATAAAGGTGACCCTATGATTAAATCCCGTCTCCTTGACATTTGCACTCACAATGGATTTAGCTACCTCAGCTTGATAAGAAAAATTGCCTTTACGGTATTTAATAATTAATTAATTATTGCTGAAGTTTGTCTCCATGACAGGCACAATGATATTGTTCCCTGCAAAGTGTCATCGATTAATGTCTTCATGCCATGAATTTTCATAATCTATTTTCAACAAGTTAAGCAATGTCTCCACACCAACACCACTAATGCCTGTCTTCTTCGAAAAGTTGAGCAATGTCTCCACACCAACAACACTCATGACATGTTGTGGTCTCAATGAGCTTATTCTAGTATGTAACTATTATCCAAAATTCCCCCCCCCCCCCCAAGGTAATTTTGATAACATGCATCAGATTGTCAGTCCCGAGCAAGTAGAATGATTCAAGGCCCGAAATCATGTTTTGAAGGTCCCCTCGGTTTCTTTCTAACCCTCATGTCCAAGAAGAAAACCCAACATTTTAAAAGTATGTGAAAAAGTTGTAAAGAGCCGGGCTTGGGGCAGAAAAATGAAGAAATCGGCTAAGTCCCGATCCAGGCGGTCCTTGGGACAGTTGGGACGTCGGAACACGAATCGGCCGAAAAGCCGCCAGTGGTCGCACATCGGGATAGTTGGGACATTGGGACGCGCGGGGTGCGAAAAGCCGAACCGGCCGAAAAATTGAAGAAAATTGCATAAGTCTTGTTTCGCAGAGTCTGGGACATCCGGGCCAAAAGTACGCGAAGGACGCGGATCGGGCCGGGTTTAGCGTAAGTCACCCATTTCGGGCGGTTCGGAGAGATTTGTCCCGTGCATCGGGACAGTTGGGACAAAAGTACGCGGAGGACGTGAACCGGCCGAAACAAGGGACTTTCGTTTGGGACATCCAGGCCAAAAGTACGCACGGACGCGAAAAGCCGAAGGAGCCGAGAGCGAATGGGATCTTGCCACGTGTCTTCGCCGCAAAGAGGACAAGGAAGCCCGAATCGGGCGGTTCGGAGAAATTTGTCCCAGGCAGTTTGGGACATCCGGGCCAAAAGTACGCGTGGGACGCGAAAAGCCGGAGACCCGCGGACGAATCAGAACGTGCCACGTGTCCTAAGGGGAAGGCGAGTTCGGAGCTCGGGGAGAGTTTTGGAAACTTAACAAAGTTTTGGCCAAAAAACTAAAAGGTAAAGGTTTTCCCCGCGTCCTGTCGACGAACCAAACGATGCCACGTGTCCCAAGTGGCGGGGCGCGGGGAAAATGAATTTTTTCCAAAGTGCAAGAAAAGTCAAAATTTTCAAGGGAAACCCGCGGGAGGCGGAGGAGAGAGAATTGCTCATCCAATCAGATCCCGACACGTGTCATCCAGTGGCGAGAGCGGAAAAAATTCAAAATCCGTTTTGCCTATTTTTGCCCTAAAATCTTGATTGCCATAACTTTCGATTGAGCTCGGATTTTCACGTTCTTTATATCAATGGAAAGTTGGTGAAATTCTCTCGCACGATTCCGGGGTCAATCTTGCATTTTGGTTTAGTTTGAGAGAGAAAATCAAGAAACGTCTCGATGTGTGGTAATGGCGAATCGAGCGGCGTTTCAACAACCGGCTTTTAATGCACATGGGTCGCATTCTTCTTCAACATGGCCAAAGCGACGTTTCAACAACCATTTTAATGCATATGGGTCGCATTCTTCTTGACAAAGATGGCGAATCGACGTTTCAACCACCGGTTTTAATGAAGAATGCGTTTTGGTCAATGGTTGGACGGCTCCCACATTTTTATACGTTTTCTCTCTCGTGGGCTCGACCCATGCATTGTAAATAGCGATTTGGCTCATTTTAAAAAAAGTGGTTCATCTTTTCGGCTCTCGCCCTCCCTTCTTTTCTTCTCCGTGGTTGAAAATGGAGTTCGAACCTCCTCCTTTTCTCTCGTAATGGCGTTTTTGCCTTTTACCATTAAAATGATGTTTAAATGCAAACTTCAAGCAACTAAACGTGTTTTGTGATGCATCCGTCCATCCTTGCTCGTTTTTGCTTGTTTCCTTCTTGCTCTCTCTCATTGCAGGTATTTGTGCACGTTTGAATGTTCATTGCAGGTTTGGAGCTGTGTTCATGGAGTTTTGGGACATTTTTACGTGTGAAATCTATCCTTGGGCCTGTGATGCGTCTGTCCATCCTTCCCATTGCTCACCTCTCCTTGTTCCATGGTAGTTTTGATAGATGTTCAACATTCTCCTTCTCTGGTGTATCACCGTTTTAGTGTAGGCTCTGCTGTTTTTTCCCTTTTCTCTCTCTCTGTCTCCTTGGCATGGTTAGATTAGGTTTAGATTAGCTTGCCTGCACTGGAATAGCTTGTGGCAGGTAGTTTAGGAGCAAGAACCAGCCTTCTCTGGAGATTCCTTTCTCATTCTTGCAAGTCCCACACTTGGAGAGAGGATTCAATGTTGTGCAATCACACTAGATGCTAGAGTGATCAAACTAGAAATCTGATCAACATCCAGGGGTGCTGTGATTTTGCATCAACAAGTAACATTGTAAAATGGTGCTTATGTGCAATGGTACTACACCCATAAGCCCGACTTTACTTCAGTCTTTATCTATTGGTAGTAAACATTCTGCATTTTCGGGTGAGGATCATAAACAAATAGCCATTGTGATATTCTCTTTCTCGATATAACAATTAAAACACCTTGTTTATTTTTTAAATCTTTTAGTAAAGATTCTAAAAAAGTAGCCACAGTGATATTCACTTTCTGCTACGGTGGTTAAAACAACTTGCTGGCGGTAGATAAAAGAGTGACAGTTTATTTTTTAAATCATGGCTTTCTTGTTGACCAACCTACCAAGGGAACAACCACAGATATATGACAAGCTCTTGTTGGCCACCACCGAGCCAAAGTTTAGAATACCCTCTAAACACAACACAAAAATTAAACACACAACAATATCAAATGCATGAAAACAGCATAAGACTTACAATTTTCTCGAGAAAATGAACACACTCGAAAATAGAGTAAGGCACATAATTTTCTCACAAAATGAGAATACCGAGGAAGAATTACAATGGTAAAATATTCATGAAAATTAAGTTGGTGGAATAACTGATATAACTACTACACTCAGTCAAATTCGCAGAAAGAAGCTGCCCGTCTTATAGCTGCAGAATATCAATCAAAGATATGTTGATGGAGGTGGATAAAAGAGCCAAAACAACAAATATGTGCTCAATAAAATTGTCCCAAGGTGAAAGTTTGGTAATCTTTTTCATGGGTCAAGTCAAATCACAGCCTTTGCTTCAACTGTCAAAACCTCCTTAAATATTTGCCATAACTTCAAAAAGGAGGCAATCTCTCATAATTAAGGTTTCCTTTCCCATAAATTGGTTTTTCTAACGTCAACTTGTGGTTTACCGACATACTATATGTATTTGAGTGTTGTGTATACATACATATTTGTAAGTATGCATTGTTAAGGTCCCTATTAACAAGTTGTCAGCGAGTACTTTGTTGATGGTTAGGTTGTGAAGCATATTTTGCTAAACCTAAGTAGCCGATCTAGGTAATCTTGGTATAGGTATGAGTACGTTGTTTGGGTATTGCCGAACCTCCCATATCCTGGTATCTTACTCTACCATTGAGTGAGTTACATTCATGTTTCCTTTTATCTTATCTTCATTTCAGCTTCACCATCACCACATTTTGGTGAACCCGACGTGAATCTTACTCCATTGTTGATTGAGTCATATCTACATTCATCTTCATCTCCTATTTCATCTTCTATAATATCTTTTTCGTACTATCTTATTTCCTTCAAACTCCTAAGCTTTATCGTAGCCTTCTTATCGCTTTTATTAATTTCTTCTTCTCTCTTACTCAGCATACAATCATTTATGATCATGTCACCTCTTAGGGTTTTTCTAGGGAGCCTTAACCCCTTCAGATTTTTCATAGGTTGCTCTTTTCTCCTTCCCGTGCTTACCATTGAAGGGAATCATTGAAAGTGCACTTTCTCAAAATTTCAATCTTAACCTCAACCTCAACCAAGCATCCAATGTAACATTCTGCTGAACCCGACGTGAATCTTACTCCACTGTTGATTGTGTCATATCGACATTCATCTTTATCTTTTATTTCATCTTCTATAACATCTTCCTCTTATCATCTTATTTCCTTCTAACTCCTAAGCTTTATCATAGCCTTCTTATCTCTTATATTAATTCCTTCTTCTCTCTTATTCAGCTCATACTTGCTTATGATCATGTCTCCTCTTAGGTTTTTTCTAGGAGCCTTAACACCTTCCGATTTTACATGGGTTGCTCCTTTCTCCTTCCCGTGCCCACCATTGAAGGGAATCATTGAGGGTACAGTTTCTCACATTTTCAAACTCAACCTCAACCAAGCATCCAATGTAACATGATTACAGATCCACAAGAGGATCTTCACATTTTCGACATATACCTAGATGAAGATCCACAAGAGGATCTTCCCTTTCTCTATTACTCTATCATGGCCGATCCACAAGAGGATCTTCCCATTTCTTATCTTCCCTTTATCATAAACAAATATCTAGAAGAGGACCTTCCCCTTCTTCATCACTTTACCATGACCAAAAATCCACAAGAGGATCTTCCCCTCTTCTCACTTTGCCATGGCCGAAGATCCAAGTGATGCTCTTCCCATCTATAACCCATTCCAACATGAATATACAAACTTTCACCTTGATAATAGTGATGATCTTTCATCTCTAACCCTCCCATCCCCGCTTCATTGAAAAACATTGAGTGTTTAATTCAACAACTTTCAAAATTTGACTCTCAATCTCAACAATCAAACTATCTTGATTGAATCGGTTGCTGTTGACAAACATGATGCAATTCAAAAACACCTAGACAATCCTAAGCGCATTGACTGTACTACTGAAAAACATGATGCAGTTCAGAATAACCTAAACATTCCTTACTGCATTGGCTTGTTTCCTAGAAAACCTGATGCCATTTGATAAAGCCCCTCGTTCTACAACCTGCTTCGCCCATCTTGATTTCCACATCATGGCTGATGCCATACATAACTATGTTGTTCCTGAATCTACATCATCCTACATTATCCTTAATTCCCCAATCCTTGATTTCAGTCAGATTCCTGCATTGCATCACGATATTTGATCAGAAATGCATGGATCTCAACCCTGTCATTACCTACAGTGGCCCATTGTCTCACCTTTTCTCACAATTTGAGGCATCTCCCGATGCCTGTCTTTCTCCTACTTCATCCTTGGGGCATCTTCTAATGCCCATGCTTCTCATGCTTACATCTTGGGGCATTTACCGATGCCCATCTTTATTTCATTTCATGTTTTGAGGCATCTCTTGATGCTTTCATTCACTTTATTTTAATATCAATAATGTCCTACTTGTACCATCCTCTTACTTTTGGGGCATCGTACGATGCCTATTCTCATTCTCCCTCAAGCTTGGCGACATCTTATGATGCCTTCCTTTTCCTACCATCTCACATTTAAACCAAAATCTTAAAACCATTAAATTCAAACAAATCCAACTCCAACATATCTTCCAAGACTTAACACCTACTTTTTGAGAGCATACCCCACCAAGGGTATATTCTCCTTGTGCATTTAGATATGCATGCCATCTCGCATGTCATAACTACTTGCACTTTCCTCATATTACATCTTACCACCTTCTCATCGTCCTCCATCACCACCTTCTCATTGTCTTCCATCACCACCTCTCTTGTACGTAGCTTTTGCTTTCATTTGTTCTTAGTTAAAAATGTTTAACATAATTTTACATTCTCATGTTTGGATTATGATTTTATGTACTAACACGGTACTAACATCTTATGTTTCTTCTTATAGCATCTTTAATATCCTCTGCTTCTTAGCTCTATTGCCCCTTAGCTTTTACCTACTTTCTTATCTATCTCTATATATCCTCCTATGTTACTCTCTTTTTCAAGATTGTTAGCTTTGTTGATTTATTTCTTGATTAGCACTTCATAGTCTACTCCTTTCAGGCCTGTTGGTTCAGGCAATTCTTTTCCTAACTAGCACCTCATAGCCTCCTATTTTTACAGAACACTTAGTTCAGTTGATTCATTTCCCAGCTAACACCTTACAACCTCATATTTTTATAGGATTGTTAGTTCGGTTGATTCATTTCCCGATTAGCACCTCACATCCTTTTATTTTAACAGGTTTGTTACTTTGGTTGATTCATTTTACGAGTAGCACCTCACAACCTTTAATATTGCAGGATTGCTAGTTCAGTCCATTCAGTTCATGACTAACACCTTACAACATACTTTATTTTTATAGGACTGATAGTTCTTTCGATTCATTTCCGACTATCACCTCACAACTTAATATTATTACAAGATTGTTAGTTCGGTTGATTCATTTCCCAACTAACACCTTGCAGCCTATGCTTCATAGCTTTGACACCTTAAAACCGACCCCTTGGTTTTTGAGGCGTCCTAGCGTTTTCACCTTATTTTAATAGGATTGCTAGTTTGGTCTATTCAATTCGACGAACACCCTCACGACAGACTTTATTGTTATAGGATTGGTAGTTGGTCGATTCATTTCCCGACTAGCACCTCACAACTTATTATTTGTACAAGATTGTTAGTTTGATCGATTCATTTCCCGACTAACACCTCGCAACCTCTCGCTTCATATCTTTGACATCTTAATACCTACTCCTTGGTTTTTGACGTGTCCTAGCATTTTCACTTTATTTTTACTTGCGGGATCTTACTTTTATTAACTCTTATAGATGCCTCTTGGCTTTCAGTTTGTGAGTTGCATTGTAAGACCTTAGGGCCTTCCTCATGAACACCCATCTACTATGATTACCTACTTGTTACCTTAGGCTCCCTTTCGTAGCTAGGCTTCCTCTTAGAAAGGAATAACAATGGTTTAGAGCGTAATTTTGTCACCTAGAATCAATTGTGCTTCTTGTAGCTTAACTCTTGCAGTCTATCTACTTGTCTATCATCCACATTTTTAGCCTCTCCGATGATGAAAGTCTCAAATGCTGTCCGTCATTGTATCACTCTATACACCATGATTGGGGAAAACGAAACATAGTTTATTAACTACCCTTTATATACACTCTTCATTATCTACCCTTTATTATACACTCCCAATTGGGCACACCAAGGTCAATTTTGAGAAAACACTCTTTTTAAGGTGCAAGTCTAGGAGTATCTAAGTGTCATGGTTTGTAGGTTCTCCTCTAAGGTGGTAAGGTATAAGCTCTCTAGTGTTAATCATCTTTCATACCCATTTGATCAGCCTTTTGAATCCATATGGAGGAGGAACAAAAAAACCAAAGAAGTTAAAAGCCATGTAATGAAATGAAAAATCAAACAAAATGCAACAAAAAAAAAACAAATTATTACAATCATAAAAGTCAATCACAAACAAAAAAGACATGATATTATTTGTTATTCCCCTTGTCCTGGTTGAAAGCTCAAACTCCATAGTTGGCCTTGTCACAAATCCTAAGGTCCTTTAGGGTGTGGTAGGTTTTTTCGGCTGGGGTAGGAGGCTACATATTTATTATTTATCGCCCTACCTTTTATGCCAGTAATCCTCATAGTAGTCCTATGGCTCCTTAAGTGAGGTCTTGACGAACAAGAAACATGTTGTGGGAAGGTAGGAAACTGTATATTATTTTTACATCTCATAGACTGACACGGTACATCTTTATACTTCACTAGTTCATCTAAACTGAAACCTATACATGTTCGGGTTGTTTTTCTCCTTGATGTTAGAAACTCTTAGTCTTGCCAATTTGATTAGAGTGTCTTGATTCTGGTAAAGAATTTGTTTTTGCCTTGGTGGCGTCGATTTTCTCTCCCTTTTACATTTTATCCCCATGTAAGACGGGTTAGATTCTAAGTTTCTCCCACCTCCTTTACATCCTTTTCTCCATCTCTTTTTAGACATGTTAACATTGTGACATGCATTAGGGTTTAAGGACATTCCCTTATACCATCCCTACTTGAGTATCTTCGCATCTTTGGGCCTTACGATGCTCTCTCTCGATCATTTCCATCTTTCTCATTTGAGTTGTCTCGTTACATTAGGGATATTGAGTGTCACATTTTGACGATTCATTATTTTTGAACTGCCTCGCTAGATCATTTGATTAATTTCCCAACTAACACCTTGTAACATTTCACTAGGTCTCTTAGGCCTAATTTAGTCTTCCCTTTATAAGACTATCCCCACCCGACCTAGCCCTTACTATCTTCTATCTCCTCATTACTTCCGATATAAGAGATGGGTATCCATACCGGTGTTAGTACATGGAGATGGGTATGGGTATGCCATTTTTTAGAAAAATAGGAGACAACAATATACATACATACATACATACATAGGTAAAATTTTGAAAAAACAATATTATAAGCCTAATATAGTCTAAGAAAAGCATTAATAGCTTTGTAAAGTAAAGATATTAGATGTTGACGATATATGTAAGTAAAATTTTGAAATATAGTCTAAGCAAAACATTAATAACGTTGTAAAGCAAAGATATTAGATGTCGAAAGATATGAGTAATTATATTGATGTTTATCTTTGATGTCTCATCATATCTAGGTCAAGAGTACAAAAGATATATTTAACAATTTTTTGAAACGCAAATCTTCGAGACAAGTACCACTCTCCAAGATGAGTACCAATCTCCAAGACACATTTTTTTGGTGGGAGACGAGTCTTTGTGCAACACCGCAAGTTTTCCGCCTAACACCTTTTTGACACTTCTTATCTACCTTAAACTTCAATTGACCATACCATAGCACCCTCCTATGAGCTCTTTCCCATATTTTTATATACCTATTTATTGGCTACTTGATACGCTTGCATTGTTATCCTCTCCTTTTTAATCTCGTATCATTAGGGTTCCCCAATAGATTTGCACTCTCCATGGTCAAGAGAAGAGGTAACATGCGTTCACTTTCACAGAAAGGTAAGTTGAGGTAAGTATATATCATTTGGTTGAGTTCATATTACTATCACTTATTATTATTTCATTTACAATTAGCTATTTTGATTTTGGTGTTACATGTTCTTTTCCTAAAGACCATCTCGTGTTACACTATTATGACACGTGATGATCTCTCGGTTGGGGCATATTATACACCTCATTTTTACTATTTCAAATGATTTCTCTTTGTAGGTTGTTGGCAACTTAATCTTCCCGAGCATGTGCCTTAAGGGGCAGCGTGTTGGGAACAGCGGAGTTGGTAGCGTGCTATCCCGAAATTGAGTTTCATGACAATTTTGGGGCAACTTACTAAATTTTTTTCTTTGGGAAGTTTGGAGTTAGTCTTTTTCTTGAAAAATCCAAAAATTGATCCAAGTTGTGATTTCGCTTTGTTTTTGGGTTTTGCCAACACTTAGACATGATAAATGCAATTTGTTTCCCAGATCCACGAATCCTGAACCCCAAACCGCGAAATACACTAATAGCGTTTTTCGGGACATCGGGACATCAAAGCATTTTAACATGCAAACATGTTAAATCCCTGAACCCCCAAATACACTAATAGTGTTTTTGGGATTTCGGGGTTCGGGACATCGGAGCATCCCTATATCAAAGCATGTTTGATGCTATCCAATTTGCGAATCCCGAAATACAAAGAGCCCTTTGTTTTCGGGTTTCGGGTTTGCATGCACAAAAGCAAGTCATGCCATATATGGTCAAACTCTTGATTCCCAGGTCAATGCATTTAATGCCAAGTAGATTTGACCCTTACATGTGTTACCAACGTGTAATTAATGCAATTTCTAATATAAATTCGGGTTTTTCCATGTCATTTTTTTTTTTTGAGATATTGGTAAAAGGGGTTTTCTTGGCAGGGCTCTACCCTGTTACATCAAGAACAAAAGGGTCTCAAACCCATATATGACAATGAAAGAAATACAAAGCAAAAGAGTCAAAAACCACCAAAGTTGCAGAAGAGAAGCAGCCAAAGACCAGCACAAAAACAACAGAAAAATAGCAAAAAGCCAGAACAGGGGAGCAGGCTAACTATGAAATTTAGAGGATGCCTTCTTCACTTTTGCTACCATCTTGTTCAGATCCTACAACATCTTGTCCTTAGGATCCCCCAACTTCCCTTTATCCAAGCTTTTCCCGCTGACACAAGCTTTCTTCTCAGGCAAAGAGGGGGTCTTGTTGTGCAAGGAGAAAAAAAGATGAGTATGTTGGCCTGCATGACGAGACTGTCCATAAGTAGTTTGTTGAAGGAGGGGATTATAGTCCTTGAGCTTTGTCATTCTGGTTGCCATGCTCTGCCACTGTTGATCATCAAAATTACTTCCATTTTTCTTGTTCTTGAGGCCTTTGATGTTCTCTTTCATAACCCTAAGATCTTTTCTTATCCATTTGAGCACATCCTTATGCAGCTCCATCTCATTGTGAATAAAATTGTCTTTTCTGCCCTGGTTGAGCTTTTCAAGATCTTTACCCATTATTAGGAGGCTTCGAGCTGCAATTTCCTTGTCATTGGTAGTCTGGAGTTGTCTTTGTCCCTCAAGTTCACCAATTTCGCTCTTACCTTTATCCACATGGCTCCTAAGAACCCTATGGGGTATAATCTCCTCCCCATGACATTTTTTTCGTCTGAGGGGCAGGC
This sequence comes from Taxus wallichiana var. yunnanensis, assembly GCA_018340775.1. Classification (NCBI taxonomy): domain Eukaryota; kingdom Viridiplantae; phylum Streptophyta; class Pinopsida; order Cupressales; family Taxaceae; genus Taxus; species Taxus wallichiana. The sequence continues at coordinate 447,580,477 of CM031237.1, read as the reverse complement.
TGAGAGTGGCTTTGACTGGGAGTTTGAATGGTGGAATGACCAATGGAAGGCTTCGGTCCTCTAGTGACCACATGATTGTGCAAAAGCATGATAATAACTTGGTGCAAAGGAAAGATTTTCCTTCCCCATTGAACATCCTTAATAGAGTTTTCCAAAGACAAAAGGATATAGAAAGGGAAGCTTACCAGAGAATTGTGCGTGAAGTGGTTGAGAAACACCAAGTGGTAGTTGTGAACTAGGTGGAATTTGCCCTCCAGAGTCATGCATTTGATGATGATTTTAACGACCTCATCATAGAACTTGGCAAAGGAGTCACAAAGATACCCATCATGTATGGGGACCAGCTATTCCCCAAGCTTGAGAAATTTACATTCCTCTTCCTCTTTATCGCATTTATTCTTGGAGAACTTCAAGCTGCCCACGTTGAATCTAGTGACTAAGGCAATGAGATCCTTAGTAATTTCAATGGTATATCCCCTGATTCGGACCACCCTGTCCTTCCAATTCTTGGCAAAATCAGTGGAGATGCAAGGGTCATACCCATGAATTCGCTCAAGAAAGTTTGTGAAGCCACTAGTTTGAAGGGTAGCTCAGATCTCCTTGTCATCCTTACATTTCTCATTGGGCTTGGGTTCGACTTTGCAGGGATCCCCACCCATTTCTCAACCCTGCTCCTTCTGTCTGACCGCTCTGGAAAAGCTGAAGGTTTTGTGCGAGGAAAGGCAAACCACATCAAGAATAAGATCCCACACGATAATAAGAGGAAAGCTAAAATCCAATAAGTGGGAAAATCTTCTAAAATCAATGTAACTCGAGTGGCACATGCAATCCTTGGGGCAACCGCTTAATGTCATGATTAAACTCCAAGTGCTTAGTGGTGGCATTCTTTCTTGATTTTTGAGAGAATCTCCTTAGATATATCATCCACCTCTATCCATTTCTTAAGGTTAAGTGCTTTCACCCCAAGGTTGGCAAAAAAATCCTCAACATGGTTTCCTTTTCTGAATGTGTGCTGAATTTGAAGACCAATGAAGGTTTGGGATATAAAATTTGCTTCTTTGATGATGTTACTAATGGATCAGCTAGGGGTGTTTTGTGTTAAAGTGGTTCACAATGTTGAGAGAGACCCCTTCCACCCAAAGATGGGAAACTCCCAAGTCCTTGGCCAATTGAATACCCCATAAAGTAGTTAAATCTTCTGCATAGTGATTAGTTTGGGTTCCTATACCTCCAGCATAAGCTGCAATCTGGTTACCCATACTATCTCTAAGAACTCCCCCACCAGTTGTACCAAGATTGCCTTTAGAGTCCCCATCAAAATTGAGTTTGACCCAGCCTGGGGAAGGAAGTAGCCATTTAATATCTTTTCTAGGATTCTTGTCATCCCTCAATGTATGGGCAACATCATTCAAAATATTCCATCTGGTCATAATCCCTGCTTCAATCTCATTTGGGTTTTTGCTTCTTGGGAGGTTTGTGAATGTCAAGGTTTTCTTTGATCACAACAAACATTCTTCTAGTTGTGTGACTTGTTGAGGAGCTGATGCCTTCAAAGATTCTCCTATTTCTTTCTTTCCAAATAGCCCATAAGGCGTGTGGAAAGGACAATGACCAAAGCTTTCTGACGAGGCAGTGTTTGAAAGGAGGTCTCCATTGAATCCAAAAGTCCATCAGAGAGGGAGGGAGAACCCATTTAATCCCAAAATTTTCAAATAAATTGCCCCAAACGTCAACAACAAAAGGGCAATGTAAGAAGAGATGTCTGGCATTTTCCTCATATTTTTGCACATAATGCACCTATTCAGTAACACTTGTCCCCTTTTTGTTAAGTTATCAACTGTTAATACTTTATTCTGAATAGCTAGCCAAAGAAAAAAATTGACTTTAGGTATGAGTTCTTTGATCCATAGCTTACTCCAAGGGAACTCCAGTTCATCATTTCTTGACATAAGATAATATCCCAATCTAACACTGTAAGAACCATCAAAAGAGTCTTCTCAAATGAGCTCATCTTGCTTATCCAAGTTACAAATATGAACACTATGAAGCAAGTCCGAAAATGTTTTTGATTGACAACATCTTCTTCATTCGCTTCATCCTAGGTAAGGATCTTCCACGAGTTTCCATAATTCCTGAAAGAGATGTAATCTCTTACTTTTTCACCATAATTTCTGCTGAGGGGAACTTAAAAGTGCTGCCCAGGATCGGAAAATCTCAGAGGAAAAGAAGAGATCCACTGATCATTCGAAAAAGAAATTTGATTACCAGATCCAAGCTTCCATCTGCAACCTTTGAAAATCAACTTACAACTTTTAATCAAAGAACACCAAAAATAGATCCATTAGGAAGCACATCGCAAGGTAGGAAGCTGGGGTTATTAGAGAGCTCTAGATATTTAACTTTGAGAACATCTGTCCATGGATGGGATTCTTTTAACAGCATCCACCCCATTCTGGCAACGAGGGCTTTATTTATAAGATCAATGTTTTTGATGCCCAAACCACCCTGAGATTTATGTAAACAAACTCTATCCCTGGCCACAAGAGAGTACCTGTTGTGCTCTTCCACTCTTGATCAAGAGGGCACCTTCTGTGCTTTTGACTTCTCTCAATCTTGTCCACGATGATTGAGGGAATTCTGTATAGAGACATTAAGTATATAGGAAGATTTTGCAGCGTGCTCTTAATTAGGAAACATTTGCCCACTTGTGAGAGGACAACAGCCTTCCATCCAACAGGCTTCTTTTAAAACCTATCCAAGAGAGAGTTCCAAACTGCGATATGCATTTTGCCAAAAAAAAGAGGCATTCTTACGTAAGAGGTGGGAAGAATTTTGATGTGACATCCTAAGATTTTAGAGATTTTTGCTGTCTATCCCAAGGAGTGTGTAAAACGATGCAACTCTTATCATAATTTATCAACTGGCCTGAAGCCTCTTCATACATTGTAAGCTAAGATTTTCACCTTTTAGCTTCCAATATCGAGGTAAGAGCCAACAGGATATTATTGTGAACAAACTGCTGATGTGAAACAGTAAGGTCCTGTGAGGAGGGCTTGAAACCTTTTAAATCACCATAATAGATAGCCTTTGAAATCGTCCTACTCAAACTTTCTGCCATGAGGATGAAGAGAACTGGAGCGAGAGGGTCACCTTGTCTCGGTCCTTTGCTGCTGTTAAAAAACCCTCTTGAAGTGCCATTTATAAGAATAGAGAACATAGGCGTAGACACACAAGTTTGAATCAAGTTTTTGAATTGGATGTCAAAGCCGATTTTTCAAGCACCCTGTCAAGAAAGCTCCAAGAGACTTTGTCGAAAGCTTTGTTCATATCCAGCTTGACAATCATTCCAGCCTTCTTACGTTTATCCATTGAGAGAATGGTTTCATGCACCAACACCATACCATCTTAGATTTGTCTTCCCTTAACAAAGCCTCCTTGCTGATGGGAGATCAAATTGTGCAAGAGGGTTGCATTCTGATGGCGAGAGTCTTGGTGAAGATTTTATAGAGCATGTTCAAAAGATTGATTGGCCTAAAATCTTTGAAGTCCTTAGCTCTAGGTTTTTTAGGGATAAACACAATGAAAGTATTATTAATTTCTTTGAGCAGCTTATCCTTAGAAAGGAATTCATTCACAGCTCGAAGAAGATCATCCTTACAAATTTCCCAATATCCTTGGAAGAAGCTGACAGGATATGCTTGAGGGTCATCATGTGGAAGAATTTGGTGTTGCGGTCTCCCTCTTTCAGCCAAAGAGTCCAGGACTTTTGTTGCCAAAAGGTCTCTTCATAAGCGTTCAAGGTATGATAATCATATAGAAGCTCCTTTTCTCTATAATATTCATTGACATTCATACCCTGAGCAACCACTTGAGATTCAAGTTGGGACAACTCCCTGATTTGCTTTTTTTTTTCAAAGATATTACCGAAGACCTCTCTGTTCTGTTTCTTGATATTCTTCTTTACATTTTTGAGTTTTTAGACCATGATGGACATAGCAGATCCATTAGTGTTTATATTCCACCATTGTTGGATTCTATCAAACAGGTCTGGATGCATCATCCACATTTTTTCAAATCTAGAAGGAGTAGGAGCTTGCTTACCAATGGATTCCAGACTAAGGACCAAAGGGTTATGATCAGAACCTGTCCTCAGGAGAGCTAAAAGACAAAAGTCTTGAATTAAAAACTAAGCGGAGGAGACCAAAGCTCTGTCCAACTTAACTTGAATGTGGTTGTTGCCTATTCTTTTGTTGGACCATGTAAAGGAAGAGCCTTTGAGTTCGATATCCACAAGCTTGTTGTAGGAAATAAATTTTGCGAAATCCTCCATGCTAGCAATAAAATTTTGTTTGCCTCCTTTCTTTTCAAATAGTGAGAGAGGGGTGTTAAAGTCTCCAATCACCAACCATTCCATATCCAAGCATGAATTTCTGCAATCTTTGAGGTCATTCCATAGTTTCCTTCTTCCCTTTTGACTGTTAGGAGCATAGCTGCTGGACAAGATTCACATATTGTTATCAGATGTTGAAGTAAAAGGGATAGCCAAATGATTAGGAGCTTCAAACAAATGGTTCCCTATACAATACTCTCATCCTAGAAAGTGGCAATGCCACCTGAGGCTCCAGATGAGTCATTACTATGAACTACTGCTTTCTTCCAAACATTCTTACTAATATCACTAACCAACTTATTGCTCATTTTGGTTTCTTGAAGCGCAAGGATGCTAGGCCTACTATTTTTCCTAAGATCCTTCAAGGTTCTTTGTTTACTGTTATTGTTGAGATCTCTGATGTTCCAGGAAATGATCTTCATTTATTTGGATTTGAAAAGATTCCTACTGCCCCTATAATCCAAGGTGTCTTGTTTCCCATCTGCAATATCTCTTTCTGTGGATTGTTTAATATCATCAATTTGTTTTGGATCTTCCTCTACTCTGCTCTTGTTTCCACCTACATTTGCAACTTTCTAGAGTTCCTAGTGGATCTTGAGCTTGAGGCTTCTTGAAATTCTTTTGACTTAACTTTTGAGGGCGTGCCTAGTAATTTGAGATTCTCCTCATCCTTGTGATGAACCAGCTCCTCTGACTTTTTGGTATCCTCTTCCGCAGTGCAGAAAACAATCTCTTTTGGAACTAGGTTATCATTAATACCTTGTTGGCTGATCATTTCCCCTTCTTGAATGTTTTCTGTTCCATCTAATTTTTCTCAGAATTCATTTCTGCTGATATAGTTTTACGCTTAGAGACTTCCTTGTGCTCATGATTCCCCAATATAATCTTATTTTGCATATTTTCCTCTGTGTTAATCTTACTATCTTGACCTCGGTCTTTGAGTATATCTTCCTTTGGGTCCTCTGACCCTCAACATCAAGATCTTTAGTTTGAGTCTGGGTAATCGTCTCCACCTCCACAAGGGAAGGCTGCGCTAGAGGTTCATCCTTCATTTTATCCTCCATATTCGCCATCTTATTTTTGTTCCTTTGTATGGAGGGTTCCTCTTGCCAAACATGTTTGTTTTTTTCTCTTTGACTTCCAGAGGCTCTTTATGGGTCAGACAGAATCTAGAAGAGTGACCCAGTTTAGCACATTTCTTGCGCCTCAACATGTTTGTCTCATATTCCAAATCTTGTTTTCGGGTGCCCAACTTGGAGTGTAGAAGAACAAAATCAGGTAAAGCCCAGTCTATATTGACATTAACACAAAACTTGGCATAAGTAATTCTAGTTCTTGCCTTTGTGGCTCCATCAAAAGTGATCAAGGATCCTAGAGACTTAGCTATCCCTATCATGACATCTTCATCCCACAACTCCAAAGATAAGCTAGGCAACCTGATCCAAAGAGGCATGACATTAATGTTTTCCTTGTCAAGGTCAAAGGCTGGCGTCCTTCTTCTTAAAAAGAGTCCCATGTTCCCTAGAAACCATGGACCGTCCACAAGGGCATGTGTGCAGTCTTCCAGGTTGTTGAATTGGATTCGAAAGAAGCCCTTTGTCATAATGGGGATTTTCATACTTCTTCTAGGATTCCATTTACGGGCTGCCTACTTCTGATCATATCAATGTTTGGCTGGCCCCCAAAAACTTTCTAATAAGATCCAACATATTTCTCTCGAATAGCTTTGTTTACCACAACATGGAGGATGGAAAAGTGATGATCCTGCTCATTCACATGATGTTTTATATCCGCTTGGATAAGAGGGTCCCCCATTTAAATTTTTTTCCTTTGGACAATGCTTGCCCGTGTGGTCTTGGTAGAGTCTTGTTGAGTGATAGGGACAAGCGAAATACCCTCTTTTGAGGCAGAGGGAATTACAACCTCTATGCCATGTCCATCGCCCTTTTCCTGCTCACTTGCTGTTTGCAAAATTTCCATGTCATTCTCACCTTGTGTAAAATTGGATTTTACTTTGACTTGCATACAACACCCAAAACCTTGATCGAGTATTTTCTTCATTTCCAGGCATCTTTTGAAAAATCCTTCCAACCCATTGCTCTACTTAGTGAATTTTCCATCCTCTATTTTTATTGATATTTGAGCTCATTCTTTGTATATTTTTGGTTTGATGTTCTTTAGCTTTCATAAACCTTGCTTTTTCTCCTCTTCCAAGTTTTTGCTATTGTTCTAAGGATTTACTTGGTATTTTCCCCTATTTTGATGATTATTTTTCTAAGTTACCGAAACGTTTTGGATACGGGAGCGGGAGCGGGGTATCCGATCTGGGAAACGGCAATTTTTTTTTTGACCCCGGATACGGCGTAGGATACGGCAGTACAAAAACTATATAAAAATTAAAAAATATATAAATTTCAGCCTTCTAAATAGGAATTTAATTATTAACCACATATTATGCATATGAAAGACAAGATAAAAGACAAGTTATAAGCTAAATAAGTGAATAACCACAACAAACAAGCTAGGATACCGATAAAACTTAGAAACTTAAAAGCTTAAAAGTTAAATTAAAATTTAAAATACTTAAATCAAACACAATGTGAATGTCATGAATCTCATGATATATTAAATTCAATCATAGATCAATATTCAAAGCTCAAACTATCTTTCATTGTCAATATTCATCATATTCCTCTTCATCAAGAGGATCAAAACCAGCTACATCATCATCATTATGTGGTTCATTAGAACCACATGGGCTCGAACCACTCGCACTAGGGCCACTGCCAGTTGCACCCCCTTGTGCATGTAGGTCTCGTGGTGCCACAGAACTCGTCTCATCATCATATGCTCCATGGTGGGAAATGGAAGCATCCAAGTCAACTATCTCTGGATCAATGTCCCAATGTTTTGTTGACCCTTCCTTGTACTCTGGCTGCTTGTGGGATAAAAGGCGCAAGTTGGAATGTATGTATACCAAATCTTCAGCCCTTTTAGCCCCCAATCTGTTGCGCTTCTGTGAGTGGATGAAATTATACGTACTCCAGTTGCGCTCAGAGGAAGATGAACTTGCAACCTATTAAGGCAACCCAAACTTCAAAGTCAATGCAAAGTTCAACTTCAGATTTAAACACTCAAACTTAAATTTTAAAAAACTAAAAGAAAAGAGAATAAAAAAATTAAAAACTTACCTGTGCCAAGACCTTGATTGCAAGAGGTTGCAAGTAAGCCGATGAAGTACCATGGAGGTACCACCACATATGTGCATCCATCTTGTATTTGCTCCGAAGAGCGAGAAGGCTATGACCCGTTTCTGCTATGAAATTGCCAAACTCTACCATAACCTGGTCTTGGGCCTCAGGATCAGGGAAGAGCCTAGCTAATGCCGCCATATATCCCTCACTCGACTTCGCATCCTCGTATGCCGCTACCCTCCCTGGCAAGGAAAGGATCTTTGTGCTATAAAATCTAGGAGTCAATGCAAAAGCTAGTAGATGTAATGGGGTGGTCATTTTGTTCCACCGCTCAATGAGGATTGACTTCACTTGTTTGAAAAATATTTCCTCGGGATCTTGTTCTTTTGCATTTATGACGGCTTTTATCTTCTCAATCATTGAGTCGATGCCGTCATATATCTCTCCTAGACATGGTTGATCCGTGTCAGTAAACCGGATCATGCTCATAATGGGTTTCGTAAATCTCAACAAATAACCCACTCTATCCCACCAAGAGTCCTCTAAGATCAAGTTCTTCACTTTTTGAGCCCTCGAGTGTTTGATTGCCTCCATACAGTCCAAAGATTGGATGTTACCATCCTCATGAGTGCCTCTCGCACCTTCACTAGTCGTCTCAAGACGATTGTGTGTGATGCAAACCGAGTCTCAGCAACCTAATAAGAACGAGGAACAAAAATTAAAAATAAAATTTAAATTATAAAATTGAAAGCTAAAAGAATACTAAAAAACTTATATTAAATATTAAATTAAAAAGAAAGAAAGAAATAAAGCTTGTCCTTACCTTCAGTAGCTCCAACTGCGAGAATGATCTAAAAATGCCCTGTGACATGTGGTGGTTGGTGACAAACATTTGGATTTCTTCAGCTTCTGCATACACTTGCCGGATCCACTCTATTTTGTTTGCCATTTTCTTTAGCATTAAATTCAATGAATGCACAGCACAAGGTGTCCAAAAAATATGCCCATACCGTGCCTCAACTAACATCCCCGCAGCTTTGCAATTTTTGGCATTGTCCGTTATCACTTGGACAACATTTTCAGGCCCCACTGCCTCAATGGACTCAAAGAGAATGTTGGCTATGAATTGGGCATCCTTCACTTGCCCCTCACAATCAACCGCTTTCAAAAACATTGCCCCCTTAGGGCATACTGCAATCACATTGATTAAAGGGCGGTTTCTTGCATCTTTCCATCCATCAGAAACAATGGACACACCAGTTTTGGTCCATGAGTCCCTAATTGGTTGCAAGGAGGTTTCCACATATTTTTTTGTCTATCCAAAAGGGTGGTGCGGATCTTCTCATATCCTGGTGGTTTATACCCTTTTGGTGCCTCATTGATGGCTTTCACCATCTCATGCCAATAAGGTGATCTCACAACATTAAAAGAAAGACCATTAGCATATACACACCTTGCAATGCATTCATCTGCAATCTCCCTGTTCTCATTCTGAAAGGCCTTTTCCAATGGCCCTTTTGTCTTACTTTTCTTTCGTGCAAGGGAAACATCCTCATCTGTGGAGATAGGAGCCACAAATGGATGTGGCATGGCCACAATTGGGGATCCACTAGGTGATGGAGCAACTGGAGGCCTTGCTGAACGAGATGAACCTCCTCTTTTGGCCAATGGATGACCCACTCTCATAGCCACTCTAGCCTCTGCATCCTCCTGCTCTTTGATATATGCCAAAACATTTTCTTTTGGCACCCCAGCATTATTCCTCCCCCTACATACTCTTATACCATTACCCGTTATGGCACACAAATGGCTTTTCACCCTACTGTAAGAGCCTTTGAATATTCCATCACACTCATTGCATTTCCATTCAAAACAACCACCACCTGCAAGTTGTTGAACTATTGTTACGTGCCTCCATAACGGTGAATTTGGGTCAAAGTCTTTGGCCAAAGATTGCCCAGAAGAAGCAGAACTTGTTGCCATTGTAGAAATACCTACAAGGTTTAAAAAACAAATTAAGCAAAGAAAACAATGGCATGCAATTGCATTGTGATTGAACAATGAAAATTAAAAAAATTAAATGGAAAGAGCAAAATAAAAATGAACATAAGCAAAAAAATGTAATGTGTGAAAGATTAAATAATAAAAAAAAAAAAAATAGAGGAACAAGGCTAGAAATTAAAAAAAACTTACCTTCACTTAGTAAACCACAAATCAAATCCTTCACAAATCCTCCTTTGCAGCTCCCCACACTCCTCCAAGCTTAGCAATAGCTCCTCACACTCCTCAAACCCTAGACAAGCACAATGCAATTTTGGAGAGCCACAATGTGAGTTTGTTTGCTTTATGTTTTGTTTGTGTGTTGTTCTTTTGTTTTATTGTTTAGAGGTAGCTTTTAGGTTTTAGATTAGAAGAATTTATTATTTTTTATTGTTGTGTGCCTTTAAAAACATGGAAAAAATTAAAAAAAAAATAAAAAACGCGTGTTTTTCCACGCGGGAGCGGCCAGGAGCGGGCAGGGGCTGCGGAACGCCCGGCACGGCGCAGCCTTACCCGCGCGTTTCACGGCGCGCCGCCCGCTCCCGACCACTCCCGCGTGCGCTCCCGGACGCTCCCGCCCGCTCCGCCGCCGCTGTGCCGGCGTTTCCGGTAACCTAGTTATTTTTCATGGAAAAAATTGAAGTTCAATTTTTTTTAAGTCCAGTATTTGTCGGGCTTTTGACTTGACAACAGTGGTAAAATCACCGACAAAGTCTCGTCGCTGGGTTTTTGACTGTTTCTTAGGATAAAAACCCCGCCCAATGTATTTCGGGTTTTGGAGGATGTTTAACTAGTGAAAATCCCCGACCTATGCCTTTTGGAACTTTTGAGGTGCTAAACAATTCCTAAACCCCGCCTAGTGTTTGTCGGGCTTACAAGTTGTTCAACAAGGAGGAAACATCGAAAGGGTCCGAGTCGGGTTTTTGAAGGTGCAAATCAAGTGTGAATCCCCGATTAGTGTACTGGGATTCTTGGGTTCAAGAACAAGTACAAATCCCGACTAAGTGTATATCGGAATTTTGAGGTGTCGAGACAAGGTTAAAACCCCGCCCAAGTGCTTTTCGGGTTTTTAAGGTTGTAAAGTGGGTAAATAATTCCGAATTGGTTTCTAAAGCTCCTAGGAGAGGTTCTTAGTAAAATTTCAAAGTGCTCTTTCACAAATGATGGAATCAACCAAAGGGAAGGAGAAAACAATGAAATACAATCTGCCGAGGGGTGGTACCCCTTCCAAAATTGATCAAATAAAAGACATTGACTTGGTACACATTGGTCTTCCCGATTTTGGAGCGGGGTAAATAGTGCATCTAAATCGAATTCGATTCAAGCTAGCTACGATATTTGTCTAGCACTTGCAATAGCTTTTCCCACCATGAACTCAATGTCTTGAGTTCGTTCTTTGCATTGCAAGTCACTATGACGCGACACTAGTGTTTTAAAAATTAGAACTGGACTCGAAACCGATCGATGGTCGATCGGAACCGAATCTGGACCGGTTTAAAACTTATGAACCGGTTTACTAAAAATACATAAAATATTACAATTTTAATGAAAACAAGAAATTTTAAAGATTCCAAACCATGATTACAAACAATTAGAGACAAAATATGCAAAGTTTGCTCATGTATATACCATGTAAGGGTAAATATAACAAAACGACACCGAGTGCACTACATATCCGAAACAAAATACATAAACAATGAGGCTCTAAATGGCCTATAGAGTCCAAAAAACAATATGCTACAAGTTATATGTTTGATATCAATCATCAAACTCAACACCACTGCTAAGAATGGGATCCTCATCCTCATCAATGTCATCATGTTCCTTTGGCTCGGACACATCGGACTCCTCAGGGACATCTACTAGTAGTTGTAGTAGCATGGCTAGTGTTTGCCATGTCTGGTGCTACTAGTGGTTCATCATCCAAAGCCATCCACCCCAAGTCATCGGGATCAAACTCTGCTAGGTGACTCTCCTCTACCCATTCTGAGGTTGGATCAATATCATCCAAGACAATGGGATCTATATTAGGTATTCTATTCAATAATTGGTTGCGTCTCACCGAAGGTTGTATTGCACGAAGATGAGATCATTTAACCGTTGTTCCAAACGGGGTCTATATAACATCATTTTAGGGTTAGGGTTGGAAAAAGGTAACTTAAAAGCTAAAATTGGGAAAAAATGTTTTAAGGCAAAACTTGCCCCTCAACTAGTTCAGAACGGTCTAGTACGGAACCGACTGGTTTGATCGGTTCGATGCATGAATCAGCCCGTTTCTATATAAAACCGATCATTGGTTCGGTTTTCTAATGGTTTGCAATTTTTTTAATGAACCGGTCAAACTAGTCAAATTGAACCGAAACTTAATGGGTTTTGAAACACCTTTGGTTGACACTTTAGATTTGTAAAGAATCGGGATGGAGATAATAATCATACTAGATTTTGAATATTTTGAGAGAGTTATTCAAGCTCTCGATCTCAACGAATATGTTGATACTAATCGGGACAAGCTCAACAGCTTGGAATGACAATTCTATGGCTTGCACCAAGCACCTCAACAAAAATTATCTAAAGAAGCCAAAGCCTTCAATCAGTTGTTTCCCCAAGACTTTACCTCAAGTGATTTCATACCAGAGGTAAATGATATTATCACATTGTTGAGAAGAGTTGTAGGTCTTCTTATTGCCAAGGATTTCCAAGAATGGATGTATCAATACATATACATTATAAAGAAAAACCAACAAGTACATTAGATGGGGCGCAGATAAGTGACTCCCTACACAAACAACTCGGGGAAGTACATCTACAACAAGAAGATTTTATATGACCTCCTACCCTGTCTTTATGTTGCACTGGGATGAGAGTATATCCTGGGTTGACAATTGACGGGTCAAGAAATCAGATTAGGGTATATGATTTCTACCCTCAATTGACCTTTGAAGAAAGTCATAAACACTTCCGAAGGGTGAATGACGCTTTTTCTATAGCATCATATGCAAGTTTGATAAAAACTCATCAAATGTAGGTTTACCGATGATGCTTGGAGCACAGTTTTGCAAAGGAGATGCATCTTACTTCAGCTCCCCACCTTCACTTACATCCGGGTAGGAGGGTTCCAAGGATCCCCATATTTGCTCCCTAGATACCCTAGTGATAAATGGATTCTCATGGAATTGGTGAGATAGCTGATGGACCTACATAAATTTCAACAAGGGAAACACAAGGTGGGAATTCACTTCCCCATTTCTATTGGTCGCTACACATGCTCATCTGCCATTAAAGCCAAGAATGTTGTTGAGATGCAAAGGGTAACATTGAAATATTTTCATCCAAGACTCATTTTCATTATAGGGGGTGATGAAGAGTCTTGGAACTTTACATATACATGTACCCAAATTGGAGGATATATGGATTGACTGTAGGGATGAAGTTGCTTTAAGAAAGGACTACTGCAGATTAACTCTTGAGGAGGTCGTAAAGTATGACATAACCGATGTCTTTGAGGGCACATACGATGATGGAGAGATCCTAGACAATATATACGATCGGATGAAGGTTGAAACCTTGGGTTTTCCTCAAATCAACTAGTCAATTAAAAAATGCACCTCCATCAAAGAACGTGCCGCCAATATTCTTAATTATATCATTCATTGTCTCATATCTTTGGGAATCCAACCCAAGCATGCTGACAGTCTCCCATTAAGTCTACAAGCATGACATGACAACTTCGCTGAAACATGCCCTTCACAGGACCCTCAAGATAAAGGAAAGGCTCCTATAAAACCAATAAAGTTCAAATTTGTTAGTAAAGGAGAAAAGTCTTATACTTCTACTCCAACAATGGCTATATATTTGGAATCTCCTCCACTTCAAGTAAGTCAAGAGCTGCCAATCAACATTCCTATCACGCAGTTGCCTTCCACCTCTCCACCTATTGTCATTCCTCCCGTTCTGCCTCTTCGCTTCGCTCGATCACTCATCGTTTCTTCTCCTCCTCACTTTTCTTCTCCACCCTCACTACCAAGATCGCCTTCATCCCCATTCCTCACCTTGCCATTCTCATTTCACTTCTACTCACATTTCTTCCACACCTATGGCTCAGGTTTTCTCCTCCCTTCCACTTCTTTCACTAGGATCAGTCTTTTCATGGGTTCTCCCCCAAAGACTCCTCTTTCTCCATCATCCACTCCCATCCCTGTTTTGACTCTCGAGTCTTCCCCTGGATCCTCTGTTATTTCCTCTTCATCCATTCCCATGGCTGTTTTGGCAACTCCTCTCCTCTTGGTTTAGTGTCCACGTCCTTCGCTGATACAACTCCTATGGATACATCCACATCCTCTTCACAACAATAGCTAGTTCCTTCTTCTGTTCCATCTTGGCTAACAAGCCAAACCCCGAAGAAAAGAAAGAAGGTGGTGCTCCTAGAAGCATTTGATTTTAGCACGTTAGATCTGACTCCTTCCTAGGGCAACAAAGAAGCCAAAGACGCTCACCCATATCACTTTTGATCAATATGGGGAGAGATTTGGTGAAAAAGATTGTGTCGGCTATAGGGAAAAACAAGAAGGATATAATTGTTGTTGTAGACTATCGATCTCTAAGGTTGCTCGTGGAAAGGTCACCACATAAGGCGTCAAACAAGATGTGGAAGTTGCCCTTAACAACCTATTAGGCAAGCTTGACAAGTTAAGACAAGGTTAAGGCCACAAAAAATGAACTAAGAGAGAAAGTAGATCAATTAACAACCCTTTTGTATAAAATCACTCAACCTACTCAAACCACCGCTCTTGCAACAACGAGCTTGGATGCATCATCCATCACAATAGTAGCTGAGAAGATAGGACAACAGGAAGGGTTGTTAATGCTTGATTCGACCGACTTCTCAGGGAGGATGGTCGGGGATTGATGAAGAAGTCGTCAAAGTCCATGATGACATCGAAATTGAGACATCATCAGTTGGAAGGATGAGCAACGAGTTTGAAGAGGAATGCGATAATAACTGGGAACTCACTCTGGAGGCATTAAGCGTTTAATTGAAGAAGGTAGATGTTGATACCCTCATCAAGGAGAAAGTAACGAAGAAAGGGGTAGGCACTATGAATACTATGAGGCCATTGAGTTTCGGGTTCAAATTTTGAATGAAGCAATGGAGAAATTGCAAGAGGCAAGAGAAGAAGGAATAGATGCCACCTTTGACATCAGAGATGAAATTGCTAAACTACCTTGCTAATTTTGCGATGAAGATCTAAATGCACTGCCAACTGACACCATTTTTGCCGAATTCAAAAGCTTGGTTGAGGGAGATTTGAAATCCGAGAATTTTTTTGATTTACAATTAATCGACAAGTTGGTTTTATATCAAAACATTTTGGATAGATTAAGAAAAGCTATAAAAAGGGTTCAAAAGTTTCAGAAATCGACCAGTGTGTTTGATATTTGTGAAGTACTCAATCGATACTCATGCGGGCTAGATGAAAAATCTGTCCAAGAAATGATTAAAAGATATCATGAATATCGACAAAGGCAAAGGCAAAGCGTCACGAAGAGCTGGGATCATCGATATTTCAACTAATCCGTAAGAAAGGAAAAAAGGATAAGGAAGCAAGTTGAAGTTTTTGTGCTTTTTCTAACTTTTCTCGAACATGTAATTTTTTGAGATGTTTTTTGCATCCTACCGAAAGCAACATGTAAATTGACTTGGTCATTTTGCACAAGAACTAGTCAATATGTTTTAATCGAGTTGATTTATTACTTACTATTTTTAGCATTGGGAATTAGTCAAGGGGTGCAATTGTCCCTATTTTCTCTCTTTCTCTTTTGTCTATAAATGTAAGAATGCTCAAGGCATTCAGGGACTTTTGCGGGTGTAAGGACTTTTTACATTTTTGGAGTAGAAAGTATTTTTCTAGGATTTTAAGAGAAAAAGAAGCTTTGTATTTTGTTTTTTTGACAAAAAGGAATAAAGAGATCTAAACTTTCAAACTTTGTGTTGAGATTAATCTTGATATTATGTTATTGTTCTTATGAATGCATTATACTTCCTTATTATTCCAAAATCTTGTTACTAAGCATTAGTTTAGTTTATTGTTATTCTCCTCAATTTGTGTGAGTAGATTAGGATTTGCATTTGCCATTCAAAAGCACAAGTCCTTCATTCCCTCTCTCTCTGCTATTCGCACTCTTATATTCCCAAAGAACTATCTTCCTCTATTTTCTAATTCCTTTATACCCAAAATGAAATATACCGGGATGAGATCTCACCCCATGATTAGATTAGTGAATATATTGTAAATATTCCTTTGTTGTTCTTAGATTAGCAATAAACAGGCGCTCTCCTTCGAGGAGGGACTATGTCCCACGTGCTATGGTTGAACACCATATTTTGTCTTTGACAAAATATCCAACCAACATAGCGATGCCTCGAGAGAGATTCGCATTGCCCTATGTGCCTTACGTCATCCTAGTTTTCCTTAAAGCATACATTATTACCCCTTTAACGCCTCCTTTGATATACTCGAGTGCCTTTTTACTATCATCTTCACATTTACTTATAACACTTTCAAATCCCCGTCTCATCACCTCCACGTCTCGCTCTTGAGTCTTTGCTCCACTTCCCCATCCTTTTCGCTCTAGGACCTTCATATTAGTAGTTGCTAGTCATTGTTGGCGTGGATTCTAGTCGATGCCATTTGGTTGATTTAACCAAATTAGAATTTAGAAAACCCTAATTAGGATAAAGATTTGAGACTATTGTGCAATCATATTAATAGATAATTGCTCCAACATTCAAATCTAACAGTAAAGTAAATGATATTAAAAATTTGCATTCAATTAGGGCACATGTTGAATATAGTAAAACATAAGAAGATGGGTGCACTTAGTTTTTTGACTAGGCTAGAGACTCATAAGGGTGTGACGGGGAGATGAGTTGGTTGGAAATCTTCCGCAAATACTTTGTTGTTGATTTTGGAGCTACATTGTGCTTAGGGATGGAACCATTTTGCACAGGATTGGACCGTTGGATGGTTTGGTGCGGGATGGGCTACAAACAACACTATGTAACTTCCAGGGCCTTTATGAATGACAAATATATGGCTCGTTGTGAAATACTAGGTCTTGATCATTTGTGAAACCCTTTGAAATCAGCTACCTTAACCGAAACCCTAATCTTTGGTATAAATCTTGTATAAAAATTAGTGGTTGGGTTGAAGTGCAATTTGTATGTTACTGCGTTGGCACTAATCTGAAGAGGCCTTAAATTGCATGTAGTTCTCCACCTAGAGATGCGACATAACACTGTATAGATGCAACTATATTTAATAATTTGAACACTTGATAATTGCTTTGTATTGACTTGACTTGCTTGTTTGTGCTTGACTTGGCTTTGTAGGCTCTTGATTTGGGAAGCTTAACTCTTGGACTTGGTTTGGAGTGCTTCAAACTTGTGTAGGTGTTGCTCTTAATGTGTTTTATTACTTTAGGGAAGTTTAGGAGAGCTTTTCTTGTCTTTTGAATGATTTGTATATGAGAATGCAAGGTGAGTGCTAGGTGAGTAAATGAGTGTCTTAAACTTGCTTTTATAGAGTTCCGTAGATATAATTTTGCATTAAGGCCGACCCATAGTGGAGATGCCGACCCATAAAAGGTATATAAATTGGAAAATTGATTGTTGGGTGGTCAGGACGGGACCGTTCAACCAAGAACTGAACCATTGAGCGAATTGGTCCAATAGTGAGGAATGGTGTATGTGAGTTTTGTCTTTGATAATCGGGAGTAATGAATTGCTTGTGACTAATATGAGCACTTCTATAAGCGATTGATGAATGTAAAGAGGGAGAAAGTCTTGTAATAGGACAAAGGATGGACTATGATATAGCAATTAACCTCAAAATAGGCACATAAGTCATGATTTAAGCGATTAAGTCAATACTGACATTATGAAGTCCTAAATTACCAAATTTAGGTGTCTACATTTGCCCCCTTTAAGCTAGGAAATGAAATTTGCTTGCTTAAAGGAAATATATACCTAAGTGTGTAAATACACACGTCTTTACTCAATTACTTCATGTGCTTTAGGTTCTTGAGTGTTTGCAAGATCCCCAAAGTGAAACCTGCAACATAGAGTGTAGTCAATATCCATATAGAAATAATTGAATTTTAACTCTAAATTGAAATTGAAATTGAAACTTGAAAATTGAAAGTGAAAGTTTGCAAATTGAAATTACACAAAGCATGGAAGAATACACCTATTTGGCTTGTGAATGTAGAATTTTTGATGAAGCACTTGGAGAGAGGGATTAAAACTCCATCAATGGAGGATTGGGGAGATTAGCCCCATTTTGCAGAAGTAGCATGAACTAAAATAGGGCTAGGTATCACTTGATCTTACATAGAAGTAACCAAAGGAGGTTGGGTGTCACTTGACCTAATGCAAGAAATAACAAAAGAAGTCGAGCATCGCTTGACCCAACTATCCTCAAAAGAGAGTGAGAGGAATGGTGTCCCTGGGTGTCATTAGATCCACGCGTACTAAGGGTGTCACTAGACCCAAAGTAAACCTATCCACCCACGGAATCACACTGCTGTAGATGGATCTAGATCCCAAATGTGCAAAGTCGAAAGGGAGTGAAGTACACTCATGACCCCATCGTGCATTGTATTAGTGCTTTTGAAACTTTGAAAATGTAGAAACAATGATGCTCATGTTCATGACCCATTACTAATGCAGATGCATACTATAGAAAATGTGTAACTTGTCATTGGAGATTTGGATTGAAATTGTCAGGATGCCCCTTGCATTCTTTTAGATGCAATGAGACCCTATACAAATTGTGTGTCCCTGAACCTGTATTAGAGACCTATGAAAAACCCTATATTTTCTCGAAAATTTTGAAATTGTATGTCAAAAGTTGCCTAGGACAAAACTATCCATTAGGGATAGTATTATCTTGACGGTTTCTTCCTCTATTGGATGATTTTATCCAGATTGAAGTTTTGTGCCAAATTTTTATTTGTACCTGTATGTCCCTATAACCTGTCCCATTGTATTTTGAGTCTGTAATTCTACCTGTGTGCTTGAGTTGTGTTGATATTCTTGTAATAATCCCACTAAATGCCCCTTCTTTTGAGGAGAGTGAGATAGACTGTAGATCACTTGGCTCAAAAGAATTGAAGTGTGTCCATGTCAGATATAACTTATAATCATTGTTGGAACTCAAAGAAGATAACTATAGATAGCCATCATGTAGCACATGGCCCTGCAAGAAAGTGTATGATATAAATTATAGCACAAGGAGATAGTGCACCATGCATATAGAAATATAGAAACACATAAGCATACAAGTACAACAATCAATGTCATAGATAATGCCATATAAAAGGCCAAGGGCCACATACAAAGGACATGATAGTGTTACACATAAACAAGGGTTGAAGGGCCGCATTAAGAACGACTACTATGGCCACAAACAAGGGTCACCAAAGTGTCGCACACACATATATAGAAGGCCAAGGGCCGCATACAATACACACACAATACATATTGCCTAAATAAGCAAGTAAAATAGTAGTAAGAGTTACATGGATTGAGAGTCACTATTAGTCTATGCACAGTCCACGTTTAGTGTCAAGATTATGATAGAATAATAGTAGTGTAAACCATAAGCATGATCGAGATAAGTGAAAGTATAGTAAATAGAAAGATAACACCTGATAGTGTAGAAGATGCCCCAAATTAACAAGGCCATTGGGTGAAGGATAAGTCCAACACCTATGATCACGTAAAGTCTTGTGTATCCTACATCATGCTCATATACCTAGTGAAATGCATGTATAAAATATAGAATTTGTTATCTATCAAACCATGTGAGAAACATGTGTAAAGTAGAAGCTAAAAAATAAAATCATGCTTAGGTCCTGATTTTGTTTTTTGGAATATTTGATTTTTTTTGTGTTGTTGAAATATTTTGATTTTTTTAAAAATGCTTGGAAGTGTGCTTATCGATGATGTGTCATACGGAGGATCAAAGATTGTATTAGATTGCTTGTGAGAAATATAGAATGTTATCATGTGTCATATCATGTGAGTGTCTTTGTACAGATGAATGTGCATAATGGACCACTTTAGAGGAGGCAGAAGCCTTGATGGAGTACATGCGTAAAATAAGAGATCGTCACTTTAAGGAGGAGGTTGTGAGATGGGTCAATTTGATCATAATGCATGAGGAGGTGCAGTGACTTAGATTTATGTGATTTAAATTGTGTCTTATGTTGATTTAAATTGTGGCTTATGTTGAATAGTTCAAGAAGTGGGTTGTAAGTGTTGCTCATTGTATCCGAAGATTTAAGCAAGGGCATAGTACATAGATTGAATAACTTACAAAGTGTCATTTTAAGCCTGTAATAATGTATTGTAGTCATCCAAAAATGTTTGTTGCATTATAGATTGCTCTTGCATTACATGCGTAGTTGTAGTATTTATTGTTGTATTATGTTTGCCCAATAGAGATGTGTTAGTTTTATGCACCCATATAGATTTAGGAGATTGAGATGATCTGTATAGGAGAGGATCTCTCCGAGGAGCATTGTTGAGGTTGCCGAAGAACTAGTGGCTCCCTTAAAGGGTGTTGAGGATATTCAATTTTTAGGGAGCAATGCGTTGGAGAAGGAGACAGATTTAGTAGACAAAATATAGCTTAAATTGAAAGAAATTATACCCTTAGCCTCAAGTTGCTTTAACATTTGCTCTAAAACGTAACAATCATTGTCACAATGTCCATTAATGCCATGATAGATTCGTGATGATAAGGTTTCTCTTGTTACCTTCAGCTAATGAGGAGGGTGATGAGAATTAGATGGTAAAGTGATCAAGCGTTTATCCAATAGAACATGTAGAATATCATGTGGTCTATCTTGAGACTTATCAAAGTGAATTTGTTATTGCTTATATACTATAGGAGGCCTTACAGTGGTGCCTTGGGTATGAGTATGTTAGAAATTATTTCCTCCATGTAAGACCTTATTTTGTCCTGAATGATTTAATAGTAATGTATTGGGTTGCTTATTAGAGATAGTATCATCAAAGCGCGTATGCACTTGTTCTTGTGGAGGAGCAAGTTCTTGCTCCAAAGTGATAGCTCGAAGGCAAAGAGTGTGAAATGAATCACATGTATCATATAATAACTTCTCCTTGCGATAATAGATAAGACCGTGACAAAAGATATATTGCACTTCCAAATTAGTTGGTTGATAGATTAAGTGTTGCATACAAGCTTTAAAGCATAAGATATAGTCATGTATTGATTTGATTGACCTTGATATAATGAAAACATGTGCTCATAAGTAACCTTAGGGCCTTTATTTGTGATGAAGCGATTGAGGAACGTCTCCTCAAGCTCTAGAAATGTACTCAAGGATCCACTAGGGAGGTGATGAAACCATCCAAGGCTAAGCTTGTTAAACTCTTAGGAAAAACTCTTAATAAAAGCCTATCATTAGCATATGTAGGTAGGGGTCACTATCCCCGTAAAATAATTGAAACTTAGGCATAATAAAGTCTCTAAGGAATGAGGAATAACTAGTACATATATCTTAGATACATCTTTTCAAAAATGCCAAGAGATATCAATCTCAAAGCATTTATTTTGAATTTTCGCAAACCATGATTATTAATAACTTCATTTCCTTTATGGCATATTTTCCATGACTAGTGACAAATGGTGTCAATCTAGATACACTAATATGCGAGGCTTGAAAATTATTTGTAGCAAAAAAGGGCTCCAAAATCCACTGTTTAGACAAGATAATATGATTTTTTCGATTGACATTCTAAAAAAGGAAGACTTCTAAGTGACGGTCAAATGGATGTCAAATTTAAGGTTGAAATTAAAAGTGAGCACACTCACTTCATTATAGCCCACCGCCAAGAGATGTAGTCACTATTGTAGAACACCTCTTGGGGGATAAAGAACATTATGCATATTGGATTCCCTATATAGCATTATAATTGATCCATGCACCATAAGACTTGCGTTCAAGGATAATGTATGTACCTTGTGTTGTAAGGCACCTACGACATGTATTAAGGATATATCCTCCCTAAAAGGGATAGGAGTATGAAGAGGCTCATTAAGAGGTTGAAATTTTCCATTGATTGTGGTCATGGGCAATCCATTCCGCCTAGGAGGAGTTGATGGGGGATCATCAATAGGAGTGCTTTGGAGGAGGTAGAGAAGTAACATCATAGGTTAGGGGCCTAACATCACATGTAGTATCTAGAGAAACATCATTCATAGTATTATGCAATTCATTTGTAATATCAATAGAAAAATTATGTGTATCATTTCCAATAGAAGCAAGAGTAGTAGAGTAATCATTTGTAACATGTTCTATTTCAATAGAACAATTTTTCCAAATGCAATCATTTGTCACATTATGTGTGCAAGAGAAAGCGTAGTATCACAATCATATGCTTCATGCTCGATTTTGTAGGAATTTAATTGCATCATTTGATTGATCTTTAGCATTCAATTTGATTGAAAAAATTAAGAGAAGGGATCTTTGAGAGATATAACATTTCCACTATCACTCTAATCATGCACCAAGTAATGGATAATCGTGATGGATAAGGAATAAAATCATAAACCAAGTAATGGATAATGTGATAAATGGAAACCTAAAAGCAACTAGGGTTTTGTAGCATAAGGCTGATTTTAATAGGGTAACCTAAGCTAGATAGGTTATGGATTCAATCAATAAGTGCGTTCACCAAATGTTTAGCTAAATTATAATATAGGAGGGAAAACCCTAACTAGGATAGAGATCTTAGAGACTAATGTGCAATCATATTAATAGATAATTGCGCCAACATTCAAATTTGATAGTACATGTAGAATGATATTGAAAATTTGTGTTCAATTAGGGCACACGTTGAATATAGTAAAACATGAGAAGATGGGTGCACTTAGCTTTTTTTGACTAGTCCGGAGATTGATTGGGTGTGATAGGGATATGAATAGGTTGGAAATATTCTACGTAGATGCTTCATCTCTAATTTTGGAAATGCATCGTGCTCGAGGACAAACCTGCTTTTGCACAAGATTCAACTGTTGGACAATTTGGTATAGGCTAGGCTGCAAATGGTGCACTATAACTTCTAGAACCTCTAATGCAAACGATTGGTATACTCATTGTGAAACATTAGGTTTTGATCATGTGCGGAACCTTTGAAATCAACCACCTTAACCTGAAACCCTAATCTTTGGTATAAACTGTAAAAAGGTTAGTGGTTGGGTTAAAGTGCAATCCGTATGTTGCTTATGTTGAAACTACTTTAAAGAGCTCAAACCACACATAGTTCTCCACCTAGAGATGTGACATAACAATGTATGGATGCAACTATATTTGATAATTTGAACACTTGATAGTTGCTTTGTATTGACTTGGCTTGCTTGTGCTTGACTTAGTGTTGAGGCTCTTGATTTGGGAAGCTTGACTCTTGGACCTAGCTTAGAGTGCTTCATACCTGTGTAGAGGTTGTTCTTGATGTTTGTTCTTGCTTTAAGAAAGTCTAGGAGAGCTTTGCTTGCCTTTTGAGTAATTTGTACTTAAGAGAGTTAGGTGAGTAAATGAGTGTCTTAGACTTGCTTATATAGGGTTTTGTGGATATAGTTTTGCATTAAGACTGACCCATAGTGGTGATGCCGACCCATAAAAGATATACAAATTGGAAAAAGTGACTGTTGGGTAGCCTAGGACGAGACTGTTTAGCCTAAGACTATTGGACAATTTGGTGTTGTGGAGCTTTGTGAATGACAATCATGTGTAATGGATTGCTTGTGACTGATAGGAACATTTCTGTCAACGGCCAAGCAGTGGAATGAGGAGAGAAACTCTTGCAATGGGATTAAGAATGGACTAAGATATATAAATTAAGCTTAGAATAGGAGCACAACTCATGATTAAAGGGATTAAGTCAATATTGGCATTATCAAGTGTTAAATTACCAAATTTAGGTGTCTACACTAGTATGATTTTTCACTAGCCGACAACATCGACCACACTCGATGCCGTCATCTAAGAGAGTTGGTGACTTCAGGTTATGATCCTGGACAAATAGGCATCATCATGGTCCTTCCCAACATAATACACACATTATTCCTTTGCTTGTGCTCGCACATTTGCTCTATAGGTCTGAATGGTTTAAAGGCTTAGTGGAGCCTATACTTGGGAGTAAACTTTGAAGCATTGAGTTACATAGGAGCAACAAGAATAGGAGCTGCACCAACAAGGTCCACCAAGTCTTTGGATTCCGCAAGTTTGGTTCACTTGTATCTTCTTCCTATCCCTCTTGTTATCCACCTACACAATCTAGATCTCACAATGCTACTAATATAGTGGGAAGTTAATGTGCCAACGACATCTCCAAAAGGTAAGTATCCCTAACCTTTCCTTTTCCTTTTGTTAGTTGGTATGATCGATTATGTTGATGTCTTATGTTCTAGACTAGGATAGAGTAGCATGTTTTTGTCTATTGCATTATTCTTATTATTGGCCCTTGCCTTACATCTACCACTTGGTTCATACAACCCTAGTTTAGATCTTTGGCATGCAATTGCCTCCTCGTTATTCTTGCAACTCTAGTTTAGATGTGTTATACTCATTTGCTTGTTATCATTACTCTTATAACTTAGGATTCTAGGAAGATCTCATGTCCTATCCTAGACTTAGGCTTTGGAACCCTACGCCTTTGATAGAGTGTGGATTATCGTCTTCTAGATCCATGACTCATACATCTCTTGGTTACAATATTGGCTTGTGTGTTGGCCCCAAAATAGTCTTCTATGATTTAAATTTTTGAGAAAGAAAGAGGATAATATATTGACCTTCATACCCCACATACAATGGGACCCTCTTGGGCAAAGAAAAGTTCTTCGAGCTGTAGTATTTTGGAATCAAGGAAAAAGCAAGAAGATGCAATGGGGTGGTCATTTTATTCACCTATCAATGAGATGTGAGCACATTTCTTTGAATGAGTTCTCTGTAGGATCTTGGTCTTTGGCATTTATGGATTTAATCTTCTCAATCATTGAGTCAATCCTATCATAAATCTCACACAAACATGGATCATTCATACCAACAAACTCGAGCATGCTCACGATGGGTTCGGTAAGATTGAGCAAGTACTCCACATGATCGCACCTCCGTCATCAATGATCAACCCTTTCACCTTTGTGACCCTCTTAGTGTTTCACTACCTCCATACTCCCCAAAGGTTGCTGATAACCATGTTGCTCACTGCCTGTTTTTGCACCTTCACAACCCGTCTCAAGGCGAGTTTGTGTGAAGAAAATTGGGTCTCAACAACCTAATTAAAAATAAAAATAAAATTGAACATAAGTAAAGCCTTCCAAAATCAAAATTTAACAAATTACAAACTTGCAAAATTAATTTTGTGATTTAAAAAAGAATAGTTGTCTTTAACAACTAAACCTCAAGAAGATTTTGAAGTGGGCTTGGGACATGTGATGGTTGTTGATGAACATTTGATCTCACTCACCTCCTCATAGACTTGTTTGATTCAATCAATTTTGGTGCCCAATTAACATAATGTCTAAGGAATGAACGGTGTCCAAATATTTGCCCATATCTTGCCTCAACCAACATCCCCGCAGTTTTGCAATTTTCTCCATTGTCCATTATGAATTGGACAACGTTTTGAGGCCCAATTATCTCAATAGACTCTATGGGGATATTGATGATGAATTGTGCATCCTTCACCCGACCTTCAAAGACATTGTCCCTTTAGGGTACACTAGAACCACATTGAACAATGGCCTATTTGTCGTATCTTTCGATCCATAAGAAATAATTGACACCCCTGTTTTGACCTATGAATCCTTGATGGGCTGCAGTGAATACTCAACTCAACATGTTTTCGTTTTTTTGCAAATAAGGTGGTGCACCCTTTTTCATACCTTGGGATGATGAACCTTTTAGGGGTCTCCTTAATAGCTTTCACCATTTCCCACCAGTATGGTGATCCAACAACATTAAATGTCCGCCTACATGTGTAAATACAATGGCCATTGTGTTGGTCGGCTATGTCTTTGGATTAATTTTGTAATGCCCTTTCCAATGGGCCTACACCTTTTGTTCTCTTGCGACTAAGAGGTGGATCCTCTTCCTTTGTGGTTGTGGGGGATGTAGTTAGAAATGGGTGTGATGCTGTCATGACATCGGTACAAGATTAAGCAACAGGTGGCCTGTTAGATTTACATCTTTTCTTTGCCCAATGATGCTTCAATATTAGGGCAACTGCTGCATCCACTTCTTACTCTTTGATGTATCTGATGATCTTTGGAGTTGGCAACCCCCTTCCACTCAGACCACCACAAGCTCTGATTCCTTGGCCAGGAATCACACACACACCTGACTATATGAGTTAGTATATTTCATACTACTCCCTGAGCAATCCCAATTATAACCCTTTCCAGATGAGACCTGTTTTAACATTGTGACATACTTCCAAAGAGGCTAGAAAGGTTTGGTTTTGAAGGTTGCCCCTTGGCCCACAAAACTAGCTCTTGCAGCCATTCTAGCAAATCCCAGTAGCTACCTGGTTAAAAAAACAAAATTACAACTAAACCTTAAGGCCCAAGGGGAGAATAAACCTATTTGACATTTGCTAACATAATGTTTAAAAAACAACAAACAAATTGAAAAACAAACTAAAAGAGTAAAAGACTAAAAACATAAAATCTTACCTTAAATCAAGTATCCTCTTTGTTAGAAGCTCCTTAAAATTCTTGGCACTAAATGGGCAGTTGTAGTGTGTAGGATTAGCCAAAGAATGGAGTTTCAGTCCTAAGCATTTGAAAAAACAAAGGTGGGAGAGCAAATCTGTAATGAGAGGTAAGCATATAATGAGAAGTAAATGTGTTGTTTGCTTTTGATAAAATGAGTGTGAGTGCCTTCTAGGATTTCCCCATCCTTTCTAATGTTTTTAAAATTTTTTCATCTCCAAGTTTTATATTGTACATCAAAAACTTTTTTTTTTAATTTTTTTTTTTTCTCTTGTGGGACCTACCTGGATATGGCCTGGGTACCACCAAAAGGTTGGGTATGCCTAAGTTCATCTTGGGATGAACCTGGCCATACTTAACCCTGCTGGGTGGTACCTAGGTCATATTTACAAGTGGACTGGACCGGTAATGGTACCTGTTATATGCCATCCTGGAACTGTCCCCTGGGTACAGGCACCTAGTAACATAGTTACGCCTTGTTTGCATATTCTATGCAAAAGCTTGCATATGCACAGAAACCATTATTCATTCTAGTACATGCACTTCCACTACATGTCTACATTTGGTTGTCAGCAGTAGTACTAGTTACCCAAGTTGAAAAATGCACAAATCTAGGAGTATGGTGGGGCTGGCCTGCTTGCTCCCTACCCCTGCAATCAACTCCTGAGATAACGAAATACAAAATAACAATCAGACATAAAGCAAGAACAACATCAAGCAAGACATGGGTCAAAACCAAATATAATGATATGACTGGAACTTGTTGGTCCATAGCCAACTACCTATTGAAGTCAAGGTCAAGAATGTGACAGCCAACTACCTATTGAAGTCAAGGTCAAGAATGTGACATTCAAACAAACAAGCAAACAAAGTCAAATACGCTTAAACAAGGGTCCCGTACCTAGCTGTCTCACGAATGGTGTAAAATTTACTCTCGCTGTGAAATCGGTGTAAAGACTAACCTAGCTAGTATGAGACCATCCTTGTCTTCATTGGTGCCTGCAACCAGAGTGAAATCAACAGTACCGGCAAGTACAGATGAAACCATAATAATCAAAGCAGCAATTAAAATGCACATAACGATAAGGCTGAACAAGTAATAGCCTTTTATATAACTGAAACGGAAAACTGATAATGCTGCCATCAACATAGTTATGTCATAATATCAAACAGTTTTGCATAAAGTCACAAAACAAGTTATTTCAACAGTGTCATCACACTTATTTAATAAATAAAAGTCTACGAGTTAAAATGAGAATGTCACATTTTCTTGGCCCTTACTTGAAGCCACAAGCCTCATATGTCTCTCATTAGAGGTAAAATGATTGTACCATTTGTCAAACTAGTAATTTTGTTCAAAAGCTGTTACACTGACAACTTCCACTGAATCCTTCTCGATTTATATCTTTGAACATACAAACAAAAAGACAAGACCAATGGCAGTCTCAATCAAAATACTTTTCTGGGATCATGCCCAATGGATATCTACCTGATAAAATTGTCTGAAGGATCCCACTCTCATTGGAACTAATATGATAAGAGTTATATTGCTTGAAAAGCTTCATTCCAGCTACTGAAGAGCATTTAAGAATGATGGCCAATCCATAACCTTCACATGAGCATTTTCTTGCAGATTGAGATTAAGAGTTGTCAGGATTCAAAAGTGTAGATTTCGGGGTGATACTTTTCAGATGACAGTTTCACAGGTTTGGGTGTTCAAGAAATAGACATGCAAAATTTTAGCTTTTGAGAACTGTGAATTCTTTTCTTAGCTCCAGAGTAGAACATGATTCATCACACACAAGCAGATGAGTTTGAGACGAAATGAGAGATCCCAAGATCTAGTTTGATGAATGCACAGATCACTTTCATGAAACTAATGATCAAGAGTTTGATGCAAGTGTTTTTGCCTTTGAATTATCTAAAATCTCTCAACAAATCCCGGGCAGTTAACAGAACTGGGAGGAGTGCTAACTGAATTTCCTGAACCTTCAGATCTCCAATTGTATCCTCTTTAGCATTCAGTTGAACCTAACCTAACATTGTTCAGCTAACTGGGAGGAATGCTAACCTATCATTAAGTTGAACCATATAGAACACATTAACTTACGCATATCATTGGGAATAATTACCAATTCAAAATGTGTACAACAATACAATTTCTAAAAATTGATGTTCTTTGGTGTTCATAACATACCAAAATTTGATATAAATTTTCCATTTTTCTGTTGATGAATAACAAGTAAAACATAAACGTGGATGCATTGGTCTTTTTACACTTAACATAATAATGATTTCATTTCGAACAAGTTGCATGGGCTACCATAGGCTAGCTCCATGATGCAAGTGTAAGAGCGACTAGAGAGTTGATATTATTATTATCCAATAACTATGTGATTTAGTAATCTAATATGAGGATGCGAAAAAAATCGCAAAAAGTTGGATAGAGTTTTAAACTTTTTCTTGAACATTTTTAATGTGTTTGATTTTTATTTTAATCTTTTCTTTGTTAAAAGTTTTTGACCAGGTTTGCTCTGAACTAGTTCAGTTGCCTAAAAATGTTCAAGGCCATTGAACCTGTGCCAGGTTCTGCTGAACCTGGTAACCATGGTTATCTCTGATATGATACTGAAACTGTTACATGCCTAGCAATATATTTCATTTTTAAGAAATCATAGATGAGGAGTGTCAAGGAGTCAGCTCAATGCATGATGAGTGCTCATTCTTTGTCACATCTCATTAGTAAAATCTAAAGATGAAATTGACTATAGATTTGCTAATATGTTAAAATTCCAACACAACGTTTTTGCACTTATAGATAGGAGGCCCTTTATCCTTTATATCTACCACCCTGAAACTCCAGAGAGTAGATGGGGTTGGGTGGATGAGCAAGCAGGCTATATAAAGTTGGGGTTGGGTGCCTGACTGACCCTCTACTCTCCTTGAAATCTATCTAGCAATATGGAGAGATCCCCATTGGCTATCTCTAGGATATGGGATGTGGAGAGATGCCCATTGGCTCTCTCTATATATGGGGCTCTCTATCTATATATAGATGCTTGGCCTCCCCAGCACTATAACCCAAGCTGTATATTTATAGACTGTTGGCGGGGCACCTCCATATAGGGATAGGGGCCTCAGCGATCCTTGTGAGCCCCTACACCTATATATCTCAAGGGCAAGCTATATATACATAGAGGCTGTTGGCACCTATATATATATATATATACCCATATATATATACATACTCCTATCTATACTCTACTCTATATGGGGTACTCGATTGATTGATTTCTCCCACTTTCATTTGATATGACTAATGACATGAAGATGGGTTGCAATCATAGTAGGAACTCAAATTTTACATTCCCTGTTTTTATCAGATGATTTCGGGAGTCTTTTTCTGGCCGCTTGCTTGTTCTTGGAGATGATCCCAAGCCAAAGAAGAAGCTACATGTGCACAAAGGGTTCAATGAAAGACCACACACCATATTTAACCACTGTGAGTATTTTTTCTGTTCTACCTCTATTGACGCAACAATTTGGCTATTTTATATCCCAAGAAGTAAGTTTTGATCTCCTAAACTGAATACTCTAGAATGTGTCCAGTTACATGTTAATTTTTGCTGTCTATCCAGATGCTGATGGTGGAGGTTGGTGGGACACAGACATGGTTGGACTTGACAGTGACGAAGTTGGCACAACAGAAATATGGGAGGGCATGGGGTCAACTACCATTGGTGGCTTATAAGAGCAGTCTCACTTTATTGTTAATATACCATGATATCCATAAGTCTGAAGAAATTTTTCCTTATTTTCATCTCAAGGGAGATCAATTGGGTTCATTACTAACTTGCAGCACTTGATGTCAAATGCAGTCCTTGATCTTAGTGAGTAGTAAATTTTATCCAGTTATTACTTACAAGGACATTTTACAAAGCTCTTGTATGTCTGTAATGTCCATAACGATTGTTGCCCAGGTCTAGTGGCCTTTTGAAATTTTGGCATCTCTTCAACCAAAGCTATGATCGATATCTTGAATGCCATGTTTAAATGCCTCGTAAACTATGCAACATCAACAGCACAAATGGTTCTATGGTGGCTAGATAATATTTTGGCACTCTCAAACAAAACTAGCCACATGCATATTCATACTTAATATGTAACTTTAGGATATCATAGGAAAAAGAAATATCACAATGATGCTTACATTATGCCCCCTGCTGGCATGACAGGCCCCATAGGAGAAGCAAATCCAATTGATGGCAGATGAAGAAAATAACCACATAAGCGAAAAACTTAAAGAGGTAAATAACATAAGATAGGTTAGAAACTGTTGAAGAGCTGAATTATATTGCAATTCAAGCTAGGCTAGAAATTGTTGAAGAACTGAATTATATTGCAATTCAAGCTAGGTAACTACAAATGACACCATGGATGGGTGTGAAGATATCTAGTTAGATTGATGTGAGGATAAATAGAGGAAGATATCTTGAATGCCATGTTTAAATGCCTCGTAAACTATGCAACATCAAGAGCACAAATGGTTCTATGGTGGCTAGATAATATTTTGGCACTCTCAAACAAAACTAGCCACATGCATATTCATACTTAATATGTAACTTTAGGATACCTTAGGCAAAAGAAAAATCACAATGATGCTTACATTATGCCCTCTGCTGGCATGACAGACCCCATAGGAGTGGCAAATCCAATTGACGGCGGATGAAGAAAATGACCACATAAGCAGAAGAAAACCCAGTTGGATTAGAAGACAGCCAAGATTACCTTAGAGACAAACTTAAAGAGGTAAGTAACATAAGATAGGTTAGAAATTGTTGAAGAGCTGAATTATATTGCAATTCAAGCTAGGTAACTACAAATGGTATACCATGGATGGGTGTGAAGATATCTAGTTAAGATTGATATGAGGATAAATGGAGGAAGAGTAATGTGGTTGGTTAGGCCCTAAACCAAATAGCCTGTTTATAATGATCATGTGGATTTTTTTTTTTATAAAATGGCACCATGGATGGGTGCGAAGATATCTAGTTAGATTGATATGAGGATAAATAGAGGAAGAGTAATGTGGTTGGTTTGGCCCTAAACCAAATAGCCTTTTTATAATGATTATGTGGATTTTTAATATGTTTTATAAGCATCCAAGCTCTTTTGAAATTAGACACGGTTTCATTCGCAAGTCTCTTCAATCCTATGAGAAAGATGCTGGGCTTGCCTAACATACGATATCCACTAATGCTCTGATAATTAAGACACTTTCTCAGATGTCAACATATAGCCGGATTATAATAAATCAATTGTTGAAAATGAAGAATCCTGAGCTCTGAGGCAAATGAGATTTACCTTTACTATCAATAGCTAATAGCTGGCCAATACTCTTTCTTAAAGAAGAAAACCTTAAATTCCCAAATATCAAATTTGAAAAGGCTTAATTAATAGCTCTGAGATAACTTGGAGGGTACTTAGAAACCAACTCAGGAAAGCTCTGTTTTTAACGAGGATGTAGCTCATATGCCCGAATTACTCATTATTCAGGCTCCCAGTTTTCTTCTCTTTCTTACAATAATTTTATTATGGACTATCAACACATATCACATTGTAAAAATAATACTTATATGGCCAAAGCCTTATATTGTTCTATCTAATTGGATTAGAGTTGATGACCAGATTAATTAAGATATCTACACATTTATTTTGTTATCTCGATTGCATGTCAGAATTCATGTGCCCAAAAGCTTCTTTGAGATTTATAGTATCTGCAGTAGTTTTTTTGAGAATCATGATTTCTCACTTTGTTCAAATCTTTCCTTTGGTATTTGCCGATTTTGTCCACAATAATTTTATAATCCAACTTGACAATTAATCCTCCATAGCTTTGGATGGTAACAAAAGACCTTAGCAAATTGTTTGTTAGGAAACCATAGTTTGATAAAAGTATGATATGACTCTTTAAAAGGCCTACACAAGGGGTTTGGCCACTATTGTCATGATTGCCACAAGATGCTCTATTTGTATTCAACTTAACTAACAATCCTATCCTTAATTACAGATGTTTACATGATAATAATCTAATATTTTTGAGAGTTTTCACTGAGATCCGCCTTTAATAAAGAGGCTGAATCCCAAAGCAAACCCTTTAATCCCCATAGTAGTGCACATCTATGCAAACCCTAAAGGGCCCCATTTGCTTTGAACACTTTGGCAGGCTGCCGTTAAATGTCAATGGAATTGAAACACAAGGTCTATAGCCTGCATGGGGCTCTCTCGTCTGCTAGATATGTAGCAAAAGAAACCCATTAGGAGGCCCGTCTATCAAGAAGGTTACATGGATGTTGTGAACTGCAGACAGAGGAATGATTGATCCAGATGCATTAGTCGAAAAATCAAAACAAAAACAAATCTGCGGATTGCTTGTTGTATGCTATAGTAATAGTGAAGCTTCACTCATAGTTGAGTAGAGGTCCTATGGTGGGGACATACCATAATTTCAACGCAGGTAGTGCAACTAAATTTTATGAGGTTTTTGTAGGGAAGCAGTCCCATGAATTGTAAATTATTCTGCATCGCCTTAAAATTTTAGGAGTAGTAACATAATTTTTATTAGATATTTATTAGCTAGAATAAAAGAATTAACTAATGTGCAGCTATTATTTAGCAAGAAGACACTCTATGATCTTTTTGCAACTGCTGTAAATCCTCAGCCCCCATAGATACTTGGGGCTAATACTTCTTTCCTAAGCAATTGCTGCTCCACAATTTTAAGAGGTCTATTATTTGCAGTTTTGCAATAAAAACAGTTGCATGAAACCACTTGCCACTAACAAATAGTTGCAGTTCCCACTCCACTATAAGAAAGTATTCCTATGGGTGTAATTATAAATGAGTAAAACTTAGTAATATGTAAGACTAGTGTAATTTGTCTATCCTCTCATCATTATGAGTACTCTTAGATTTTGTTAATGCCATCCTTAGCTACCCTCATATCTTTGGACAAGCTGACCTTGTTTCCTTCGGTTATAAAAGTTATGAAGACAAGTAGCAATGTTTGATAAAGTAAAATAGAGTTTCTTTGAAAATTTGTATTTTTAAACATATTTAAACAAGGGGTAAAAAGGCCCTCACCCAAGTTCAAGGCTAGGTTATTGATAAATTATAACGATCAATACCCTTGGATTAAAGATAAACAAGTCACAAGCCAATTGACAATTTATAACATTGATTGGGGGGGAAATCAAGTCAACAAAAAGTAAGATAGCTAAAACAACACGACAAAGTTACAAAGACAAGTGCAAATAGAAAGAATGACCAACTAGAAAGCTCTTATATGTTTCTCAGCCTCATCATCAAAATTAGAAAGCATAAGTGTAACATCTCTCTCACAAACATGATCTTCAGTAGAAAGCTCTTATATTTTTCTCAGCGTCATCATCAAAATTAGAAAGCATAAGTGTTTCAACAAGATGAGAGTCTTCAAAGGAGGCAAGGTTGATGCTCAACTTTCCACAAATAGAATCTATTTTCTTTTCCCTGTACAACATCCTCGACAACCATAAGTTTTAAAAGTGACATCAATCTGGTCTAGTTGTAACAACATATGGAAACCAAGGTTCTCCACATCTTCATGTATTGCATGAGTATTACTAGCTCCAAAAGGATAATCCACACTCCTATAAGTTGGGTAACCTTTGAGGTGTCAAGTTTGGGGGTTGACTAGTTTGGATCTCCCTAGCTCGAAGAACTTTGTCCATGGAAGCTCCTTCACCCAATCTAATTACAACTTGTGGCTGGAATAAATTTGTACCGCTTCATTTCAACACTATAGTATCCTTAATTCCATCTTTTAGACTATATTTCCAAAGTTTCAAAGCTCGTTCTACCATCATCATGTTAGTTTTATCTAGTAAAATAAAATGTCTCAATTAACTAACCCTAAGGCGGAAGAATGAACGTTCCCAATTGAATATTTATGGATCATCTCATTGTTCTTCTCTCTAATGATGTTGATAGATGATGCTTCGGCCTCACAAGACCTTGTATTCCTCTTAGCAAAGGTTCCTTTTCCATCCTACCTCTTCTCCCCCATTCTTAGATTCACAGTGTACTTGCATTAGAAAACAATTCCATATAATTCCATATCCATAGGTAGTAAGTTTACAGAGGTAGAAAAAATTGACCATAGTAATATTAGGGTCAATAAAGGAATCATAAAAGCCAATATTATAATTATATTATGCTTTAGATGAAGGGGAAAAAGTATGTGCTTGTTTCCACTCTTAGTTTGAGAATAAACTAAAGAGTTACACCATCATAACTATCATATCAAGGATACCATATAAAGGATCTCATGATTACCGGGGAAGGTACTATTATTGAAGCAACCTAAATTCGTACCAAAGACAAAGATTGAATTCAAAAACAAAGAAACTCCTTTCGATTTTCCATCACAGTCTAGACATGCCCATCATAGAGCAATGTAGCATAATCATGATCAAGTAAATCGATCAAATCCTCATCTCATATGAAAACTAAAGACAACCCAAAGTTACATAGAAGAAACGAGAAGCTAAGAAAGTCATACCCGAGGGCTTCATGAGGCCTCGTTGCTCTAGCTATTGGCGGAAATGGACAAAGCAAGAGAAAAATAGAAGCTTTAGAGCTTCTCAAACTTTGAACTCAACACCTTATTTTGATTGGCAAACCCATCATGCTATTTGAAGTGAGAATTGATTGACAAGGGTGGAGTGTCATTTCAATTGATGAATCAAGAATCACACAAATCCCACCTTTTTAAATAATGGGTAAAATGTACTCATGAATCACGACCCAATGTTTTTTTCATCCCCTCTATTATGATTTTGAAAACCAAAAGGGAAAATCAATATTAAGACAACATTATTTGAATACACAATTCTTTCCCAGTTTAATCATGATTTCCAAAAACTCACAAAAATGTTTATGCATGCATTTTATTATAGAGATCAAGTTTTTTAATCCAAGTACTATCATTTTAAACAACTATGTCATCACCATCTTTGAGAACAATTGTTGCCAACTTGGCTAGGAAGTTGGTTTATTGATTTCCGAAAGCTTTGGTTAAAATAAATAGTAGAAAAGAGAGGATGAATTGCACAAATTCTCTTCATAGTGTTACCAGTTCTCCAAGTTTTCGGACTTTTTATTCACTTCATTGATAATCAACATTAAATCTCTTTCATCCTTCAAATTTGGAAAATTGAGAGCAACAATCAACTCAAGTTCTTGCAAAAGTGCGAGAGGCTTCCGCAAGGTTGTTGGTAGTCTAGGGGATATTAGTTGCAGAGTAGGAGATAACATCACCCTCATTGTTTCTTATTAACCCAACAATGCTAGACTTTCTCAAAGTTACCTTTTTAAGTGGCATCAAAATTTAATATGAAAAAAGTATGTTTGGGGACTTGCCAAATTGCATTGTCATGGAGGCTTCCATTCTTTGAAGGCATTCTAGAATTATTTCTAAGCAAGTTCCAATTTATAAGTAGGCGTCTCTTTTCCCTACATTTTTTTTTCAGTAAAGGAACTTTAGCACTAAAAACCTCTTGGAAAATAATCTGTATTTTCCTTAAGAATTCATGAATGAAGATTCTATTATTTATTTGCTTCAACAAACAACACAACCAACAAAGGAGCCACTTTGTGCATAATTTGATAATTTGCTCCCCTTCCCCATCCAACCACACACTCAAGACATCTTGAAAATTACTTGGCATGATCCATGACCTTTCTATCCTATTAAAAACCACATCCAAACTTTCTAGGATAAATAGCAATGGAGAAGGATGTGATCCAAATTTCCAAATCATTAGTATAGAGACACATAGAGGGGCCCTAAAACCCAATCCTATGGAGTTTGTACCGAAACAAAGCTTTTCTTTTACTGAAAACCCAATAAATGCATTTAATTTTGGAAGACTTACCAAAAAATAAATTTTCTTAGTAGGTGAAAAATGAGACGTTTTCGGTAAGTTTAAGATAGCCAACTTTTCAATGCACTCACACGAAGGTAACTTTGACGATTTTAGTAAGACATTACTATAAGAGATCCCAATATGTTGAGAAGGAAGGAAATTTCAAAAAGAAATGAAAATATCCAAAGAGAAAGATGGAACACCATAAAGAAGATCTTTGCAAGCCCCAATGGTTTGTAGATTCAACCTAATAGTCTTTAACAAAGACACTCTAAGAATCGGAGAAGTATTGTTCCAAGCAATTGAAAGAACCCTGGATGAAAAGAGGACCTAAAGGGGACAAAACATCCCTTGAAAAGAGGGTCTATTCACCATTATTCACCTCCCATTACTGGAAATTAACAAGAAGAGGTATTCATTTTCCAAAATAACACAAAATATAAGAGCCCTTCATATAGTTCTCTTATGAAGAGTCTAATCGAGTTAGCTACAAAGTTCAAATACTTCCTCCTCACAAGCGACCTCCATAAACTATCTTGTTCTTTGAAGACTTGCCAAAGCAACTTTACACCCAAAGCCAAATTAAAACAAAACACGTTTTTGGTACTCCAACCACCCTTCTTTTAAGACTTGCAAACTTCTTCCTATTTTATAGTAGCATTTTTGTAGATTTATTTGCCCCATTCCAAAGGAACTTTTTCAAAATTGTGGCAAGTCTTTCCTTCACACTTTCCGAACAAGAGAGATAAGCACAAGATAGACAAGATGGAAAATCTAACTGATTTTTTCTTGCCCAAGAAATCCATTTTCCTTTCCCCAACCAATTTGATTTAGAATATGAAATCAAATTCTCTCAATATTCCCTCTTAATACATCCTAGAAAAAGTGGAATACCCAAATAGTTACTTGGGAGGCAACCAATTGAGAAGCCTAAAACTACATTGTTTCATCATTGCCTTATATGAGAACAATCAAAGAAGAAAATATTCAATTTAGCATCACTAACACTTTATAGGAATTTAACCACCCAAAATTCTCACATTCAAAGAATTAAATACAAATAACATTTTATAATATTTTATGGTGTATTTAATGTTTCTTTTTTGTTCAATTAGAAAATATTTTTGTCCATCACTTCCTAACTTTAACATTAAATATTAAGATAAGAGTTTCAATAACATGATGTCCACTTTTTTGAAAAACAACCCTTCTCTCATTATGCTAATAAGACTTCTACAATGTCACCTATGTGTAGAAAATCTGCAGTCTTATACAACAAACAACATAAAAGAAATAAACAAAATACTTAAATAACTTGCATAAACAGATGAATATTCAAACCAAGAACTGCTGTGTGTAATCTCCATTAATAAAAGCTTCATCATACTCAGAGCTTCAGCTCTTTACAATCAAGTTGTGCGTGCAACTGTGTGCTTTCAATGCACATCCTTCCTTGCTTGTGTAGATTTCACACCTTTGTGTGTGCATACAAAGCAATTACAATTGCTGTTATTTAAATAGAATAACTCACCCACTAACAGCTCTTCAACTGAGCATTCTAAATCTAAACTCATGCTTTAAAATAGTTGCATGCTATGCATGAATTAAAAGCATTTATTTGAATTAAATCTAATGATAAAAATAAGATAAAGCTAACTTAACTAAAGTAAACTAAAACAAGACTAAAGCTAAAATTAGCTTTCCTAAAAAGCTACGGTTGGAATTAAATATGCAACACATGCATATTTCCAACACTCCCCTTAATTTCAAACTGTAGCTTTCACTCTTCTAGAGTCGTGTTTGATTTTTCAGATCTCGCCATGTGCGGGATCACAAACTCCCAAACAATCTCTCAAATATTCGAAAACTTCTTTTGCTAAAGCCTTTATAAAAATGTCTCGCAAACCGATCTTCGGATCTACAAAATTCAAGATGAATTTCCTTATTGTTTACCACTCCTGGATGAAATGATACCTCGTATCAATATACTTGCTCCTCTTATGAAAAACATGATTTTTGGACAACGCTATGGCTGAGTTGTTGTCATAAAAATATGTGTAGCTTCCTCTTGTTTCTGTTGTAAATCTGTCAACACTCTTCTCATCCAAACAACTTGACATGCTGTTCCTGTTGCCACTACATACTCTACTTTTGTTGAAGATAACGTGACAATGGAATGCTTCTTTGATGCCCATGAAACCACTCCTGTTCCAAAGTGAAAAGTATAGCCGAATGTGCTTTTCCGATCATCTATACTTCCAACACTGTCACTATCTGTATAACCAATGAGTTTGAACTCATTTGAACTTGAATAAAGAATTCCATGATTTCTTGTTCCACGTACATACCTCAAAATTCTTTTTCCAGCTTGCCAATGTGAATCTTTTGGAGATTCCATGAACCTTGATATGAGGCTCACACCATACATGATATCAGCCTTGTGGCCGTCAAATACATAAGACTTCCAACCAACTTTTTAAACAATGTTGGATCCACAAACGATCCTTCATCCTCTTTGCTCAACTTCAAACCTATCGCAATGGTGTTCTTTGGCACCGGCTTACAATTCAACATGTTAAACCTTTTCAAAAC
This sequence comes from Taxus wallichiana var. yunnanensis, assembly GCA_018340775.1. Lineage (NCBI taxonomy): Eukaryota > Viridiplantae > Streptophyta > Pinopsida > Cupressales > Taxaceae > Taxus > Taxus wallichiana. Next base: position 447,541,494 of record CM031237.1, on the reverse strand, counting down.
GTCACTTACATACTTTGCTTGTGAGATAAAAACTTCACCTTCTGATTGTTGAACTTCAATACCCAAAAAATAATGCATAAGACCAAGATCTGTCATCTCAAACTCCTTCATGGCTGATTTGAATGACTCTGTAGATAGATTTCCAATAATGATCAAATCATCTACATATAAACAAACAATTAAAATTTTACCTTGCTCATTTATCTTAGTGTATAAGGTAGGCTCATTGCTGCTCCTACTGAAACCATTCTCAATCAAATAAGAATCTATTCTGCTGTACCAAGCTCTAGGTGCTTGCTTGAGACCATAGAGCGCTTTCTTCAATCTGTATACTTTTCCTTCATGACCTTCAATCTCATAACCTTCTGGCTGATTTACATAAACTTCCTCTTCAAGGAATCCATTTAAGAATGCTGATTTAACATCCATATGATAAATAGGCCATTTGTTTTGAGCTGCAATTGCTAAAACCATTCTTATCGTGTCCAAACATGCTACTGGTGCAAATGTTTCGTTGTAGTCAACTCCATATTGCTGCGTAAAACCTCTTGCAACCAGCCTTGCTTTGTGCTTCTGTACTTTTCCATCAACATTGTATTTTGTCTTGTAGACCCACTTGACTCCTATCACGTCCTTTCCTTTTGGAAGATCCATCAGCTCCCATGTCTAATTCTTCTCTATAGCATCAATCTCATCATCCATGGCTTTTTCCCAAACTTCATTCTTTATAGCCTCTTCGTAATATACCTGGATCTGCAGCTTGAGAAAATAATGCAAAAATTGAAAATGAATTAGTTGTATCAACATTATAAATCTCACTTAGACTTCTTGTTTTCCATTTGCATAGGAGTATTCGATGCAGGACTGCTTTGTGGTGATGGAGTAGCTTTTGGTGTTCCCTGTGGTGTCTCTTGCATGGCTGAAGATGGCTGAAATCTTGGTGACCTCCTGACTGTAGATGGAGGTGTAGCTTGTGCTACAACTTGTGGTGCATGTCCAAGATTTGTAGATACTAATACCTTGTTGCTCTAAATTTTCATCTGTCATATCATCATGCGGAATAGATGTTGCTATACTCACTGTTTTCTCTATACTTCCATCCCACGCTTCATTCTCAATAAACTGTACATCCCTGCTGATCACAACCTTTCCAGTGACTAGATTGTACAACTTGTACGCTTTTGTATTATCCGAATACCCAACAAAAATACACTTTTCTCCTTTGTTGTCTACCTTCTTCCTTAGCTCATCAGGGGACATGTGCATACGCTACACAACCAAAAACTCGAAATGTGAAACACCTTGTGTTTCCTATTAGTCCATGCTTGTTGAGGAACCGGGTTCCTAACAAGTTTCGTTGACACTGTTCAAAATATAAATAGAAGTTGCTATCTTTGTTTCTACCCAATACTCATTTAGAAGATGTTTTCCTTCAACATGCTTCTTGCCATCTCCATGATGGTTCTATTTTTTCTCTCTGCCACACCGTTCTATTGTGGTGTATACCTGGTAGTAAACTGCTTGTGTATACCATGATATCTTGCAAAAATTCATGAACTCATTAGAAACATACTCATCTCCTTTGTCCGTTATGAGAACTTTGATGTAGTATCGACTTTGCTTCTCCACTAATGCCTTGAACTGTTGAAATGTATCAAAGACATCGATTTATTTCTTAGAAAATAAACCCATGTCTTCCTTGTGTAATCATCAATGAATGTCATAAAATAAATAGAACCTCCAATAGAAGTTGTTTGCATAGGTCCACATAAATCTGAATGTACAATCTCAAGTGGTGCACTTGCTCTTGCTGTTTTGCCAACTAGGAATGAATCTTTGTGTTGCTTTCCCAAAATACAACTTTCACATACCCTTTCCGGTTTCTGAATCAATGACAAACCTTTAACCATATTTTTTCTATGTAATAAATTCAAACCTCCAAAATTCAAATGTCCATAACTTAGATGTCAAAGCCATGTTTCATCCTTCATGACTGAATGAAAAGATGATTGTGTTCCTTTAACACAGGACTCAACTATATTTACGCAGGAATCAGTGCAAGACTTGCTTGTCGTGCGTTGCACTGATTTTCATTGGCGCAGGACTCATCTGTTTGAGCGCAGGACTCAACAAAAGATTAATTTGACTTAGTGTAGGATTTGCTGCAAACTAAGTGCTGATTTTCTTTTGCAAACAGATTTGATTTATTTTTTCCGTGTTTCAATATCAATGGAAACATCCTATTGCTTTGCTCATCTTCACTTTTGCAATCAACTGAGTGCTAGGAACTTTGTCCACAATCACACACTCATTGTCTTCCATATAGACTCAATATCCTTTCTATACCAGTTGTCCAATACTCATAAGGTTATGTTTCAAACCTGCAACATAGTAAACATCTTGCATACTTGTTTGCTCCCCCTGTCTTGTTAGAATACTAACCGTGCCTTTTCCTTTCACAGACACAATATTGTTATTTCCAAGAGTTACATCACTCTTAACTGAATCATCCAAACTAGAAAACAAATCTAGATTACCTATCATGTGATTACTGCAACTTGAATCCAAATACCATACATCACATGGACTCTCTTTTGACAAATTACATTCAATAGGGGATAAAGAAGGTATTGCTTCGACAATCCTTGTGCATGCAATAAACATAGGTTTAGAAATAGAACTTCCAACCTGATTTTGATTTTGTCTCTCCTGATCATATTGCTTTTTCTTGCAATCATAAGCATAATGCCCATACTTCTTGTAATAATGACACTGAACATGAGATTTATCTTGTCTTTGACCATAACTCTGTTCTTGATTCCGTACTTTTCCACCCGAGTTTGATGAACTGGCCGCGCGTCCTCTAGATGGACTTCTTCCTCGCCTCTTGGGCTGAAAATTCCTCTTCTTTTGCCACAACTACTCGCTGCCCGAGATGCTGAAACCCCGATCTACACTTGCATGTGATCTATTCATCCTCTGTTCATGATTGATTAGTGATGCATGCAACTCATCAATAGAAAACTGACTCATATCCTTAGTTTCTTCAATAACAACAACTAAAGGATCAAATTTTGTAGGCAAACTCCTAAGCAATTTTTCAATAATCCTTCCGTCTTCAAGAGTCTCACCATGGGATTTGATTTGATTGTGAAGCCAACTACATAAGTAAAAATGATTCTACTGAGAATCGAATCTTTCATTGCTAAATTCTCAAAATCTCTACGAAGTAATTGTAGCTTGGCGGTTTTTACTTTCTCCTTACCTTGATATGCAACTTGTAAAGTATCCTATGCGAGTCTTTGCTTGACGACTCATCGCCACTCTTGGAAGAATGCTTTCATGCATTTCCCGATGAATATAAAAAGAGCTTTGCCGTCCTTCTTTCGTAACTCCTTTAAAGTATCTTTCTCTACTTGAGAAAGTGCAATATATGTTGCTGCATTTTGTAGGCTCTGTGTACCCATCTTCAACAATCTTCCACACGTCTTGAGATCCGAATAGCGCCTTCATGGTCAACGACTAGTATTCGTAATTCTTTCCATTAAATTGCGGCGTCTGCATGCCGGATGTAGAAGTCATTGCTTGCTACCAATTTAATAAGCTGTTGGAATAACCTTGCTTTGATACCAATTTGTAGAAAATCTTCAGTCTTATACAACAAACAACATAAAATAAATAAACAAAATACTTAAATAACTTGCATAAACAGATGAATATTCGAACCAGACTGCATGCGTAATCTCCATTAATAAAAGTTCATCATACTCAGAGCTTCAACTCTTTACAATTAAGCTATGCGTGCAGCTGTGTGCTTTCTATGCACATCCTTCCTTGCTTGTGCAGATTTTACACCTTTGTGTGTGCATACAAAGCAATTACAATTGTTGTTATTTAAATAGAATAACTCACCCACTAACAACGCTTCAACTGAGCATTCTAAATCTAAACTCATGCTTTAAAATAGTTGCATGCTATGCATGAATTAAAACATATTTATTTGAATTAAATCTAATGATAAAAATAAGATAAAGCTAACTTAACTAAAACAAACTAAAACAAGACTAAAGCTCAAATTAGCTTTCCTAAAAAACTACGGTTAGAATTAAATATGCAACACATGCATATTTCCAACAATATGGTGCTAGTGGGGTCTCTAATTTCGAGCATAAACAATTAATCGTTGCATTAAATTTGACGTCCATTTGACCATTAGTTAAAAGTTTTTTCTTTTTAATTTGAGAATTCAATCGAAAAATTGTGATATCTTGTCCATACGATGGAGTTTGGAGCCTTTTTTTCCGCTTGGAATCATTTTTTTGATTCCAATGCATCAAAAGTGCAGAAATATTGTTATAATTTGTCACTAGTAAATGGAATTTTTTTGGAGAAGGTAATTGAGGTTATTTATCAATGTGATATTTGTAAAATCCAAGATAAGAGCTTTGAGAATAACATTTTTGGCATTTTTAAATGGTTGTATTTAAGATATTTGTACTAATTTATTAAAAATGTAATTTTAAAAACTAAGCAATCCCCAAACAAAACAAAATCAAAATAAAAAACCCAATGCATTGAGATGCTCCTCAAAATATCGATGTCAAGAAAAATTAGTAGTTAGAAAACCTCCTTTTTGTAGCATTTTTGTTGTTTTCATTTTTAATGGAAAACTCAACACCGAAAAATATTAACATTATTTGTTTTTTTGATTCAATGTAATTTTGGGGTATTTGTTGCCATCATAGCTATATCAAATTGAGAAAAAAATTAGAGCATATAGACACCAAAATCTACACAAAATCATTATTACATCATGTTTTTGTTAGTTTGTTATGTACATGAGTTTTGAACAATGAAACAAGATCTTAGTGGCATTAGTCCTTTGTTGAATTGCTCTTGGTAACTCGATTGAACTCCAATTCTTGCTATTTTTCCTCTTTGATTGGATTTTGAGTATTTTTATAGAGATTGCTTTGACACCCTAATTTCTTGTTTGCCTTTATCTAATCATGGTCCAAGACCGTACATATGGTCATGACCATTATGTACGGTCTTGACCCCTTTGGTTTTTCATTTGTTTTCTCTTCATGGCCCCATTTGTCACTCTTTGATCTTTCGATTATATCTTTTAGGTTGACCTTTCCCACCACTAAGGTCCTAATTTCAAAGAAAGAACTCATATAATACACACACACACACACACACAAGTCTAACCTAAACATTTATTATCTAGCAATCACCTATCTATCTACCACATATTGAGCTAAGAAAGCAAGGACTACATCTGCATACTGCATACACAACATAGGAGGGCATAATTATGAAGTTTTCATTTGCACACAAGGGTTTTTATTGGGATGAAGTAGCATAGCCCGCTATCGGTGTTGAGGCACAAGGGCTAACCTAGGTCAAGGGATAGTTACATGCACCTTTGCACAAAGCACTAGGAGAACTACATTGAGTTTGAAATGTAGTGCAACACTTAATGATTCACAAGCGATGTAACGCGGTATGATGCTAAGGTCATTCCAACTCAAGCATTTACATATTTATTTTTAGAGCTAATGATTGCTTGAGTGTGTTGTAAGATAGCTAGGGTTTGTTTTACAGGTTTCAAATGTGACATATAGGGTTTCATGTGAAGTTGAAGATATCAAAGAGCGATAAATGACGACACAAAGCGACATTGAAAGTTTCTTATCCTAGCTGTTTGAAGGTTCAAGAACGTGTTGTTTGGTCAAGACCATACCATACGGTCTTGACTTGTTTGCACAATGTTGGTTCCCAATCTAACACCTCACATAAACTTGAAGGGCAATTTGCATGAATTAGGGGCAAGGAAGAATGACGGATCTCGTTAATTTGTTGTTTCAAGAATGGGAATGGACCCATATCCTTCACATGGCCTAGTCCGTGGAGATGACAGGAGACACTTGACTAAGGGTGTGGTTGTTCACCTGCTACTTTATGGCTCTGCTGAACCAATGTGAGAGGACCTAAGGGGTGGCTTGAAAGGGGGAGGGAAATACTATGTTTCAAACCCTCGACTTGTTGGAACCTCAATATGAGATCAAATGCAACCACAAAATGCAATGCTCATTCAAAAGAATGGTCACACAAGCATTACAAACACTTAATACATTAGACACAAGCCACTAAAGACAAATTTAGGGTGATCACAAGAATCATTTTGAAGGAATCTATTGACAATTTGGAGTGAAATGATACTTGATATGCTAAGCTTCATAAATCATAGCAAACCCACTCAAAATATGCACAAGATGTTGAGTTTACAGGAATATATCATGTTGAATTAGTAATAAGTGATGAAATCTGCATGGGTAGGGCAATGGGTAGTGTAACATGAGATTGAAAGGGGATGGGAATGGGGAAAGGGGACTAGTGAGAGGAAGTAGCTACATAAACCACTTTGTCTTGACAAATATTCATGCATTGAAACACATAATCAAAGGAAGATCACTCTCAAAGGTTATTTTCTATGGACACTGAAGTAAGGTAAATAATGCAAAATAACTCTTAAAACCCCAACATAAACACTTGAGAATGAAGTCTCATGCACTCATCACACCAAATTTCCAACACCAAAGGACACCCTAAGGCAAACAAGTATGCATTTTCATAAATTGTAGAAAGGAGATTTATAATTGAAGCCAATAATGCAAGGTAACACTGAAATGCAACAAACTCTCAATGCCCATTGAAACAATCAATGCAAAAATGCTTTAGTGTAGTTATTTGGTATGATCAACACAAAATTACAAAGGAGAATGAAAATTTATTGATTTCAAATTTGTTTACAAGAAGGAACATCAAAATTGTACATGGCAAAAGGGTTTTGTGTGTCCATTTGTAAAGGAGGCAAGGGAAACATGTAAGAATGAGTCTCAAAGCATGCTAATGGATATACAACAACAACCACCTTAGCATGAACATGCAAATGACAAGTACAAGTCATCAACTCTATGCAAAGCTACTCCACAAATAAAAACCCGCACTTTCAAGTAGATACCCCATAAATTCTAATCGCCACCCCTTAGTGAAGAGAAACCTTCACTTTTTAAAATAACAATGTCCCAATCCTAAAAGAATATCCCATAGATGATAATTTGAGGACTATAAGCATGCTAATCGGTGATCGTGTGCTCGGGAGAAAATAATTGGAAAACCATACAATCGGGGAGGATACATGTATGTGAAATTGCCAAGTGTTTGATCATTGATGCTCTGATTATCCATTCTTCATTTGGTGGGGGCAAAAGAGTCATGCACTTCTTATATAAACATCCATGGGCGAAGGAGGATCAGAATGAAGCATCTCCAACCATTTTGATTCTTGAAAACGACGTGTAACAACCAAAATTTTTGCAATTAAAATCTCATGAATTTCTTCACCATTTTTTTGCAATTTTATCTCCTTGGAAATCCTTCTCCAAGACATTCCCAATACACTTGGTTTGAGGTGAAATGGATGATTGAGTCGAAAGTTATGGGCATAATGCAAATCCGACCATTTTGCAAAAAACTCCCTTGTTCCGTGGATTTCAGGATAATCCTTCTTTGCTTCGTGGCTTTTCGAGTGTTCATTTTGCCCGTGACTTTGGTTTGATCTTTCAAGTCTTTCGTATCTTTTGCTTGTTCCGCGAGGTATCCTTTGTATTGCGACATTCTCTTTGTTGCATGGATTATGCCTTGATGAATGACTTTTCTTTTGTTCCACGACTTCATCAAATCCGTAGAGCACTCAAGATTCGATGTCTACGGAACACTAAATTCCATCGTTCCACGGGTTCACCAACTTTCCATACTTACCCGTTTGATACTCGACACTTAATCTTCTTACATCATTATGCCGCAAATGCTCGTGCCCTCTGTTGGTGCAACGAAAATCGATTCCTTTTTTATGCAACATCCTTTTTGCGACCATATTTCTTTGTTCCACGACTTTTTACGATTCCGATGAACACCATACCTTGAGACACTGCGGAACTTTAAGTTCTTTGTTTCTACGACATCCATACTTGTCTCATTCTAACTTCCTTCTTTTTGCTTAACGGTTCCTCACGACACTTTTTCTTAACATCGTGGGTCTTGTTTGAGTAGACTACACCCTTTGTTTCACGGAAATAACTGATTCCATAAAATACCATAATCACCAAGTCCATGAAGCACTAAGTTTCTTCACCTCTTTGTTCCACAACTTTTTTGTCTTGTTCCAAAATCTGCCAATAACTACATCCTCTTCAATCTGCAAAATACTAATGTTTAAAGTCGTGAAACACTATTGTGTCGGTGAAGGCGATGAAGGGGTGGAACCAAGGGGACCAATGAACAATTCCATGGGTGCAACTAAGGAAAAACAAGACTGTTGGACCTATGATTATTTTTTATTCATTATTCTTTGGTTCATTCTTTGAGGGAAATCAAAATTGCTTAAAGACGGGTGCAAAGATGTAAGAAGGAGCGCGTAAGGAGATGCAACATAAAGGAAAAAGAGAGCGAGCGTAGGTGCAAGAAACACAACGAAGGTGCGCGAAAGAAATTATGAGGAATGTGTAGGAAAGGATAAAAACAAGGGAGATACATGCAAAGGAGTAAGGATGAAGCATGAGTTTGAAACTAGACTTAACTTTAGTTCTTGCCATTTGCATGAAGGTAGTGGATAGAGCTAAAATTAGCAACATCATATGCGAAGGGGAAACATGCAACACATGTAGAGGTGACGAAAGGATACTTTCAGAAACTAACTAGATGTAACTTGATCAACTACAATCAGAACTCTCGTGCTATTATTAGCCCTTGTAAGACTCGTGAAGAACAAGTTCCCACTAATATAAATACTCATGAAGGGGTCTAGTCTAAGGGGGATACTGAGATGTTATGAAATATATTGATGTATTGAGATGTGTGTAAAATACGCGTAAGAATTTGTATTGCACAATGATTAATATATGAGCATTATGGTCAAAAGTAAACCTGCTTGTCTTGTTATATTATTAATTGGTAAATGAATATCTTGACTCATCCATTTCACTCTTACTAACTATGATAGGACCCATAAAATGTTCATGATTCGGGTGAGCACGCCCTTTGTCTACCAAGGCATGAGATTCCAACGCGATGAAGAGAATGAATTTGTGTGTAGAAGAACCCAATATGATGCACACATAGGTTAATAGGCACTAGATTCCAACATTTTGGTTCCGTTGTTAGGGACCCTCATTAAAATGCAAGAATGAAGTGGAAAGAAGATGCAACGTTTAACACAAGAGAATATCGAAGCTTGGCTACACATTGTTGAGGACGCTTTCACGTAACTTCACCCTAGTTAAGAATTTCCCTCCACGAAAATGGTTCAAGGATAATCTTTATGATTCATTATATGAGACATTTTTATGTGAATTACCAATACACCTACATGCATGGTTAGTAGCTTATTTTTGGGAAAAATAGGAATTTGGGTTGAAGCATTAGTGGACCACTTTGTGCACACAAAAGTTAGCTCAATACAACACAACCGGACATGCATAGATGATTCCTGGTGGAAAGGCGCATTACAAAGTTATATTATTGAATAGTTGGTCTCAACTTTCTCTTGCAGACGAAACACAATATAACTTCTTTCGAGAGCCGTACAAATCATACTTACAAAACTCACTGTTGGAAACTAAGAAAATCATGATCGATATGGGGATAGAAACCTTTCTCATGGAAGGCTAAATGCTCCACAACGTGAGTGACGCAGGTCATAGAAGGACAAGATGACGCCGATTTTTTTTTGGTACTCGGATCGTGGATCAAATTTGAAGGGTTGGTCTGAATTTTATTTTGAAGGGAAAATATTGGACCAGCGCTTCGATGATGAAAAGTAGCACAAATATTTTACACTTCATATGACAAGAATAAATCAAATACACACGTCATAAAAATTAAGAATATTTTTTTTAACGATATATTTTTTCTTTTCAAAATCACCAGTTGATTGGCATCTTAAATAAAAAAAGAAAATTCAGTAATCCAAACACAATGACCCCTCTATCATAATGATGTAAATTAAGCCGCATTTAAACTGGTAAAATAATCAAATTTTGATGTAAAGAAAGCCCAAATTTGTAATATTATAATTTCCTAAAAATCATCATAACTAAAATAAACATTAAATAAAATTAATAAATAAATCAAACAATTAAAATGAGATAAGAAGACACATAAATCACTAAACACATAAATACAATCAAACTACACTAGGATCTCTTATCAAAATCATTAAGAAAACTTATAAATAGTAAAATAAATAACTTTAACTTCTACTTGGAGTTTAGTCCTAAAAATAAAACCAATTTGGATTCTTACCCCTTCAATAAAAAAACCATTCATATTTTAACCACTAAAATAACACACATGTAAATTTTAACTAGTAAAATGCATTGACTTAAATATATCTTCTAAATAAATTAAAGAAAATGTGCATCTATACATTGAAACACCCACACTAACTATGTCACCAATATATACATCTAAATATTCTTAGTTGATTTCAAATCCAAGAGTTTCACCTCATGTAGAGTATGCATTCAAATATACTACATAGAAATGATGTTTTACCAAATTAGAATACTCCATTAAACACACACACCCTTTGTAATCCTCCCTAAATCTATTCACAAGCCTCTTCCTCAACTCCTCAGGCATAGAGTTTAGCAAAATTGTCTTGAGCACAACAACAAATATAAAATTCTTGTTGGCCTCCACATCACTACTATTAAACAATATTTAGAGAGAAGATACCAATGATGAATTGGAGGGTTTCTTTCAATGGATGAAGAAGATTATCTCTACATATTCTCCTCCTCTAAAATGATCTCCTCTCCTCTTCTATGCATTCTTCCATATCGAATGGGTCAAATTAACCTTTGCATTAGGAAGTAACTTGACACTTAGCTCGGTTCTTATTTGCAAGGGTCATAATGGGTGAGCTCCTTAAGCGACTCAACTTTTTTTTCTTTAAAGCAAGCCACATCTACATTTTCCTCGAGACCCTTCTCCATTTCATACAAATAGAGCTAATCCAATATTCTTGGCCCATAGTTTGTCTATATGTCGAGCTCAAATTGATCTAGGAAATCTGGATCAAGACCATTATGAGCTCATCCCACCCTTTGGAACCAACATGGCTCCAATAGAGCCTTCTTGGCACCCTACATTGTGAGTCATAAATTGAAGTCACTCTTTGAGATTAATTAAACACTTTTCTCCACGCTCTTCCCCCACCTCAGATATCCATCTCATCCCATATCCAAACTAGTGGTCAATCTACACAAAGTGGATCGGTTCCAAATCATGTTGTGCACTCTCCCAAGTGCACAGATATTTATGTGCAAGTTGATCCTAGCTTTGTTTTATGTCTCTCAAGGTGGCTCCTGTAACAAAAAATAGAAAAAGTAGAAAGTGGTAGATATTTCGTTTGAATGAATCCCAAGAAAATGCCAGAACACAAACAATAATAATAAATCTCTGGTTTTTAGCTATTTGTGCTCAAGTATTTGTGTAGCTGACATCAAAAACTTGCTAGTAACTTGGAATTTGAGCTTAATAGTATTATAGTGGTAGTATATTTGTTATATTAAAACATTTGGTAATTTCAAGTATTACGACTTATCTAACGTATCTACGAGTCATACATATCTACGAGTGACTGTTGTTTGTAAAATTAATCAAAAATATTTTTAAGACATAATAATTTCACACAAATTTTGACAGACATTTTTTCACCATAGCCCTTCTTTTGACAGTTTTAAAAGTAACTTGCCCTTCTGTATTGTCAAATGATTTTTACATTTTGAATTTTTTTTTACATGCAATTTTTTACTTGCCCTTTTCTGACGGGTTTGAGGCCTTGGGAAGGGCTGTGACGGGCTCAATTTTGAACCCTGCTCCGGATGAGCATACCCTTAGGAGGAAGCGATTTGAAGAGCAAAGGCGCAAGGTAGCAGAAAGGGAGCTAACACAACTTCATGACTCAACTCTAGGAACTGCAAGAGATGATCAATAACATTGGTTGAGGCAGGAGGGAACAACAAGCCCGGGGAGCTCCTGGAAGGAACCACAACACGCCAGGAGAATTTACGGGATCTAGAGGATGATATAACACTGATGGGATCGTGATCCAGCCGTATGTGCCTACTCACGCAATTGGGTTGACTCATATAGAACAAGTTTTAATATAAAGTGATAGCGACGAAGAAGTCAAGTGAGCGAATCAGAAGGAGAGTTTAGATAGAAGTTTACCTTATGTGTTACAATCAATACATCCTACACCAAAGCGACAACCATTAAATCCTAATCTAGATAAAGCAAAAGGATTTGGGATGGCGCATACCAATACAACAACACAAGCCAATACATGGGCCGCAAGCGAATATAGTAACATAGCCAGTCACGGGAAGCAATCCTTCCCCTGTGAGTGGTAGTGGGAAGAGAAACACTGCGCCTACGACTAACTTGTCCATGAATGGGTTGGAAACACTGCACAACAGGAAATTGTGCCAAATATATACTATGAAATGTCTCTATATTTACGAGAGTATAATGGGGTTGAGAATGCAACAAAGCATGTGCTCAAATGTGAACTGTTCTCATGAACAAAGGGTATTACTTCCTCAGAATGAAAGGCAACATAGTTTGCAACTATGCCGCTCGGACGTGCCCACATTTGGTATAGGAAACACGACCCATCCCAATCCGTAGTGGATTATGATCAACTTACGGAAACATTTTTAACAAAATTTGATATCCCATAATTCAAGGAGTAAAGTATTTCGTTGCTCAAAGGAATCAAGCAAGACAGAGTGTACGAGCATATGATGTGCATTTCAAAACTCTCATCTCTAAACTATCATATGAAATCCACCCTACACAACATGCTCAATGGTTTGTAGGAGGACTCTTACTACCCCTCAGGCACACATTATTATGTAAGACTTTCACCAATCCACGAGACACGTTAGAAACAACCTTGCGTGCTGAAGTGGTAGGAAGTCTAGATACTGGTGTAAGCCTATTCATGGAGGCACATATTGCTTCAATGGAAACACAATTGGAGAAGCTAATAATGAACAACACACATGCAACACACGATGATATTTGGTGTACTGATTGTGAGGTGGAAGGCCACACCAAAAATACATGCATGCATAAAATTTTGAAGGCCATGCTTATAACATGTGAAATATGTGAAGGTAACCATGATGCTCAAAATTTCCCATTATTACACCGTGTCAAAAGCTAAGGTAGCCACCTATTGCAAAATATGTGATGCACACACCCATAATACATCAGAGTGTCGCATCATTGATCAAATTCACGAAGCCAAGTCATTGGGACTCCGACAAGCTACTATAGAAGATACCATTGAGAGAACGTGGTGGATATGGTCGCACAAGAAATGAAAGAGGTCGAGGAGGACGTGGAAGTGGTAGGTACCCACCCAGAGCTTGCTATAAATGGGATCACCAGACCATTACTTGCATGATTTCCAAACCTATCCATCTTGTGTGCATTTTTGGAAGGAGCACAAGGTGGAAGATTGCCCTGTTTATTCAAGTTAATGAAGGAAAAAGGCAAGAAGGGCAAGGATATGATTAAAATTGCTCACATTATCGGGAATGAAGAGACATTGAAAACAATACCAATAGAGAAGCCAACTACTAAAGTACAAGTCACCACACACGCCATCATACGTGCGTAAGAGATATCTTCTACTAAGGTGCAACCAACCAAACCCTAGTTAACACCACCTTACATTCGATGGTCGGAAAGCGAGAAGGAAGTGCTTCAAGAGGCAAAAGATATGATCAACTCCAAGGAGAGATTGAATTTCTTAGGGATGAGGAAAGATTACGTAACAAGAAGCTACGAGGTTTCGAAGATGAATGGGTCCACAAAGATGAATTCCAGGAGGTTTGTCAAATGTTGCGCATGGAAGGAATACTACCCATACTAGGACAATGGTTGACTCATAAGATAAGAAAAGTAGCGTTTCAAAAACAATTAAGGTCGACACAAAAGCAAGATGTAAGATAAACTAAGGAAGAGGGTTTTGACATAGATATGCTTATTGATGCATGTATAGATGACTGGAACATCAATGACATCTTGGTTGACACATGCACAAAAGTAAATATCCTCACAACAAAAGCCTGAAACAAGATGGGGTGACCAACTTTACATGCGTTCCCGCACATTTTGTTCATGGCTAACAAAACATGGGTTGTGCCTATCGGAGTTTTGAAGAATGCTATAATCAGTATTATGGGGATAAAGTTCCATGGATAATTTGAAGTCATACCCTAGATGAAGCGGATAACTTCCCAACGCTACTACGAAGACCATGAATTAAGAAGTGATATGTTAGTTTTGAAAATGGTGATTAACGTGTCGTATTTCCCATGGATCTAAAAAGGTACCCCATACATTGAGACTATAGAAGAAGATGAATATTTGGAACATATCTACAATATCTAAGCTACAGGAAAGAAAAATTTGAACCAACAAAAGAGGGAGAGGTAAAATGGGGGAAATTAGTCAATCTCTCGATACAATGAGTGTCACCTATGAGAATTGGGCGCATGGGTCATATGAACTATTAGGGTGAGAATGTGGAATGATTCAACACACAAAACAGCTCCACAATACTCTCCAAGTGTCCTTGAAAATTTGCAAAGATGTTCGAAGGATCTGTACAAAGAATACTCAATCCCCACCAAGATTTAGTGGAAAGGAGATATCCATCCTTTTCTTAAAGAAATGGGAACCTATATACACATCAACAAAGCACGAATGAATTGTTTTGACTATTTATTAAAAGGAACCGCAACAAGGTGGTGGCAAACACATCGAAGAATGTTACTATCTTGGGTAGACGTAAAAGAGGCCATAATAGCTCGGTTTGAATGGACAAATAAGATACAAAGATATCCTAGCTATAATGGAACCACTAGCCTCATCAAGACCACATTAATAAATGTGTTGCGATATGGACAACTACACAGGTTAGTGAAACATTGTGGACACATCTATTTTACCATACACTATGTATATGGGTGCGAGCGTGGTTTGTTGGAAGTGAGTTATGAAGTTAAAAACGTTCTTGGGAAAGGATGGTCCAAGGATTCATCCACACCTTTTCCTTTATGTCACTAATTCCTCGAATGGTTCCTCTCTTCAACATATCAAGGAGGTAATATTTGGAAATGGCACCCTATGGAAGACAAAATTCTAGCGCTACATAAGGATGAAGGTTTCTCGTTGGCTAACAACATGTATGCAGGAAATAATGAAAACATATCAAGTGTCCTGGGAGAAGTAACATTGAGAGCATAAAATTTACGCAAAAAGGGTATGAAGAAAGTGGTATGCCAAATAACCGATGAAGATGAGAATTATCACTTAAATATGGATGTTTCTTATGGGACACAAGTGGGTCATCGAAAAAAAGAACCAAGGAAGCCAACCACGTAGGATGCACCCTTCAGTCCATGCAGATTAACATTGGAAGTGAGGTAGAGCCAAAAATGACGACCATAGGTAAGTATTGATGTGAACTAGAGATAGCCAAATTTTTGAGTTGTTGCGTGAATTTGAGGACATCTTTCCCCGAGGCTACCACAAGATGAAGGGATTACACCCATCCTTGAGAACAATGCAAATCAAGTTAGTAGAAAGGGCCAAGCTAGTCCAAAAGTGCTCGTATAGAATGAATCCCGACTTGAGGATGAAAGTGAAGCAAGAATTTGATAACATGTTGGCCGCATGAGTCATCATCCCTATCGAAGAGCCAAAATGGGTAAGCCATATGGTGATTAACATCAAGAAGGATGGACAACTTAGAATTTTGCATGTATTACTTTGCATGCGTCTTGAACACTATTTGTATAATTGATCCTTCCCAACCCCTTTCACGGAAGAAATATTAGAAGGTGTAGCAAGTAGGAAATCTATACTTTCATGGATGGGTTCTCTGGCTATCACCAAGTCCAAATCATAGAAGAAGATAGACCAAAAACCAATTTTGTGACCGAATGGGGTCATATTCCTACACCACCATGTCATTTAGGTTAATTGATACACCCGCCATTTTTTCACACATTGTTGTAACCCCATTTGAGGATTTCATACTAAAGTTTCTTCAATTCTATCTAGATGACTGGATAGTTTATGAGTTGGTGAAGGATCATTGTGATAACGTACACCTAATGTTTGAGCATTGCTGCCAGCTACAGATTTCCTTAAACTTGAAAAAGTGTGTGTTGCGACCCCTTTTGTTTCTTTGTTGGGGCATATTATCTGTAACTTGTAAGGATGGACTCTTGGTGGACCCCACAAAAATAATAGTAATCGTCAATCTCGCACATCCCTGCACTTAGAAAGAGGTTCGTGCCTTTCTAGGACATTGTGGGTATTTTCCTGCGTTTATAAAAGATTTTGTGTGCATTGCGGCGCATTTAGAAAAGTTGAGCCGAAAATGGAAGAATTCAAGTGGGGTCTTGAACATCAACATGCTTTTGAAGAATTTAAGGAGCGATTAACCCACGCGCGTATCTTGCAATCCCCATATTGGAAAAATTGTTTCATGTACAGGTTGACACGTAAGGAATTGCTGTGGGGGTGATAGTAGCACAACCTGGCGATGGAGCTCTTGACTACCTAATCTACTTCGCCAACCGGAAATTGATTCGTGCATAGAAAAATTATACTACCACGGACTGAGAAGGACTAACTATGGTGTATGCGCTACAGAAATTTCGAAACTCCCTCTTGGAAACACCAACTGTTTTTTTCACCGATCATATGACACTTAAGCATTTGGTCAACAAGGCAGTGTTACATGGGAGAATTTGCATATGGATAATTTTATTCCAAGAATTTCAGTTCTTGGTAGTCGTCAAGCTAGGAAAACATAATGCCGAACATGATCATATGTCCCGAATTGAAGCAACGCATTCCATAGAAGACAGTATGCAGGATGCTCAACTACTTACCATTCAGAGTGAATTTGGAGAATTGGAAGATGTGCTTTACTTCCTACAAAGTGGGTTAGTGCCTGAAAATTACAACATCACTCAAAGGAAGTAGTTAGTTGTCAAACAATGCGTCATACCAGCTAATAAAAAAGCAACTCTACAAAATGGGATGTGACGATGTGTTCTCCAACATGAACATAACGATATATTATGTGAAGGTCATGAAGGAATCGTAGGTGGACACTATGTCAGTGATGCTATCACACAGAAGACTCTTAATGCAGGGATTTGGTGGCAGTGTTTGTTTGAGGACGCTATAGAGTATGTTAAAGCTTGCAACCAATGCCAAAGAATCAACAAGCTAGGAAAACATGACAATATGCCTTTAATCCCTATAACCGCACATGAGCCATTTGCAAAATGGGCTATTGATTTTTCTGGGCTTATCAATCCTGCCTCGCGCAGAACAAGCGTGAGCTATATTATCACCACCACCGATTATCTTACACGATGGGAGAAATCCGCACCAAAAAATATTATACAAAAACCACCGCAACAAGATTTCTGTGGGAGAACATCATCAACAGGTTTGGCTGCCCCTTGAGTATCACTAGTGATTGCGGGACACATTTTTTGAATGACAAATTCAAATCCTAGTGCAACAATTCATGGTTGCTGCCCCTTGAGTATCACTAGTGATTGCGGGACACATTTTTGAATGACAAATTCAAATCCTAGTGCAACAATTCATGATTGCACACCATAAAACAACCTCATATCATCCACAAGCCAATGGTACAATGGAAGCATTCAACAAGATACTAGGTCATACATTGACCAAGATATGCAACGTCAGAAGAAAGGATTGGGATGACAAAGTGTCAAGCAGATACTTTAGGCATATCGAATTATATACAAGTGCTTGAATAAAACATCCCCTTTCAATTCATATATGGAAATGAAGCTATGTTATTGATCAATTTCTTGGAACCTTCATTACGAATTACATGCATCACGGATTTTGGTGATGCAAACTCAATTCAAGAAAAATAACAAACTTGTTAAAACCTGGACGAAGCTAGGCTCCAAGAACGATGGTCATAAAACATTGAGAAGGTTCAGTAAAGCCTAATATGATCGTAACCCAAAGAAAAAGACTTTGAAGGAAGCAGTTAGTGTTCTCCTTTATGACTCCAAATTCGCACGACATTCGGGCGAGCTTAAGACTCATTGGCTAGGGCCATATGAAATAGTGGCTATACTATCGACAAGAGCATGTAAGCTTATGGATCTAAGTGGCAAGCTACTTCAATGGGAGTAGGATAAATCCCTATTTTTAGCCATTTGGGCATGTTATGAATAAGGCGTATGCCATTAGATTAGTTGTTATTTCATTTCTTATATTAGGTTTCTTTATGCATTAAAATAAGTGTTGGAGTTTCACACAATATGTTATTTGTACTAACCGCATGAATATGGTTAAACACACATCTTGTATAGAGGATTTGTGCATCCAATTTGTATGGGAGAAGTATTTGGTGGAGAGAGAGAGAGAGAGAGAGAGAGAGAGAGAGAGAGAGAGAGAGAGAGAGAGAGAGATTGTTGAACAAGAAGTGATATGTGTTATTATTGCTCAAGATAAATTACAAATCTGTAGGAATATGGCCGGACACAATCGCTCACGGATGGACGAGGGGTTCAGGCACCGATAACCTCTACCGAGCACTGTGACTACAAAAATGGTCGAACTCGATCTTCATGGTGTTACACAAGTGTTGCAAATATTTTGTGTTGATTGCCTATGTGTCGCAATATGATCGCCGAGGTACCTGTGACTTGTAAAACAAAGATTCACCTGCAAAACCCACAATACCACATCAAATCCAAAAATAAAGATACAATATGGGGAGTTGGAATGACCCCGATCAGTCACCCGACAGAGTGAGCTTACAACCGAGCGCTGCACTACATCTCAGACTCCATGTAGTTCTAGTGAGTGTGTGTAAGAATCATGCCCTAGGATGCCCTTGTACAAGTGCACTTGATAATGAGATGTAGCTAGATGTAGCAATGTAAATAGATGTGTGGATGGAATAAAGAAACTTCCCCTTCCTATGCAATGTATGCAGAAAATGTAGTCCCTTTTCCCTTGATTGAATGCCAAATGGATGCTTTGAAGTGCTTTAGGTGCCTTTTGGATGCAAGCTTAGGTGATAATAATAATGCTTAGAGCTTGGTCCTTTATTTTGAACACATAACTATGTATTTATATGATTCCCTTATTTGAATTTTGTAATTGACAACCGGAAAGGTGACCCATAAGAAAATAAGATGCCCAAAAGATAAAAGAGGCCCAAAAAGAGTGAGTAAGGTGGAAAGAGGTTAGGGATGTCCGAGGGGACGAGGGTGCCTAGGCATTAGTGTTCAAGTCATAAAATATAGACAAGTAAAGTTCTGACTGGGCTGTAGGGTATGTAAGACCAAATAGAAAATAAGAAAGACATAAAAGAGGCCAAAGATAGTTGTCAATTACTAGTTTTCTTGCTTAGGAATCATATGAATACTAATATGTATTTAGGACCTAGAAATGTACCCAAGTGCGTGATTTTGTGTCTACAATGAGGAATCTTCTAGGAAGATGTTAGCTTAAAAAGAGCTACTGAGGGAAAGGCGCACAAGAAAGATGTGGAGGAAATGCAGCCCAAGAAACAAAACTCGATAAACATAGCTAGGGCACAATGGAGAAAACTATAGGAAGAACTCATAACACACACTTAAAGGTCACTTGTTAGAAAACGGGAAAAAAAAGAGCAAGGGACAATCATCAACATGACATTAATGGTAGTTCATGGAGTTAACAACTCAAACATGTGAATGATAAATAACATAAGCATTTATTGCTTCTAACAAGGGTATAAATAAGTAAGGGGTGAATCATTTTGTTACCTTGTAGTGGAAATAGGATCTCTGGTGAAAAATAGCAAAATCAGTTGTCTAGATGATTTAACACCCGACCTTGTCAAAAATGCACCACCATTAACGCTACCTCAAAATTTTGATTCCGCATGACCGAAGAAAAGTAGAGACATATTAGTGAGAAAGGATATCAACAAGTCTCGACCGCCATTCACGTGGGGTCGTCAATGGTCTTGAGAAAACGGTGAAATTTTGGGCAATCAATCACCTCAAGGTAAACCGGATAGATTTCAACCGATTAGGAAATAGGAAGACATGAAGGAAGAACACGAGAAGAAGGTAACAAGAGTAAGGCTATAGGTTCTATAAGTATGTCAGCTCTCAATTTTCAAGTGACACAAATGCTATGGGAATCGAGATGAAAAAACACCGACAAAGAGGTCACCTTCATCAAAGAGACACCATCTACAACAGGGGAAAGTAATTCTCGCCACCAAAGGAGAAGACCTAGATTGTCGCAAGAAAGAAACCCATAAAACTTTAGATGTTAATATTGAAATACAATATCTATATGACACCAAAAGAATTGGAGAATGGACTAACCATGTAACCTCCACAAAAATATCAGAATGCAATCACCTTGCGCCTGGGCTTGATGGAATTATTGAAAAAGAAATGGTGCATGCAATGGGACAAAAGGATAGCAAAGGTAACGAAGTTTATGATAATAACGTGCGAAATATGTTGGAGAAAACAAGGGTTTTTCAACTTCTCACACTACCCTTTTTAGTAAGCCAGTGGAGTTGTACCAATACCTTATTTCACGAGTCATGGAAGGGTAATTTTATTTTTCTGAAAAGTGCATAAAGTTGGCATACCATTTGATGAGTAAGGTGAGTGGGATTAATAACCATGGAGAAAATTTAGGGCAAACATTGGAAGATGATGTCTTTATGGACAACATCAAGTTTTCTTAAAATATAAGCGCAGAGGAAAATTTATGTCTATAGACGAACTTCAAAACCCTAGAATAAGAGTCGCTACGCGATTGTTTACTACTAAGCTAAACAGGAGCAGAAATGTGGGCGGAGGTCAATAAGATTTTCTTGAGTGTTGCGCATAAGGTAACGCATGGAACACTTTTTAATTATTCCCAATGCATCATGTAAAGCATTGTAGTACATGCATGGCTCGCTCAAGAGACAAAAAGTTACGTACCGATGGGGCACAATTTTGTTGTTAATAGTCTTCAAAGAGTTAGGCGTACCATAAGGGAGGATAAATCAACATGGATATACCATTAAGAACCCTTCTCGATTGTGGTGTATAAACAATTTATGGTACCTCCTACACTAAACAATGCATATAAAGAAAATTTTACAACCTGGTTTAAACACTTGCAAAATGTATTTAAGAAATACTGGAGAATTTCGTGCAAGTTACCTAAGGAATTGGTTGGTGAAGCATAATTCGGTGTATCCATGAATTACTCATCGAAAGGATTAAAAATGTTGATGAGACCTAGACACCTTGGGCTAAGCTACCCTATGCCCTGTACAACAAATTACTTCCTTTGATATGTCAAATGGATCAAAGGGGTGAAGAAGTTCACTTTTGATGTGCAAATGATGGACGAAGACATTCATAAACTATGGACAAGTGTATAAACAACTCCTGATCAAGATGCACATGAAGGAACTCAAGTCTCCGACATATGTCAACTCACCAAATGGGACACCATTGTGGTCAAGAATGAAGCGCATAAACTTTTCTTTTATCTATGACAAAGAAGTGAGCTAGCAAGGACGACACAATAAATGAAGAGCCCGATGAAGAAATAATCATGCCAAAACTAAAGCGCCAGAGAGTACGAGAGCTTGAACAACAGGTAAATCAAGTACAAATAGAACAAAGAGAGGCACACACACCGAAAAACCAACCAACAAAGAAAATAAGATTAAACCCAAGACATGGGATAATTGGTGAACAAGAGGAAAAAGGACAACAATGTCCAGGGAAGATGCAAAACACAAATCCTACATAAGAGCCGCACCATGAGGGTGACACTATTAATTTTCTCGACCAACAATCCCCAGTCCAATAAAACATGGGGAAGTGAAAAAAAGATACGAAAATGTGAGCCCTGGTGAAAAAATAGTCAACACGCCCAAGTCAACCCCGAAGGTGATTGAAGTTGAAGATAATCCAGAGGAGACCGAACAGAGCGTCAGCGCTGGAGACAGTCATAAGAATTTAAGGAGCCGAGCGATAAAAGTTGGGAAAAGGTAAACCGCCAAAAACAGGGGAAAGAAACTAGTACCAAAGCAAGAACCAGGCCCAGAGGAGGAAGAAATACAAATATACCCCAGTCTTGGTAAGAAATCCATTCGCACGAAATACCAGCAGGGAAATAGAAGTCATGAATTGTTCCAATGGAATAATCTCAAGGATATTATAGCATCTGAGCACTCCAAGAAGGCTTCGTCATTTTCACTTGATGCATGCACTGAAGAACCGCTCATTGAATTGCCAAGTGACAACATTCATACCTTCCCATCTGAGGATGGTGATTCATTTCTTGCTATAATGTACAATCTGTCCGAGACTAAGGATGGGGAAGCAATATTGAAGATTGCTGGGGAATTTGTACAACAAAACTTACAAAACAACGAGGCAAGAGTCTATAGAGAAAGAGCAAGAAAATTTGAGGACGAGCTCAAGGAGGAAAAACACTAGCTGCGAAGCTCATAATGAGAACAAAGGCCTTCGAGAGAAATGCTCACGCCTAGAATACAGAGTTGAGACTCTAAAGGAGAGGATGACGTGCAATGAGTTGGAGCTTCTGAAATAAAATCCACTCATACCCGACAAACCCTTAGATGAGCTGGAGAAAATAATGAATCTCACGATCAAAGAGATGGAAAAGGAGCGAGAAGAGAGAGAAACGACATGGGGATGATAATGAAAATATCCACGTTGTTTGCAATAAAAATCTCGTACAATGTGAAGAGAGCGTGAAACAATTGGAAGACAAGGCAAACATAGTTGAGCAACTGCTTAAGGGGATTTACAAACAACACCATATAATTAATGCACGAACAAAAGAGATGGTAGAGAAACTTACAAAGATTGAATCCCAACTGGAAAATGACTCCTTGGACCGCACAAGTTAAAATTAGATAATGGCAGAAATTGAGGCAGTAAGCAAATAGATAGTAGAAAAAAGAACATATAAATCAACGTTTAACATAGTTGAGAAAGATAAATGATGCGAAAGAAGCGAGATCTTGTAGAGCTGCGAGTTACGATTTGAAGAAGCAAATTGAGCAACTTTGGGTTACAATAACAACAAGAGCCAAATGAGATTCATTGTTCAAACAACTCATTACAGTTGGAGAAAGTGAACTCAGTAGATTACGACTCTAATAAATAAGTGGCAAGCGCATGAAGAATTGCTACAAAGTGAGGTCCCAAAATTGTTTGAATATATACCATAGTGTTTCCCAAGGATGAAAAAACAATTTAGTATGGAGTGATGTTGGACCTATGATTATTCTTCATTCATTATTCTTTGGCTCATTCATTCTTTGAGGTGCACAAGAATTGCTTAAAAATGGGGTGCAGAGATGTAACTAGAAGGAACACATGGAGATGCCGCACAAGAGGAAAAAGAGGAGAGCATGCGCACAAGAAACATAGGGAAGGTGCGTGGAATAAATTCTAAGGAGGAATGTGCAGGAAAGGATATAAACTAGGGAGATACATGCAAAGGGGTAAGGATGAAGCATGAGTTTAAACTATACCTAACTTTAGTTCTTTTCGCCTGCATGAAGGCAAGGTGGATATAGCTAAAATTAGCTACATCATATTCGAAGGGAAAACATGAAACACATGTAGAGGCGGCGAAAGGCTATTTTTGGACAACTACCTAGATGTAAGAGTCAACTACATTTGTAACTCCTAAGCTATTATTAGCCCTTGTAAGACTAGTGAAGGACAAATTCCCACTAGTATAAATACCCATGAAGGGGTCTAGTCTAAGGGGGATTCTAAAATGTACTGAGAGATATTGATGTATTGAGATGTGTGTAAGCTCCGTGCAATAATTTTCATTGCACAATGACTAATATATGAGCATTATGGTTGGTGTAGAAACTGTCTTGTTATATTGTTAATTAGTAAATGAATATCTTGACTCATCCATTTCACTCTTATTAACTATGACGAGACTCGTAAAACGTTCACACTTCGGTGAGCACACCCTTTGTCTACCTAGGCGTGAGATGCCAAGGTGTAACGAAGAAAATGACTTTGTGTGCAATAAAACCTAATATGATGTACACATAGGTTAATATTCACTAGATTTCAACAAGGACAATAACAAGGTTAGTTCAACATGTCGAGAAAACAACTTACAAGTCCAAGGAACACCGAGGAAATGGAAGGATATTCTCAGAAACATTGGTTAACTTTGCAAAGATGGTGCCAAGGATACAATTAGATCAAAATGGGCACCAACATTGGCTCCAAGCTAGGGGATGGACACCCCGGTGGGGTTCTAAAGGACCACATAAAACTCATGAAGTAGACCAAGAAATATATTAATTGGGAAACAAATTAAAAGAGGTAAAACTTTTGTTTTTGTATTTTCAGATCACATGAGTTACAAAAACTTGTCAAGGACAACAAAAGGAACAAAGGAAACACAAAACAAACTAGGGAACATAAAAAAAAAAATAGAGGAAGGACTATACACTGTACAAAGGGAATGATTTGGGATATACCTAATCCAAGAAGTGTTTGAGATGCCTACCATTGACAAGAAACTCAAGTATTTCACCATCTAAATCTCTCAATAAAAAGGTATGCTCCTAATTCTAACATCTATGGAATAAGGGCCCATCCAAAGAGCTTCAAACTTTCCATGCTTGCCCTTATCTTCATGTATGTTGTCCCATAATAACACCAAGTCTCCAATATGGAAATTTTTTGGAGAGACCTTCTTGTCAAATATCTTCTTCAATTTTTCCTTGAACTTTATGTGTCTCTGGTGAGATTCTCTCCTAACCTCATCAAGTTCAACAATCTAGTCGATCCTTGCTACATAAGGATGAAATCCTTTCCAAACTATTGCATGAATTGATACAGTGATAACTTCAAATGAAGATAAATAATAACTTGGGTGTCATAGACTATCTCAAATGGGATATTTCTATTTGACCTTTTGGGTGTGATTCTATCATCCCATACTGCAAATTTCAATTGCCTCACCCCATTTGCTCTTGTTAACCTCCAAGGTCCTCTTAAGTATCTTGAGAAAATTCATGTTTCTTGATTCAGATTGCCCATTTCCTTTGGGGTTATAGTTGGAGGCATAACTTAGGTTTTTCCCATATTATTTAGACATTGTTATAATAGGTTTAGCTCTGAAACTCATGACATTATCAACAACTAATTTGGCTAGGGCAAAAACCTACAAATGATGTTATTCAAAAGGAAGTCCATGACCACTTGGTGAGTAGCCTTTTTGGTAGGGATTGCTTCAACCCACTTGGTGAAGTAATCTATAGAAAAAAATCCACTTGTGGCGTGGCTGGGCTAAATGCTTATGTTATTTCACCAATAAAATCCAACCCCATTGTCTAAAAGGAGCCTCAACTGAAATGGGTTGCAATGGTAAGGATCCTAAAGCTTTTAGCCTACTTGAGAAACATTGACAACCTTCACACCTCCTCACAACTTGAGAAACATCCCTAAACAGAGATGGCCACCAATAACTTGCCCTCAAAATCTTATGAGTGGTCACTTTAGCAACATAATGGCCACCAAAAACTCCTCCATGAAACTCATTAATCAACCTAGAGCTTCATCTTCAGTTATACATCTTAATAAGACCCCTTCTAGATTATTCCAAGCTAAACCAAATTCAGTCAAGATGTATATTTTGGGACACCAACTTCAATGTCCTTCTTTATTCTTGTGTAGGACAAAATTACAATTCAAATTCATCAAATAGTACACAATCCTTGTACCAAATGGAATCACATACCTTTTCATAAGGATCCCTAAATCAACAACAACATTTTTACTTCAACAACTTGTAGATTTGCTTTTTCGCCATTAATCTTGCTAAACCTAGGCCTCTTACCAACTTGGTGGTTTAAATGTCCATGTCATATTCTTGGATCTTGTTAACCCATCTGCACCTCTTGCTTGAAGCTTCCATTTGTGTCAAGAATGTCTTTGACCATGGTGTGTGGCACATATGCAATGACCCTTGAGCTCAAGATGTAAGGTTGAAAATTTTAGTGGCCTTTACCAAAGTAAAAGCTCGATTTTCCATGATTGTGTACTTCAATTTAGATCCTTGTAAGGCCTTGTTGAAGAATGCAATTGGTTTCTCATGGCCTTCATCATCCTTTTGTAATAAAACAAAAGAAATAGTAAATTCAGATGCAAAGGAGAAAATTTGAAACTCTTTTTTATAATCTGGACTAACCAACACACGGGTAATTTTCAAAGCATCCTTTACTCCTTTAAATGCTTTCATTGTTTCCTCTCCCCACCCTATAGTTTTATCCCTTTTAAGCATACTTGTGATAGGAAAAAGTGATTCAACAAAATTTGAAACAAACCTTCTCACAAAGTTGATTTGACCAAAGAAAGATTGGATACCTTTCTTAGATTGGGGGATGGGAACTTTGTCAATTTCCTCCACTCTTTCAGGATCAATCATAACTCCTTCATGAGAGACAATGTGTCCCAACAACCTTGATTTTGCACACCAAAATGGACACTTCCTTGGATTCAATGAGATTCCAAATTCTCTACATCTGATCAAGATTTTCAAGGTGCTCTAAGTGATCACCCTCTCTTCTTGGAAAAGATTGTTATATCATCTTGGTAAACCACTATAAACTCATTGATGAATCCAACAAATGCAACATCCATTTCCCTTTGGAAAGTAGATCATGTGTTCATTAACCCAAATGACATCTGACATACACATAGGTTCCCCATGGAGTGGTAAAGGTTGTTTTGTATTGCTCATTTCTTTAACCACCACTTGATTGTAACCAGAGAAACCATCCAATGTTGAAATCATTTCTGACCCTGTTACCTTTTGCAAAAGGTTATCCATGTTTAGAAAAAGAGTAGTTATCTTTAATGAAGCCTTGTTTAAATTTATGAAGTCAACACATAATTTGATGTCCCCATTTTTCTTTCTTACTGGAACCAGATTGGCAACCCATGAAGAGTATCTTGTAGGTTGAATGATGCCTCCATCCTTGAGTCTCTTAAGATCCTCTTACATTTTAGTTGTAAGGATGGGGTTGATTGGCCTTTGTTTTTTCCTAAAGGGCTTGGTGTGAGGCTCCAAAGGTATTACATGTTGAAACAAATCCTCCTATAGGCCTTTAATTCAACATAAGACCATGCTAAACAATCCTAATATTTTTTAACAATTTCGTATAGGTATGTTTTTCATCTGCATCCAAATTACTACCCAACCAAAATTTCCTTGGATTTTCACAAGTTCCAAGATTGCACTCAACTACATCCCTTTCCTCATGAGTGGATTTGTTCAAAGTTCTATTAGCACTATCAAAAGTAGATTCAAGGCTGACCAGTCCTCTTGGGATTGTATTAGTTTTTAATTGAATTATTTCATTTCCAAAGAGAGTTTCTTTTCATCACACATCTCTACCATGGGCTCTAAATCTATCATTTGATTGCGAATTCATATTGATAACTCAAAACTTTTGATGTGAGAGTCATCATAAAACACTTGCTAATGTTGAATGTTGTTAGGTATAGAAAGTCTAACAACCATTTCAACTTCAAACTTCATTATCATATTCATTATCATAGTGAGAAGCTTAATGCTTAACCTATCAACTAATGTGCATTTTGAATTCTTTCATGGTATTCAATGTTGAAGGAGTCAAACATCTCAATCAAATCCCATGTTGCATTTCTATTTTTTAACCTATGAATTTTTGTTGCATATACACTTTTTTGATTTGCTTTACAACCAATTTAGAGTCTTTTTACAATCAATTTTTTATCCCATGTCTCCAAGCAATCCTCAAACTAAGTATGAGTGCTTCATATTCAACAATATTATTTGTGCACTCAAAACATAATTTGAAAGAAAAGTTAAAGGATCCTTGGTTGGGAGAAAATAACACTATACCTGCCCCATTGCCAAAACTAGAACAAGCTCCATAAAAAAACATCAACCAAGGAGAAATGGGGTATTCAAACTAAGCACCAAGATCAAGGCACTAATCATCAAAGTCTACATTACCAACAAAGTTCCCCAAATCCACATATGTATATAACACTTCATATGATGCATTCATAGGGTCTTCTATCAAGTGCATTAACTTGTGTTCTCTATGCGCCTCACCAAATTTCCTTCCAAAGGAATTGTTGCTTATGATAGATCCATTTGCACAATTTCTACCCATTTTCTTGATAGTAGCATACCCCATTTGGTAGGATAATCAACCACAACTACATTCATGGTTAAATACTTTCCAGGATGAGATTCTAATTAACAACCAATCCCTTGACACATCCAACAACATGTACTTCCCTTGAATCCATGACATAACATCTTCCATAGGAAGTTGTTATCTTTATACCAAGTTCATTCATGACTACAAAAACATGATATTGCAAGAAAGTGCACCTGAAAAAAAGTCAATTATGCAAGAATCAACCATTTACAATTAGTGTAGTGTAAAAATGATTCAAATTTAATTGGATCTCAACTAGGCGGTACCAAAATATACTTTAGGGGATGGGTCAATAACCTCTTGAGATTCATCAACTTCATTCTCAAGCAATAAGGGGATGAGTATCTTTTTCGAATAACATCCACAACAAATCCTAAGTATTCAAATGCCATATTTCTATGCTTAGAGATCTTAAACAACTCCATCAAAGGAACTGTGATTTTCAGCATTTGGCTTAGGACTTGGGCCATATCACAAATTTTATATTTAGGCAGAGGGGTATTGGGGGAAGAGTGACTACGATTTTAGATGGAAAAGATTTCTTTTAAAACAACCACAATAGAAGGCTCATTAAAAATTGAATCGGGTTCAACAATAAGGGCTTTATATGGTAGATTCTTCTTGGGAGCACCTTTAGGAACATTGGTTAGAATAAAAATTTTAGTCTTTGAGGTTTGGGCAAGGCCTTTCACTTGCCTATTTCTTAAATTGTAATCCTCCTTGACAACAAATGCATTGATCAAAAATTCCCTATCCTCTTTGGAAGGGACTTCTCCATCATACTTATTGATCATTAGAGCTCTTAGGTACTCAAAATCATGATTGGAAAATTCAAAGGATTGAGCCATATCAATTTCAACATCAAATTTAAGGGGAAGATAACATACCATACTCACACTTGCCCAAAAATAATTAACAGTTTTAACATATAGAATATTGGTAGAGGTTGCACCTTGTTCAAAGTTTACTTGATGATCAAGAACACATACATCATCAAAGTCTGATCTAGCAACATCTTCATCCAAGGAAGATTGTTCACAAGGAACATGAGGCAATAAGCATTTATCACACCAATCAATGATGTGTTCTTCTTCAAAAACTGCAATTATTGCACCTAATGGATCAAGAACTACCTTATTGTCTTTGGGTGGATGTTGCCTATCATTTTGACCCATATGTCTCTTTCCTCTATCATCTTCTCTATGATCTCCTCTAAATCTATTTTGATTTTGATTTTGATTTTGAACTTGAGGGCCCAAAGACAACCCTTTCTCAAATCTTGCTAGCTTGTAGGAGATTCCTTGAATTTCCATTTCCAAGGTATTAACCACTCCTTCCAAATCAATAGACTTGCTTGCTTGCTATTTTTCATGATTAACAAGTTTAACCCCTTCTCTTTTTGGTGGTTTGCCAACAGCCTTGATGTTGTTTTCAATTTGAATGGCCATGTTGAATGCTTGTCTCAGATTCATGGGGCTCTTGTCTCTCAAGTAATAGGCCGCCTTTTTGTCAAATACATTATAATACTTGATTAAATAAGATTCATCACTTAGTCTCAAGGTGGCTAGTAATCTTATCAAAGTTTTATTGAAACTAGTGGGAAAATCTTGTACATATTCATTGGGATTTTTCTTTATGTTTTCAAATTAAGATAAGATGAACTTATCTGTTAGTCCTATCACCATATTAAATTCTAAAGACATTCATCATTTCATCCTAAGAATCAATTGAACCACGAGGAAAAGAATTAAACCATTCCCTTGCATCCTCTTCTAATGTGTGTACAAATAGCTTTAGGAAAACATCTTCATATTCTACTTCATAATCATCAATAATATTTTGGAACAAATGTAGGAGCTCAAAATTGCACCCTTCTCTCGAGTTACGGAAGACCCAAGATTTCGAGGCAACTTAGGACTATCTCCAAGTTATTTGACTTGATTTTGAGACAGACTTCTAGAGAAGGCTGACTTCTTCTACCTATTCCTAATGCTAAAACTACTACAACTAGAAATGCAAATATCTATTCCTAATCTAATAATCTTAGGGACTAAGGGAAGAGAGAGATGCATGAAAAGGGAAATCCTAAGTTACAAAGGTGATACCACCAAGAGAAGGGGTAAGGATATTCTTAATGAGTAAAAGTGGAAGAAAATGAAGGAGGAGAGGGTAGAAAAGAGTGCCACAGTCAAAAACAACATTTAAACTTTCATTCTCATGGAGAACAACATAAATAAAACCCCAGAAGAGATAAATCATGCACACCACACCTGTAATGAATGAAGAGGTAAGAACATTTAGGAAAACATAAGATAGGGAAGATAATAGCCACAAAACATGAATTTTATTTCTTAAGAAGAAGCACAATCCATTATAGTGAAGGAAGAAGTCAAGAGATGCTTGCAGAGGTCAAAATTTGAGGCCTGCAATTCTAAACACTTAGAACAACACTCTGAATGATGCCCTTGTATTTTAAGAGGGTCCAACCTTTACAAATGGGCATCATTTTACAATATATAGAAAAATGGGAGAGAGAGGAGGGAAAAGAGAGGGAAATTCAAATTCTAAGATTCACCCACCAAAAAAATGCATTGAATGTTTGAAAACAAGCATGGGAACCCTACCAAACCCATTCTCCCATGATATCTTACTTGTTGGAGAAGGCAAGAGCTCATACTTCATTAAAAATGGTAGTTATGCTACTTGGAATTGCATCTTTAATGATGGGATTATTTTTACCTTTTCCACCCACCGAACTCCACTAAAATTGAAAATAATGATGCCAAATTGAAGTGCTTGATGAAACCTTTCCAAAGAAGACCAACTTTACAAGATTTGGATTTCTAGAGAGAAAGGTATGGCCATGCGAATTTCTAGGGCACGAGAGGAACATGATAGACTACCGCGGGTCGTGACATGATGATTTAACTCTATTTTGATGTTGGGGTGGATAAAGTATGTGCGCAGGAAATGAAGGAAGGCGCAGAAATGTTCTACTAGTGTTACCCGGGGCCGAGTTAACCGCTTTTGCCGACCTTTCTCTGCCTTGTCGGATATGTCGCTGATCGAAGAACACTTGACCTACGAGCACCATCCCCTCTATTCCATCAAGATCAGCTTTAGTCGTAACACCGACCCCACCTATCCTTCTTCGTCCCATCGATCAGAAACATGATGTAAAGTGAACACAAGGAACAATTCCTTGTGTTCCCAATTTGATTGATTTGGGTGGTCGGGAGCAAATTTTCCCATTTTTGATGTTTTTTCTATGTATGGGTCTCGAATGGATTTACAAGGAGAAGAGGAATGCCTCAACCACCGCAACCTATCCAAAAACATGATTTTTCTCTATGTGCTCAATTTTCCCAAGTTTAACCTTTTGACTGCTTGAATCAAAGTTGTTAAAATAGCTCTGGGGTTATTTTAGACAACATTTTTGTGACTTACGAGGACTACCTTTCCGCTAGATAGAGATCATTGGCCTTAAAGAATCCATTGGGCATAGCGGTTTTATCACAAAAAAAGTAGCAGCACCTTGAGATTTTGGTTATGGATCCCTACTTTTTGCTAACATGGGATTACCTCTCAAGCTGTGGGACTTACGAACTTGAGATAATCCTCCGGAGAAGGTTGGTTCCTGCTCCTAAACCTACCTACCACAACTACTCCTAATGTAAGAAAAACTACCTAATCCTATTCTAACATTCCAAGGATACAAGGAGAGAGATTGCATGAAAATAAACCTACACTAAGAGCGGTGATACACCAAGAAAAGGAGGTTGCTAGAAAAAATCCTTGTGCCTAAAATGGAGAGAGGTGAACAATGGAGAGGGTGGACAAGATGCACCATAGACCAAAGATGAATTCACACAAAACACCATTTGTTTCCCATTAAACATAACTCCCATAAACCTATAATAAACATAAAAATATGCATAGTATACCCGTAATGAGGAGAGGCAAGTAGAGACAACAAAAACATGCAAAGGATGGACAAAATGCATCACATAACACAAATCTATTTCTCCATTAAAGTATGCACAATACATCATTGGTGGGAAAGAGGCAAGAAAATTCCATTACAAATATTGGAGAGGAGGCTTAAAACTCCACATTCATCCAGAAGAACAAGAGTAAGAGAGGGGGCCGAGAAGAAAAAAATTCTAACTCCCTTTACAAAGGAACTCCCTTTACAATTTGGTGTCCCTAGATTTCACCTGAAACTGGGACTACCCTGTGTAAATTTTTTTCGTACTTTTAAAATAATGGGTCGCTTTTGTGTTTTTATTGCTAGAGTTTCGTATTGTGTCAAGATATTCCTAAGGAGCCATATAAGCCAAATTCGACAAATACCGAGATGCCCAAAATCGTTATATTTCGTCATTTGGGTTTTGCATGCGAGAAATTTGTATTTAATTATTTTGAGTCTCGCTTGAGGTAAATTGAGCTCCGGTTTAACCTGTTGTGATTGTCCATGTCAATATTCCCATATACAAGTAGGATTTTAACTAGGAATGAATTCTCGGGGCTTTATTTGTGACTTTCGCAACGTTTGCTTTTTGGTGTTTTCCGTTTCATTTTCTCGTGAAATTTCTCTGGGTTGATTCCTTTACCGGTTTAATCTGATTTCTTGCTTGGAGTATCTGGAGATCACCTATGGATGTTATGCCAAAAGGAATTTGTCACAGGAGGTTTGGATCTCTCTGAAAAGACGAAGTCATGCACGAAAAAGCTTCTTCTGGGCAGGACACATTTTTGGAAAAAGAAGATTTTAAAGCTACAATGGGATTTTGGTAGAACAGGTAGGTGGAATTTTTGTACCGCTAGCAAGAAGGTACTTTTTCCCATGGAAGAAACGCCACTTAAGTCACAATGGAAAAGTTAGAGGCACCAGGCAGGCGAGAATTTCTTACCTACATTGTAGGGTAAAAATTCCCATTGTGAAATAAAAGAAAAATCACTTAAGGCATTGATGGGATTTTCTTACCTGCCTTGCAGGGTAAATAATCCCATTATGAAAGTCAAATAGCTTAAGTGGATCATGGGATTTTTGGAGCTGCGGTGCAGGGTGAATAATCCCATTGAAAATTGGCTTTTAAAAATAGAAATTGCCTATGTCAAAAAGTGCGACCCCTTTTGGGAAAGAAGGGCAGCTTTAAATGCATTAAATTAATTAATTCCTTCTCCAAATTTGGCGCCAAGCATGAGGAAAAGTCAACAAGGGTAAAGTGGATAAAGGAAATTAGAATTAGAAATTCTAAAATTAAATAAATATTATTTATTTAATGCAGCCCCTTCATGTCAAAAAGTGCGCCCCATTTTGAAGAAGAATAATGCTTTTTAAAGTATTAATTGATATAATTAATTCCTATTTTCAGTGGATGAGGTCAAAGCATACTGTGAAGCTTAAGTGAACTGGAAGTAGAGAGCTAAAATTAAATAAATTTAATTTATTTAATGGCAGCCATGAACATGCACAAAATAAGGCGCCCATTTGAAGAGAAAAGCATATTAATTAATTAATTAATTGCCAGGAATAGGAGGGGCAATAATTAATTATAGAATGATGAGGGTTATATAAGCATGGGCTGCCATAAGGATGAATTAATTAATTCTATAGCAAAGAAGTGCAGCCCAGGCAATTTTGGCGCCCATTTGAAGAGGAATTTTGCATAGAAGAAGGTGTATTTACTGCTGGAAGCTTCAAAATTTGGTGCCTAGGTTTGAAGGAGCTTGATTTGTGTTTGAATAATTGTCTACATAGTGGTACAGGTGCTCAAGTGAAGTTGGTAAAATTCATGCTTGCTTTGCATGCAAATAAAACATCAAATTTTAGGGCAAAGCAAGCTTGATATATGCATATTTTTATAATTAAAATCCAGTGTTCATGTTCCGGTTGCCATCTTTGTCTGAATTAATTGCAGGAATTCATTACAGGTTCTTTTATAAGAGAAATAGAGCTTAAATCAATGTCCAATACATTGAACATATCCTCCGAATCTGAAGAAATATCCAGATCTGCATCGGTTGTGAAGAATTTCGGCCGAATAAAGAGAAAAAGAATTGCTCAAACAAAGACAGATACAACTATGACAAAGAGGGATGAAAAAGAAAGCACAACAGAGTCATGCATCACTTCTAAGTTTGCTGACATTGGAGATACAGATCTAGGTTCAGAACCTCTTTCTGAATTGATTGACAGATCCAGAGATGGAAAGAATTCCCTCATGCGTGCAGTCAAAAGCAGTGGAATCATTCGAGCTACAACATTTCCATTCACGGCCAGTTGCCAGAGTTCGTCATGGAGTGTGCTAGGTCTTACCATCCATTATCCAGATCACCGAGATGTCATGGGAAAACAATAATCCGGTTGACGAGTTACGCTCATCAATTATTGTTTCAAGATTCTGCACGAAAGGTGGTGAATACTATTAGCATACAAGAAGCCAACAACTGATGGGAAAAGCATAAAGTCGACTGTGTGGGCATAATGAACAACAGATACATGAAGAAGCCTAGATATTCTTCCAAGTTCCCAAGAACGCCCGTGATCTAATCTGTACAAGAGGTGGATGATATTGCCAAATTGTTATGCAGGGTAAATGGTGAAGTTTAACGCTCACAACTTTCGCGCATGGAGGTATGCTTGCATCGTGACCATTGAAATCAATAAAGTAGATTCAATAATCAATTGGTCGGAAATCATTAGTGACAACATTGATGAGCAGCTCCGGAATGTGAGGCATACTTATAGCTTCAAAATGACTTCTTATTTGGTATATGCAGCAGCTTTACAGGGGATCTTCTCCAAGCTAGATAGATGTGGCATTCTTTCCAAGGACCCTATTTTCGAGTGCTACCCACAGCTTACTGTACCTATATGCAAGAAATATTACAAGGTGGTCAATGATGGATTCTTCTACGAATTCATCTGCAGGATGGACGGTGATCTAAAGGCCAACAGGTGAGCAAGAAAGCATGGGAAGTTGTGTCCAGGATCGTAGTATCTTCATTCATTTGCATAATACCAAGTTTTCTCGGAGAACTAGTTAAATTGCCTAGATATCCAAGTGATAGATTGGTCATCATGGAGTTGAGCAGACAACTCGTGGAGATGCATGACCTACAGCCAAAACGACAAAAGTCTACAGGCTGCTTCTTGATCAGTGTGGGCCATTATAGCTGCCAGAGCATTCATAAGGCCCGAGGAATTGAAGTAGAGATGTTCTCTCGAGTACGAGCAAGAGTTCTTCCCAACATGACTGAACTTTGATCCATTTGGAGTGGCAAGGAAGACAATCTCCCAGGAGTACGTGCACGTGCCTTCATTGGAATATTTCTGGATGAAGTGCAAAAGTGAGTACGAGGTTAGAAAGAAAGATTTTAGCAGGTTATCAACACGACAAGTGTTTGACTTTGGATTAGCACGGATACCTGCGGATCTTAAAGATGATGGGCCTGTGTTACTTGACACATACCATCGGATGGGAGGAGATAGAGCTGTACTTTAGGAGAGCGTAGGGGCTGCCATATGATCGAGGAAAGGTCTGCCGCCGTTTTGGTCAATACTTCAAACTGGTTGCTGACGAAGGGATATCTTGATGAAGCATTGATGAATCAAATCACGGCAACTTTGGCACAAGAGATTCCCTCAAGAGGAAGCACGGAGGAGAAAGCAGCAGAAGGCCTGAGAAGATTAAAGTGCACAAAAGGTCTCATTCAAAGGAGAAGATCACTTCTACGGCTATGATGTTAGTTCCGGCTTCTCCAACATCAAGTACTTCACCGACTGTTGCACCTCAGCAAGATACTGCCATTCCTCCGTTGAATCCGGCAACATTCATCTTCTCTCCTCAGCCACTTTGTTCAGCACCTCTTCCTGAAGAAACGTTGAAGTCGTAGATGGCATTAGATGACTCTCAGAGGATGGCAGCCACAACACTGTAGCAGGTTTCAGATGGAGAGGAATCAGAGCGCGAGATAGTGGTACACTCGGCAACTTCTCATTCTCTCGAGAAGTAATTTCTCAGAATGGTTGACTTTGCAGTTGGTTCTAGAGGCTAGAGAGGAAATCAACTTGGAGGAACATGACTTGCAGCCTACTCCTGAATATAGGTGGAAAAGATAGAAAATGTAAAGCTGCTAAGGTAACTTCAAGGTTGATCATTGAGGAATCAGGGACATAATTTCTTTGAGATGTCGGGCCCGGCTGTAAGGGAAGAAGGAGGATGAGCTCATGGCAGAAGACATAACAAGAACTGAGTACCCATAAGTCAAGCCACCATAGAAGGATCAAGCAGGATACATGAGACATTGATAGATGCTCTATTCCTTAGGCTTGACAAAGAAAAGGCGGAGAAAGTTGAACTTCGTAGTGTATCTCAATCGCACGAGATCATTGCAAGGTTGCTAAATCTTCCACTTAGCCAATTTCAACACAAAAGCATGTGAGTAATCATCTAATGCAGGAAGTGGAAGATGTAAGTAACCAGGTTAAAGCTATCGATGAATGGAAAAGTCTGATCATTCGTCAAGCTTCTGTACAACTCGGAGAGGTGCCAGCCCGCCTAAAGGTTATGAAAGATGCATTAGATCGCTTAAAGCAATTGGTAACACACACGATAGTTATGAACACAATTCTTTGAGAGTAACCTAAGTACTTTGCCGAAATAAATAAGCTTCCAAGAGAAGTGTTGATTGCGGAACAAATTTTGCTTGACGGATCATTTGAGAAGGGGAAGCAACTTGAGTTTGCAGTATCTTTCCGTTTGGAGATCTGCAGAATTATGCTAAAAATGATGCAGGCACTTGAGAGTATGGCATCATCTTTACCAGACAATGTCATCACTTTCACTAATGAGGAAGTGGTCGGGAACATTACTTCATACACACAGATCATTCCTAGCAAAGTGCCTAATTCCCTGGAAGGATCTCTTTTGATGGTGCAAGGGAGAATTGATGGAGTTGTTAGGCCTTTCACAATGAATTCCATCAAAGCAAATTGGTGGCACTGTAGTCAAATATTGAGAAGTTCGGGCCTAGCTTGGAGGATGTGGAAGCATGTATCAGGGTATTGAATGAAGGCTTGCTATAATTTAGGATAGAAAAGGAAGCTGTGGCTAAGATAGATGGGAAGATGTTGAATTACATGTTCGACAAGTATATTCAATATCAAAACAAAAGAAGATGTAGATGTTACAGCTGGCATGTCTTTCTTCTTCTAATTTTTCTTCTTCTATTTTCCATGTTCCCAGATGTAATTGTAAAACTTTAAAGTTATTGGTTTTGAAACCATTACTTTAAGTTATGTGGAACGATTCTATTAGTTAAGTGACAAATGTGTATAAGTTTGAATATGGACTGAATGCATGTCACTTGAAGAGGAATTAGAGGGGGATGATTGCTAGATGTTATCTTTACTTTTTGTTTATGTTCCAGTTCAGTTGAGTTTTCCATTTGTATTTTCCCTTCTACATTCTATAAGTAGAAGAAGAACCTTGATTAATGATCGAATTTGTAAGGCGTTCTCGTGTTCTAGAGTTTCAGTGCCGAAACCCCGATAGCTATTTGAAACAAAGGAATACAAATGAGTAGATTTCCGAGAGAACTTTGTGTCATGGTGCATTTTGTTTCTAGATTTTTATCTCAGATCTACTTATAAACTTTGTGTTATTTTAGATCTAGATCTGAAGTTGCCTTTGCTTATAATTCTATGTGTGTTAATATCTATTGGTTATGTCTATGTGCATGTAATCTTGACTCTGTTTAACTATTGATTGGGTTGCACATCTTCCCTATTTCTTCCATGTGTTTTATTATTTCCTTCTTCTTTAGATATTTCCTTTCTTTAACAGCTGCTTACTTGTTGCAAAACTATACAGCTATGGTTCATGAGTTGCATGGTTAAAGTAAAACCCCATATAGATACTAGCATATTTTATTGACAAATATGACACAGATCCTCACCTGGTAAATGAGGGAGATTTATCTCATGACCTGTCTAGGTTTTCGAGTTATGTAGAAAATCTAGCCAACACAATTGATAGAACAAGAAAGAGAGAGATAAGTGGAATCTCAAAATTCACTTTCCAGCCATTTGCAAAGTACCATAATTATGGGAAAATGATGCTATGTGACCTGAAAAGGCACCCCATGTTGTCCCATAACATGCAACAATGAAAGAAAGACTCTCCATTCCTATTTAATGCTCCCTCAACCACTCTGAAATCTCTACCTAAAACTAGCCCATTTTCTACAAAATTCAGCATGAAATATCCACCAATCTCTAAATTTATTGATCCTCTGTGCAAAGGTCTCAGAGCCACGATTCCAATGAGACTCGATTTTTGCAATTCCATTGGGAAATACTCAAGTTATGAGCTTCTGAGAAGAGGCAACTATTTTGGGATTTCGCGAATCCTAGCTTGATATTTACAGGATTACATTAAATTTTTGCTAGAAATGGCTTTCAAATATTTTCCTCCTCCAATATTTTGCATATCTTTATGACTTGGGCATTAAAAAATTGAGTGGGGCCCTCTTGATTTCCATTTTTTAAATTGGGGGTTAGGTGTAATGTTTGGCATTTAAAACAATTTCCATCCGAGCTAGCTCGTACCGAGATGGCACCACTCCTCTCATTGCATTCACGACACTCTTTTACACGATGACCCTTTTTCACTTTACGTCTGGGCCGCACAAATGGCACAATGACCTCCCACCGACTTATACTCCACCTCATTGCGTTATCACCCAAAGTGACCATTCCACTTTTACCTCGAGGGTTGGTCAAGCTCAGCTCGACATTGCATTTACCACCGACCGCCACGTTGCATTGGATTTGTTTTGCGGGGACTTCGGCTCTCTGGGAACAAATGACCCCCAAACCCGTTCCATTCATTCCTCCAACTCTTGAACCGATTGCAATGTTTTTACCCGATCCCTGTCACGCCCTGTGAAGAGTTCCTCGCACCACGCGGGCCCGAGCCCATTTTCTCAAACACCGTCCATCTTGGATTCGGGTGACTTGAGGGCTTTGTGCACCCCCATGGACCCGCGATGGTTCCACCGAACCGCGTTTACCCCGCAATATCGTTGACCGCATCGCTACCCATATCCCTTTGTTCCTCGACGATTCGGGTATTTATTGCACTCGCTTCCTAATTTGTTTAGGCCCCCAGACAAGGAAACCCACATCGATTGCAAAGGCTTATCTCGGTACCCGAATCCCCAACTCACCGCGTTGGCTTGGTGAGAAAAACTTCTTCCTTCACCAAATTTTGATAAGTATCGACCGGTTTCATTTGCAGATGGCGTTCAAGCTTTCCAGTTTGTTAACTGTTTGGCTTAATTACATTTAATGGCTTTGCGAGCTCATTCCTTAATACCTTCCTGAATTTCTTCGGTGCATTACCATCTATACCGAGTCACTCGGCCCATACTTCGAGTCTACCAGATGACCTTCGCTCCTACCCAATATGCAACATAACTCACCTTGGGTCCTTGTGTAGAGCTTCACAATCTTGAGAGGGTTGATGCCAATGAATCGTTCATTAGATGGCTCGAAATTTTGCTGCTGGATCAAGCTTGATGGGCTCCTTGTGGGACTCATCTATGCTACATAGATCTCGGACATCCCGAAATGCGTTGCATTGCCCCAACGAGCCTGTGGGGCTCGATGAATTTAAACAACTTAGCCACCCTAAAATGCATTCGCCAATAGACCCCTTTCTTCATGGCATTATCTACTCGGCTTTATCTTTAAAACCAAATTTTTATAACATGAAGCTAGCTCGATGTTGGTCTAGCTTTCCCATATTCATCACTTAACTAATTTTTGACCTTCAAAACTTTTGCAACTTGATGATCCCATACAACTCGGTTATGCTTATTAGCTTTTTCACTATTTTTACCGACTCGTGGACCTCAAGGAGTAGTTTGGTTTGCCAATGTAGCCTATCGAACGAGCGAATTTTCCAAACTTTCCATATTGCCCCATATCTTCCCTATTCTTGGGATTTTTTAGTGTCATAGGGGTATGTGAAGTTCGAGAGTGTCTCGGATGGATTGTCATACTTTTGCATTTTTCTTGTAAGTGGGCCCTACCGGCCTCTCTATTTTGAATAAAATCCTAAACTCCTAATAGACCAAGAAGAGGAAAATTTTTCCTCTCATGATCTTCCAATTCTTCCCGGAGACCTTGATGATCTTTGCCGTTTCTAAAATACCGGGAGCTCCTTGTATTCTTGGATTGGCTCGTAGGCTTATTGATAAGTGTCTTAGTGCAACCCCATTTCGTTGTCCAATATCACCCGGGGTGAAATTTGATAACAATTCTAGCGACTCATGCGAGGCCATTTGCCTACTAGATAGGTGACCAAAGTGTCCTAAAGCTATCCATTGGGCATGAAGTCTTTCACGGTCATCTTAAAACTAATTTGAACTAGGACTATGCACCCTTGAGCCACTTTGAGCTCGCTTGATGCTTGCACTGCTATTTAATTTTCTAGTAGAAATATTCAAACCTATTTTATGGCATTTGGAAAATTGTGTCAAAATCTGAATTTTCACCTCCTTTCCCGGGAGGTATGACTTAGAAAGATGGAATGAAGGCTTGGGGCTCGATGAAAATTTGATTCCTTGCCAAGACATGAAGCACAACTAAATGCTAATTTCTCGACAAACATGGAGCATTAAAATTTTTGGGAGCATCTTTCGATTTGCAAGGCATACTTGAGCTACTATAAATCTTATTTTTGCTTCCCATGGGCTGCCTAAGTATCGCCGAACGCTATCATAATTGTTATCACACAGTAGAGATACACATAATGGCTGATGATTTGTTGCCTGAACACTGCTGTGGGGCTGAAAAAATTGGGTATAACAAGGCATCGAAACTCGGAGTTGCTGATTTGAAGGAGCAAAATAATAAAGCATTGAAATATGCCCTTCAATCTGATTTTAGTTTTTCTACATTTGTTTGTTTTTAAATATCATGCAACTAGTACATGCAACTATGAGCTTCATGTTGTTACAACTGGAGGGCATGGTGCATTGTACTACCCGGAGCAAAAAATCTATATACAAAACACAAATCATACATGCCTCAAGTAGGACATGCAGAGTGTGCAAAAAAACTTCTTCGATTGAAAACAAATCTATTCCTACCCTTAATAACTAGAGAAATGGGAAACTTCAAACAAAACCTGCCGCTAGTGATGAGAAATAGCTGCCCCTTTCACAATTTACAGCCATGTAGATGATTTGGAACTAAGCACAATTGTGTTTAAGAGTGAAAAATTGACTACATGTCGTTTCTTCCACTCCACCATACATCAAGGTATCAACTAAGAATAAGATAAATACCTCTTCTAACTGTTGCTCATTTGGTCCCGAGAGGCATTATAGTTGATCCTTGGCATGTTGAAGCTCTTCCTCATGCTTAGAAGAAACATGACTTGTTGTGGCTTCTCCCTTGACTCCATGAAGCCAAGTATCTGATTGGGCAAGGTCCGGTCCACCGAATTTGCCCACTTCTTTGAACTCCAACATTGATAATGAAGTCTTCTTGCAAGCCTTCCTAGAAAAGGTGACTATTTGTAAGTTGATTTTCTTCTTCTTGCACATTTACAGACAACTGATGTGTCACCTTGGTGAATGGTATGAAAGAGATGACATCTTCATGCTCTTTTCCTTCCTCCTTGGCAACATGGAAGTCCTCTTCATCATGTAGCTCACTATTTTTGATTGCAACATCTAATGAAGTGATTTCGGATCATTCCAATCAACCGCAACATGTTTCTCACTTGAGAGTCCCTCCTTTGTTGCTTGAAGACCATATTATTCTTGAATAGCTTCTTCCTCTAGCATGAAGTTTGATAAATCAAACTCTTTAATCTGCTACTCTAGAGGATTGTTTTGGGAGCATGGCCTTCTTGGATGTCTTCCTCCACTATGGACTAATCAACTAGATCAGATCCTTCAAATGAAAGAAAAAATATCTTGATGATATCATCCTCATTCAATGTCTCCAAATCTGATTTGTTCTCCTCCATGTGCTCCTCTTCAATTGGACTTAGAGTTGATTCTTTCTCTTCCTCCGTGATGGTTTTGTATCCGAATTGGATTAGTAACCCGTGAAAAGATGGTGCCAATGTGAACACCGCACTCTAAAAAGTGGATTGTTGATCATCACTCTTTTCTTCTTGCTCTTTGGAACATCAACTTCGTGGTCAACGTTAATGTTTTGCTCCCCAACCTTTGTCTCCTCTGTCAGTTTCACCATCATGGGGATTTTAGCCATTCCGAATCTTGAAGGCCAACTTTTCAAAATTTGGGTCAT
This sequence comes from Taxus wallichiana var. yunnanensis, assembly GCA_018340775.1. Lineage (NCBI taxonomy): Eukaryota > Viridiplantae > Streptophyta > Pinopsida > Cupressales > Taxaceae > Taxus > Taxus wallichiana. The sequence continues at coordinate 447,498,673 of CM031237.1, read as the reverse complement.
GTTTTCTCCTTTGGGCTATTCCTCTTGTTGCTCTTGGATGGTTTTCTGAGTCTCATCTTCCCAACATAGACTTGGGAATGCAAGAGGAGGGTTGGGTTAGGTCATAATTGATTTTGCAATATTTTAGGTGGTGGGCAAGATATAACTTCATGTTTCTTCGAGGGGATGACTGTTTGAGGGGAAAAGGGAAGAAAATTGATGTGAGATGGAAGATTAGAGGATTGAGAAGGGAACTCAAAACTAGGGGCAACATACAATGATCTTGAATTATGACGTTGCTAAAATGATAAATCTTGGGAAGGAGAAGAAGAAGAACAAGGAGAAGGTGATTGACTTACCCATTGACAAGGTTTTCTTGATTTTTCTCATAGGATTCTATCTCCTTGGTCCACTGTGCAAGTTGGGGCAGCATCTCAACCATGAAATCAAGCTTCTACTGTGGGCTATAATGTCTTGGAAAAGGACCTTCCCATGGACAAGGTGCCATGTATAAAATCTCGAATGCTTTCATCGACCATTCTTTGAATGTTCTCTTGCAAATCAATGTTCTCTATATAATGCTGTCACCATATGCATACCCTTGCTCTTGATAAGCTCCATGGCCAAAATGATTCTGATACTGCTCATAGGGGTAATCATAGTGGTTTTGAATTTGATCATAACAATGTTAGGGTAAACCTAGTTTACCTAGGTTAATTTAGCATAGGGAATTATATGTTATTATTGAGGTTGTATGGTTACGAGATTATAACCATTATATTGTTTTATATTCATGTAGGATGACTTTTTACATAGTTGTAAAAAATATATTTGTTTGTATTTTATTTTGTTCTCGCTTCTGGATGTATTTTGAAATATTATGTAATGTTGTTTATTGTTGCATTTGTTCAACAATCCATTTGTTTGTACTTGGTTGTACAATACCTATAAGTATTACAACCCATCCATTGTAATTTTATTTGATTGAACATTAATATAATTACGAGGCTTTTGTCCCTCTTCTAACTTTGGTACCGAGTAGGTTGGAGCTCCTGTGAGTAGAGAAGGTGTGCATAGAGAATGTAGAAGAGATATAGGAGCTTGGAGAAGCATTTGTAGTAGTTGGAGAGACTGTGCAACCTCCTGCAACTTCCCAGCCCCATCCCTGCATCCGCACAACCTCCTGTTCATTCTCTAGAAAAAGAAATGTAATTTTTTTTTACACTACCTGTCCCTCGCACCAGAAAATTTTTGCTTGGAGTTAATTTCGATAAAAAAATTAGAAAAAAATTCATTTCCCCATTAGGGGTTTTCCTCTAGTTTATAGGTGCACTTAGTGACTACTACAATTAGAAGTCTTGCTAAACTTGGAGGAGTATGCATTGCATTGACCTTCGATATTTGCACCGAGTTTCATTAGGCTCTTCAAACATTCAACGTGAGTGCTAAGCCATTCAATTTGAATATAGTATTGGGTTCTAACCGGTCCCCTCACCACGACATCGAGAAATGGTTCAAGCGAGACACACATTGGCGAGCCCATTCACCAATTACACCGATTCACACTTTGGGCTGAGTTGGGCTACACCTCCACACAAGATCACCTCTACACAAAGCCGAGCCATTCATTAGCTCGATTGGCGTGCCATTGCATTATGGGTCGATCTCGAGTCAATGAGCCCAAACTGCCGAGCCTTTGGTTGATTCCTATGCGCAACTCGCATAATCGTTTGGTCAAGCACTCGACCCTCCCCTACTCTCAAACGATCGATTCAAGATACCAACATAGATTGACGACCCTGTGATAAAAAAATGACTTGCATAGCTAATATGGCAGAGGCATCAAATAGAGGTGACCAACAAAGTGAAACAAAGCTAAAAACGCAATCAATTTGCAAAGGAAAAACCAAAAGGAGATAGATAGACCTCGATTTGCTTTGATCGGACAATCTAAACCGCCCAAAAGCCACGTGGAGTCTTCCAAAGTAGCCATATCATCATTTTTAAAAGGTTACCATATTCAACCGCAAACATCGCAGAATCGATAAACACCGGCTGAAATTTTTAAACAAAATCATAAAATTTGGTTCTATAACACTCACGAGATCTTTAGATCTCTTTCGTAGCATTCGGTATAAACAATGCTCTCTAGGAAGCGCTTACGGGTAAAGCCGCCACTACTATTGCACTTAATGCCTAATATAGTTACAACAACATCGTCTAGGCATCGTCCCTATAAATCCATGGGGAGTAATAAGGCACAATGCACATACTTTGAGCCATCCCATCCATTTGTGAATGATCTGCATGACATAAATCTAGACACTCGAAATTTTCTAAGTATATAACGAAGTTACGTGCTTATGTGAGGATATTTTTTTAAGTCGGTGTCAATAATCACACAGCCCCTTCAAGTACTATCTTTGTACCATGTATCGATTCTTTCATGTACTTTTTCACCCTTTTATGTACCGCTGGGTATATCGAAAGGGTGAGCTTCTTCCACGTACTGATGGGTATATCAAAAGGGCACATATATAGAAAGGTTCGATATATCATAATGATGGTATATAGATTGGGAGACCATATACCTAGAGTGATAAGAGCCTTACCCTTTGTCAGTGAATTCAAAAAATGGGCACCAATGCCCCCAAGTTATTTCTTCTAGACTCATAGCTCCTAAGAGGAGATAATTATGCTTGCATGGAAGACTACGATCAAAACAAAACTTAGGTTTGAAGAGTATGACCAATTATGAATGGTTCCATAACCAGATCACTAGATGATGTTGCCGTATAGAGATAGTTTGAAAAATCCAATCAGAAGGTAAAATTCATTATCTTGTTTGTAGTATCGATGACGTGCAACCCCACATTTGAGATGCCAAAACAACCAAAGAAGCATGGGATAAGTTGAGCATAGTATATGAGGCCAAAAACAAGAACACAATTCTAAATTTGTAGAGTCAGTTACACACACTGAAATTCAAACAAAATGAGAAAGTAGAAGCTTTTTTGCGAAGAGTTACAGAATTGAGGGCTTCACTTCTAGCCCTGGGAGAGGAGGTCACTGATACAACTCTTGTTCCCATTATTCTGAGAGAACTCCCTCCTTCATATCACATTTTTGTGACAACACTCAACTTGTCAGATCAGATAGTTTCTTTTGAAAAGTTAGTGAATCTACTACAACAAGAAGAAGCTATGTACAATAAAGATGATGAAGAGGAACAAACACTATCTTCTCATCAGAAAGGAAAAGGAAAAGGAAAATATATTTTTCCTCTCAAAAGTCCCAAAAACAACATCAACATGGGGACAAGAATAAGAATAAATGTCCTATCTACAACAAAGGACATGATATAAAATATTGTTGGTATAATACATATAAGAAAGGTTCATCAAGTAATTCTGGACCTCAAAATTAGAAATCTCATAAGGGACATTCACACTACAATCAAGGGAAAAAGAAGGGGAAATGGCAAAGAAAACCCCATTAGCAAGGAAATATAGTTGAGCAAGAAGAACATTCAGAACATGAGGAATTCTTGTACATTGCTCTTGCCCATTCATGAACCATCCATGTCATCTAGTGATATTTGGTATGTTGATTCAGGAGCCACTCGACACATGATCGGGCATAGAGACTGGTTTACCACAATGAGGGACACACCTTCAAAAAACCATGTTTCATTAGGTGATGATTCTTCATACACAAGATAAGGATTGGGAACATTTCTCTACCTCTTGGTTCACGAAATTGTAGACTATCAAATGTATTATATGTCCCCTGGATTAAAATAATCTGCTATCGGTTAGTCAACTTATAGATCACAATCGAAGATTGAATTTGATAGTCATTCTAGTAAGAAAGTGTGTTTAATTCAAGATAAATCATGAGGCTCAAAAATTGTTGCAAAATCCTCTAATGTGGGACATATGTTCCGACTTGAATTTGTCCACAGGATGATCAAGCACCAGGTGGCTAAGAATTCTTCATCAAAGACACAGACAGTTGTGGCATCAGAGACTTGGTCACATCAGTTTCAAGTATCTCGAAACACTTCACTAGTACAACATGGTGAGAGGCTTGCCATCTCTCCAGAAGGATATAGATAAGTGTCCTAACTGCCTAATAGGAAAACAACACAAAGATTCATTCTAGAAGAGTACTTATCGAGCTCATGGTAAGCTTGATCTGGTTCATACCCATTTTTGTATTCGATGCAACCAAAGCATTCGGATTTCAAGTATTTCATGCTTTGTGTTGATGATTTTTCAAGAAAATGTGGATATATTGTCTTCGTAAGAAAAGTGATGCTTTTGAGCACTTCAAGAAGTTCAAAGTGGTTGTAGAGAACGATATTGGTCGACACATTAGATATTTCCGCTAAGATCGAGGGGGGAATTCACCAAGAATGCGTTCAAAGCATACCTACAAGCTCACAAGATTCATCGACAGACGCCTCCTCCACACACACCGTAGAAGAATGGTGTTGTCGAGAGAATAAACAACACTATCATGGAAATGGTGTGTTGCATGATTGATGGTTTTGGACTAGCAAGGTCATTTTGGGAAGAAGCAACAAAGACATCAATTTATTTGTTTAACAGAGTGCCCACAGTTGCTCTTGATGGAGTGATGCCACATAAAGCATGGTCGAAGAGGAAGCCATCTATTGCACACCTCAGAGTATTCAGGTGCAAAGAAAGCATGCACATACCCAAGCAGAACATAAATAAGTTGGATGTGAAATCAAAAAACTCATCTTCACTGCTAAGTGAAAAGAATCTTGGGTATAGATTGATGGATCCAAAGACTAGGAAAGTATACACTAGTAGAGATGTTGAGTTCTTTGAGAAGAAGGAAGCTGAGACTCCTCCAGACTCACATGATGTAGATATTTCACTTGTTGTAAAAATAGAAGTTGATGTTCCCACAAAAGATGACAAAGTGATGATGGGGATGATGATGATGATGGATATAACCAAAAACCTCGGGGAGCAAAGTACAACGTATGCCCAAGTGGTATACTAACATGATATGAGATGCAAAATTGGATGCTCCACCGGATACATCCACCACTGGACCAAAGACTCGCAATAAAGCACAAGAAGAAGTAAAATTTTGCTTTGATGAGTCGAGTTGTTGAATATGTTGAACCGCCTACTATCTAGGAAGCCCTACAATCAAAATCTTGGAAAGATGCCATGGATGTTGAATATTAGTCAGTGATGGAAAACAACACTTGGTAGCTTGTCGATATTCCACTAGGGAAGAAACCCATTGGATGCAAATGGATATTCAAAACAAAGTACAATGGGACCATAGACAAGTATAAAGCAAGACTGGTAGAAAAGGGGTACGCACAAAAAGAAGGCATAGACTATGAGGAGACATTTTCTCCCACAACTAAGATCAAAATGATCAGGATGATCTTTTCTCTAGCTGCACAATTTGGTTGGAAAGTCCATCAGATGGACGTAAAAAGTGCCTTTTTTAATAGAGATCTACAAGAAGAGGTCTACATGACTCAACTTGAGGGATATGTTGTACCTGGAGAAGAAACAAAGTTATTCAGACTTAGGAATTCTCTGTATGGCCTTAAACAAGCACCCCGGGCTTGGTACATCAAAATAGATGACCATATTATATAACATGGATTCGTCAAAAATCCATATGATCCCAATATCTACCTAAAAAAGAAAGGGGGTGGGAGATTGTGATTGTTGTTGTCTATGTCAACGATCTAGTCATCACTGACAGTTTAGTGAAGATGATCACTGCAACAAAGAAAGATCTTAACTAATCGTTCGACATGACAGATCTCAAACTAATGCAATCACTGTCTTGGATTGGAGGTATGGAAAAATGAGAATCACATATTTTTTTCAATGAAGTATACCAAGACAACACTCGAGAAATTTAGGATGATGGGTGCACACCTACACCTATGGAGACGAGACTATAGTTATCTCATTCAGATCCATCTCCTGTGGTAGATGTAACTCTCTATTGATAGTTGATTGGGAGTCTCATTTACCTAACTCACAAAGAGACCAGTATATCAGCTTTGCAGGTGATCCATCTATCATGGTGTATGCAAGAATCCAAAGTTTGTCATTGGAAGGTAGCAAGGAGGATCTTGAGATATCTCAAGGGTACAATAGATCTTGGTATAGAGTACAAAAATAATGATCAATTCTTCTTGACTAGATATTTAGATTCAGATTATGTAGGTAACATTGATGACAAAAAAATCCACTTCTGGATTTGTATTCTTTTGGGATCTGGATTGATATCATGGGGAAGCAAGAAACAACACTTTGTTTCTCGCTCTTCTACGTAATCGAATATGTGTGTGCAGGTGAAGCTTTCTGCAAGTGATATGGATACTTCACATACTGAAAGGACTTGGAATACCATAGGAAAACCTACCACCATGTATGCAGATAATGAAGGTGTTCTCAAACTTATTCACAATCCAATATTTCACAAGAGAACACAACACATTGAGGTATAAGTTCATTTCATATGCGAACATGTCTAGAAACACAACATACAGCTTCAGTTTTTCCCAACAGATGAATAATGAGCAGATATCTTCATAAAGTCATGTGCACGTGACAAGTTTGAGTTGTTCAAAGAGTTCCTCCCCTCATCCCTTGAGGAAATGCAAAATTAAGGGGGGAATGTTAGGGTAAACATAATAATTATGCATTATAGTTACTTTTACCTTAGTTATTTTATTATTACTAAGGTATCTTAGTTGTTGGTGTGGTTGTAAACATTATTTTATTTATAATTGGGAATAGTATACCCTTTCTCTTGATAAGCTCCATATAAATGTTGTCACCATATGCATACCCTTGCTCTTGATAAGATCCATGGCCAAACTGATTCTGATACTTCTCATAGGGGTAAGCATAGTGGTTTTGAATTTGATCATAAACTGATATGGAGGAGTTGTGAAGCTCATTAGAGGCTGATTACACTGCTGCAAGTGTGAATTCTAATGCAGAATGAAGCCATGATTGCACAACTTCATATAATGGAAGAAAATGAAATAGATGGAAAGGAAAATGGATGAAAGAAAGGTTTGAAATCTCAGAGAATGGGTTGTTAACTAGATGGAGTCACCATATGTGTTTTGTATGTTCCTCCAAAGGATGAGATTTCAACAAGAACACATCAACTTGTTGAAATGAAGTATGCTCTAGATGTTTGAATATGCACTACAACTAATGATCTTGACTTCCTTGTCCCATCGGGTGCACACTGAATCATTATCATGAAAAAGTAGCACTCGGGATTTTGGTGATGGGTCCTTACTTTTTGCTAACATGGGATTATCTCTCAAGCCGTGGGACTTACGAACTTGAGAAAATCCTCCGTAAAAGGTTGGTTCCTACTCCTAGACCTACTTTCCACAACTACTCTTAATGTAAGAAAACTACCTAATCCTATCCTAACATTCCAAGGAGATAGGAGAGAGATTGCATGAAAATAAACTTACACTAAGAGCGGTGATACACCAAGAAAAGGAGGTTGCTAGACAAAATCCTTCTGCCTAAAATGGAGAGAGGTGAGCAATGGAGAGGGTGGACAAGATGCACCACACCAAAGATGGATTCACACAGAACACCATTTGTTTCCCAAGAAACACAGCTCCCATAAACCCGTATAAACATAAAAATATGCACAATATACCCTGTAATGAGGAGAGGCAAGTAGAGACAACAAAATCATACAGAGGATGGACAAAATGCATCACAGAACACAAATCTATTTCTCCATTAAAGTATGCACAATACATCATTGGTGGGAAAGAGGCAAGAAAATTCCATTACAAAGCTTGGAGAGGAGGCTTAAAACTCCACATTCATCCCAAAAGAAGAAGAATAAGAGAGGGGCCGAGAAGAAAAAATGTCTAACTCCCTTTACGATTGAACTCCCCTTTACAATTTATAGAACATGAAAGAGAGAGAAGTTCAATCTCGAAATTCAGTTTCTAGCCATGTGCAAAGTGCCATAATTGTGGGAAAATGATTAAACATGACTCGCAAAAGGCACCCCATGCTATCCCATAACCCGTAGCAGTGAAAGAATGAATTTTCGTGCCTATTTAATGCTCCCTCAACCACTCAAATATCTACCTAAAAATGGATTATTTTCTACAAAATTCACCATGAAATCTCCATTAATATCTAAATTTCTTGATCCATGTGTGAAGGTATCGGAGCCATGATTCCAACAAGACCTATGTTGTGCAATTTTGTTTGGAAATGCTCAAGTTATGAGCTTTTGAGCAGAGGCAACTATTTTGGGATTTTGCCAGTGTTATCTTGATATTTATGGGACTACATTAATTTTTTTTTGCTGGAAATGACTTTTAAATATTTTCCTCCAATATTTTTCATATCTTTTTGACCTAGGCATTAAAAGATTGAGTGGGGCCCTCTTGATTTCCATTGCTTTTAAACACGGGGTGGGGGGAGGTTAGGTTGAATGTTTGGCATTTAAAACAATTTCCACTCGTCCATCTCGACCAAGCTAGCACCAATCCTCTCATTGCATTCATGGCACTCTTTTACACATTGAACACTTTTCAATTTGCATCAGGATGCACCAATGCCACAATGACCTCCCATTGACTTATAATCCACCTCGTTGCATTATCACTCCAACGACCATTCCACTTTTACCTCTAAGGGCGCGTCAGCTCCAAATTAGCATTGCATTTACCACTAATTGCTGAGTTGCATTGGATTTTTTTCTTTGGGAATTCGGCTTATTCGGGAACACACCGATGAGGCTAAAATATGCCTCATCAATGTGCAATGAATACTCTCATCTTGCTACCTTTTTAATCAAGTTTGACTACATTTCATAACTTTTGTTTGATCTAATATAAGTTTAGGATGTAATTGTCCATATTTTGTTTGATTTAGTTAAAATGTCTAAAAAATCTATAATTCCTAACAAATGGTGTGGAAATTCAGTTTTGGAATAAGCAAGTCATACTTGGTCAGGATAAGCAAATTGTGGAGTGACCAACATCTTTTTGAGAAAGTTGGCTAAATATGGCTTAGCTGGAACTCTAGAAATTAGTTCTGGAAGATTCCCCTTTGGTTCCGGAACTTCTCCAAAGTTTCAGAATCAATGGGATCCTCCTAATCTGTCAAAATTCGATTATGGAGAAAAGAATGGGCCTTCTAAGAAAACATAGACCAACAATTTTCCGGTTCTTCACACTCCAAATATACATGTATAAGACCAACAACTATATATCCAACTAGTTTTCTCAATTTCATAGCTACTTTGGGCACTATTCGGTTTACTAGGATTTGTAGGCGTAAGGATAGCATGTTGATCACTCATTATTATAAATGCATCTTCGGATGGGAAAATGATATATATAGAAATGAAGGTAGATATGAAGGGTTAGTTCTATAAGACTTAATAATTCAATAATAAGAATAACCATCTAATTTTGAGAGCAACATATTGTGTTAACTCCTGATTCAAGGTGGAGCAAGGGCCCACTCCTCCAAGGAAAAGGATATTTTCTTTCGTTGGTATTTTTCCTTTCAAGTAATTTGTATAATTCTGTTATTTGGCAATTCTTGTAGTACTTTTGATTCAACAAGTAAGTTTTGTTATGTGGAGTTATCTATTGTCCCTGCAGGTGTTGTAGTTTACATTCTTATCTCCTTAGAAAGCATTTTAAACAATATTTACAAGGTGTGTTTATTTCAACAAAGTGTGTTCAATTTTGTAAAGTGTGTTTATTTCAGCATAGTGTGTTCAATTCTACAAGGTGTGTTCATTTCAGAAATGTGTGTTTCCTTCAAGTAAGTTTCTTACAGTTTAGCTTCAATAAGGCTTTGGCCAAAAGATCTTAAAACACTATAAAACCCCCCGAGGAAAAAAATTAAAATAATAATAACATCAATTACTACTTCTCCTGAGACTTCACTTGTTGCATACAACTTTGGACACACCTGGTTTTAATATGACATCAACCACGAGTTGATCAAATGAAGGGAATAACAACTCCCATCATTTTTGGCACCGTTGTCGGGGATAACTAGTTGGAATTGTCTAATTACGTGTCAACAAGAAAAACAATCACACATCTAGTAATTGAAAAATATTAACCAAAGTTATCATAAAATTTATGAGTAGACCAAGAGACTCAAAGGGTAGATTTCTCCCAAAAATATCTCAACAGGAATTATCAACATCCTCTAGTCTAACCAGGGAAGTTGAGAAAGAATTAGAAGCACCATTGTCCCTTGTTAGACAGGAAGCAGAACTCCCGCCTTTGGAATTTTTGGATCAATCACTAGAGGGGGTGGAACTTTTAGAAGAAGGGTTATATCAAAAGATCTGTTAAGAGAAAGTTTCATTCTCAGTATAGCAGTCAACCTCCTACCCCTGACTTCTCACCTCCGCCAAAGCGGATAACATATCAGGTTGATTGGGAAAAAGATTCAGGATATATTGCAAGTAGTATGGCTAGAGAACCAAAGAGAGAACCTGATAGGAATTTCACTTATCCAATCCAGTTGGAGGATGACGAAACACCTATGAAGAATATTTCACCTGCACACTTGCCCACATTTAGAGGGATGTCGTCTGAGGACCCTGACCAATTCTTGTTTGAATTTAAAGTATTGTGTCAAACCTATGACTACAAAACGGATAATCAAAAACTCAAGTTATTCCCATCTACTCTAAAAGATGCAACAATGAGATGGTTCATGGGATTAGCATCCAATTCCATTACCTCTTGGTAAAGAAATGGAAACTACCTTCTTAGACAAGTATCAGGACTAATGTAGAGGGAGAAACATGAAGGAAGAACTTTTAGGATCAAACAAGAAGAGGATGAAAATTTGGAAGATTATTTAGATAGATTCCTCTTCATAGGTAAAAGGTGTGGATTTGTACTTCAAGAAGATCTATGCAAAACCATTTTTCTTAAAGGTCTAGATGGTGAATCTAGGGAAGCCCTTAATTTAATGGGAGGTGGAGACATCAATCAATTGGGAATGGACGAGATTAAAGACCTCTGTAGAAATTATTCAAGAACAAGGGGTGGACCTAGGAAAGGAAAAATTGTGAAAGATAGGAGCCCAGACATGAACAAACTTATGGATGAACTAGAAAACTTCAAAACAGATATCCTAGTTCAATTAAATTCTACCATGGATGGATTGCAAGCCAAAGAAAATGCTAATATTGAACCATTAGCTATGTAATTGTCCTAGATGTAGAAAGAAGCATGTAATAAGAGATTGTCCTCTGGATAAAATAGAAATATGTCTCATTTGTGAATCTAGGGAACATGAAGTTAATGTTTGTTCTCTTCTTCCATTCATAAAAATCAGCTTAAACAAACCAACACTTCATCCACTATAGAAGAAATAAACTTTGTCCAAAGACAAGATGCATAGAGCAGGGCGATTCATACCAAGATATGCTCCTAACTCTTGGATGATGCCATGGGTAGGTCAGACGGTACCAAAAAATTGGGTACAGCCCCCTTGGGCTCCTCAACCAACATGAAATCCCCTAGATTGGGAAGGAAAAACTTGGTATGGTTAAGGACACCAACAACCCTAGTCCTGGTTAAGGTAACCCTTATGCTTGGTCCAACCTAGGTGGAACCCCAATAACTATTTCCAAGGGAAGACATATCCCAACCGAAACAACAAGACATAATGGGTTCCCAAAGACAAGCTTCACAAAATAAAAATGTGGTTCAAACACAAATACCGCATAACCAAAGGATAATCCCAAAAACAAAAAAAAACCACTATCTACGGAGCAAAGCAAGGAAAATTGGTTGATCTTAACACCATGAACTGTAAAGATATTCAAACTAGATCTGGAAAAATAATTAATAGTCCACCTATTATAATTACCGAGATGTCAGATGAAACTGAAACCCCTAGTTTCAGTCATCCCTAAGGTTGATGAAAAAGAAAAAGAGAAACAACCAGATAACAATTCTTCAGAAACCCCTTTTCCAGAAATACTTAAAGAAGTTATTGAGACCAAAGAATCTGAACTGGTTCAGGAGTTAAGGAAATTAAATATTGAAATACCATTATTACAAGCAATCAAGGACTTTCTGAATTAAAAAAATTAATCAAAATGTTATGCTTGAAAATACCTGGAAGGAAGAAGCAATACCCTAGGACTATTAAGATAGATGGGAAACTTGTTGATTTATTAGCAGGTAAACTCTTACTTCCCAAATATGGGGATCCTGGAAGCCCTGTTATTTCTATTACCATAGGAAAAAAACATATACATAATGTTTTGGTTGATTTGGGAGTAGCTATAAATGTTATGACATTAGACACTTTGAAAACATTACCATTGAAATGTATACAACCTATTAACACCATATTGCGAGATGGCAGATCAATCAAGTAGCTAAAATAGAAGGGATCATTGAAGATGTGGCAGTTATGGTGGAGTCATGGGAGTATTCAATGGACTTCCTTATATTACTGCCAAAAGGTAAAACACTTGGTTATCCCATCATTTTGGGCAGACCATGGTTAGCTACGATTCTTTGCCTAAATTGATTGCGAGATCGTGTGGTATGACCATCTCTAATAGTAAGAGTTATAAACAAATTTCCCTATATCCTTCTGCAAGACCTTTCATTGATAATCAAGAACAATTATGGGTTGATGATCCCGACATCGATAAACAAAAATTATCTTCTTTAGATATGATAACATGCGGCAGGATCATGTAAGGGAGGTGGAGAATAGTATTAATCACCCATTGAATGGTCACCAATTATCTTTGGAACAATCAGAGATAGTTCCAAAACCTTCAGATTTATCTCGAAACATTCATATTCATCTCTGGAACCATTGCAATCCGATGCAGATGCAAATAATTTTTCTCCAGAGGAATGTGACATCTCTTCGGAAGTGGTGGAAATAGCTATGAAATCAGTACCATTAGTCTCGAGAGATATTAGGAAACAATAAGGAATCTTGGGAAAACGTCAGTGATGAGGAGCTTGACCAACATCAAGATAAGTATCATAGCTCTTCTTATTGTCCTTTATCTAGTATTCTTCCTCAAGGGAACTTTAGAGACATTACTGCATATCATATGTTGTTACCTCATTCATGTCCACTAAACACTCTAATGGATCCTTTTCAACAAATCTAGTTCATTACACTTTGGAACCAAACAAATTGAGATTCAACTAGGAAGGATTTTGAACATTAACAGCTGGTTGGAAAATGATCAAGAAGCTAAATTATTTGATGTTTTGAAGTGTCATACTAGAGCCTTTTCTTGGGACTATAAAGACATGAAAGGAATCCATCCAATTATTTTCACCCATCACATTTATATTGAAAATGTTAAACTAGTTAGACAACCTTAGAGAAGGATCAATCCAGCCTTAAGGGACATAGTTAAGCGGGAAATTGAAAAGCTATTACAAGTAGACTTTATCTACTCCATCTCGGATAGTCGTGGGTGTCTCCTCTTGTAATTTTTCCTAAAAAGAATGGAAAATGGAGAATTTACGTTGATTATAGGTAATTGAACAAAGCTACATTTAGAGATTATTTTCCCTTACCACTCATAGATCAAGTTCTAGACAAACTCTCAGGAAAACACTATTTTTCCTTCCTAGATGGATTTAGTGGATATAACCAAATTAGGGTGGCTGCTGAGGACCAGGATAAAACTAAATTTACTATTTCGTGGGGTACCTTTACCTACAGGGTACTGCCATTTGGACTATGTAATGCTCCAACAACCTTCTAAAGGGATGTACTAGCAATTTTTGCAAATCTAACTAATGATTGTGTAGAGGTATACATAGACAATTTTACTTTACATGGAGACACATTTGATGATGCCTTGAAAAATTTGAATAGAGTGTTAACAAGGTGTGAGAAACACCATTTGTCTCTTAGCCATGAGAAATGTTTGCTGATGATTAATGAGGGGATTGCACTAGGACACCACATTTCAAAAAGAGGAATTCAAGTTTACCAAGACAAAATCAAGATTATTTCAGACTTTCTGTTCTTCAAACCCCCATGGATATCAAGTCATTATTAGGACATGTTGGGTACTATAGGTGTTTTATGAAAGATTTTAGTAAAATTGCTGCCCCCATGTTTTTTTATTAGAGACGACAAAAAATAGGGATCGGCTCCCAGGGGCCATTACAAGAGGAGGAACATAAAACAACAAGCAAGAAGGAAATGAAAAAGTACAAGAAACGAGTTAAACATGCTTAACTCTTACAATTAAGAACCAAACTTTGTAATAAGGTGGGAAAACCAGAGAGAAGTAGAAAGCAGATATCAAAACATTAAAACAATAGAAGTTCACCAAAATTCTGCCAACAGTCCGAGAACCATAAGTTAATTTTTTGGGGATCCCCACTGCTACCATCGTGGCTATCTTTGATCACGTCACCCTCAACACCTTTTTCATTAATATCATCCTCCAACTCGTCCTCAGAGCTACTGATGTGCAAGTTAAAGTTCCTTCTTTTAGTTCCCTCCTCCATCCCTTCCAGCCTGTTGCTTAGCTTTTTGACTTGGTCCTCCAGCTCAGAAATTTCTACTTGGACTTCACCTGTGCAGTGACAATTTTCTTAGAAGCGTTGATGACATCCATCATTGTTTCCCTTTGACCAGCATTGGTTTCTTCCATCGCTTGAAGCACCCCTTCTAAGTACTGGACCTTTCTGCTCAAATCCTCGAAACCCTTTAAATTACCATCCCGATTTCTTTTTCTCGAAGTGCTCACTTCCCCACGACCATCCTCACCCATTTATTTACCAGAATCCTCCCCCAAAATTTTGCATTTTCCGGCCTTTATCTTAGTAAGGCAATCGATGAGAGTGAGTTCATCCTCATCTGCATGCTCTTTCAAAGGATAGTGAATTTCTACGGGATGAAAAATGTCAACATGCTTTTGAAGAGATTAAGGTAAAACTAATCATTGCCCAATATTAAGAGGACGTAATTGGGAGGAACTGTTCACATCAAAAAGATGATTCAAATAACTTAATTAGTGCAGTTTTGGGACGAAAAGATGAAGAGGGAAAAATGTATTCTATCTATTACCTTAGTAAAAATCTTACTCCCATTGAAATAAATTACACCACCAATGAAAAAGAATTTCTTGTTGTGATCTATTCAATTAACAAGTCCAGACATTATATTATAGGGTACAAAATATTTGTACATACAAATCATGTAGCAATTAGATACTTAATGAATAAACTCGTGGTTGGAGGTAGGATAATCAGATGGTTATTACTTTTATAAGAATTTGATATTACTATTGTGGATAATCTAGGAAAATCTAATGTGGTAGCCTATTTCTTGTCAAGGTTAACCACTATAGGGAACAAGATCCGATTAAGGACAACTTTCTAAATGGAAAATTATTTGCTATTTCAGCTGATACATCATGGTTTGCTGACATGGAAAATTATCTTACAACAGGAAGTTTCCTACTTCTTTTACTAAGAAACAAATAAAAAGATTAATCAAACCCGATGCACAATTTAAATGGTTAAATGAAATGTTATTTAAATGTGGCTCGATTTTGTTTTAAGCGAGTGTGTTAGAGAGGATGAAATTTCGACATACTTAGAGCATGTCATGATAAACCAAGTGGAGGACACTTTTTTGGTGAAAAGGAAAACCCATAAAATACTTGTCACTTTGGTTATTATTGGCCATCTCGTATAAAGATGTAAAGAAATACATCAAGCAATGTGATCCCCTGTCAAAAGATGGGACAACCAACTTTTACTAGTGAAATGCCTTTGCAACCTCAAGTGGTGATTGAACCATTTGAAAGGTGGGGGATGGATTTCGTTGGTCCTTTCAGTCCTCCTTCACAGGAAAAGGAGCACATTATGTATGTACTAAATATGTAACAAAGTGGGCAGAGGTGCAGACTTTAACAAATGTTAATGAAGATGTAGTTGCTGATTTTCTTTGGAATAAAATCATGATGAAGTTTGGTGCACCAAGAAGTATATTTTCACTTCAAGGCCCACAGTTCATGTATAACATGATCCAGGCCTTTACAATGTACTATCAAATCAATCATAGGAATTCATCTCCTTATCTCCCACAATCCAATGGACAAGTAGAAGTGACAAATAGGGAATTGGAAAACATTCTCACCAAAACAGTTGAATCAAGTAAAAGAGATTGGGTGAAAAGGCTACCTGAGATTTTCGGGCTTATAACACAACTTGGAAGACTACAATAGGGTTCTCACCATATGAGTTAGTCTATGGGAAGAAGCCCTTGTTACCCATTGAATTTGAACTACAAACATTGAGGACAATGGCTAAATTGGGTATTGAATTGGATACAACACAAAATGAAAGAATTCTACAACTCAATGAATTGGATGAGTGAGACCTGGAAGTACTTTAACAAACTTAGATAATCTAAAATCAAAGGAAGTAGTGGCATGATACACATATCAAGGAAAGGAAATTCAAGATAGGATATTGGGCATTACTATTTGATTCCAAGTACCAAAGCAATTCAAAGGCAAGTTGAGGACCGGGTGGCTAGGACCTTATTAAGTTGAGCATATATATATGATAATGGCTCTATTTAGATACTTTCCATTGATGGCAGTAGAAGGGCACTTTTGGTCAATGGACATAGGCTAAAACTCTATAGGAAGCCTCCTACCAGGGATGAATTCCTTAAGAAAATTGAAGTAGACAAGGAATTTGATCATATGGAAGAACCTAGTTCTTCCAAAATGATCAAATAAGAAGATACAAGGATCTAAATAAAGGGAAGGGAATGAAAACTAGTAAATGGCATTCTCTTCCCCCAAAAAAAAAAAAAAAAAGGAAAAAATGAAATGAAAAAAAATTCTCTCAAAAGGCCAATTGAAAACTAGAAATGGCGGTTGGTCTCATCAATAATTGGCTAATTCAAATAAAAGAAACTTCTTTGGAATCCCACTATCTTTTCTAACTATTTTTCACTTTTTAGGGATGACGAGTCAACAAGGTGGTTGGATTACGTCAGCAAGGATGGTAATTATGTCTTGATCTTATTAAAGGTTAAATTAAAAGTTTGCATGTGTGATTAGATTTGGTTTAAATCAACAGCATAATGAGTTATTAATTGCACATCATGATTATAAAGAAAACAATCATGTCGGCAATGCCAATTAAAATAAATGAAGGTGGAGGTGTATTAATGATAAATTGTCATTCGGGTGGAATCAAAAGTATATTTTTTGAAATAGTTGTAGAGAAACTCAAGAAGGTGACAATAAAGGTATACTTGGAGTTCTGCAGCTAAGTTTGGTAGTTCCGCAATTATCTCCTGGCATAGTGAGGGTTTGAAAAAGGGAAAATAATTCAAATTGTCCACTTGGCCATGGGTATTTGTAGTGCCCACATTTTACGCACCCAAAACAACAAGTAAAATACCAGGATAATTTTTTTTTGACTTACATTGCTCACTACACACAACACAGCAAGGGCTCCAAGTACAGAAACTCGACTCACAAACGACAATCACATAAGTCATCGACTCACATAGACACATGAAAATGACATAGGCATGTCGATGCCACACTTTTCCCAATGAACGAATACTAGCAATGACCCAACCACAAGAAACATGACTTCAGGAATGGCGAACCCACAACACATCATTTCTTTAAATGTATTTTAGTTACGATTAACATTCCAAGAACATTATTGAGCAAGGATAAATTTCTCGTTTGTCCACCCACATATTCTTAAGTTTATTCTGCGGTTAAAATACAGTTCGACCATCTTATGTTGGCTTCTTATACTTTATAAAAATTTCCATAACTAACATACTTATTTGGCATAAATCAAATAGCATACAAAATACTTAATTATCTCATTCTTATGTGAAGAATATTCTTCTCAAACATATATTCAGTATCTACCTTTCTATTCTTACAACTCAAGTGGATGAGACTTGGTGTCCATATAGCGATATTAGGATTTGACGGAGATTTAATTGCAAGATAGATTTTTACCACAAAACATTCTTCGATCACGGAAAAGTTATTTTCCTACCATAGTTATTCTAAATCAATGACTTAATGACTTCCTTTTTACATTTATATATCTTTTGTTTTCTCATAGTTTGATCACAACAATGCAATACATATTCTTGAAACACATAAAGATATTTAATTGAGTTATAAGGTCTCCAAGAGTGGCAGTATCCCTAACCTCAATTCTCATTTTTTTACTCTCATATGCTTTATTTTCTTTTACGTCACGTTATGGCCTTATTTTTAGCATTGTCTTGTAAAAGGAGTTACGAAGTGTTTATCTAACCTCTTGGAGAACAAATATGATTAAGAGACTTGATGCTTCACACGAACCCTAAGTTAACGTCCAAAACAACTGAGTTTTAGATTAATTCCAACTTCACCTAAGGGTCTACCCCTCAACTATAAATGAGGTTTAAGTGAGAGGACAAGTTTATGCTAACCCACCTTCAGAAGGGGCCAAGGTGTAATGTTGAGAGACACCAAGGTAAAACATTTAGCTATGCGGAGCCAAGGGGGTTCATTAACAAGAGTGCAAGGCAAAGAACAACTATGTCCCGATCTCCATTTATGTCGTTTGGATCCAACAGGGATTTCATTCGATGAAGAAAATTTACTTTTAAATCTATCTTCGGAAAAACAAGGTAATCCACTAGGATACGAAGGAAGGGTTAGTTCATCTTACTCCAAATGGAGTTTGACTGTATCACTCCTATTTACCAGGTTTATGACAATGTCACTAACCATACTGACTAAGACGATAAACCCATTCTTGGGCTCTTGTTTACTCAAGCTAGGAGATTTCCATCGAGTGTAGGGTTTAAGTTCACTCTACGGTTTTCAATGTCTTCTAGGGTAAAAGTAACACACATGAAAACAAGTTATGCTCCGATATTGAACGAGGGTAGAGTGTTTCGATTAAATCTTTTTTTTTTCATTTACCAAGTATGAATGCACAAGATGACTCGTTGATCATTTATTGAATATTGAATATGCACTACAAGATATTACTTCAAATTCATTTACTTTATATAAATATCAAACCTTTTTACCAGGTGTACTATGAATCAAAATTGAACCTAAGATTAAATGCACATTTCCTAGATGTCCTAGAAACCAAAGCATCTCATACATAGCAACAAATTATCAAATATAACCTTCTGAAACATGAGACTACAAAATACATTTATTCATTTAAAAATGAACTATATAAATTACAATGATAATTAATGCATTACACAACGCCTTTACGTCATCATTCTTTCATCCTGTAAAAACATGTGAGCATGATATCAGTGATAATTCGCTGGCATGGCATCCACCCTAACCTAACATAAGTATCATTTTTCAGTTTCCCATTTACATATGACAATAATTACAATTTGCAATCGAAATAAAAAGGTCTAGAGACATGTATTCATTGCATTTCATTTTTCTTCATTTTGTAACCCAGGAGAGAGAAAGAGAAGGGAAGAGAGAGAAAACACCATTTTTTCAAAAGTTCTAATGCACACAACAAGTTCCACTATAGAGTTTTAAACAGTTATTTGTATGTGTTAAGAGTTTATAGGGTGGTTTGGCAACCCTACGAGGGTCTCATAACTTTCTATTTTTACATTTTCTTACTAGCTACAAAAACATACAAAATGGGCTCGAGAGGCTAAGAAACCACTTCCAAAAGTTATCTTCGATGAGAATGCACACCACGATCAAATTTCTACGAGTCCCCAAATATACCAAGAGTTCATAGCAACTGATGGAAATGGGAAAGAGCGAATGGTTTACGTTTGGCGGCTAGTTCTCGGGGCCACTGGTCGTAGTTGACCCAGTTGCAAATGAACAAAATTTAGCTCGAGGGCCCGAAAACCACATCCATAACTGACGTTCGATGGATGAGCATGCAACGAGACACTTCCTACAAGTTCCCCTATATGAGGAGAATTCATCAGAGTCGATGGGACTGAGAACTAGAAAACCATTTTCAAACGGCGACAAGTTTTCTGGAGTGACAAGTCGAAATTGGTCCAGTTTGACCTCGTCAAACTGCATGCCGGAGGCCTACAAAATGGCTTTTCCAAACTATCCAGAAGAGTGCTTTTCCCTAAGCTGAATGTTCCATGCAATTGTCTAGTATAAACACTAGAGGTTTGCAAAGACGGGAAATAATTTCTCTATCTAGGTTTCAAATGGTGGTTCAAAACGAAAGCCAACTTTCTAGGTTTAACGGATTTTTACTGCTGTAAACCAAAGGTAACAGGCTCTATAAGAGCGTCAAAAGGTGACATATGTTCATTCGGGGTCGATCTAGAGGTAAAGGTGACTCCTCACATACCAAGGTACACGAACGAAGCTTAACATCTCGTTTTTAGAGTTACGAAGGGTACTTAATGAGTCTTGAAAAATGCAAAAATTAACTATTTAAAGCTGGTTGATGATCAATTTACTACTGGAAAGTCAATTTCGTCTAGTCGATAAAATAATGTTGTAGCGATCCAGTTGGGTAGGAATTTTTCTACATCACCTCAGAATGAGGGTGGGAGTTCGTGGTTTAATGCAGAAGAGTTATTTTGATTTTGTGAGTTACAACACGACCTTTCATTATTTTTGCAACGAGTTGATGTAAACATTTAACTATATTAAAAACCTAATATTTTAAGATTCTATTAATTTGCAAAAGAGAACTAAAACATGATAATTATGAGAGGTAAGGGAAGATGAACCATGCCTGGAGGAACGAAGTCGACTGAAACTGAGGGATTTGGTTCTACATCTTAATTAGGCATTTCGTTGAATGACTCGTGAGCATCAACAACCCAAACTCCATCACGGTGACTTGCCAACTTTTCACTGTGTTGACTGAGAATGTGTTCCTTTAGCTCCTCCTCCACGTCATGTAGGATGAAGTTTGTGTTAGGTATGTATCCTTCCTGCTTCATTTATATCTCCAAATTCTCTAATGTTGAATAGATCTTCTCTATTTCTGTGTGAGATTTATCTCCTACAAGAAATATGTGAACCTTGTTCATTACTTCAATCCAACTATGCAACCTGGCAGCTTTTTAAGTCCCTTATTTTTCATCTTTGTTCTCACTTGTGCCATAGCTTCTCACCTGCCCTCTGCAGCATAAATATTTTCCAAAAGCATATATCTTCCGGGTTTTTGGCTCCAACTCAAAAAGTCACTCTGCTGCAAGTTTACCCATCTCTGTATTTCCATGAATTCTACAAGCACCAAGCAATGCTCCCCACATACTAGAATTCGGTTTGCATGTTGCTTAGCTAGACAAATTCCTTGGCCTCTTCCAGGCACCCAACACGGCCAAATAGATCAATTAGGAAAGCATAGTGCTCTGCCCTTCTTGAGATGGCATGATCTCTGTCCAAAAATTAAAATATTTCAAACCTTCCACCACAAGTCCTACATGGCTGCAGGCAGCAAGAATACCAATGAAGGTGACATCATTGGGTTTCATCCCCTCTTGTTGCATTTCCTCAAATAGTTGCAATGCCTTGTTGCCAAACCCATGCTGGGCATATCCTGCAATCATAGCATTCCATGAGAAGCTGTCTCGTTCTTTCATTTGGTCAACACATAAACATTGCCCCCAAGTATTGTGACTACAACATCTGACAGAAATTCCTTTGTCTTTTATGCTTTGAAAAATGCCCACGTAAGAAAATGAATTAGAGTTTGGCGCGAGTTGGGAGGATGCGCGGCACCGGCAGGGAGGCTTCGGGAGGAGGCTGCAAACCACCATGGCACTTCATGAGCTGACATTTGGCGCTGGTTCTGCTCTGCCGCCGCCCCCAAACTCGCCCATTCCAAAAGCAAAAAAACAAAAACCCTAACTACAATTTTGGAGCTTTTCGCCTAGCCTCCAAGTTCAGTTTTATTTAATTTTATATTAAATTATAATTATATTTGTATTGGATTAAAAGACTATATAAGCTTATGCATTTTTTTGTTTTTTTCCCATGCATTTGCTTATTTGGTCTATGACATAGATTTATTTATTTTATTTTATTTTATTTTTTAATTTTCCTTTTACAAATGAACTTAATAATCTTCCTTTGCATACAACAACAACACAGTGACAAACAAGAATCTCCTTTCATCCAGAGGCGTTTGAAACCGGACGCAGGACAAGGACCGACCACGACGTCACAACAAGAGACCGTCTTCTTTGTGCGGACCGAGGCGACCAATCCAAACAATAAAATCGCTTATCGATAATTAACAACAAAGTTGATAACAAATTGACGATCAGATAACAAAGTTATCTTCGATCGATAAATAAAATAAAAATAACATTATTATTATTATTACTATTATTATTACCACTTATTAATACTTATTAATCATATTAACAAGAACCAACTTATGAGCTTGATAAATCAAGCACATAATTTTCCTTAAATAGGAGGAAAACGTAATGGACGAGGCGGGGCCAACCACAGAAAACATCAACATGACACGAGAAGACACAACGACATGGGAGAATTCCAATTATTCTCTGTGACAAGGGCGAAGCCAACAAAAGATCAACAGGAGCACCACAGCGTTAAATGTTTAGCAACATAGTCGTCTAAGAAGAAAAAGAAGAACAATGAATGGGGCATTACAGTATCAAGAAGAAATCAGAACCAGAGGACTACACCCAACTCCTTCTAGATAAAGAAGTTATGGCCATTTTTGGGTGGGTAGGTAGGTGGAGTTTTTGAAGAAATTATCCAAATACAATGATGAGCTGGTAAGAGAATTTGTTGTGAATTTAGAACAACTTAGAACTAAGGTTAAGGGCATCATAGTTCCCTTTACTATTAAAATAATAAGCAATGTATTTGGTGTATCAATTGTGAATGTACCAAACCCTGTAAGGGGAACTCTACGAAAGAATTGGTAGATACCTTAAGGAAAGAAGGTGAACCTAAACCCCAGTACATTTATACCACTAAGAAGTTCATAAAAGGGGTCAAAAGAGCTAGCCTACCCGAACCCTTTGACAAAGTAGCATTCTAGGTAGTAAAATACCTGACATGTGATGGCCAATATGGGACTGTTAGAAGGGAAGTCCTTAAAATATTGATATATCTTAGGTATGGGGCAACAAAGCAGGATTATATGGTAAACCTTCCTGGTTTCCTCTTCGATTCCATCCATACCATGGCTTAGAGATATTCTTGGGGAGTAGGAACAATTAGGCACCATGGGTTAATTCATTTGGTTTGTCAACATCATTTTCTTTCTAAGAAAAATGGGGAAGAAGCATGGGAGAAATTCCTCCACAAATTCAAACAAACTCCTGATATTATCAGAAGGGGAACACCAACCCCTTTTACTCCTAAAAGTGACTTAGGAATTAATCCCTCTGATGAGAAGAAGGAAGAAACAAGTGGGGTTAAAATACCAAAAAGGAGGAAGTCTGAGAGGATAATCTCAGAAGAACCAATACCTGTTGCTGATAGTGATAGTTCACCTAGGATGGACTTTGGAATAAAAATCAGAAGAAGTTCAAGAAAAAAGCCTACTTTAGAAGATGTTGAAACTCCTAGGAAGAAAATAATTCATAAAAACCTAGGGAAACTTAGCCTAGAAAAGATTGAAGTTCAGGAGAATTTAGAGAAGGAAGTTTCGATATTCTTGGCAACATGTCAATTCCTCCTCCTCTACAAAGTCAAACTAAGGAGTTGGAGAAAGAAGGTGAAATATTGGAAAGGCAATATTTTCAAGAAATACATGACTTGGTAGTACCATCAAATGAAGATGAACAATTGGCATCTTGGAGATTAAAAGGAAAATTCCCCTTGGTGGAGGAACAATGCTCATCCCCGAGGAACCTCCAAAGAAAAGAAGAAAAACAACAGTTGAGGTAGGCTTTGTTCTTGTCTAAAGTAGAAATTATAATTAGGGAAAAAGATGAGGAATTGAACTTCCTCAAACATAAAGTGGAGCACAGAGAAATGCTTATAGAACAATTGAAAACTCAGCTAGTGGGAAAGAATGAAGAATTGGTATTGGTAAAACAACAAATTGTTGAAAAAGAAAAAGAATTGCAATTGGCTACTGAACAAAGCACTAGCAAAGAGACTATGACAAAAGTAGATTCAGTGAATCAAATGGTACAAACAAAGTTGTCCTACCTGCCACTCAAACAATTATGGGATGATACCTATAGGAAGTTGAATGATTTAAAAGTATCAAATCAAGAGCTAAAGAGCCAAATGGAAGAAGAGAAAAAGGCAAGGGAAGAATGGGAAGAAAATTTCTATAAGAGTGAGGAAGAAAAATTTAAGTGTTTGGCAAGAATACAGATGGTCTGTATGATGAGTGAAAATTACTAGCATGTAGAAGGCCTTCACCTGCATACAATGTCTTCTTAGAAGAACAGTTCATCTGTTGATAGCTACTGAGGATTTCATGTGGCCTTCCACATGAATTGAAGGACGAAGCAAAATTCATGGCTGCATATTATTTAGCCACTCCAGAGCAGAAAATCTTCTTTGTGAATTTTATCTCTATAATTTCATGTTAGAAAAGAACACATGATTTATGATTAATTTATATGTGGGGAAAGCCAACTTAAGGAATTTGTTTCTATGCTCTAGAATCAGATAGCCTAGAAGGAAAGGAATACTGAACACTTGGCAAAGGTTAGTTCATTTGGTCTATGTATGAGAGCTCAGTACAAAAAACCACCTGCATTTGTTATAGATTTCAGGGCTCATGCCTTTAACCCCCGAATTAAAGAACATTACATTTCCAGCCTACGAAAGGATATTGCTGCATTCACCTCATATGAAGAGGAATATTTTGAGGAAGTTTATGATGCATGCAAAATAAGATGGGAACTCCTTATTGTGCCATTGAAAATAAGGGAAGTTATCTCTCCCACAAATCTGATATGGAGCCTGGAAAGGGCCAGAACTTTATGTATAGTCATTCCTCAAATTTGTGAGAAACATAGAGGTATGTGGATAGGTATGATAATAATACCTCCTCTCCTTCTTACACCCATGTCTTTATGGTAGAATTGGGATTCTCAAGATTGCACTCTTTTTGAGAATTGTGACAAAAGATGGAGGAAGGATCGGGATACAAGATTCGATAAAAAGACCGACACATTCAATTTCAACCATTTGATCTTAGTAGTGAGTTGGAGTCCGAGTTCATGATCCCATTTTTGGAGAGTGAAGTTTGTAAGAGGAATTACAAACAAGTAAGTTTGGGGAGATGATGAGGCTAAAATATGCCTCATCAATGTGCAATGAATACTCTCATCTTGCTGCCTTTTTAATCAAGTTTGACTGCATTTCATAACTTTTTTTTGATCTAATATAAGTTTAGGATGTAATTGTCCATCTTTTGTTTGATTTAGTTCAAATGTCTAAAAACTCTATAATTCCTAACAAATGGTGTGGAAATTTATTTTTGAAATAAGCAGGTCATACTTGGTCAAGATAAGTGAATTGTGGAGTGACCAACATCTTTTTGAGAAAGTTGGCTAAATATGGCTTAGCTCCGAAACTCTAGAAATTAGTTCGGAAGATTCCCCTTTGGTTCTGAAACTTCTCCAAAGTTTCGGAATCAATGGGATCCTCCTAATCTATCAAAATTTGATTATGGAGAAAAGAATGGGCCTTCCAAGAAAACATAGACCAACAATTTTCTAGTTCTTCACACTCCAAATATACATGTATAAGACCAACAACTGTATATCCAACTAGTTTTCTCAATTTCATAGCTACTTTGGGCACTATTTGGTTTACTAGGATTTGTAGGCATAAGGATAGTTGTTGATCACTCATTATTGTAAATGCATCTTCGGATGGGAAAAGGATATATAGAGAAATGAAGGTAGATATGAAAGGTTAGTTTTGTAAGACTTAATAATTCAATAATAAGAATAGCCATCTAATTTTGAGAGAAACATATTGTGTTAACTCTGATTCAAGGTGGAGCAAGGGCCCACTCCTCCAAGGAAAATGATATTTTCTTTCGTTGGTATTTTTCCTTTCAAGTAATATAATTATGTTATTTGGAAATTCTTTAGTACTTTTGATTCAACAAGTAAGTTTTGTTATGTGGAGTTATCTATTGTCCTTGTAGGTGTTGTAGTTTACATTCTTATCTCCTTAGAAAGCATTTTAAACAATATTTACAAGGTGTGTTTATTTCAACAGTGTGTTCAATTTTGTAAAGCTGTGTTTATTTTAGCAGTGTGTTCAATTCTACAAGGCATGTTCATTTCAGCAATGTGTGTTTCCTTCAGTAAGTTTCTTATAGTTTAGCTTCAATAAGGCTTTGGCCAAAAGATCTTAAAACACTATAAAAACTCTTGAGGAAAAAATAAAAATAATAATATCAATTACTAGTTCACCTGAGACTTCACTTGTTGCATATAGCTTTGGACACACCCCTGGTTTTAATATGACATCAACCACGAGTTGATCAAATGAAGGGAATAACGAATCCCATCACACACACCCACGACCCCATTCCATTTGTTCCTTCAACTCCCGAACCATCCGTAATGTGTTTACCCCACCCGTGTTGTACACACGAAGAGTTCGTCGCACCATGTCGGGCCCGAGCCCATTCTCCGAAACACCGTCCATCCCCGAGTCACCCGATTCGAGGGTCTCACACACCCCTGCAGATGGTTCCACCTTTGAACTATGTTGACCCCATAGACTCATTGACTACCTCACCACCCACATACATTTATTCCTTGGTAATTTGGGTCTTTATTTGACATGCGTCCTAATTTATTTCAGCCCCACGGGATGCGAGAAACCCGCATTAGCCGCAAAGGCTTATCTTAGCACTGAATCCCGGCCCTCGAGTTGGATCGGTGAGACAACCTTTTGCCTTCACCAAATTTTGATAAGTATCCACCGACTCTATTTACAATGACGCTCAAGCTTGCTAGTTTATTAAGTGTTTGGTTTGATCACATTTAATGATTTGCGAGCTCATTCCTTAATACCGCCCGAATTAGTCCAATGCATTATTATCTATCTTGAGTCCCTCGGCCCATACTTGAGCCTACAAGGATGAAATTGCTCCCGCCCTGCCGTACAACATAATTCACCCTAGGTCCTTGTGTAGATATTCATTGTCTTAAGAGTGTTGACGCCAATGAATCGTTCATCGATGGCTCAAAATGTTGCACTTGGAGTGAGCTATATGGGATACTGTGGGACTCATCTACACCACATAGAGCTCGACCATCATGAAATGTGTGTTTGCATTACCCCAACGAGCTAGTGGGGCTCGATGAGTTTTAACAACCCACCATCCTAAAATGCATTCTCCAATAGACCCCTTGCCTCATGCCATTATTGACTCAAATTTATCTTCAAAACCAACTCGCTATAGCATGAAGCTTTCTCAAAGCTGGTCTAGTTTGCCCATATTCATCACTTAACTAGTAGCTCGACCTTCAAAATTTCTGCGGTTTATGATCCCATACAAATTTTTCATGCTTATTAGCTCATTCACTCTTTTCACTAACTCGAACACCTTAAGGAGTAGCTCGGATTGCCAATGTAGCACTGCCTAGTGGGCCAATTTTCCAAAATTTCTATTCTCGCCCATATCTCCCAAATTCTTGGGATTTTTGAATGCCATAGGGGTATGTGAAGGTCTTGAGAGTTTCGAGATGACTTGTCATAATTTTTACATTTTTCTTGCAAGTAAGCTCTCCCTTGGGCTCTCTATCTTGAATAAAATCCTAAACTTCTAATAGACCAAGAATAGGACATTTTTTCCTCTCACAATTTTCCAATTCTTCCCGAGAGACCTTGATGATCTTTGTCTTGAAATATTGGGAGCTCCTTGTATGCTTGGATTGACTGTAGGCTTATTGACAAGTGTCTTAGTGCAACGCCATTTTGTTGTCCAATTTCATTTTAGGGGTGAAATTGGATAACACAGTGAAGCTTAAAATTGATATAAATTTGAAGATCTTACCCATGAGTCATCATAAAACACCGATTAGACTTAGCATTGGTCTGCGAAATTGCTGAATTGATCATTCCTATTATCAGATGTGTTAAAAATTAACTTTAATGAGAGTAGAAAACTATCTTGAAATGACGCGTCTTTCCGATAATCCATGAACATATCTTCTTTAGAATCCTCCATGAACCATCTGTAACAAAACCATGCCATCCAAAAGAAACAAGACAATGTGCAAAGCACTTAGGGAAAGGAAACTTATACTACCAACAAGACAATGTGATGAACAACACTTAGAGGAATCAAAACTACTATAATATGTAGAAGATGTAATGATACAATTCAATGAGCATGCTTGAGATAAATCCCATTCACTGGGATTTGTAATGCATGTCCAATAAGTTTGGACAACTCAAAATATTTGGCCTCTTTGTAAGCACTAATGATATATGGCCCACTCTAAATTGCATCAAACTTAGAGTGCCACCTTGGTTTAGCTCTATCTACATCCCATTTCAAGACCAGATCACCCAATTTGTTAATTTGAGTTGTATCCTTTTTATCAAACCACTGTTTGGTTAATTTTTGATGCTCATCTAATATGATCATGACATAATTCCTTAATTCTTCAAGTTCAACCAATTATGCCATTCTGATTTCTCTTTGGTATGCACCTTCAAATTCCAACTAATGGGCCAATTCTAATGAAGGCAATTCTAATGATAAAGGAAGCCTAGCTTCTTTTCCATAAACAAGCTTGTAAGAGGAACTTCTAATTGCTTTCTTTGATATAATTCTACCAGTACAAAGAGCATTTGTTACCTTTGTGTGCCACTACCTGTAGTTGATATCCATTGCTTTCTTCACAATTCTAATCAAATTCTTGTTAGTAGAATCTTTAAAACCATTACCATGAGGGTAGTAATTGTAAGAAGACTTTAAATAAATTCAAATTCCAAGAGCCCAATCAAAAATCTTAGAGCCTAAGAAATCTCTTGCATTATCAGAGATGATAGTTTGAGGAATGCCAAACCTTATCATAATATCTTCAAGGAAGTAAAGGATAATTGATTCGGTAGCTTCCTTGAGTGCCACAACCGCTATCCATCTGGTAAAGTAATCTGTCACTATCAAAACCCATTGTGACCAACACTTGATGGAGGATTAATCATGCTAATGAAGTCAACACCCCATTGGGAAAATGGTTGATCTACTTGGATTGGATGAAGTGGAAGGGTAACCAACCTCTTTTTACAAGTAAAGAAAACACACTCCTTGCATTTTCTAACTCAAAGTTTGGGATCTTTTGGAGATTTTGATTTTGTTAACATGAAAGCGGTGCAAGAAAATTAAATAAAGAAGGACTGATGGCAGTTCTTGGATCACAATTTTCACCAGTTGAAGATCTCATCCAAGGAAATCAACAACATATTAAGTTGGTGGTTAGGCCATCAATTCCTAATAACAAAATTAGTTAGAAGGTATTTGATAGTGATGAACAAATTATTCAATTTATCCAAAATGAAGCTCAATTTTCTTCAAAAATGTAATCTAACTTGTTAGAAGTATCTCGAGACCGATCGGAGGAAAAATAACTATCTGTTTTAGCTATGAAATTTGTTAACAAATAAAGGAGGCAAGTTAATGACCGATACATCTTGAGTTATAGTTAAACTTGGACAAACATGAAGGTTTAAATCAAGATCGTTGATCACTCCTAAAATGTTGACAGTTGATCCATCAAGTTGTAGAACACCTTTAGAAACAAGGTTGTATTTAAGACCTAGGATATAAATATTTTTCTTAGGCATCACATAAGTACTAGCCCTTGAGTCAATCATGTAATTATGAACCAAATGTTTGTTAATAATCAAAGCCATATAGAAAGGTGGGATCTTCACAAATTTAATTACTTGTTCTTACTTTTCTTGGAATAAGTTGACAATAGAATGAGTCTTTTGGGCTGTTGGTTTAGATTGAGGGAGTTGTTTCTGAGCTTCATGAAAGAGATCTTGTTGTGACAGAATAACCAAGGCATCCCACATTGTCACATTCACATTTGTCTTCTTCATCTTGTAAACAATGTTAAAAGGGAGACTAGTGGATTTAAGAATTTTAGGTATGGTGTTCTCTTTTCTTGATTGTTCCAATGTCAGAAAAATGCCTTTGATTGAGAAACAACTTCCTTCACTAAGCCGGGTCTGCTAGGAAACTCAATTTTTTTCTTGCTTGAAGCTTCCTAATAGCATTTTCTTTGTGGAGAGAATTATATTGGTTGTTAAGGTGAAGGTAGAGTATCCAACACTCTCTTCTCGGACCTTATGCTATCATCAACATGAGTGTGAGGCATGCTAGAACTTCCCACATCTTGATTCATTGTGCAAAACACATCAACGCCAAAAACATAATATTAGTTTCTGGATTGGCCTTTTGAGTTTCTTCCATGCTTGATTTTACTATTTCCATCAACACTTCATGATGATCGAGAATATTTTTGAACCTTAAGGGCTTGAGGTTGTAAAGTATTTGCACAAATATATTGGTTATGTGGCTGATTGCATGGAAAGAACCAATTTGTCTTTTTTATTACATTATTTTGTACTATAACCAATGCTTTACTTGAGCTAACAACATGAAGTGAATGAGTAGGCAAAAGCTGTTTGAAGAGGAAAATGTGGATCTTAAACTTGCCATCTATCATTTTTCTGATTTTTCACATACCTTTGATTTGAATATTGATTTCTAAAGGGTTGATAACCTTGATTAAATCCTTAGTTAGAAGATTTTCCTTGATTAGGATTTGAATAAATTTAATAAGATTGGGATTGTTGTTTCTCTAAGGATATAACTTTATTTGACAAATTTCTGATCAAGGCTTTCATTTCATCATCATCCTTTTGCTTTTGGGGAGAATAGGATGTGGAGGGAGTAGATTGGGAATTTTTCTCATGAATGTGAGCAATGGAAGGTTTAGACACTTGAGGCAATTCAGGAACAAATACATAAGTAATCTAGGGGCTATTTTCTCATCTTGTATCAAATAATTCTCATCCCTAACAGCTATTGGATATGCATTTGATAATTATACAACACCCATAGATTGTATCATAACTACTATATCAGAATTCAAAGATCTTAAGAAGTAAAAGAAAGCACTTTGTGGAGTTGTTCTTAAGAGAACTGAAATTTTGTCCAATGTTTTCTCGAAACTTGAAATTGAAATCAGCCACAAGCTCATTGGGAGTCCTGTTGATTGTTGTTATCTATTCTAGCAAATATATATTGTCTGATTTCTCCTCAAATTTTTGACACAAAGTTGTGAAAATTTCATCCCGGTTGTGAATAGAAGAAAGTCTCAAACTTATATACCATTGAAGTGCTTTACCTTTGAAAGAAGAAGAAAGAAACCTAAGCTGCAACATCATCCTCAATAACAAAATGGAATGGAAAAACATTGGAAATATCTTAAATATGATCGGGGTGGGTGGTAAGATTTTCACCATTAAAGAAAGGGATGCTTTTAAGTACAAATCTTTGGTATGTCATGTTGTCCATTAAGATCCAAAGGACTACCACCATTAAAGATGACAAGAGGAAAATTTATTTTTTATGCCATGATTGGAATGGGCCTTATAACTTTAGAGAACAACAAGAAAGTCCTACCAAGAGGTGGAGTAGAAAGAGTTCTATTTGGAGGAGATGGTGATATCTGAAATGTTCTACCTCTTCATCTTCTCCTTGGTGATAGTTGCAAATATTCAAAAGGCTCAAAATTTGATGTTCTTAATCTTGTATGTATTCTTATCATGGAAATATCCACCTTGACTATTAAGACTAGTAGATTTGAATTTGGGAGTCACCATATGTGTTCAAACAAGCCTCTAAAGATAGAAATCACTAAGTCACACACCAAAATCAACAAGGAATGAAAATAATGCTTTCAATATTGACCCACCTGCATGCTAGAACGTTGGAGCTCAAAATTTCACCTTTCCCGAGTTATAGAAGACCCAATATTTTGTGGCAACATGGGACTATCTCCAAGTTGTGGGACTTACTCTTGAGACACACCTCTGGAGAAGTCCAACTTCCTCTAACTATTCCTAATGCTAATGCTACTCCTATAACTAGAAATGAAACTATCTAATTGTACTCTAATAATCCAAGGGATCAAGGAAAGAGAGAGATACCGAAAAGAGAAATCCTAAGGTACAAAGGTGATAACACAAAGAGAAGGGGGAATGATACTCTCAAATGAGTGAACATGAAAGAAAATAAAGGAGGAGAGGGTAGACAAGAGTGCCAAAGTCCAAAACAACATTCAAACTTCTAATCTCATGGAGCACAATAGAAATAGAACCTTGCAAAAGAGATAAAACATGTATAACACACCTGCAATGAATGAAGAGTCAAGAACATGCAATAAAACATAGTCTAGGGTAAAGAATAGCCACAAAACATGAATTTTATTTCTTAGGAAGATGCACAATCCATTATAGTGAAGGAAGAAGGAAAGAGAGGACTTACATAGGTCCAAATCTAAGGCATGCAACTATAAACACTTGGAACAACACTCTAAATGATACCCTTGTATTCGAGAGGGTCCAACCTTAAAAATGGGGATCATTTTACAATATAGAGAAAAACGAGAGAGAGAGAGAGAGAGAGGAGGAAAAGATAGGGAAATTCAAATTCCAAGCTTCACCCACCAATAACATGCATTGAATTATTGAAAAAAACATGGGAGCTCTGCCAAACCCATTCTCCTATGATATCTTGCTTGTTAGAGAAGGTAAGATCCCATATTTCATTAAATTTGGTAGTTAAGCTACATGGAATCGCATCTTTAATGTTGTGACATTTTTTTCCTTTTCCACCCACCTATCTCCACCATGCCCTAAAATAATGATGCCAAATTGAAGTGTTTGATTAAACCTTTCTAACAAGACTGAATTTACAAAATTTGGAGTTATAGAGAGAAAAATATGGCCATGCGCATTTCCGGGGGCACATGGGGAATATGACGGATTACCCCGTGGGTTGTGACAATGCCGACTTAACTATTTTTGATGTTGGAGCAGATAAAGTGCATGGGTGGGGAATCGAAGGAAGGGTGGAAATGTTCCACCAATGTCACATGGGTCCGACTTAACTACTTCCGCCGACCTTTCTCTACACTATCATATATGTCATTCGATCATAGAACACCGACCTGCAAGTATGTTCCATCAAGCTCCGCATCAACCGTAACATTGATCCTACCTATACTGCTTCATCCCATTGACCAAGTCACTTATGTGGTGAGCACAAGGACCAATTCCTCGCGTTCCCAATGCGATTGATTTAGCATTTGAGTAGAGCAGAAATTTGCCAATTTTGAGGTTTTTGGCTAAGTATGGGTCCGAATGGATTTTTAAGGAGAAGAGTAATGCCCTAAACAACTACAACCTATCTAAAAACATGAATTTTCCCTGTGTGCTCAAATTTCCCATGTTTAACCCTTGTTGACTTGCTTGGATGAAGTTGTTAAAATAACTCGGAGGTTATTTTAGACAACAACAACTTAAATGTTGATCAAAACTAATACCATTATTCCCTTGAAATTTAGGTAGCCTATTCCTAATTTCATTAAGCATTTCATTTGGATATCTAGGCATGTCCCCAAAATTAATAGGTCGAGTTCTTTAATTCAGAAAGGGGCATGTGGAGGAGGATGATCCATATTATGCTCAACTAGATTTTCAACAATAGGATCAACAAGGTTTTGAAAAAATGGTCTATGAAACAAAGGAGGAGGGATAATATTTTATAAATTTCTTATATGAGCACCTTTAACAATTCTAAGTCTAGATGCTTATTTAAACAAACCTGTGGAGTTGAAAAAAGAAATGCTAGGTTCTGACCTTTTAGGGGAACTCAAATATTATTCTATCAAAGGAGAACTAGTTAGATCAGATGTTTGTATGTTCTTACCTTGTGAGTTATGATCAACAATTAGTTTCCAAACTTGTCAAGTTTTCCTATGTAATGTACCCATATCAAGACATAGTTCTTTAGCGAGGTCTGTTATGAATGATGATCTCAATCCTTCCATATTTGTAAATGTGGAGTCACCAATAAAATATAGAAAATAATATAGCACTGGTCAAACCTAGAACTCAGAATGGATTCACCACTAGAGATTACTGAGCCTAGACATGACAGATAAACATGAAAATACACTAAATCATACTCCAAAAACAAGTAAATGATGATTTGATAAACCCTTGTTAAAACATAAACAAATCAAAGTAGGGTATAAAAACTTAAACCCTTCTTAAACCTTGATAACCGATAAGCCATACTTTAACTCCTCACTGTCAACGGTTCTAGTAGGAGTGTTGGTTCCCAATCTAACACCTCACATAAACTTTGAGGGAATTTTTCATGATTTAGGGGTAAGGAAGAATGACGGATCTGTTAATTTATTTTTTTGCATCAGGATGGACCCATATCATTCACATGGCCTAGTATGTGATGACGGGGAGACACTGACTAAGGGTGTGGTTGTTCACCTACTACTTTATGGATTTTCCTGAACCAAGGTGAGAGGACCTAAGGGGTGGCTTGAAAGGGGAAGTATATACTATGTTTCAAACCCTCATACTTGTTGGAACCTCAATATGAGATCAAATGAAACCACAAAATGCAATTCTCATTCAAAAGAATGGTCACACAAGCATTGTAAACAATTAATACATCAGACACAAGCCACTAAAGACAAATTTAGGGTGATCACAAACATCATTTTGAATGAATTTGTTAACAAATTGAAGTGAAATGATACTTGAGATGTTAAGCTTCATAAATCATAGCAAACCCACTCAAAATATGCACATGATGTTGAGTTTTCTTGCATATATCATGTTGAAGTATCAATAAGTGATGAAATCTGCATGGGTAGGGCAATGGGTAGTGTAACATGAGATTAAAAGGGGATGGGAATGGGGAAAGGGGACTAGTGAGAGGAAGTAGCTACATTAACCACTTTGTCTTGACAATTATTCATGCATTTAAACATGGAATCAAAGGAAAATCACCCTCTAAAGGTTATTTACCCTCATGAACACCCAAATAAGGTAAATAATGAAAAATAAATCTTGAAACCCCAACAAAGACACCTAAGAATGAAGTCTCATGCACTCATCACACCAAATTTCCAACACCAAAGGAAACCCTAAGGAAAATAGGTATGCATTTTCAGAAATTGTAGAAAGGAGATTTATAATTGAAGCCAATGATGCAAGGTAATACTACAATGCAATAAACCCTCAATGTTCAATCAAACAATCAATTGTAAAATGCTTCCATGCAGTTATTTGGCATGATCAACACAAAATTACAGAGGAGAATGTAAATTTATTGATTTCAAATTTGTTTACAAGAAGGAACATCAAAATTATACATGGCAGAAGGGTTTTGTGTGTCCATTTTCAAAGGAGGTAAGGGAAACATGTAAGAAACTATCTCAAATCTTGCTAATGGCTATACAAAAACAACCACCTTAGCATGAAATTGTAAATGACAATCACAAATCAAGTAACTCTCTGCAAAGCTTCTCCGTAAAAAAATCCACACTTCTAAAGAAAAAACCCCACAAATTCCAACTTCTCCCTTAGTGAAGAAAAGCCTTCACTTTTTTATACAACAATGTCCCAATCCTAAAAGAATATACCATAGATGCTAATATGAGGATTGTAAGAATGCTAATCGGTGATCCATCCGCTTAGGGCACAAATAATTGGAAAACCATACAATCAGGAGGATGAATGTATGTGAAATTTCCAAGTGTCTGACCCTTGATGCTTTGATAATCCATTCTTCATTTGGTGGGGAAGAGAGGCATATTATTCTTCTAGAAGCATCCATGGGTGAAGGAGGATCAAAATGAAGAATTTGCAATTGTTTTGATTCTTAAAAATGATGCATGACAATAAAAACTTTTGCAATTAAAATATCATAATTTTCTTCACCATTTTCTACAAATTTTATCTCCTTGGAAAGCCTTCTCCAAGATGTTCCCAATGCACTTGGTTTGAGGTGAAATGGATGCTTGATTCGAAAGTTATGGACACAAATGTAAATTTGACCATTCAAAAAAACTCCCTTGTTATGTGGATTTTAGGATAATCATCCTTTGCTTCACGGATTTATGAGTGTTCATTTGATTCGTGGATCTGGTTTTATCTTTCAAGTCTTTCACAACTTTTTCTTGTTCTGTGGGGTATCCTTTGTATCACGACATTCTCTTTGTTGCATGGATTATGCCTTGAAGTGTGGATTTTCTTTTGTTCAATGAATTCATCAACTCCGTGGAACACTTAGTATCGACATCCATGGAACAATAAATTTTATTACTCCATGGGTTCACTAGATTTCCATACTTAGCGCCTGAATACTCCCGCACTTAATCTTCTTACGTCATTATGCCGCAAATGCTCGTGCCATCTGTTGATTCTATGAAAATACGATTCCTTTGTTGTGCAAACATATTTTCTTCACGACCATATTTCTTTGTTCTACTACCATACCTTGAGACACACTGTGGACATTAAGTTCTTTGTTCCACAACATCCATACTTTGTCGCATTATAACTTCCTTCTTTATGCTTCTGAGATCCTCACATAAATTTTTCTTAGCATCGTGGCTTCGATGAGCCTTGTTAATTCCCATGCAAACCCCATTTTTTGTATAATTATTTTGTATTAGACTAATGTTAGAATTTTATAATTAATAATTTTCTATATTTGAAAGGAAGTTTTTGTGCACAAACCTTGTTCATTTTCATCTCGTTTAATCTTATTTGAATGGATTGATATAAATTTGTGTATATGCCAACAAGTGTGAATGAAGGACCTATTATAATAATAGTACAAGACTCATACAAATCCCAACATAGGACTCACTTCAAGCTTAGCACAAGACTCACTTTAATCCCAACACATGACTCATGCCATGAAGCACATGACTTGTAATGGAGCGTAAGATTCATGTTATGCAAGTGCAAGAATCACATGAAGGAAGTGAAGGACTCAAAACAAAACAAGGAACTAATCTAGTCAAGTACATGAGTTGCATGATGGAAGGAACATCTAATGTGTATCATCAACCAATCAACATGTGACTTATGTAATGTATGGGATTCCCCATTAACAAAAACTTGGTTGGAAAACGGTATTAAGTGTTTGGAAATGGTCTTTGAAAACAAACTTATTATCTTCTATAAGGGGAATGAATTGAAAATTAACACTATTCAAGGGATTTGAATGCATAAGTTTTTCAACTCTACCAAATGTCTAATATCTTAGTTGGGTGTTGATTTAGGACTCTACTCATAGTTAGCAAGATAAATCTAATCAAGATGCTACATGCATTTGTTATTCCAAACTTGTAACTCCCAATTACATGTTGTTGTTCTTGGGAAATCTGTTAGTTAATTATTAGATAGTTGTTACAAATAACAAGTCCTCTTATAGAGGAACTAAACTTCTCCTATTATAAAAGGTGTTTGTATTAGAATTATAAAAAGGTTGTTGTTGAAAGAAAAGTATTGTATTACATTATTGATTAATAAAGTGCATGGTTTTGAGTTCAATCTCACTGGTGTAATTTCAAGTCTGAAACCGGATCAGAGGGAAGGAGCAAGGGCCACTCCTCCCCAACGTGAAGGAAGCATTGCATACTTGTTTAATTTTTTGTTTATTTAGCATTGGATTACTTGCAAGAATTACAATATTTTTAGTATTTAAAGTTTAGTTTGTTTTCAACATTCTTAACTCTTTTAATTCATAGATCTAGGAGTCTCTGTTTTATTTCATCAATCATTGCTTAGATAGAAAGTTTTTAGGAATAATATTTGGTTAAATCTTTTAGTTAATACATGCTCAAATATAGTTTCAACCCCTTTTTGTTGAAAACAACCTGGACACCGCCTTGATATTGAAAATCATTCAATAATTAAAGTAAATGAGTATAACGACGCTCGTCATTTTTTTGGCGCCATTTTCGGGAATTTCTAAGGTGTTATTAAAGATCAAGGTACTAACTTGCGTAATTCTTGATGACCTGGTAAGTTTCCATTTAGAAATATATTTTCCATACTCTTTTTTTTCAAAATAAAAGGTCTTGTGGTGAGAACAAGACTCTTTTATATGCTTTGGAGTATGTGGAACATAATAATCAGTTAAGCACTTATAGTTAGGAGATTGTTATTAAGCATGATATGATTTTATGTTTATACCTAGAGATCATAGAGGTAGATTTTTAGAGTAAACTTGGAAAAAACCCATCAAAATCAACTGTGTAGAACAACTTGATCAACAAGGAAGGATGGATGATGGAGTGGAAAATCCAATGGTGAAAACAATGGAAACCCCCACTAGGAAGGACATTCACCTATCCCATATAACTGGATCCTAATGACCAAGCCCCTATGAAGAACATATCCCCTCAATTCTACCAACCTTTAGGGGATTAGTCTTGAAGATCTGACCAATTTTTGTTTGAGTTTAAAGTGTTGTGTCAGACCTATGACTATACCTCAAACACTTATAAGTTAAATTTATTTCCTCAACCCTAAAAGACACAACCATGAGGTGGTTCATGGGCCTAAACCCCAACTCTATCCATACTTGGGAAGATATGGAAACAATCTTCTTGGATAAATACCAAGATTATTGTAGGGTTAGAGACCAAAAGGAAGAACTCTTTAAGATACAATAGAAGAAGACGAGAGTGTTGAGGACTATCTTGATGATTCTCTTCCTTCACGGAGGTGTGGTACATGTCTTGATATTACTCTTTTGAAAATGATATTCCTTAAAGGATTGGATGAAGACACACAAGAGGCATTTAATCTAATGGGAAAAGGAGACATGAACAAGATGGAATTCATAGATATCATTGAACTCTGTAGAAACTATTCTTAAACTCACCCAAATTTTCACAAACATAAAGGCAAGATTTCTAATGGAAACATATCTAAACTAAGAGAAGAAATTGTAAACTTGAGAATGGATCTCTTAGTTCAGCTTAACACCATGGTGGATAGGGAAAAAGCTAGGAATATAGAGCCATTGTTCATATACTATCCAAGATGTAGGAATAAGCATGGGCTTAAGGATTATCCCTTGGAAAAAAAAAACACATACCTTGTTTGTCTGTGATTTAAAACATGCCACTGATCAATGTGGGTTGTTTCCCTTACTAAAAATTCACTTAAAACATAATACACAAAGTGAAGTTGAGGTTAACTATGTAGCTCACAAGCAAGGAGGAAATTTCCTTCAAATCAACACCAGTCTTATGCCCAAAAACACAATGGGTTCCAAACCAATGGAACACACCATGGTCATACCCCAACCTTGGACTCAACAAGTTCCACAAGAATGGAGTCCTCAATGGAATGCACCACCAACGTATTATCAAAAACCATGGACTCCAAACCCAAACATTTCACCATCATTCCAACAATTCAACCCACAATTTCAACAAATGGAATGCGCTCAAGGGTTTGTTAGTAGTATTATAACCTAAGAAGACCCCAAGTATAAAACAAGCTTTGTTAACTGGGCCTACAACTGCTACTCCAACTAAACAACCTGCTCAAACACAAATCCCAGCTCAAACTGTGGCTAACCCAAAGAATGTTAGGCAAGGAAACCCAACATACATTGTTGAAGCTGACAAAATTCCCATGATGAATTCTATGGATTGTAGAAACATACTATTATGATTAGGGAAGATTACTTCAAAACCATCATCCCCAATCATAGAGGAAGTTTGAAGAAAAAGAAGAATCAAAAGAGACACAACCCAAACATGTTCTTGAAAAGACATATGAACCACTTGCAGAAATTTCATTTCCATCCAGACTTTTGAATAAGGAAAATACATAAGAGGGACAAGAGTCATATTTGATTCAAGGATTAAAAAATTAAGTATTAGAATCCCTCTGTTATAAGCTCTTAGAGATATTCCAGAGCTAAACAAAACCATCAAAGAACTTATGTTAAGACTCAAGGAGAAAGAGAAATCAGCCAAGAACAATACACATCGATGGAAAATTAGCTAACATATTGGAAGGGAAGATGACTCCTCCAAAATATGGTGATCTTGGAAGTCCAATTGTTATACAATTTGTATTGGGGATGTCGAGATTCCAAACGTGCTAATTGACTTAGGAGCTGCAATCAATGTGATGACTACTGATACTTTGTCCACATTGTCTCTTCCAGATCCATAATCAACTCCAATAGTGTTACAAATGGTTGACCAATATGTTGCTAAACCCAAGGGGATCATAGAGGATGTAACCATCACAATTGAATCATGGGATTATTTGGTAGACTTTATGGTTATTAAAACAAAGAACAAGAAAATTAGATATCCCTTAATCCTAGGAATGCCCATGGTTATCCATTGATCTGCAACTCTCATTGATTGTAGAACATGAAATATGATAATTACAAATGGACATGATTCAAAGAAATTATCTATATATCAAGCTGCAAAACCTTTCGCCACTTCAAACAAACAATGGTGGAAGGATGATTAGAAGAGAAAAGGATGTTGTTTCCTCATTAGCTATGGTAATAATACAAGAACACTATAAACATATCTAAAATTGGGATTCTTTTGAACTTCAGTCACAACCATTGGAGATAAAGGAAGATATGATAGATGAAAACATGCAACCAATAATATGTCCTTTTTATGAAACATAGATATGACTAAGTGTATCTTCCACAACATCACTAAAATCCATAGACTTTTGCCTCATAAATGCCCCTTGAATTCATTATTGAGATAATACCCAATGGTAAATTCTCTCCACCTAGACACAAAACAACTACCTATTTTCTCGAGAAAACATTGGTAGTTAATAAGTTGGTTGTCTAGTCAAGAGGAGGATACCCTATTCAAGATTTTATGATCTCATCCTCAAGAATTTTCTTGGAAATACAATCACATGAAGGGTGTCCATCCCATCATTTGCACCCTTCACATTTATACAATAGATTCTATACCAGTTAGGCAACCACTAAAGAGGATAAACCATTCCTTAAGAGATATTGTAAAGACAAAGATTGAGAAAATTCTTCAGGTGGGATTTATCTATCCAATTTCAGATAGCCAATGGGTCTCCCCATTAGTTATTGTACCTAATAAAAATGGTAAAGAGTCTATGTGGATTATAGGGAATTGAACAAAGCAACACATAGAGACTATTTCCCTTTCCTTTCATTGACCAAGTTTTGGATAATCTATCCGAGAAGAGGTATTTTTCATTCCTAGATGGCTTTAGTGGATACAATCAAATCATGGTGGCACCAGAAGACCAAGACAAGACCATATTCACTTACCATGGGGAAATTTTCTTACAAAGTTTTACCTTTTGGCTTATGTAATGCTCCTTCCACTTTTAGAGAGCCATGTTAACATTTTTTTTTTTGATCTCACTCATGACTCTATGGAAATTTATATGGATGATTTTACAGTTTATGGAGCAACATTCCAAGAGGAAATAGATAATTTGGACAAAGTACTCTCTAGATGTGAGAAACATCAGTTATCTCTAAACCATGAGAAATGTATTTTTATGATGGAACAAGGGATAGTCTTAGGCCACCATGTTTCAACTGAGGGAATTAAGGTAGATCTAGATAAATTCAAGATCATTGTGTAACTTCTATCCCAAAGATCAAACCAAAGTAAGGAGTTTCTTAGGACATGCAAACTACTATAGAAGATTCATTTCTGATTTTAGTAAAATAGCCTCTCCACTATTTTACCTTCTAACAAAGGATTATGAATTCATTGGACAAAGGCTTGTCAAAAATCTTTTGACATTATAAAGGAAAAACTAACAAATACTCTAGTTTTGAGAGGGCCAAATTAGAAGTTACATTTTCATATTAAAATTGATTCTTCCAATGAGGCAAAGAAAAGCTATTTTAGGACAAGAAGAAGGATAGGTAATGCATGTAATCTATTACACTAGTAAGATCCTCTCCCTAGTTGAAAGAACCTATAATACAATAGAAAAGAATTTCTTATAGTTGTTTGTAACTAACAAGTTTTTCCATTACAACATAAGGTATGAAGTAATTATTCATACAAATCATTTTTCCATTAGATATTTAATGAATAAATATTTGGTACATGGCATAATTGTTAGATGGATTTTTGCTATTGCAAGAATTCAATATTAAGATTGTTGATAAATCGATAAAAACAAATGTGGTAGATGATTATTTCAAGGCTAACTATTTCAAGTATAGATGAACAAGTCAATGATGATTTCCCAGATGAACATCTATTTGTAGTTTCCACCGTCTCTCCTTGGTTTTCAGATATGGATAATTACTTGGCTATAGGGAATTTCCCATATTTTCTCACACCTAAACAAAGAAAATAGTTAATTAAGCAAAGTGTGATGTATACATGGTTTAATGGAATGATTTTTAAATGTGGACCTGATCATGTATTACCCATTTGTGCGAGATGAAGATGAGATATTTGATATACTCAAAGCATGTCATGATGACCCATAAAGAGGACATTATTTAGT
Organism: Taxus wallichiana var. yunnanensis; assembly: GCA_018340775.1. Taxonomy (NCBI): domain Eukaryota; kingdom Viridiplantae; phylum Streptophyta; class Pinopsida; order Cupressales; family Taxaceae; genus Taxus; species Taxus wallichiana. The sequence goes on along the minus strand of CM031237.1, from coordinate 447,456,019 downwards.
TAAAAGGACGATTCCACAAATTTCTAGGGGTTGGATACTATTGTCCTTCTATGCATAAGGATGTCAAGAAATATGTGTGGAAATGTGATAAGTGTCAACATATGGGAAAGCCTACACTAACAATAGAGATGTATCTTCAACTTCAAGTGGTTCTGGAGCCATTTGAAAATTGGGGATTGGATTTCATCATTCCAAATGAACCACCTTCTCGGGGAATGAGTATATATTAATATGTATAGATAATGTGACAAAATGGGTTGAGGTACAAGCTCTCTAATATACTAGGGATGAGAAGGTAGCATATTTCTTATATGAACACATTTTCCAGAGATTTGGAGCACCAAGATCAATTATCTCAGATTAGGGACCTCAGTTCATGTCAAATGTGATCAACTATTTTGTGGAAACATATCAGGTGAGGCACAAGAAATCATCCCATACCACCCTCAATCTAATGGTCAAGTTGAAGTTACTAATAGGGAATTAGAGAACATTTTGACTAAAATAGTAGATCTCTCAAGGAAGAATTGAGTTTAAATATTACGAGGAAGTATGGGATTATAACACAACTTGGAAAACAACCATAGGGTTTAATCCATATGAGCTGGTCTACGAGAAGAAACCTATCTTTCCCATAAAGTATGATATTCTAACCTTAAGGAAAACTATTGCATTAGGAATTGAATTTTTTGAAGCACAATAATCAAGAATAATCCACTTGAATGAATTGGATGAGATGGGGTTGTAGGCATTTTTTGATCAAAGAACACTTTATAGAAAGTACACAAGAATTCCGCGTGGGAAAACAGGTCATATTCAAAGGCGTGAACATAAATGGAGAACATGCACGTGGAACTGAAGTTCAACTTTTCAGGACTTAGCCGTTTTCGCTCATGAAGGTATATTTTTAGAGATGGCGTGCAGAGCACACAAATGAGGTAGAGACGTGCACGTAATGCATTGGATATTCTTGGAGGATTGGATACGAAGCAATTTACATGGACACAAGGTCGAAATAGATCTACTATTGTCAGTTAACTATCAATAGTCTATTATTAGTGCACTTGCATGTGTGGCTAGTTTTGTAAAGGTGCGTGGCTAATAATAGCATGCGACCTATTTTGGGAATGGATAAGCGTTGAAGGGAAAGTCCCCACCCTTATATATATATGTAGTAAACTATGTAATAAAAAGGAGAGGAGATATATACAGAGATATGCTATTAAATCTGCTACGCGCATACTACTGTTATTGTAATGAAGCTTCTGTATATTTATTGCATTGAATATAATGGAGGATATTGGCTGAATCTAAGTGTTAGTTTTGTGTGTATCTAAATCTAGTATGTTTTTGATCTCATCATGGTTAGTACTTAATTTTGTTCTCCCTTAGGTATAGATATGGTATGCTCTATGGAATGTTGTGTTAGTAATGGAACTATATGTATCTCTTAAGTCTTCATCATGCTAACATCCTACAACAACCCTAAAGAGGGACCTGGTACCTTTGCATGCTTTGGGTGAGTGCTCAGTTTAGGCTGAGTGATGTGCCAACGTGTCTAGGGTTTTATTGGATTTGTATCTCAATTCTATGATGTATCATTGGTTCTATTGTTGGGACCCTCTTTTTAGTTATTTTCAAGATGGTTTGTGATGAAGACATACCTAGGTTGACCTTAGCAAGTATTGAAGAATGGATATGCGATCTGGAAGAAGAATACACACAATGATTCAACATTGTATCTCGAGTTTAACGCACGCACGTGGGTGGATTATAATCTATATAATAGTTTATATGAGAGATTTTTCTCTATTTTTCTAGTAGAATTGTATGAATGGTTGATTGCTTATGCATATAAGTGGAATTGGAGGTATCGCACACTTGTCTAGATGTAAGAAGAATTTCGGGCTCTTTATGATGCCGATCTGATTTGGACTCGAGTTGTGGATACGTGGCTTCGTGGTGTCTTGAATAGTTATATCTTGGAATACTCAATTTCCACTTATTCATGTCTAGAAGTGGATGAATTCTAGTTTTTGCGATATCTAAGGGGAGGTTACCTACAAGGCATTCCTCCGGTGATCAAGATCTTGATGGTAAATTCTAATCTAGAGAGTAAACCGATGGCTAACTAAACCCCACCACATGTGGGGGTAGGAGCAAGATTGGTGAAAGATGGCAGACCTAGTGGAAGAAAGGCAAAGAGGAAAGGTGGCTTAAGTATAATGAGGCACATGAGAGGGAGATAGAGAAACAGCGTACCATTGTAGAAAGTATGGTGTTGAGGAGAGAGATGGCTCGTGAAGGATTTGAAGCTCATGTAGAAGACATGGAGCAGAGCATCAAGAACTCCCCCATCTTAGAAATCATGATAGGGATCCCCCTAGGCCTCACATAGAGTGCACCACTGTAGAGACTACTTGGGACATGGGCATGCATCTGAATCCACCTAGTAACCTAGCCCTTGTGCTTGGTTTTCTAGTATCTAGTACGACAACTAATCAACAAGCAAGTTTGGGAAGTAAGAGAGCAAGCACATCAATGACAGGGAAGATGATTCATTTTTATTTGGAGGTGTGTTTTCAGGTGCATCATCCATATAGAACGTAAGCGCACAAAATGTGGGATTCACCTGCGGAAGTGAAACTACTTCACGTGCACCGTAAGAGTTCAGCATAGTACTACTGTCAAAGAACATAGGAGTACGTCTACATGACCTATTCCAGCTACGGGTTTGGGATCGGGAGGCATATGTAGCTCGGTTCGGGAGGATCCGGTGGTTCTAGAGGCGGGGAAAACATAGGAGGATCTGGATCGTGTGGGTAAGGTCTACACCAACCCAAATAAATTTACATGGAAATGTATCTTCATCTTCCAGAGTATAGGGGCATAGAAGATGTTGTTGAATATGTGTACATGTGTGAAATATGTGGCACGCTAAAGGAATCACAACTTCGTGTGTAGGAAAGCCAATTTTCTACTATGTTACAAGGGCACACACACACAACTAGTAGAAAAAGTTTGACACTAATAAGACTTGCTTAGATTATATGGCATTAAAGGATGCATTCCTTAAATAATTTGATATCCCCGAGTTTGAGCAGAAGAGTATAAGTGCGCTCAAGGATATTAAGCAAGGCATTACCGAAAGTGTTAGGGATTATGATGCATGGTTTATAACGCTGTTATCAAAGATTTCTTATGACATACACGCAAGCTAACATTCACAATGGTTTGTTGGGGCTTGATTACCCCTTTTAGGAGGGCATTATCACATAAGACATACACCGATCTACGCGAAGCATTTGAAGCGACCTTGTGCGCCGAGGTAGTTAGAAGCATAGATACAAGGTGAGCCCGTCTTTAGAAGCACAAATAGTAGCAATGGCAAAACCGTTGGAAAAACTATCAACAAATTCAGCTCATGAGATGTGCACAAGGATTTGGTGCACATATTTTGAAGTAGAAGGTCACATAAACGATAGTTTCCCTCACAGAACAATACACTCATTGTTGATGGATTGTGAAATATGCCACTTAAACCATGATGCTAGCCACTACCCATTATTATAATGCGCAATAAGGAAGAATGTTTCAAGCTACTTTTAAATCAGAGGTCCACGACTCATGAAACAAAGGACTCTAGCTGATTAGACAGATCCATGATGTTATAGATATTGGTGTATGACAAACAAGAGTTTTAGATAACTCTAAGGGAAAGAATGAGTATCAAGACCGGGAGCACAATAAGGTAGGCTATGATCGAAATGCGGGGCATTTTGAAGGCATTCGTGGTAGAGGTCGAGGATACCATGGTGGATTTGAAGGACAAGGCCGTGGTGGTGGAAGAAGTGATTTCCCTCATGGAACATGTTATACATGTGGATCTCCTGATCACTATAGGCATGAATGCCCCCATAATCTTACATGTTCTTTCTACGTGGAAAGAACCATAGCTATGAAGAGTGCCTAGACTTATATGAGCATCTAAGTAAGCAACATAAGCAAGAGAACAAAGGCACAAGGATGGTTAGGATACAATGTGTGGTGGACAATCAATGGATGCCCAAGATGGAAGTAGAATCCGAGGCACTACAAGTGAAGATCATGACCCGCGCTAAGGCAAGCACATACCAGGGAGGCATTACAACATAAACCTACCATCACTAAGGATGAGGTTCTTCATACACGGTACCCAAATCTTGCCTATCAGAAGGAGGTTTATCAGGAAACCATGGAAGTTCTAAGGAATCTTTAGGGTGAGATACAATACTTAAAGGAGTAGAAGAAAGCATCAGAGATGGTCCAAACTGATATAGATGACTTAAGAGAAGTGTGTAAAATGTTGCGCCAGGAGAACATCATTCCATTGTTAGGGAATTGGTTAAAAGGGAACACTCCACGCGTAAGTACTGAGAATGGACGTCGGGTCTCGCATGAAAATCTCCCTCATCATAGCCTAGATTATGACAAGAAAATCAATCGAATCTTTGTTGTGGATGGGTGGCTTGTTAAGAAATAAGAGATAAAATATGCGGAATAATCCCTCATAGAATCGTAACAGTAGAAACTAATATGTAGAAAATATTACAGATCTCAAATAAAATTGTAGAATAAAATAACACAACACAAAGAGACAATATTTAATGTGGTTCACCCTATTTGGGCTACATCCACCAAGAATCACTTGCTCATATTTTATTACAAGCCACCGCTCTCTCAATACAATACCCAAATATATTTGGAATTATGCTCAACACTCTACATAATTCACATCCGAATTCAAAACACATCGTCAATGTTACATGATACTTACCATATGTACAAAACCATATAAATAGACAAATGCTTAATTAGTTTTAAAAACAACGAGTATCAAAACCATGGGCCAAAACCATCCCATAAACCTATGGGTCAAAATCCCGCCCATATGAGAAAAGCATGTTTCCCGGTATATCGGGCACGTTTTAAGGCCAATTTTTTCTTGGGGCTGCGCCCCAAACCCATACTATTGGGGCTGCCACCTCGGACTCCCACTCGGGGCCTAGCACGGCTCCGAACCCCGGTGAGACAACTATGGAAAGTGTACTAGTACTCTTAGTGTACAGTTTTCAACACTTTCTCACATGAAAACATGCTCCATAACCTAACATGGTCATTGAGTAATATAGTGATTGATATAGGTGCAAAGGTCAATGTTCTTACCTTGGATGAATGGGTATAAATGGGAAGACCCCCATTGCAGCCATAATCTAATGTATTATTCATGGATAATGGACTAAGGCCATTCCCATATGAGTTTTGAAATATGCATCAATTACCATACAAGGAGCCAAGTTCATTGGAGATTTTGAAGTTTTAACATTGGCGGGATCGGATAGCTTCCCAACTCTGTTGGGCGTCCTTAGTGCTATGTAACTAATGCTAATATTTGGCTCAACAAGGGCTTTATCAATTTTGAAAATAAAGAGGAAAGGGTTATTATCCCTTTAACAAATGGAAAGTCTGTGCCCTATGTTGAGCCCTTAAGTGAAGAAGATCTGAATAGGATTTATGTACGCACCATCCGAGATCTAGAGATGATTGAACCAACCAAAGAAGGACTAATTCAGTGGGAGGATGCACAGTCCATTAGCGATACTACAAGTGTTGCATGTGATAATTGGGCTCATAGCACTTATGAGTTGGTAGGGTGCAAAGTAAAGAGCATATTTCCTCGAGGCACAAAACCACATTATGTTAGGAGGATAGGTAACAACTCGGTACCTTGTTACACATGGGAGGGGATCCCAAGGTATTCCTGCACGCCATGGAAGAAAAATGGATAGATCCACTGAAGAGAAGAAATATGATCGCATATACACTACGCGGGTCAACAAAGCACGGTGGGTAGTCCACGGGGATAACTGGTCAAATGGAATGGAATTGGGATTGCTCTTACTACTAGGTTCTTTAAGAGAAATGCACCTACACAAATCTATACTTAATGTGGTAATCAACTTGTTCAACACCATGTTTAGGAGTGTGAGAGACTCTGGATAAAAGGGCAGGAAGCTTTACCACCTTCACTATGGGTGCACCGATTTTATTCCACTTTACAAGGTTGCACACGTACTTGGTATGTATATGTAGAACTCCATAGAGAAACTTGAAATTGGTAGAATTTAATTATAGGAATGGCCCAGATGTTCAACTTCTTCTCTACGAAGCCTCCGGTGGAAGAAGCATTAAAAGTTATTCGGTGCTTAACTATGGGGGATAGTGCAAGGTGAAGAACTCCTTCAGGATTTATTAGGTAAAGAAGACTTAGGAGCGCGTCTTGATAATGAACCAAAGGCCAATGCAACATTACTTCAACACACTTGCCTTGAGAGAGAGAGAAAGGAAAAATGGTCTACTTAGTGGATGACGAAGAAGTAGATAATTTGGATGTAAACCATTCAACAAGAAGGCGTGAGGTATTGGACAAGTACATATAAGACCACGCGCACCTATCATGAACCTATGAAGACAAAGCGAGTGAATATTAGAACAGATACTGAGCCTAAGGAAGCCATAATTGGAGACTATTGGTCAGACTCTAAAGTGGAAAAAATCATAGAGTTACTAAGGGACTACCATGACCTATTTCCTAGGGGGTACCATGAACTTAAAGGCATGCATGAATCATTAGGGGAGATGAAGATAAAGCTTAAAGAGGGTGTGCACCCAGTTAGAAAGAGACCTTACAGAATGAACCCCAATTTGCATGAAAATGTCAAAGAAGAGATTGATAACATGTTGAAATATGGAATTATCAAGCCCTTGATGAGTCAGAATGGGTTAGTCCAATGGTGATCAGTATCAAAAAGGATGGATGGATTAGAATATGCATGGATTAGGGGAGATGAATGCTGCATGTGTAACTTATCCATTTCATATGCCATTTACCGAGGAAATACTATGAGTTGTAGGGTGAAAAATATATTCATTTGAGATGGATTCTCTGGATATCATCATGTTAGGATTTCCTAGGAGGATCAAGAGAAGACTACATTTACTACTGAATGGGGTAGATTCACCTATACTATAATGCCCTTCGGTTTGAAAAATGCGCATGCTATATTTTTGCGCATAGTTGTCCAAGCATTCAAAGAATTTATTCACAACTTATTATAGGTATATTTAGACGAGTAGATGGTGTATGGATTAGTTAAGGATCACTATGACAATCTATGCTTAATGTTTGAATGGTGTAGACAGTTGAGTATCTCTTTGAACATCAAGAAGTGCATATTTGCTACACCATTTGGGATACTTTTAGGACACATAATCTGCAAGGAGGGTTTGTTGGTTGATCCAACAAAGGTTGCAATCATTATAGGCCTAAGGGAGCCTACTAGTCAAAGTGAGGTGCACAAATTTTTGGGTCATACAGGATATTACAGAAAGTTTATCAAAGGCTATGCCAAAGTTTCGCACCATTAAAAGAGTTCTTGAAAGGGAAATGTACATTTTATTGGCGAGAACAAGAGTAGTGTCCATTTGAGAAATTGAAGGAGAAACTTACTATTGGGCCTATTTTGCATTTTCCTTCATGGAAAAACCATTTCATGTACATGTTGATGCCTCTGGCATGGACATTGGTGTGGTGTTGGCCCAACATAGAGAAGGTATTGTAGATCATCATATTTTTTTGCTAGTAGAAAAATGAATCTTGCAAAACAAAATTACATAACTATAGAGCATGAAGCTTTGTCAATGATCTATGCGTTGCATAAATTTCACCAAGTACCTACTAGCTACACCATTTGTCTTTTATACATATCACATGACATTGAAGTATTTGGTAAATAAGCTTGTTTTACAAGGGTGCATATGTTGATGGGTGCTCTTATTTCAAGAATTTGACTTCACAGTTGTGGTAAAACTAGGAAAAAGTAATTATGGACCAGACCATCTATCAAAAATATAGTCAGGAGAAGAAGCACAGGCAATTGAGGATACCATGCCAGATGCACAGTTATACATGTTACAACACATGCCATCGAACTAGAGGACATTGCTATCTTTCTACGCACAGGGATGACACCAGAAGGAATGAAATCCTTGGAGAAGAAATAACTTGCTATACGCACCGCACCTTATATGTTAATCAGTGGTGACTTGTAAAAATTGGGTCGTGATGAGGTATTATGCCGTTGTGTATTGGAACATGAGTGCATGAGCATTATGGAAGAAGCTCATGGTGGAATTATAGGTGGCCACTATGTAGGTGATGCCATAGCGCACAAGATTCTACTCGTTAGATTATGGTGGGAGACCCTCTATAAAGATTGTAAGGAATTTCTGTAAGGCATGTGACCATTGTCAACGTCTTGGAAGACCAAGTTAGCGAGATGAAATGCCTCTGAGACCTATTACTAGTGCAAAACCATTTGAGAAATGGGCTATAGATTTTGTGGGTCCTATTTCACTAGCTGTGTGCAGAACTGGATCATGCTACATTATAACTTACACGAGACTATCTAAAAAGATGGGAAGAAGTAACACCTACAAAGGACTCGCATAAAGAATACAAGTAGCTTGGTTTCTATGGGAACATATTATTACAAGGTATGGATGTCCTTTGAGTTTGACTAGTGATAGGGGCACACATTTTCTTAATGAGACAATCAAAAATTTATTAGATGAGTTCATCATTGCACACCATAAGACTACCCTCGATCATCCTCGGGAAAATAGAACTGCTGAAGCTTTCAAATTTTTTTGGGCCAGGACATTGACAAAAATTTGTGATGTTGGAAGAAAGGATTGGGATGATAAAGTATCATGCAAGTACTTTTGGAATATCAAAAACATATAAAAGGTTGAACAAAGCAACACCATTTTAGTTAGTATTTGGCGTAGAAGCCATTCTTCCTATGGAATTTATGTTACCTTCTTTGTGTATTGCATGCGATGGACGTCTAGCTCATGAGAAATATTTAGAAGAACAAATTGAAAACATAATCCATTTGGATGAGAAATGACCCATAACATGTTGGATCGAGAAGCAAGAAAAGGCCAAGTAGAAAGAATGGCATGACAGAAACATAAGGGACAAGAAGTTTGAGATTGGACAAATGGTACTTCTCTATGACTCTAAGTTCTTATGCCATCCAAGAAAACTTAAGGTACATTGGTTGGGGCCGTATGTTATCACTTACATCCTTGAAAAATACGCTTCCCAATTAGAAGCCCTTGATGGAACACAACTGCTTGATTACTTCAACGGGAGTAGGGTGAAGCCCTACTATAAATAAGTCTTCTTTGTTTTTGTAATAAGGCAAGTATTACCATTTAGATTAGGTTTTCAATTTTTATTTTCTTAATGTGTTTCCTTCTTTATTCCTATACTTTGTCAATTTAGTTGGTGTGTTGTGTAATAAGCGTGCTCACATGCATGACGCTAATTACTATATGAAGCATGTTTATGCACAGAGGACTGCACATACTTTTAGTGTGGGGTGTATTATCGATATTTAGGTACAAAATCATGGGAATTGAAAGGTGAAAGGAACAAGATGCTATGGGTGCTCTTCAAGTCAAAGGATTGCTTCTAAAAAGTGACCAAAGATGGAGATGAATGAAGGGACAATATAACACGAGGTAAGCAGAGGCCATAACAACTACCAGTAGAAGGTGCAGTGACAAGGTACTCAGGTGCAAGGAAGCACATTGAAGAGAAGTCTGTGACTAGAGGGTAGAAGAAGGAGCGCTAGAAGGTTATATTGGGGGCATGAACATGTAACGTGTAGAAATGATGGAATTGATCAATTAATGAGAGGATATTTGGTAAGTGAAGGAGAAATGAATGCATCAAAAATTTTAAAATCCATATAAGGATGGGATGCGAATTCATTTTTACCGTTGTGATTAAGAGTATTTGAAAAAAGATAAGTGCGAAGAACCGAGTGATTGAATTGAGGTGTGAGAGGTGTGTAACTAGTCGTGATGAAGAGATCTGTGCGCAGAAAGAGCTTGTGTCCTCGGTGGTGAAGGGTTTGAGTGAAGAAAGGTGATAAAAAGGAGTGAGGGCATGTGATTTCACCTAGGGCACATGATTTCACCTAGGGCATGCTGAATTGAGCTAGGGTTTGATTCACAAATTATATAATTCAAGAGGTGAGTATCTATAAAGGATTGCAAGGTAGAAATGGCACCCAAGAAAGTAGTTGCAGCAGGAGTGAAGGGAAAGAAGAAGGTGGTCAAAGAAGAAGAGGAGATGGCTCCCGAAAGTAATTTTTCTGAAATGCAATATCCAGAGGGGGTTATTGTAGGCCAGGAGTGGGATTATCACATAAGAAAAATCAAGGTGAGTGAGTATAACCACCGTACCGCAGAGAATAAGAAGGAACTTGATGCCTTGTTGAACACAAAGACAAATAAATGCACGACGGAAGACATACCAATGTATGACGATGCTGGCAAGAATATCTTGAAGAAGATTGGAGTTTACCAGCTATAAAAATTCCCTTACTTTGAGAAATATGAGCCCTTGTACCAGTGGCTCATGAGTAGAGTGCACGAAGATTTTTTCTACTTTGCAAGACACAGAGCCATAATTTCAGCCATGCTCATCTCCACGGTAATGGGATTGAAGGGCACAAGAGAATATTTGTAAGATGATTTAACAGACAAGGCCATAATATTAGAGACTAGAAAGGAGTTAGGGTACACAAAGGGTCCACATGACATGGAAATTGATAAACCGAATAAGTATCCGGTTGTGCAACTAGCCGCTCATCCTGTTATAAAGCTAAATGATCAGGAAAGGTGGTCACAAGTGAATACCATGTGGCTGCACATTGATAAAAAGATGTTTGAAGGGGTAATGTATAACATTTCACGTTACATTGCGTAAAACTATCGTTAAGGAAGAGGGCACAGGAGGAAAGATCAGCTTTGGAGTTGTTCTATTGTCACTGGTGTTCATGGAGATCAGAGTACCTGATGGACCAAAAGAGAAGATATGAGAGTATCCCATGGAGCACAAGTCACCTATAGAATGCTTCAAAAAGTACTTATGTGAAGGATCCATGACAAAACAAGTTAAGCAAAGGGTGAGAAGTGGTATGATAGGCTCTGTGTGACCTTTGAAGAAGAATGGCACATCCCCAAGGAATTGCCTTTGGTGGTTAGAAAGGTAGTTCAGTTCACTGTATACCAACATTTTTACATAACACGGTTTGCCATGAAGGATGGAGCATGGAGCCCTTGGTGTAAGTTACCATATGCCTTCACAACAAGGTACTTCCAGGGCATTAATACACATGTTCTTAGACGCGTGGCACCTAACGTTCAATGTGGACAAGGTAGATTGTGACTACCACACGCTAAGGAAGAAATATGTGTATCTAGGGTGGGGTGCATATATTGAAAGACTCATTTTAGATGTATTGAGCATTAAACTAGTAAGTTTGGTTGTGGGAGATATTGGGGCAGCACTGGTGTACCTCCAACTAAAGCCCAAGTTGGAGAATAACAAGTATGTGGAGGATGAGTTCACACTTCTAGCACCACCAAAGGGTAAGCACATGATGGAGAACATCCCAGTGCCTAAGCCCCTGAGCCAATTGAAGTGGAGGATGAGGAGGATGAGTGTGAGGATAGTGTTGTTTTGGAGCATAGAGGTAGAAGACATCCTATGAACAAGGATGAAGCTGAGCACACCACTACACCACCTCAGCCACAAGAGGGGGATGATGAGGACTTGGATGCAGTCCTAAGGAGAGCATAGATTTAAGAGAGTATTTAGGAGAACAAGAACCCAAGGTGCTACTCCACAAATAATACACAAATCACCCAAACTCTCTCCAAAAAAGGAGATAGCCGCAAAAGGATAAGGAAACTAAAGTTGAATGAGGAGGCGGAAGAGTCAGAGGAAAGCGTGCCTAATTCTCCTACACCTCCAAAGAACGTAGAAGAACAAAAATATGAAGAAATGAAGCAAGGAGAAGAGGAGGAAAAGGGAACAGATGAGACAATTACAGAGACTGCTTAGGACATGGAGGCATAAGTCCCAAATTTGGAGGCTCAAGTTCCTAAGCAGCCAAGGTCTAGAAGAACAAGTGGAGAGCACATTCCACTAGCCATGGGTTATGTAGAGGATGTAGGTAAAATTATCCATGCCCGTTTCCAGAGCACACTGTCACAAAAGGAATTATATGGTTGGGAGTTAATGGATGAAGATATGGCTATAGTGCGCACAAGGAAGTAATTATCATGGTCCATGCACACACACATGGATGAGCCATATTTTGATGTGTGTGAGGAGTCATGCGTATCGAGGAGGTTGAAGAAGACACCTTAGGCTAGACACATGACGGTAAAGCCTATTGTCATGTCAGATGAACATGTAAGAAATGCATTGGTGAAAGTCTCAATAAAGGTGGTGAGGTGGAATATGGACAAGGATGCCACAATTAGGGTGCTCAGGGAAGAGATTAAGACTAAGGATGGGGAAATAGCGTGCCTAACGCAAGAAAAATACTTAGCACAAAAGAAGAACTCTGTATTTATCAAAGATCACGAAGAAATTGGTGATAATATCATAAGAGCTAGGCCACACTTAGAAAAAGGTGCCAAAGACATTTCCTTCGGCAATACACTATGTAGGTACATTAGTGGACCTTGTGCTTGAAGATGAATCTCTGCACATGCTAGCGCCAAAGGATCCAACACAAGAGGTAGAGCGTAAAAAGGATTCAGTGATGCGAAGATTACATCATATGAAGGACTGCTGCAAGTCGTTGTAAGAAGAACTGAAGAAAGCAGACCAAGCCTTGAACATCTGCACAGCTCCAGAGGCACTCATTAACATAAAAACCCTAGAAGAGAACAATGAGGTCTAGAAAGTGATGAAGGATGAAACATTGGGCCACGCAGAAAGATTATCAATGGTTAAACAGAAGTGTGAGGCCCTAGCAAAGAGCCAAGAACCACACAAGAGTTGAATGGAGGAGCTTGGGAAGCTCATTGCATAGAAGATGGATTTATTAGAAGGGAGGATGACTGTAATGTCCAACATTGTGTTGGTCTTGAAAAATGAGAAAGGAGAAATCGTGAAAGATGAACTAGAGTCTATTGCTATGGACATTCCAGAAAAGAGAAGAGGAAGCACTCATTAAGTGGTAGACCTTGGAGGCCAAAATAAAACAGGAATATCCTAAATTAGTTGTTTAGGTTGCATAGAAGAAGAGACTGTAGAGTAAAAACATTCTTTCATTCTTTCCATTCTTCTATTCTTTACTTCTTTCCATTCTTCAATTATTTACTTCAGTTTTGGAGATGACCATTATCGGGGCGACAATGAAATTAGTGTGGGGTAATGTTGATCAGAGAAAACTTGACAGAAAGCACACAAGAAGTCTGCATGGGAAAATAGGTCATATTCAAAGGCATGAATAGAAAGGGAGAACACACACGTGGAACAAAAGTTCAACTTTTTGGGACTTAGCCGTTTTCACTCATGAAGGTCTATTTTTAGAGATGGCATGTAGAGCACACAAACAAGGCAGAGACGTGCGCGCAATACATTGGATATTATTAGAGGATCGGATACGAAGCACTTTACATGGACACAGAGGCTGGAAATAGATCTACTACTGTCAATTAACTATCAAGTAGTCTATTGTTAGCGCACTTACATGTGTGGCTAGTTTTGTAAAGGTGCGTGGCTAATAATAGCATGTGACCTATTTTGGGAATGGATAAGCGGTGAAGGGCAAGTCCCCACCCTTATATATATGTAGTAAACTATGTAATAAAAAAGGAGAGGAGAGATATACTAGAGATATGTTGTTAAATATGCTACGCACATACTACTATCGTTATTTTAACGAAGCTTCTGTATATTTATTACATTGAATATAATGGAGGATATTGGCTGAATCTAAGTGTTAGTCTTGTGTGTATTTGAATCTAGTATGTTTTTGATCTCATCATGGTTAGTACTTAATTCTGTTCTCCCTTAGGTATAGATCTGGTATGCTCTATGGAATGTTGTGTTAGTAATGGAACTATATGTATCTCTTAAGTCTTCATCATGCTAACATCCTACAACAACAACCCTAAAGAGGGATCTGGTACCTTTGTGCGCTTCGGGTGAGCGCTCAGTTTAGGCTAAGTGATGTACCAATGTGTCTAGGGTTTTATTGGATTTTTATCACTTAATTCTAGGCTAAATGAACATTACATCAAATAAATATAATCCAAAATCAAAGGAAGCTGTAGCATGATAGTCATTTCAAATAGAGGAAATTTCAGAAAGGAGATTGGGATCTATTATTTGACTCAAAATATAAGGACTTCAAGGGAAAGTTACAAACACGATGGATGGGCCCATATCAAATTGATGAAGTCTACAATAACGAGATTATGTAACTCATCCCGATCAATGGTGAAAGAACAATGATGTTGGTTAATGGGCATAGACTACGTCTATATTAGAAACCAACATCTAAGGAAGAATTCACGAAGATGTTACAAGACAATTGAACTCTGAATTTCTTGGATGAGGTCACCTTATCCACTTTAACTTAGGGCTAAATTTATTTCCAAATAAAATGAATAAATAGGGGATGGTTGAAAACCATAAATGACAACCATATTCTTATGAAGGGATAGTTGAAAACCGAGAAATGGCGGCTAGTCCTTCCAAAAAAAGGAAAAATATATTTTTAGAAATAGAACACGGGTGGTTAAAAACTAGCAATGACGATAACCTTAGAATCATGCCATGAATAATTGTACTAAAACAACATGCAAAGAATCTAGTGTTGATGGAAGGTGTGACAAGTGATTAATGATGAGGTATGTGCCATCACTTTTTTCTAAATATTAACAATTTTAATGATGAGGTGTTAATTATTGGTCTTATTCAAAATGATGAATCCCCACTTACCATATCACTTTTCACACTTCACACAATTCCCACCAATTTATCACGCACTCCCATTAGTTAATCAAACACATCCCATTTATTATGTAAACCTTCTCCCCTTTCATCAAATTGGTTACTCCTAACCAATTCATATTTGTCTTTGCACAAAATCATTCTCAATCTGTTATTTCCCCATTGTTATTCATGTGCCATTGTCATTAACATTCATGTGCTCTTTTTGTTTCTAGTCCTACGCTACTATTAATTCTATTTTATACAAAAATAGGTATTCGGCTCCATTATGAACCATCAAGGCTGGTTGAATTACTAGAAAACACCAAGTCCTTGGCAATGTTTGAAAAATTGGGATGGCTGGATTTTATGATAATGTACGAGGAGTTCAATCCAAAGATGAAATAGGAGTTTGCAAAAAACCTTATGGAGGAATATTCAAAAGTAAAAGGTACAAAAATCTTATTCAGTTCCTCCATTATTAGTCAAATTTCTGATATTCCAGAGAAAGGACGATTCGTAAATTATAGGAATCCTTAATAAAAAATAATTAAAAGGTTTTCTATGGGAAAGAAGGAAAAGTTAGAGTTAGTTTTTGATAACAAGGGAAGGCCAAAGGCATAAAGAGAACCAATTTTCCTGAGCCATGGGATGATGTGGAAAAATGGGTAATTAGGTACTTTACTTGTGAAGGCCAATATGAGGTTATCCTTGGGCCGGTCTTAAGAATTCTCATCCACCCATGCCATGGAGAGGCCAGGGACCAAAATAAAATCAACCTTCCCCAATTCTTGTATGACTCTGTTTCCTCTGCCACTGAAATTTTTGTTGGGGATCTTCATATTTAAAATTTCAAGGGCTAATCCACATCATTTGCAAACATCATTTCATCAAAAAGCATAATGGGATAAGGAAGTGGATTAAATTCCAAAAGAAATATGCCCTAAATGTTAATATGAAACCAAAACACATAATTCTAGAAACAAATCCCTTAATTGAATCCAGGCCAAAGAAGAGGCTTAGGTCATCCAAACCAACCCAGACTATAGAAGAGCACCAAACTAAAAATGTCCCCTCACAGGAGGAACAAGAGGCAACAACCACAATGAGGATACTAAACCAAACACCTCATGGTTCTCCATATGCCTATTCATCCCCTCCAAACCCTGTTTCAGAGGAGGAAATTATGAGGACAACACCCACTACTGAAGACTCCCTCTTGACTGCAAAAGGAAAGGAACCTATGATTGAAGGTGATCCTAGCTCACCTATTGATACAGAAACTCTTATTGCCTAGGTTTTAGCCATTTCCAAAGTGGAGTATGAACTACATCAAGAAAAAGAGATGCTTAAAAATTACAACTTTCCCTTCAAGCAAAGGATGCAAGTATTTCTCAATTGAAGATAGACAAAGATAAGTCGAGTCAACAGATCCAATAGAAAATGAAGAGTAAAGATGAAACAATCCAACAACTCCAACAATCATTGGAGGAAAAGTGCAGAAAATTCAAATAATGCAACAAACAACTAATGAACTGGATCTTTGAACTTTCAATTTCAAAAGAAGAAAAGGAGAAAGAAAATCCCATAACTACCACATACTAAATGATCCAAATAAATTTTGTATTTCCACAAATTATTATATTAATAGGGATGGTCAAGTGGATGTAACAATGTTATGAGCTCAAGAGAGTGGAAGATGAAAATAAAGTAATAAGGGAAAAAAAAATACTTTAAGATAATATACAAGTACTCTGCCATTTATATGAAAAATCCCTTTCTGTGACCACCCTCCAACTTTTATACTTTATTCTTGAAATATTTTTTTATAAATGGCAAGCCTCAAGGTTCTTCTCTATTGAATTTGTTGAGTTTGAGAATGAAAGGCAATTCATGGGGGCATATTCAACATCTAGTACAACTAGGAAAAATTTACTATGTGAATTTTATATTCACAAATTTTATTACTACGAGAAAGTTGAAATACCAATCAACTTGTATGTAGGGGAGGTGTAGTTGAGGTATTTCATCTCCACACTAAGACATCAATCCATATGGAGGGATCAAAGAGGATATTTCACAAGAGAAGAAACTAATGCATGCCTCCTCATGAGGCATGATCTTCCAACACCTAGTAGGTTCTTACGAAAATATACTACCCATATTTATTGTCTATAACTGGTGGACAAATATAAAGAAAACATCTCCACTTGTGTGTCAGATTTCAAGGGGTATGTACTTTCAAACTTCAATATGTAATTATTTTTTTCAGCATAGATATGAATTACTACCAAGAATATGGAAAAAAAGAGGTTATTTCTCTAACTAACCTCCGGTGGTCAATAAGGAGAGAAAAATAAATATGTAGAATCATGTTAGAAATGTAGGAAAAATGGGTAGGTATGCGGTTCAGACCACCACTAATACTAACACAAGTACCCAGATGGAATAACACACATGAGAAATGAACTAAGAGTTACAAAAAGATATGGTGGGACACATTGATAAAATAATGTGGATTCAACAATCCAGAAGAGGAAACATGGCTTACTTTCACTAATGAATATAATTGTACAAGGATTGTAGAAGCCTTAAACATAAATCCTTGAATCTATAGTAGGAGGACCTACTAATCCCTAAGTTTGGGGGAGCGACAAGCCTTGTTAATTCCCATCCAAACCCCATTTTGTATCATCATTTTGTATTAGACTGATGTTAGCATTTTGTAATTAATACTTTTATATATTTAAAAGGAATTTTTGTGCACAAACCTTGTTCATTTTCATCTTGTATAATCTTATTTGAATGGGTTGATATAAATTGATATATGTACTAACAAGTGTGAATGAAGGACCTATTATAAGCCTAGCACAGAACTCATACAAATCGAAATGCATGACTCACTTCAAGCTCAACACAGGACTCACTTTACGCCTAGCGTATGACTCATGCCATGGAGTGTAGAACTCACAATGGAGTGCAAGACTCACGTTATGGAAGTGCAAGAATCACATGAAGGAAGTAAAGGACTCACACAATGAAGCAAGGAACTAATCTATTCAGCACATGAGTTGCATGATGGAAGGAGCATCTAACGTGTATCATCAATCAAGTCAACATGTGACTTGCGTAATGTGTGGGATTCCTCATTAACAACAGTTTGGTTGGAAAACATGGATTAAGTGTTTGGAAATGGTATTTGAAAACAAACTGATTATCTTCTCTAACGGGAGTGAAATTAAATTCACCATTATTTAAGGGATTTGAATGCATAAGTTTTTAACTCTACCAAATCTCTAATATCTCAATGGCCATTGGTTTAGAACTCCACCCGTACTTAGCAAGATAAATCTAATCAAAGATGCTACATGTAGTTGTTATTACAAACTTGTAACTCCCAATTACACTATTGTTCTTGGGGAAATCATTCGTGAATTATTATATAGCTATTACAAATAAAAATTCCTCTTATAGAGGAATTGAACTTTGCATGTTATAAAAGGTGTTTGTATTAGAATTAGAAAAAGGTTGTTGTTGAAAGAAAAGTATTGTATTACAATTTTTTTAATAAAGTGCATGGTTCTAAGTTCAATCTCACCAAAGTGTAATTTCAAGTCTGAAACCGGATCAGAGGGAAGGATCAAGGGCCACTCCTCTCCAACGTGAAGGGAAGCATTGCATGTTTGTTTAATTTTCTATTTATTTAACATTGGATTACTTGCAAGAATTACAATATTTAAAGTTGTAGTTTGTTTAAACATTCTTAACTCTTTTAATTCATAGATCTAGGAGTATTTATTTTATTTCATCAATAATTTCTCAAATAGACAAGTTTTTAGGAGTAGTATTTGGCTAAATCTTTTATGTAATACATGCTCAAATACAGTTTCAACCCGCTTTGTTGCAAACAACCTCAAACACCACCATGGTATTGACAATCATTGAATAATTAAAGTACGAGTATCAACAATGCTCATTAGTTTCTGTTGAGTAGACTACATCCTTTGTTTCATGGAAATAACTAATTCCCAAAAATACCATAATCACCAAGTCTGTGAAGCACTAATTTTCTTCACCTTTTTTGGTCTGCGACTTTTTTCTTGTTCCAAAATCCTCCAATAACTACATCCTCTTCAATATGTGGAATAATCTTTGTTGAAATCCATGAAACACTGTTGTGTCGGTGAATGTGGAAAAGGGGTGGAACCAAGGGGACAAAGAACAGCGTTCCATAGGTGTAACCAAGGAAAAAGAGGACAATAGCAAGGTTAGTTCAACATGTTATAAAATAACTTGTAAGTCCAATGAACACCGAGGAAATGGAAGGATCTTCTCGGGAAGCATTGGGGAATTTTGCAAAGATTGTGCCAAGGATACAACATGATCAAAATGGGCACTAACATATGGTTTTGACCTAGTGGTTCCACAACTCCAACAAGTGACTATCCTAGATTTTAGACTCCTCCCTTGCCCAAATCAATCATTGAAAAATACTTGAATATGTTCTAAATAATTTGAGTGCCTCTTTCCATCTTGTTTGTGCTTCAAGTTGTATATGCGCAATTATATGGTTGATTGCTATGGTATAATGTGTAAATAAAAGTGATTACAATTGTGTAATCTCTGTTATGCCACTACAATTAAAACCTAATTAAATTGACCCAAAATTTAATTAAGGGTAAAACATAGCCAAAACAAATTCACAACAAGAAAAATCTAACCAGTTTGTATATGCCGAGAAAACGTAGGATTCTTGTGTTTTTTTTTTTTTTTTTAATGGAAAAATTTGTTTTGAAAAAACCAACATTAATTTTTTTGGTTTAATGTATATTTTCATAGCGATTTGTATTGTTGGTATTTCTCCTTGTTTGTTTAATTTTCTAATTTTTGATCACACCGCTAATGAATACTCCGCCATAATCACTATTCATTTGTTACCATTTTTATTTAATATGAGTTTTGCATATTAATTAATTCTTTCCTCATATCAATCTAATATTATTTCCCATAAAGGTATTTTTCTTTAGTGTAATGCTATTTTCAATTCTTCTTTTGTTTGGGAAAAAATGAAAAATCATTGTATTTCAAACCCAATCCTTAATTTAATGCTTTTGGGTTCTTTATGATTAGTCATGGGTAGTAATTCAAAAGTTGTTCAGGGGAGCACTTCGGTTTAATGCGAAATGTTATGCTACTAATTGTGATAGAGTTGAAGGTACCGAAGGTACCGAGATTTTAGATAAGTCTACTCTTTGAAGTTTTATACACATCAAAACAAAACACATAAATTTTACATTGTTTTTGAATATGTAATATTCAAATATTCATCATTTATGGCTACTAATGAGATTAAAGATCCTTTTTCAAAATATTTGCAACAAAAATGAAAGAAGTTAAGAATCTCATTGGTAGATCTTGAATTTTTCCTTTGACACTAAAATTTTATCTTCCTTTGGTGATGATTCAATAATAAAAGAAATGATAATCCCATGTCCTACCATCTTTGTGCTCATTCTCGCCAACTATTATGTCAAAGGTGTTGTACCAACATTTTATAGTATTGTTCTTAAATATGGTGAATATGGTTCAAAAGATATAGTTATGTACAAATCTATTCACTGAAACCTTGAGTTGACACCATTAGATTGTTTTTCGCAACCATAAATTTTATATCCTTGGTATAAATGATTTATGGATAGAGAGTATGCACAAAATATTACTTGTCCATATGAGTTATGCAAATGAAGAGGAAAATCTTATGTGACACCATCCTTCATATCGTGTAATCAAATTTGTATTGAATTTCACTGATTTGGATGAATTTGATGACAACATATATAAGAATGTTGGATTAATTAAGTAATGATATTAACAAGAATCCAAATTAGATGTTCCCTATTGAAGAGATTATGTTGTTTTTTCAAAATTGATAGGAAGAAATTCATTTTTATAGAAGGTCTTGTGATGTAAATCTCAAAGCCAATCATTTTACCATCAAGACAAGGATGTATGCCCACATGTACTATGAATTTTTTTCTGTTTATCCAAAAAGTCTCATTGAGTATTTCCTATCCGTAGAAGTTTTGCAGCAAGATTTCGTATATGTTTCCACCCGATAAATATTTGTTCGGGTGAAAATTTGTGAAAATCACAAGGATGTTATTAATAGAGGTAGTACTCGATCACACATTTCTCGAGGGTGTTAATTTTTCATATGTGCGAAGTGTTTATAAAAAAATTGGTTATTAATACCAACAATCCATGGACAATATGATGTTGAATTAAATTTATATTATATTTCATTTTAAATTTTACAATTTTTAATTTATGATTGAGTGTGATGTAATATTCATATCAATGAGTTGTTTAATGTCATGTATATTGTTTTTGGTGCAAGTTATGTTGATGTTTTTTTATTGTTAGCTCTAGTATATGTTGGGGTACAACCACTAGGATTGGGGAAAATTATTTTTCCTCTTTATCACTATTGTTGATGAAAAATACACAATTTACTAACGTTTGGCAATGAAAGGTGATAATGTCATCACTACTAGATTAGCTAATATAGTGCCCACCAATTTCTCTTCTTTTCTCAACGACTTGAATTCTATGATATATTCATGTTTGAGAAATTTGTGTGGACAATGTCATGTTATTTGGATTAAATTACTATGATTTTGTTGTTAATATGACTCGACGGGTTGTGTATGGGGAACATGGTGCCAATTTAATATTGTTACAATTATTACTTGTTTTAGTGATGTTGTTATGGATGTTATTGATATAAGAATTAGATGGGTTATGTTTTTGTATACTACAAATGTATATCATTTGGCTATTATCGTCATATGGATATCAGTTGATTATTTAAATTGGATGATTTAGTTCATAATTGATTTGATCACTTGGATGTATATGGAATCATTTCTCTCGAGTTTATTGTATCAAACATGTATGATGATGTGTGAATCAAGTGTGCAGGATACATGTTCACCACAAGAGAATGTGGGACTTAAAGATGCACCTCCAAGATTACACAATTGGCCGTATGGGCCTAATCCTCACCCTTTGTTTGTTTGGTTTTGCCTTTCTTGTCATTGGTTGGGATGGAAATGGAAATCCATCATTGTGCTTGGGTGTTGGTCTTTTGGCTTGGTCACCTTAGATGATTCTCTCCTTTGGTTTCATTTTGGTATTAACTATTTTAAGCTTTTGTTTAAACCAATTTTATGAGTTAATGGTTCCTACTTGCTTAAAGATGATTATATTAGTGTAATCATGTTTAGGGAGGTATGGTACCACCAAAACATGGGTTAGGTGGTCCCAACCACCTCTCGGTGTGGAAATTTTTGCAAGCTTGAAATTGGGCTAAAATTGGAAATTGTAAGGGGTGCTTTTATCATTGGGAGTTCCATTTACATAAAAATGAACCCCTTGTTGGAAGGACAATGGAATGAGTGGGGGGGTTGAATCATTCCTACAATTTTATCAATTCATTTACCATTTATTAAATCATACATTAACATCCATCCATTCACATACATTCAACCATAGCTTATTAAGTGTGAAAAATACAATCAAATAACCATAACACATGCAAGAGAGATCATAGACACAATATATAAGTGGGAAACCCTCACGGGAAGAAAACCCACTAAAACTTTACTTATATTAGTTAAAGCAAAGTAATTTAGTATAGAACAACTACAAAAGGAGCACTAACCTCTAATTTAGTGAAACACCCACTCTACAAGGAGGATACAACCCCCTAAAGATGACCAAACACAAACTCAGCCACATGAAGATGTTTGATCTTTGTAAATTATCCTGCCACAACTGATTGAGATCACTAATTCAGCTCACAAACCCTAGCTCATACCCTAGGGCATCAATCTTTCACTTTTTCCTTCTTTCTTCACTTGTCTTTCCTCTAAAATCTTGCTATCATGATTTAATGTATTAATAAATCTGAAACACATATTATATGCCCTAAAACCATGTCTTCATACCTGCAAATAACTCTCCTCTAGGTCGCACTACTCCCCATGCAAGACTAGCTCACCAAATGAGCCAAAACATCACTTTTATATGAAAATATTCTTTCCAACCAAAAGGAGGTCGGTCATACACCTTTAATTAGACAAGTTCATCATTAAAAAACATCCCATAACTTTTTCACAACAACCACAAGTTACCCATATGGGTCGGCCTAGCAAAAACACACTTTCCATGCACCAAAAATCACCAAAACACATGCATTGGGATGCCAAAATTCTCCTCATTCAAAATACATAATTAGTCAAGATCCCATATTCATAAAATATGAATAATAAATAATTTAAATCTCAACCATGGTTTCAAATTTTGTGAAACAATCAGGTTTTTTCATTTAATGGACCCAGTTCCCTTTACAATTCTCAAAATAGATGTTTCCTGCACCCTTCAACACCGTGGAAAATTCATCGATCATCAAATCACGTATAATAAATACAAAAGTTCCATGTGAAAAATAAAAAATAAATGGAAGAAGATTTATAACACTTATAATCATGTTATAAGCCATGAAATATCTTTAACTCAAACCACATCAAGTTTTGCCTTCACCAAATCAACTGTGAAACATGCTATTTCCAAAGGTTAGCTCATAAAATAAAATATACATGCATTAAAGACCTAAAAATGGATTAATTAGAATCCCAATTGATCCCTCTTCCTCTCCAGTGATAGGAAGCATCACCCAGTCCATTTCATGCTTCAAACGTACCCAAAATTGTAGGGTACTACGCTACCAGAAAAACGTAACATGCTCCCCAATGATGATACAAGTCTCCTCGTAAGGTGTTCGAGATCCGAGAAAAGCTCTCTAAGTATGCGTTAACATCCCGCATGCCCCGCTTAGCCCCCACGTGCTTTGTTTTCCCTTTTCCCCTCTTTTCTTGGCCTTGCTCTTGGTGGACGAAACCGCCTGCCTGCCTGGCAGAGTGGTCCTTTACGTGTTTTCTAGAAAGCTCTTTTAACATGACTCACGTAAAAATCAACGATTCACCAGATTTTTTCACCGCCATAAGCTTGCATTAATGATTCTGGTTCCCTGGAATAATGTTTTGCCATTGTTTATAGTTTAAGAGTTCTATTTGGTTTTTACCTTGGGTAAATGCAAATGCTATAAATAGTTGGCTTGTGCTCAAGCAAATGGCCCCTCAAATTTGCCTCTGAATTTCTCATTACAATAGATTAGTCTTTCATTTTGCTTAGAATTCCTAGTTTCTTTCATTGCATGCTTAGTTAGTGTCGTTTTGTTGTTAGTAAGCCACATATCCATCTTGTGCAAATGCTATTGACATTTTATCCAATCCATTGGAGTAAAATTGCAAGTGTTTTCAATAGGAAGCCATTAAAGTTGCAGGTTTTGCTCTTCAAACAGGATAGTTTTAGGTTCTGGATGTTTTATATTGCATGACTCGCAATAAATCCCTCTAGGAATTGCATAAGCCATGCTCTGTACTCTTGCGCTATCCCTCTCCTACTCACATTGTATTCAGTCTGTATCTTGAGCTGCCTTTGTCCCAATATCTACTTCTGTTAATGCTAGCATTACACGTTTTTTTGGATCCACGTGAACACGAAGGAACGAGGAGATCACACTGAGGGGACAAGATCACACACACCATCGGATTCACCACTGTTCTGCAGAATCCAGGTTCTAGCTTTCAAAGTTCTAAATTAGAAACATATCAAATAGAGTAGTTAATCACTTTATTTCAGTCAATTTTACTTTCGGTATTGCCAAGGAAGCTGTGGGGATTGATAGTTTCTGAGAGACTATGATTCATTCCTCACTTCTGAGGTAGGATCGAGAGTCTTGCAAATAGACTAGATCAAGTATTTCATTATTTAGAATAGATTCACAGTTGCACAGACAAATAGCTATACTCGGTTATCTTGTTTGTTTTAATTTGTTATTCTAAATCATCAATTTCTAGATATATTAAATAGTTACTCTTTAAATTCGTTTGAATAGTTCATTAGAAAATACAAAATAGAGAAATCATATATGCTATAGATATACTTAACGTAGTTAAATTTCACTTTGCTGCAGTTAATTTTCATTGTTGCTTTTGTATGACAATCACGGGACCTAGAGACCCAGGGAATACATATTCGAGCCAATCGTGCCCCAACCCAATCTCGTCATAGCCATAACTGATATAGATCAGAATCTCAGGATCCAAGTCTTCCGAACAATGGTAAACTTGCAACAAATTAGTTTCCAACTGCACGGGTTAAACATAGAAGACGACCGAGCACACACATTTTGGTCAAATCAACCAAACTACAGATTACCTTAGATTTATATCTACATGACTGTAGAAGGGTTTGAAAGAGAGTAGACATTTGATTGTGATCCTTTGGTTCCCATGACCGAGACACAGAGACACTCTCATAGATATAGATATACGACCTAAGAATCCAGGTTGCACGAACGCACTGTAAGATATTACGAGAAGATCACGAGTTATTGATTCGAATATAGAAGGCGAGAAAGCATACGATTATTGATACTAGGGATTAGGGACTGATTCCATACATGACCATAGTAGGACCGCAACAACCACGAATCTACGGTTGTGACCCACAAATCCCACAGCCCAACGAATCCATAGGTGAATCAGACATAGATGTTGGCCTACGTACACTAGTATTTAGATCTACTCCACTTCCACCTATCATTATCGAATAGTTATCCTAGTTAGACATAGCAGCTAACAAAGCTAAGGAGTTCTGGACTAGGCTAGAGAATCACCCATAGAGTCAATTATACCATCTGCCCTATGACCTTATCTGGAGATATACACAAAACTATCCCAGGACATTTTCCATGTATTCCACAACCTATAGACCGAATCACACTAGAGCTTGATATTGATTGGAGCCTTTGAGTAGTCATCCTTGCTGATCGATCTATCACACCAGTTCAAGTTAGGAGGGCCTTCTTTGCCTTAGATTCGTAATTTCCACTAGTGCGTGTCGAAGACATTAGATTACCTAACTAGTTTGTCTGTATCCCACGCATATTCCATCCCCACCGGCTATCTTAGCACAACCTCGGGAGGTCGGGTGCGAGGAAGAGTTACTTGTAGATTCCCAAGCTCGCTTGTCACTTTTCTGTCGTACAAAATTGGTGAACCCGACGTGAAGCTTTCTACTTTCTGGTCTGGAGTCAGATTTCTACTGGTTCTTTCAAATTAAAAGTGACTCTTTCATCTTTATTACCTCATCAGCTTTCACCATCACCTTCGCTCCTTCCCATTATTCTGCGGGTATTCATATACCCCCCGAATATGTCGGGATTCGATGCATATGGTAGACCCCTCTTGGGTCTTGAGGCATACTACGCCCAACAGAATAGACAATCATCACCCTCGCTCTCAGTATGGGGTGATAACTACTCAACTAACTAGTTGTCAACACAAACTTCGAGGATTAGATATACCTCATCCCTCCGAATAGAGGAGTTGGATCAGTTCGCTCAAACACGACAAATAGAGCCTTCAGGCTCGAACAATATGACGCTCACAGGAGAATCAAGTTCGTCTCCTCAGGTACTACTTAGACCACAAATTAGTAGACAATCAGACTCATACCTAGGTTTAGATGATGAACATTTGGTACGTTATGCCAGGAATGAACAATGTTCTCGAGGTATGTACCCACCTATAGGAGGTTTACAAACACAACCCGAGGTCTTTTTTCGAGAAAATACCTCTATGCCACTGCATATAGAAAATACCCTCGGAGAAACTTGGCAGGGCAGCGATCAGTTCATAGCAGGATATCACATGCCTATACAACACCATGATATACAACAAACGCCGCCAAGGCAAAGTATCGGGACTTCACCAAATGAAGTCATTTCAACTCTAGTAGAAAAGGTTAGGGGGTTAGAACTTGCCCAAGCAAGTCAAAATTCTCAATTCATGCAGGCAGGAAGTCCTAATCCTCCACACCATCCTAGCCAGATAGACCTCCTCACAGGAGTAGGTACGTTAGGCATGACTCCTCAGTATTCACAACAAACCCCAACAAGAGCTGCCATTTCTAACACCGCTCCTCCCGGTCTAATACAAAGTAATCCATTTTTGGACAATACCCCTTCATACTTAAACATGTACTCCAAATCACCACAAGGGGATATGTTCTCCTCTCCGGCATGGTTCCTCAAACACAGGGGTTTCCTTACGCCCCCGCTAACATGTACGCTATGCCATGTCAACAACCCATTCCACCGCCGCTCCCTCAACAGGCACCATCAATGGTCGAAACCTATGCGATAGGGACATATTCAGAATACTTGAAAGAGCCTTTAGATTTCACCGTACGAAGCATCATGCTTCCAAGACCTCTTCCCGATTTACCCAAGTACAAAGGTGAGGGAGATCTAAATGCACATATCAAGGCTTACACTACTGACCATTCGAGAATTACTCCCTTGGGATGGGGTTGTTGCTAAAATATTCCCAAAAACCTTGGAAGGCATCGCTCTTGACTGGTATTATAGAATACCTGAGGCTTCCATCCATTCATTCAAGCAACTCGTTTCAGAGTTCATCAAGGCATTTGACATGAACAAACTATTAAGAACAAGAATCAGGGAATTTTTACACATCAAGCAAGAACACAATGAATCTGTCACCCATTTCATCCAGAGGTGGCGTACAGTTCTTTATTCTTCGGCAAGTGCTCCAAACATGGATCAGATGGAACTATGTGATTTATTCCTTCATTCTCTTAGCAGAGAAGTGAAGGAAGAAGTCCAGAAGTTCCCACTAAGAACTTACGATGAAGTACTTGAAAGCACTCTCCGAATAGATCAAGCAGCAATTGATAGTGGCCGCAAAACATATGGAGCAAACGGGAGGTTAATCACCTCCAACCAGAACACTACAACTTATCCTACTACCACGAATGTCAATCAAGGACCTAAAGTCCTTAATAAAAATCGTGGCGTAACAACGGATGGAGTAACTGATCAGGCTAGAAAGACAAACGTTGTGAATACTCCACCACAAATAAACAATCAACGAAACAACAACCTTACCCCAACAATCAATGCAGTAGATTTTAATCATCCACACAACAACAACAACAACGACGGAAAAACCTTACATAGGGTTCAAGCCAAAGCTCAACTGGTTATCAAAACCAGAATCAAAATCAAAAACAACAAATGCAAAACCTTAATAGGCAACGGTTTGGTCAAAGTTTTGGGCCACAATACGCACCAAACCAACAAACTAGGAATTACAATCCTAATTCGTATTGTGGTTTCCATAAAATTTAGGGCCACGACACTAGAACGTGCCGTGACTATAATAAATTCATGCAACGCTTGCCAGAAGAACAAAGACAACTTTTCATAGATATGTTTTTGGCAGATCCTATGTCGCCAAAGCATCAAATACTTTTGCAGGGGCGGTTTCCCCTCAAAACGCACCCCTCAAGATCTTCAATGATCCACTCCCAAATCACGATAACAATAGGCTAAATCTAACTGGGACAAACAAGAGCGTAATGACAGGAAACAATGATCATGAAGCTTCAACTTCGCTAAATCCATTAGTTGCGCCACAATTAGGAAGTCAGCCACGACCTAAGATAGTCGGCTTAGTGGAGTTAGATGCCGAATTACCCATAGAGGCTGTAACAAGGACATGAGAGTATTCCTCTCAGCCAAGTCCAAGCCACCTGCCAGGGACAGATAACATCCAACAAATAGTAGCAAAACCTGTGGGTGCCTATGATTTAATTAATGACCTAACAAAAACCTTCTCGCACATTTCATTTTTAGACTTACTAAAGAACTCTCCTGCTCACAGGGCCGCTCTTTTAGAGGCATTAGGTTTAGGTCATTTAATTAACATCACCCCACCTCCTGAAACACAGGTAAATCACATAGACTTTGATGTTCATCCTCCGGGGTAGGCGGATAAAGATGTCGAATTCATATTCGAAATAAACAAAATGCCGACGGATGCTGAGATCGCATGCCGAGGTGATCCAGCCTTACATTTGCAAGTATGGATTTATAACAACTATGTAAAGTGTGCAATGGTAGACGATGGGGCAGCGGTCAACATAGTCCCCTTCTCTTTCCTTCAAAAGCTAGGGTATGGAGAAACAAATTGTTCCACAACTCGAAACACACTAAGAGGCTATGATAGCCTTAAAGCCACCTCGATTGGAACTATAATATTACCGGTCACCTTAGGACCCAAAACCATCCTGACTGAGTTTTATATTATAGATCGGGAAACTAACTATAATATGATCCTCGGCCGACCATGGATACACCGTATGAAGGCAATCCCTTCTACGCTATTTCAAGAAGTAAGGTTCTTGCATTTAGGAAAAGTGTTCATAGCCAAAGGTGATCCAAATCCATTCGATGTACACCTAGCTGACTTAAAGAAAAGACCAGGCGTGCACTCGGAGTTTGAACTCCCAACAAACCAACTTAATAAACCTACCAACGCAAAACCAGAAGAAAAGTTGGTACCTACGACAAATCTTGAAACTATGAGCCTAGCCAAGGCAACCCCAACCCCCAAAAATGAGGCTAACACTGTAGAAACAGTATCATTAGGAACTACTACAAAAATTGTTGAATTATTAGAACAGGATCTACCAATGTTCCTACCATTTGATTCTGTAGGCGTGGGATATTCCCTAGGTGTCGGTTCTCTCCCAGCGGTAGATCTCTGCATGGTAGAGGTAGAAGATGTTAACACAACAAATATCCCAACATCTATACTCCCAGCTAAATATTGGACTCTCCATTTTGATGGAGCTAGATGTCGTTATGGAGCTGGGGCAGGTATAATCCTTACTTCTCCCGAGGGAAGAGTTCTACCATTTGCCTTCAAACTAAATTTTGAATGCACAAACAACGGCGCTGAGTACGAAGCCCTCCTCCTTGGCCTCATCTTAGCTAAGAGAATCGGTGTAGATAACATCAGAGTGTTAGGAGACTCACAATTGGTAGCAAACCAAGTCTCTGAAGTATATGAAACCAGAGCTGAGCACTTACAACTTTACAAAACAGCTGTATTAGATTTAAGCAAGGAGTTTGACTTCATATCAATTGAAGCAATCCCGCGAGAGAAAAATCTTCTCGCTGATTCAATAGCAACCTCGGCATCATGCTTCACTCCAAACAATGAATTCCAAGATACCTGTTTCATGGTGTCCCTTCGTACCGAACCATTGGTAAAAGCAATGTCAAGCCCTCTTTTAACGAACAAAGATGAGGACAAATCTACTATCCTAAAACACATTGATAGTGATACAACCACTCTGAATTACTTAAACACCTACGTGGCATTACATCTCTCCCATCACGTGATAGATGTGTCCTTAATCCCGCATTCATCTTCCTACTTCGGAAATCCTATGATGGAGCTTCCCCCACAAAAGAAGCTTAGCATATACTCAGTCGAGAATGGAGACGATTTAGATTTACCTCCAGCCCCACCTGAGTTTGAAGAAGGTAACGCTTCTTTAATCGAAGAAACAATTGATATTAACATCAGAACAGAGGATGAACCAAGGATCTTAAAACTAGGATCCTCGTTAACTCCATCAGAAGTAGAAATACACACTCGAATCCTCAAAGAACATCAGAAGGCTTTCACATTTAGTTATAAAGAAATGACAGGAGTTGCACCGCACATTGCGGTACATAACCTCGTCACTAAATCAGATGCAAAGCCAATTAAACAAAAATCGAGACCAATGAAACCTAAGGTAGCTCTCATGGTGAAAGAGGAGGTGATAAAGCTCCTCCAAGTAGGATTCATCAAACTAGTCGATTACTCTCAATGGGTATCTAATATTGTTCCCGTTCTCAAAAAAATGGGAAGATACACATCTGCATAGATTTCGAGACATTAACAAAGCGTGTCCTAAAGATGACTTCCGTTGCCATCCATTGATGTCATTGTTGATGCAACAGCTGGATTTGAACTTTTGTCTCTCATGGATGGATTCTCGGGATACAATCAAATCAGAATATCTGAACAAGATCAAGCTAAAACCATGTTTATAACTCCTTGGGGAACCTATTGCTATGTTGTTATGCCATTTGGTCTCAAGAACACTGGTGCTACATACCAGTGAGCTATGACATATATATTTCACGATCTTATTCATAAAATTGTGGAATCCTATGTAGATGACTTGTTGGCTAAGGCCAAGAAGCGTTGTGACCATCCGGAAGTACTTCGCGTCATTCTTTCACGTCTGATAGAATACGGAGTCACGCTAAATCCAGAAAAATGCGTCTTTGGTGTAACAGGAGGGAAGCTCCTAGGTTACATTATATCATCACGGGATCGATGTTGACCCAACCAAAATTCGGGTTGTCCTCGAAATGGTCCCACCCTCGGATGAATCTGGAATCAGGTCATTTCTCGGAAAGCTTGGTGCAATCCGGAGATTCATCCCGGACTTAAGTTTCGCCATTCATCCAATCAACAATCTACTCAAGAAAGACTATAGCATTGATTGGACCGAAGACTGCAATGAAGCTTTCAACGTAGTTAAGCATTTCTTGTTATCACCACCTACGCTAATGCCACCTAAACCAGATCACCCGTTAATTTTATATTCACGAGCTACCAATGTCTCACTAGCCTGTATGTTGGCTCAAGAAGACGATGACAAGAGAGAACGCACGATCTATTTCATTAGCCGAATGTTGCTCGACTATGAAACACGTTATACACAAGTAGAACGAGAATGCCTCGCTATAGTCTTTGCAACCAAACGCTTAAGACATTATATGCTAAATCAAGAAACAAGGGTCATGGTAAAAACGGACCATTTACGAACTTTCCTCACACAAGGGTCCTTGTCTAAGAAGGTTGGACGTTTTATAACCTTAATGGGAGAATTCAAATTAACATTTGTAAATCAGAAGTCCGTTAAGGGACAAATCATCGTGGATTGGTTAGCTGATAACCCATTAGATGGAGGCGATCTAGTAGATCTAGATTTTCCAGATGAGTGCGTATACTACATTGAAACTAGACCTCCTATCTCTGAGTGTCCTTGGTACACTGATATCATTAATTATATCATGGACCATACGTATCCAGAAAGTGCTACTCACAAAAAGAAGGCGGTTATGCATTATCATAGCAAAATACGTCATTATAGAGCAAGTGCTCTATCGAAAAGCGTTCGATGGAATGCTTCTAAGATGTGTCGACACAGAAGAATCCAAGAAGATTCTCCATGAATCTCACAGTGGAATGTGTGGGGGTCACTTCGGTGGCCATGCCACCACTCGTAAAATACATCGAATGGGCTATTTTTGGCCCACTCTAGAACACGACGCAGTAGAGTTTGTACGCAGATGTCATAAGTGTCAAGAATTCTCCCACGAGATTCACATGCCAGCACAAGCTCTACAACCGATCGCTACTCATGGCCCTTTTCCACATGGGGCCTAGATTTGATAGGGAAATTCTCTCCCTCATCCACAGAGATGGCCATAATTTTATAATCACGGCCACCGAATATTTTACCAAGTGGGTAGAGGCTATGCCTCTTACTGTACCGAGTTACAGGGTTTGTAATCGCCAAGTTCATTTGAACCAAATCATTTGCAGGTACGGTGTCCTGCAAATCATTATCTCAGATAATGGAACTTCTTTTAAGAATGAAGAAGTTCACGAATTGTGCAATAAATTTAAAATAAGCCATCATATGGCTTCGTTATATTACCCTCAAGCCAATGGATAGTGAGGTGACAAACAAAACATTAAAAGCCATTCTCCTTAAAATGGTGAAAGAAAACAAATGAGATTGGCATTTGAAGTTATATCCGGCCTTATGGGCCCACCGAACCTCAATAAGAACACCAACAGGAGTGACTCCTTTCTCGCTAGTATTCGGGGCAGAAGCAGTTCTCCCGCTTGAGGTTGAAATACCCAGTCTCTGCATTTCATTACAAGGGATCCTGGATGAAGACGCTTATAGAGAAGCACGTCTTTCCCAACTAGAAAGCCTAGATGAAGCTAGGTTAGATGTTGAACAATGGCACAGAGTCTATGCTTTGACCGGATGTGCCGGTATATAACAAGAAAGTCTATGAACGTGACATATATGAAGGTGATCTAGTTCTAAGGCTAGACAGCCGGATCGACAAAAAAACCGGCGAAGGAAGGAAGTTCCGGCCCAAATGGTTGGGCCCATACCGAGTCATGAAGGACTATGGAAATGGTGCATACCTCTTATGTACTGCTAGAAGGTGAGGAATTTGGTGAAACAGTCAATTCCCTACACCTCAAACGATTCTACGCGTAAGCAACTAGCACTATTTATAATTATATCTACATTGCATCTTCATATAGATTAGGATCATTTTGTTCGCTTGTTTCGTACAAAAAAATGTGATCAAGGAATTTGTTCTCAAAGCAATTCATTACAAACTCATGATGTTGTTGGCATAAACACTCTAATCATACTTCTCCATTTCCATGATATCATCAAACTATCTCGGAATCATTTCATCAAATAAAGCTAGATATGACAAAGTCTTAATGGTAACCATACCAAGATCTACGGGTTTATTCTCACTTTTGGTTTCTTCTTAGGATAGGTGTCTTGCCTATGGTCTATTCTAGAAGCTTCATGGTGTCACATCTATCCCGTATGTATATCTCTTTGGAAATAAGAACACTGACATTTTTCTCAAGTAAACAAGTCAAATATAGATCAAACAGAAAATTTTAATTTTACACATTTCCTTGCCCCACCAACCTTCGGTGATGAGCTTACATCTCTTACTAGTGACGTAGGGTTGGGAAAGGATGGAAATGCCCTTACTCGCCTATATCTTGCCATGGTGATAAACCCATGCTTCTTACTAGTAGCATGGGGCAAAGTGTAGGGGGTCCTCTTGACAAACAAATGCAAAAGGTCATAGACAAACAATTCAAATCTTGAAGTCTTGAGTCAAAAACAAATGAATCGGATGTCCAAAATTCCAAGAGAGTTCAAAATCCTAAAGCCCAGATTTTGTCTACCATGTGGCCATCTACGGATCTAAGTCTAGATAAACCGCAAAGCAAGTTGCATCCCAAAACTATGAAGTCACTCGAGTGGAGTAGGCTTGTGGCATCCTAATTTGGTTCCGCCAAAGCTTTGTCTATCTTTCATCACTATCATTTCAACACATTTCATAACTTGCGCCCTTCCCAACTCTCGGTGATGAGCCCTCGCATCTTACTAGTTGCGTGGAGTTAGGAGTAGGGGCAGGTTTATCTGCTCATCATATCAGCTTATCTTCACCACTTTGCCAAAACAAATATGAAGTATCCAAAATTTCTTACAGAAACTAAGATTCAAAATCACATTGTATCTACATTATCATATATCAGCATCATGAAATACAAAAGGAAAGTAAACACTTGCATCATTTGTTCTCCATTGCATACATTCTAAGGAGCATACATGCATAACATCATAACTCACATGAAGAAACAGAAATGGAAAGTAAGCCATAAATGCCAAAAGTTTGATCCAAAAAAAATATATATATATATATATATATATATATATAAATGATCAAAGTTTCTATACAATGCCATCATGCGCTAAGCATGGTCAAAACGCTCAAAGAGCCGGGATATACAAAAGAATATATCATACAAAATCTAGGAGAGCCAAGTGGCTTCTCAATCCCTACGAGACCCCTCTGAAGGCACACACCCACGCCTAGGACTCCGGCTACGCCGGTGGTGCGAGTACACGGAGGGCTCAGGATCCCGAGGGTAGCGCGCAGTCTCACCACAAGAATGACTCCTCATCAAGTGCTCGGCTGTCCTATACCCCGCTAGCTCCGTGCGGAGAGTCGATACCATCCTGGCCACATGCCGGAGGCCCGGGGCAAAGATGTCGGATGTATGTCTACCGATTCTTGAGGGCTCCCCAGCGTCCACAGACAACTCTGCGTGGGTCCTCTCCATGGGGATCATCAGGGTATCGGTGCATACCCTACGAATCAAGTCCCGCCACTCATCGGCGGTCTCTACAAACAAAGGAGAAAACAAATTAGAAACAAAACAAGAGATTAGAAATACAAGATAAAACAAAAAGAGAGATAGTAACTAAGGAAATCCTAACTAAAAACAAACATTAAAAGGAAGGATGGTAACTTACTCGGATCACCAGGCCTCCAGGATGGATCGCTAGGTCAAGCACTGCCACGGATGCCGCCCCGGGGGGAGCTTGCTCTCTGTGATTGGAGCAATGGAGCATCCCTTGAGACTCATCCTCCCGCCATGGCCCCTAAGAGAGTGGCTCTCTCGAATCTAGAGTAACTCTCTTCTGCACTCTGCTCGGCCCTTCTTTGCTGCATAATATCTGAGTGTCATGCCACTCGGGATCAGCGTCCTCTCTATCTCTCCCCTGTAAACTCCCGAACTCGAGTCTATATCAATGGGGTCATTGCTCTATGGGCGTAGGCCCATGGAAATTGAAGCAAGGGTGCATCCGAGGTGCACCAAAGCTCTCCCTGACTAGCACGTCTACCCTCCCGATCGCAATAGGAATGCTAGGAGTAACCACTATCCAACCCCGAAAGTGCATTAGGACCCCCAGGAGCCGGCCTCTCGAACTAACACCGTATACTAGCGCTCTACCGGGGGAAGCATGCCCATGTAGGGTAGGCCAAACAAAGCAAGGAACTCGGCCAAAGGGGTGTATCTCCACTCGTCCCACTCTGTCGATAAGCTCCCGGATGTAGTGGAGTTGGGAGATCAAAGTAAGAGCCTCCTCGCCCATATACTTGCCTTGCCATAGTATGATACGGTGTGGCCTCCATGTCAGCAGTGGTAAGAGAAGCAACTGGCTGATAAGGTGCTCGGAGCACCAACATATCTGTCCATCTAGCTGCCCTCATAGCTCTGGGATCTGTCTCCTCTACACCTCTACCATAAGGAATGAAGTGCTCGTAAACCCAACTCATGACCAGTGGTCGGGTGGCTTAAAGGACTACCCTGTATAAATCATGGTAGGTATTCCTAAGAATATATACTCCCTAGGCATATATCTGGCCATGTCCCTCTATTTGTGCAATGAACCAACAGGTATAACAGTGTGTCTCCTCCCTTGTCCCGATCGGTCTCGAGGTAAGGATCGCCATAAGTTCTGTGCAAAGCAAGGGGATGGGCAAGCTAGGAATGGATCAAAATCGGCCCCCTTCTTGAACCCATGGAGATGACGCATCTCCCATATAAGTGGCCTTGTGCTATCTCGGGGCCCGCAAACTCACTTTATCTCAAGGGTCGACGTCTCTAATGATGGAACCCCAAAATGCGATAAACATCCTCCAAAGTGACGGTCCACTCACCGCGGACCCCTGGTAATCGGAAGGTGTTCGATCGGCATCCCAATAGGAGAATAGGTCACAAAGAATGTGAGCTGGAGGGTGCAACATGAGGAACGCGTGAGATACGTAAAATGGGCCCCTTTGAAGAGTGTCGACCTCATCCTGTGAAAGTGCATGGAGTACTCCGGGAGTAAGTTTCACACTCCCTCTCTCGGCTCCAATGGATATACTCTCTTCCTATTATTTTACATTTAAACACACAAAACAAAGCAAGTTAGCATCCGAGTGATATTAGAAAAATCATGAAAACATGTAGAAATGCTAAAAATGTCAAAAATGCTTTCAAACTTTCAAACAGATGTACTTTTGGCATTTTGTGACGCCAAACCGCTGACCCGACCGGGAGGCCTCTTCATGGCTAAAACGCTACCTTAAGAGGGCGCAATATGTAACGTACGCCCGAACAAGGTGGCGGTCGTGTAACGCTGCGAGAACAACGTAACACGCTCCCCAATAATGATACAGGTCTCCTCGCAAGGTGTTTGGGATCCGGAAAAGATCTCCAAGTATGTGTTAACATCCCGCATGCCCCGCTTAGCCCCCGCGTGCTTTGTTTTTCCCTTTTCCCCTCTTTTCTTGGCCTTTTGCTCTTCAGTGACGAAACCGCCACCCTACCTGCCTAGGTGGCGGTCTCATGACCGCCGCCCTGAATAGGGTGGCGGTCCCTAATCGCCACCGCCTTGCTCAGGGCGGTGGTCCTTTACGCATTTTCCAGAAAGCTCTTTTAACACGACTCACATAAAAATCAACGATTCACCAGCTTTTTTTCACCGCCATAAGCTTGCATTAATGATTCTGGTTCCCTGGAATAGTGTTTTGCCATTGTTTATAGTTTAAGAGTTCTATTTGGTTTTTACCTTGGGTAAATGTAAATGCTATAAATAGTTGGCTTGTGCTCAAGCAAATGGCCCCTCAAATTTACCTCTGAATTTCTCATTACAATAGATTAGTCTTTCATTTTGCTTAGAATTCCTAGTTTCTTTCATTGCATGCTTAGTTAGTGTCGTTTTGCTGTTAGTAAGCCACATATCCATCTTGTGCAAATGCTATTGACATTTTATCCAATCCATTGGAGTAAAATTGCAGGTGTTTTCAATAGGAAGCCATTAAAGTTATAGGTTTTGCTCTTCAAACAGGATAGTTTCAGGTTATGGACGTTTTATATTGCATGACTCGCAATAAATCCCGCTAGGAATTGCATAAGCCAAGCTCTGTACTCTTGCGCTATCCCTCTCCTACTCACATTGTATTCAGTCTGTATCTTGAGCTGCCTTTGTCCCAATATCTACTTCTATTGATGCTAGCATTACATGCTTTTCTGGATCCACGTGAACACAAAGGAACGAGGAGATCACACTAAGGGGACAAGATCACACACACCATCGGATTCGCCACTGTTCTGCAGAATCCAGGTTCTAGCTTTCAAAGTTCTAAATTAGAAACATATCAAATAGAGTAGTTAATCACTTTATTTCAGTCAATTTTACTTTCGGTATTGCCGGGGAAGCTGTGGGGATTGATAGTTTCTGAGAGACTATGATTCATTCCTCACTTCTGAGGTAGGATCGAGAGTCTTGCAAATAGACTAGATCAAGTATTTCATTATTTAGAATAGATTCACAATTACACAGACAAATAGCTATACTCGGTTATCTTGTTTGTTTTAATTTGTTATTCTAAATCATCAATTTCTAGATATATTAAATAGTTACTCTTTAAATTCGTTTGAATAGTTCATCAGAAAATACAAAAATAGAGAAATCATATATGCTATAGATATACTTAACGTAGTTAAATTTCACTTTGCTACAATTAATTTTCATTGTTGCTTTTGTATGACAATCACGGGACCTAGAGAGCCAGGGAATACATATTCGAGCCAATCATGCCCCAACCCAATCTCGTCACAGCCATAACTGATATAGATCAGAATCTTAGGATCCAAGTCTTCTGAACAACGATAAACTTGCAACAAATCAGTTTCCAAATGCACGGGTTAAACATAGAAGACCAAGCACACACATTTTGGTCAAATCAACCAAACTACAGATTACCTTAGATTTATATCTATACATGTTGTAGAAGGGTTTGAAAGAGAGTAGAAATTTGATTGTAATCCTTTGGTTCCATGACCGAGACACGTAGGAGACACTCTCACGAGATATAGGTACCACCTAAGAATCCAGGTTGCACGAACGCTTGTAAGATATTCGAGAAGATCACACAGTTATTGATTCTGAATATAGAAGATGAGAAAGCATACGATTATTGGATACTAGGGATTAGGGATTGATTCCATACATGACCATAGCAGGACCGCAACAACCACGAATCTATGGTTGTGACCCACAAATCCCATAGCCCAACGAATCCATAGGTGAATCAGACATAGATGTTGGCCTACGTACACTAGTATTTAGATCTACTCCACTTCCACCTATCATTATCAAACAGTTATCCTGGTTAGACATAGCAGCTAACAAAGCTAAGGAGTTCTGGACTAGGCCAGAGAATCGCCCATAGAGTCAATTATACCATCTGCCCTATGACCTTATCTGGAGATATACACGAAACTATCCCAGGACATTTTCCACGTATTCCACAACCTATAGACCGAATCACGCCAGAGCTCGATATTGATTGGAGCCTTCGAGCAGTCATCCTTGCTGATCGATCTATCACACCAATTCAAGTTAGGAGGGCCTTCTTTGCCTTAGATTCACAATTTCCACTAGTGCGTGTCAAAGACATTAGATTTCCTAACTAGTTTGTCTGTATCCCACGCATATTCCATCCCCACCGGCTGTCTCGGCATGACCTCGGGAGGTCGGGTGCGAGGAAGAGTTACTTGTAGATTCCCAAGCTCACTTGTCACTTTTTCGTAAATACGAAACCCTATAAAATAACTTCATCATGATACAAGATATATATAAATGGAAAGGTATCTGAATATAATTTCAAAAAAAAAACTTGAATCATCTAAGGAATCCATTTGTAGCTCAAGATATTCCCATTTTACTGAAGATTGCTCTTAGAGATCCCAAAACTGCCCTTTGATGAGTCAACCTATTTGGACATCAAAACCTCATGAAAATGTTATGAAACCTCCATTAACATCAATAAAATTCCCATAAAGCATGCACCATCAATTTTTAATGCTACTCCTTTGGACCATCTTGTCCTAAAACCTTCTTTCCCAAAAATATTATTTTTAGGTGGGGCCCACATATCACCATGACCTCAACCATACATTTATGGAAATATCAAGGAGTCCCCTACAACATCCAGTCATAAATTTTTATGAATAAATGAAAAATGGGTCACAACAATTCACTTTCTTCAAACTGCTCCTAGCTAGTGTTTAACTAGGGTTTTAGACCACTTTACCCTCTTAACATTCATTCATAAAATCCTGAAGATAAAACAACTTAAATATTTTTGAAACCTTAAAAAATCACCTTAGAAGCATCACTGAAATCCACAAGGTCCCATGCAAATCACACCATTCACAACGAGCATATGAAGTTACACTTTGAGCTGGAAATGCACTAGAATTTGACCCTGTCTCACCAAAACAATCATATCTTGAAAAATTCACATCATGGGCACCTAAATTATTTTTGAGAGAATCAATACTCATACCTCTAACATCTCCAATCACCATAATGTCATGGCTCAATCTCTCCAGTCATTAAGACTTACCTATATGTATATGCTAGATCCTTATAGTAACAACTAGGGCCAATTGAAATAATGTAATAACTGAACATGAAACCTTTGCAAATGACCCAAAAATACTTCATTTTCCATGATATACCTGATATCATGCATCCATGAGATCAAATGGCTCTAATACACTCTATCACACCTCTAAACAAACATACTTGTTCTATTCCATAGTTGTGAGTGCGCAAACACCCTAAAAACATGCTATCCAACATGTCATCATGCTTCCCAAATAACCAAGAAGCTCATACCACTAAGAAACACCTCCTAGGCACCTTTATGGGCTTGCTAGAGTAAGCATGCATTCTAAATCCCACTATAGCAGATGATAAACATCTAAACCAATATGTTAGCACCACATACATCATCATGACATCATCCTACAACATTCACTTTGTCATTAATGTGGTTTTACATCAATGAAAACACCTATTAGGCCTATATGCAAATACCCCTTAGACCTTACCTATGGGTAGAGGGTCCTTTTTTAGGTTAAAATGGGATTTTACCTCCCATTTGAGCCTATCTTTTCCACATCAAATTTATTAACTTGTTTTATGAGCCTTTTTGAATTTTCGGATAAAATTTATTTTTGATTTTGTTTGAGCTTTTTCCCTCATTAAGACCCTTGTATTATGTATGATGGATACTTAAGGAAATATTATGTTGAGAGGGAGGAGGGTGACACATGTCACCCTCTCATTAGTGAGAATCCTTGGGATTTATCTTCATATACCTCCACTTTGAAGCTTGGAGGGACTTTTAGGTCTCATTTATGCATGGGGAGTTTGGGAGAGAACTTAGAAGAACTAGAATCTTGGAGTAACTTGGTGGGTTCTCTTTCCTTATTGAGAGCTCATGGGAAGCTTGGGAAGAAGAAATGGAGCCTATGAAGGTTGGTCATAAAATTTGGGACTTGGAATGTATGGCTTGAGAGGTAAGCCTCTCAACTCCTTGTTGATTTTGCATGGTAAAATGATTGTTTTCTTGATTGTGTTTTCAATATCAAAGGGATAAGTAATAAAGTGTTGGAATGTTGTTTGTTTTCCTTAGTTTTCTTCATTAATTGTTTCTCCTCCTTTTGGGAGGTATGGGAAATATGTTTTTGGAGGGATTGAGGGGGCCTTGGTGACTTGGAGTCATTTGGCATGGTGTTGGAACCCTTTTGGTTGTATGGAAATATGGATATCTTGGAACTAATCTTTTCCCCTCTTCCCTTCTTGGGAAGTATTGTGCTTCCTATGTGTGTTAATGATTTATTATAAACTTGGTTAGTTTGTGTAAGATTGGTGTTTTATTTTTCCCTTCTATCCTTATCCATCTAGGAGGCATGTTCCCTCTCTCTCCCATGGGCTTGGACAGAGGTTAACATGTCATTTCGTTGGGGAAGTGACATGTAATGATGCCTATAGGTTGGGTGGACAACCAAACATCTTCCTCTTATGGCCTTTGGAGTTTTGCAAATGGACTTGGACCTTGCATGTTTCATTGTTGCTTGAAGATAAGAACATTTCATTCTAATAATTTGATATGTTGTTCTCTATTTACAAAGTCTTTTCTACTTGTACTTTAGGGTTGTAATTTTTCTAGTGAATTGTAAAAATAATGAAGTTACAAACTATCGTAGAGATGATCTCATGTAATTTATTTTTAATTAAATGTTGTCATGAATTAAAGTACAATTAGTTGAGAAATCATATGGTTATCTCTATCACTATTTGCTTTATTTAGAAATAAGAAAGTTGTAGGTTGTGTTGAATTTAAGTGAAGAATATTATTTCTATCACTTTAAATCTATGTTGCAAAACAAATAATTTATAAATTTTTTCAAGCAAAGATATCCTCTCACTATGGTTCCTATTGGTTCCCAGTTTTACACCCCATGGACTTGGAAGGAATTCAGAAAAAATGGCTCAATGAACGATAGATTGGGAGTATGTCATTTGTATCCCGAGATGTATCTAAAATTCTTTATCTCACGAAGCCTTAGAAATGACTAGGAGGAACACACAAATGGGATGGCTAAATCCAGCTACTTACGGTTATGCCTAAACTAGGGTGAGAGAACCCAAGGGGTAACTTTTTTATAATAGGTGAAATAGGGTTGAGGGGGCCCTACCCCTTACAAGTCAAAGCTCTAAAAAGAGAAGATAAGACATTACATAGCATTCAAAAAGATACATATATATCGACTATTACATCCAAGCTCCTCCATGAGCATATAGACTAGTTTAAAACACAACAAAAAAGAGTAATAATAGTAAAGATTAGACCACGAACTAACTAACAACAAAGTAAAAAATAGAACAATATAATAATAACCACCTAGACAAACATCACTTTTTGGCCTTTTCAAGACCATCTAGCACTTTCACCCACTCCTTTGACAGAGACTCAATATTGACACCCAACGAGGCCAAGTCACATCCAGAAGCGTCCCCTTTATTTTCTTTGGATTGCCATGCTCATCCACGAGCCTATAAGCATTGGCCACTGACCAAGGGTTTGGATATGTTGGAGAGTGGATTTCACAATAACAACAATCCATTCCATATAGCTATGTAAAATAGCTCGATGTGCTCCTCATTTGAGAGGTTTTTGTAGTTGGCTTTCATAATTTCAAGCTCGCCCCCATTACTGATTTTTGCCACATATTCAACCTGCATTTTCATTTTGTGCTAGTCATTAAAGAGGAATTGAACATAACTCTTCATAAGCCTCATGTTGCCCTTCAGTTCTTCAATATCCATCGCCATCTTGGCAAGATGATTATCCCCTTTCTTAGGACCCACTTGACCCAAAGCTTCAATCTATTGCTCCAATTGGGCATTCACAGGAACTTGATTCCCTTGCATGCTTGATTCACCTTTGGTTTTGACAGATCAACTAGGAACATTCTTCAACTTTAGCTCTTTGAGATTCTGAGTGGCATCAATTTCCACGACATCCTTATCATCCCTTGAAGAATCTCCTTCCTGAGACTTCAATTCTTCGCTAGAATCCTCCTCCTCCTCCTCCGAGTCTTCTTCCTTGGCATAACCCTCAAGGGATTTCGTGAGGGTACCCATTTTATCAATGTCAAGAGAAACTCTTTTAACTAGGGAAAGAATAAAACCTTGGTGAAGGGGGACAACAACTCTATTATTTTTAAACTAGGCAATGGAAGCACTCAGAGAGTGAAACAAGAAATACGAGAAATTGAAACTATGGTCATGTCAAAAATAATTAAGCATAGGAAAATGGTGGGCATAGATGCACTTATGACAAAATTTTAGGGTAAAAAAATGAATAAGGGTTAAATCCACATCATCAAAAGGCTTGGGTAAAGTAGAGCGAAGAAAACCGGAAAAATGAGTGGTAAGTTTTTCATTACCTTGCAAGAACAACTTCAACTCATCCGTGGCTTCCTTTTTAGGCTTGTAAACCTCCCTATCAACAACAGGTACACCCATCACTTTAGCAATAGACTCCATAGTAATCTCAATGTGCACACCTTTCAGGTCCAAAACAACCCCTTTTCTGGTCGTCTTCTAAGCTTTGACAAAGCCCTTACATATTTTCATAATGACCTTCAAAGATTTTGAGAAAAGGGGAGAAACCCTTTCTCTTGAACACTTCCATGGCTTTAGGCTTAACCCCATCCAAATCAAAAGGCTCAATTCTCACAAGATCACCCCCCATTTGAAAATATGAGCACTAGTTCACAAAAAATCCTAACTTCAGATTACTTAGAATGAAATGAACAATCCCAACAATGCCGATGTTATAAGAACAGATGGAAATAATGACACTAAGGTGACATGAGTGTATCCAAGCCCAAAGCTTCATATCATCCCACCATAAATTCACACGATTCATACAACTCTTATACATTATTTCCTTAACATACCATGACTGTCATTATTACCTAGTGGTGACATGTCCATGTTGATATTTTTGGAGGTGTGCTCGCACCTTAGTATCTAAAGATTCTTCATCATTGATTAATGTCATATTGTGATAATTAACCCCCTTATTGGAAAAATAATCAACAATAGAGTTTTCCTCTCTATAGATATGTTTAAAAGTAATAGTTTCAAACAAGTTAGACATTTCCTTTATACTAGTTATAGAGTTTTGGATAGATGTAGAAGTAGTACCTTTACTAGTAATGTTGTTAATAATGTTCAATGAGTCTCCTTCCACTTCCAATCTAACAAATATGTGTTGACAAGCTATAAAGACCCCCAATAAGCAACAACCACTTCAACAATGTGATTTGTTTGAATTCCAAGATTACAATGATACCCCAAAATGAATCTTCCTTCAAAATCACGGAAGAACCTTCCATGACCCGACTTTCTTTGGGTTTCCTTTGGAGGCCCCATTGAAATTTAGCTTTATCCATTCCTTGCTAGGTTTTGCCCAACCTTGAAGCCTAGGATTATGTGTAGGAAGGTCAGTTTGAGTAGGACTTAAACCCCAATTCTTAAATAATTTACTCTCATTTTGAAGAATTATTTTCTTATGTGGGGCTATGGTTGAGAAGTTTGCATTAATAACGTTAAAATAACGAGTTCCAACTTTCTTTTCGATTCCTTCTTCCCTTTAAAAATATGCCTATTTCTCTCTTTCCAAATTTCCCAAGCTAGGTGCATAATAGAAA
Organism: Taxus wallichiana var. yunnanensis; assembly: GCA_018340775.1. Lineage (NCBI taxonomy): Eukaryota > Viridiplantae > Streptophyta > Pinopsida > Cupressales > Taxaceae > Taxus > Taxus wallichiana. The sequence continues at coordinate 447,411,274 of CM031237.1, read as the reverse complement.
GGGTCCAAATATGTTTGAGTCCTTGACTCCTAAAAGGATAAACCATTGGGACCAAAGTTGTTTAATGGAGCATGGGAAAATCCACTTAATTTCAAATAGGTTAAGAATGGTGTTTCTAATTGATACCGAAAAAGGGGTAACTTGAATGAGGGAGAGATGTTATAATTCAATTTCCTTCAAATCATGGGTAAGTCAATCGAGCTAAGTATAGCCATGAAAGCAATATCTACTCACAAGAGTTGTCACATAGATATCACACATACTTAGTGCATCGAAACAAGTTACTAAATACGAGATGAAACATGAATCACAAACATCATTTGTAAATGATAGTTCATGGGATGGAACCTCATGATGCTAGAATACTAATATTAATAAGTAGAGAAAACTCATTAATAATATGCAAGTATAATGCGATTTACAGGGGAAATGGCAGGATACTTTTAGTTATAAAGAGGGCAAATGAATGATGGTTGATTCATAATAGAAACATGCTAATAACTACCATGATAACTTGTTACTTCAGGATGTATAGAAAATAAAATCAAAATAGAACAACTTTTAAAGGGAATTTTTCATTAATTGATACCCAATTCATGCAAATGATACCAGACAACCTTCAGAATCCTCAACCCAAACACTTGTGTAAGAATTCTGATAAAATGTTCATTGCTTCCATTTTCATACACAAATATCATCCCAAAGTAATATTGCAACATAGGTTTTATAATTGGATCAAATATTGCAAAGTAAATGCTACAACACAATATTTATTCAATAACCAATAAAATACAATAACAGAGGTTAATCTCGTAATATATATATATATATATATATATATATATATATATATATATATATATATATATATATATATATATATATATATATATATATATATATAGAAACAAAAAAAAAATATTGTAATAAAATTTATAATTAATTGATCATATATTTTGCCTACATATCTAAAGCCACGGTTGAATCAAAACAAATTGTTCTTATTCATCTTAGTTTAAACAAGGGGACATAGACTAGATTTCCTCAATGCCTGCTAATGGTTGTATAGTACAACCACCTTAGAATTACAACTTTAGAATAAAAAATTATACAATTCTAAAAAATGAAAACCTAGAGCTAAATCAATTAATTATCGAACCACTAGTAAAAACCCATCTTAGAATGGGGACATGCCCTCATTCTTATATAGAAATTCCATAAAGGAATATACCCAAAGTTCCAAAATTGACTGAAGAGAGAAAAATGCGGGGTAAAGGATTCTGAGCCCTCTAATAAGGAAACAAAAATTTCTCCAACTAAAAAATATCCCATCTTTCTACGTCGGGTTAGAGTGGTTCTCGCTTTATGGTTCGAGAATGTGGAAGTGCACAGGATATTCCTTTTTCTAAAAAAATGCCTTTGTCTTTTCTTGTCATGTCATTCTTCATGCATATGTCATCACAGGGGAGTATGCTACCTAACATAATCACTTGGTACGATTTTCCCTCCTCTTTTCCTTTTGAAAATATAGCGAGTCACAAAAGAATAAAGAATAAGAATCAAAGAATAAGGAATAAAGAATATGCTCAAGATGGGTCGAGCTCAATGGCCTTAATTCCTTCCGATATTTTTTCTTGTCATTAAATACATCAAAAATTTCAAACATTTTCATGATAGGACTTTCATCGGCCCCCGCATGATATGAAAATATTGTTTCTTGTGCGGACAAGATGCTACAACATTCATCAGATACAATCTTTTTATTCTTTATCCTTTTAGCCAATTTATTGATAGATATTTTCAAGTGAACAAACCTATGAATGGAAGAAGAATTGAATACCTTGTCAATATTGAATTCCCTGCAACATGCCTTTTGAGTATTTCAATTGACTTATCAACATCTACAGTTCATGAGTAATAAGTTTCTTCGAGGGGAAATATCTTCTCTATCTTGGATTCAATATCATCTACATATTTACCTGCATTGTCCCTCATAGTTTGGAGCTTGCTAATGCAACCTCTTAATGTTTCTATCCTTAACACAATAGCCCTTTGATATTCAAAATGCTCTCCTTTAAAATATGGGGGCACTATTTCTTCCTTTTCCAATTCTACCTCACTCATAGCAATGATGGCTTCAAGCTTGAGCATCGTACCTTCCCAATGTTCCACATCATCTTGATATTTACAAATTAGTGCACCACCATCTTCCAATTGGTTATAAACTTTCTTATAACATGTAACTACCTCCTCTAGGACATGACTTCCTTTTCCCACTAATTTCTCCTCCCATCCCTTTGTGGCATCCACTCTATTTTCATATCATCTGCATCCTGTAATGCACTAGGAGTAATGAAAACTATAATTTCGTGATTTTCCTTGGGTGGTTGGAGCCATAACTACACATAATTGGACATGATTTCAAACTTTTCTTTGAGATCCTTAGTTTCTTTTTCCTTGTCTAAATTTTGGAAGAGGCCTTGCATAAAAACTAAAACCTCATGTTTCACTCCTTCAGTAGTAAGATTTCCCAAGGGTATTTTTGTAATTTGGTATTCAATAGGGGTGGCCTCATTTCTTAAGATATTCCCTCTTGGAGTTGTAATATCTACGAGACCTTTCCCCTTAAGGACCAATAATTGTCTTTGTGTAAACATTAAATCTATGCACTTGGGTACATTTCTAGGTCCTAAACCATACTAATATATACATGACTCCTAAATAAGAAAACTAGTAATTGAAAATGTATTTTTGGCCTTTTTATTTGTCTTTTATACTTTTATTGACCTTACACACCCTACAACCATGTCGGTATTTGACTGATTTATCTTTTATGGCCTCGAAACTAGTGCCCATTTAGGATAAAAGTGCCTAGGAACTCTTATCCTTTGTGGGCATTCCTAACCCTCTCTAGCATTTTCTCACTCTTTTGGGTCTCTTTTACTTCTTGGGCATCTTTTACACTTTTGGGTTGGCCTTCTAGTTGTCAATTATGAAATTAAAAAAAAATGAATTATATATATATATATATATATATATATATATATATATACAAACACACACACACACACATAGTTACAACTCTCAAATAAGGGGCCAAACATTAGCATTATCTACTCTCACCTAATCTTGCATCAAAAGGCACAAATATCATTACAAAGCATCCATCTAGCACACTCACTCAAGGGACAAGGGCTGCATTACTTTGCATACACAACATAGGAGGGGAAGTCTATTCTATTCCATCCCACACATTCTATACATTTGCTACATTCTAGATCTAGCTTGCTATCATTGTGTAAATTACATGAGGGCATCCTAGGGAGTCATTACACACACATTCATATAGAGCTACATGGAGTTTGAGATGTAGTGAAATACTTGGTTGTATGTTAATTCTTGAGGTGAATGCCGGTCGGTTTGACTCCTCATTATGCATCTTTATTTTTAGATTTGATGTGGTTTATGGGCATGTGTAGCTAGGTATATTTATTCGTAGGTTATAGGTACAATCGGTGACATTGGAGTAAGATCCGAGTGATAGATAGAGACTAACAATGAATATCTTCATGCATAGAAGAGATGAGAACCTAAGCATCTGGGTGGAAACTAGCACCCAGATCCAGTCACTAAGACACTGAGCGCTCCTCTGTCCTTCTGTGGGCACTTATGTTCTACACATTTATGAGTCTCAGAATCTCTAGCAAGCATTGAAAACACTTCTTTTAATCTGTTTCAACTATTCACCTACCCAAATCATCTCTAGATTGTGTGAAATCAACTAAGACACCCTCTCTCTTTCTTGCTCAGGGTTTCATATTATTACATGCTTTTTGTTTGTCCATTTACTGGATATTATCATTTGTATATCATACACTGCAGTAGTTAATCTAAAATTAAAATTTAATTTTATTTATATTAAATCATTTGGTGAACCCCACTCGTGATCAAACACTTGGATCCTTATTTTTCATATTCTATAAGATCTTATTTCATGTCTCCTCATGTCTCCTTGTATCAATTACTTCAAATGCACCCACCTTGCAAAGATGTTCTCAAAAAATTCCCTAGACACCATGTACCTCCCTCACAATACGCCACTGTAAAAGTAAGTGCCATATTTTATCGTCTCTCGATGACCCTATTTACCCTGATGCCATAACCAACCAATCCATTTGCAAGTCAATTCAAGATTTACATTGTTTATTTCAAGATAAATTTCACACTATAGAAACCATGATTACATCCCTCAAATATGAAATCCAAATTCTTAAGGATGCTTCTCATGCCCATGCTTATTCTTGTTTTGCACCTCATTATAATCCCATGTCTACTACATGTGCTTATATAATTGAAGCCCAAGACTTACCGCTACCAACACCTCTAAGTTTGATCAAAATGCTAAGAAACATGACATTATTCTTGAGCTCCTCAATCACTAGTTGATCAACTTTCCACCTACTCATTACTACCCTCCTTATCGACTTTCCAAATATAAAGGTCTCCCATTTTGTAATTATCATAGACTTAATGGACATCATGAAAATGATTTCTATGCTTTAAAATGAAGAATTAAGCACCTTGAGCATTAGGGTTTTATTTCATTTGCTACAAAACATTCTACTACATGCTCATCTCCAATTGCTAAACCCCATTGGTTCCCAAATATAATCCCTCTATGTATAATGAGCATCATGCCATAATTACTAATGTTCCTTCTTCGATAAGTCAAGATCCACCTATCCAACCCAATGTCATACCACCTTTAAAAATACATACCCCATCACCTCCTCCTATCAAGTCCTCTACAATGTTACCAATTCCAATTAAGCAACCACCTTTAAAAATATGTACCCCATCACCTCCTCCTATCAAGTCTTCTACAATGTTACCAATTCCAAATAAGCAACCACCAACCAAGCAAGACCAACCAATTCACCCTGTGATATCTAACCTCTTTAAACTTCCTCCTGTCGACCCAAAATCCAACCCTAGTCTTACTCTTTCTTCTACCTCTTATCGTGACAACAATATACTTTCTTATGATACATTTCAAACTCCATCACCATCACAATATCTCTATTACATCATTACGTTGTTCTACATCACTTACACACTTGGGGGTATCACACTTTTTCCCCCTCCATCACTATCAAATGTCTCTAGTGTTTACTATTACATTTAAAACTCCACACTTCATCTATAACCTTTTCAAAACATTCTCAATTCTTTAGTATATTGTACCAACATCACCCAATGACACAATTTAGTGCTATGGTTCACACATGATTATTGAGGGAACACTTCATCCATGAATCTCACATCCTTTACTCTCTCTACATTTCGAGCTCAATACTTCATGACACATCTTTCATAACATTTACTAATCTCTCACTACGTTCTTCATGAATATTATCTGAGCATCACCACATCATTGGTTCACATACTTTATCTTCATTACCCAATGACACACTCTAGTGCTACGCTTTACACTTGAATTTGAGATAAAACTACTTTAATGAGCCTCACATCATCTATGCTTCATGCTCGTGCTTCACGATACATATGTTCTAACATGTACTCTCACACAACACATTCATTTCCCAATGATGCACTCTAGTGCTACGATTCACACTTGACTGTTGAGGGCACACTACATCAATGAACCTCACATCATCTACGCTTAATACTCTGTGATTCATGACACATATGTTCTATCATCTACTCTTACATGACACACTCATTTCCTGATGACACAATCTAGTGCTATGGTTCACATTTTGTTGTTGAGGGCACACTACATCAAAAAACCTTACATCATCTATGCTTCACACTATGTGCTCCACAATACAAGTGTTATATCATCTACTCTCACATGACATACTCATTTCCCAATGACACACTCTTCTTATATGGTTTATACTTGATTGTTGAGGGAGCATTTATAAATGAACCTCATCTCATACACATCCACTAGGGAGGAAACACTTCTCCTATCATTGTCACACATTGCATATCACACCATCACACTCACACAACATTTGCATATCTTGGTTGCATTTACTCTTGTTAGCCTATACTACTTACATGTTGCACTTTGCTTACTATGCTAGCCGGATTCTTAGTATGTCATTATATTTTTCTATATACACATGTGTGTTCACTTGGTATATTGAGGTGAATGCAAGACCTACTACATATACATACACGATGCGGGATTCTCAACATAACTCTTTACCTATCCCACCAAGGCCTGAGGGGGCATTTACCTTTGTTACTCTTATACTTCATTCATCACAGGTTCTATTGTCAAATTATTTACTACTTCTCATTACAATCACCTTTTTTTTTTTTATCTATACATATTTGTGACATACTACTTATCTTTCTATCATGCTAATGGGTTATTTATGTGTAACATTTATCTTACAAGATCAATACAACCATGGTTATCTGTCACTCTTTGCTTGTTCTTATTTTCTATTGTTTGTGGGATATGCCCTATTTCTTGTTTGATCATTATATGTTTTTGACCACTTTGGCCCTGATTTTCTTATGACATTGTGAGTGATGTTTCCATGTATGAAACCTGATTTTTACGGTCCATCTTGTCTTCCTATTTTCTTCTTACATTGTATTCTCTTGCATGCAAGCTATTTATACTAATACTTGTTACTATCCTACCTTGTTTACATGTGCCTTAGTTTCAACCATGCACATCCCCTACCCCCTGCAGGCATCCACTTTCGGATATGCATATCAAAATTTGGTCCTCTTCATTGGACCACATTCTCCTGTAGTCATCTTATGCACTCTAAATCAGGGGGAAATCTATTGGGTGAAAAAATCACCCCTACAGCAGCTCAGAGCTAAAGTACAACATAACACGGTATAGAATCAACACAGGAACATAGTTACAGATAGACCCAAAATTTGATTTAATTTAATTTGAATTAAATCTAATATTGCATAGTCACTACTTAAATAAATAATGTATAAATGCTGGAATATAGAAATGACACAAACAAGATAAGATTTAAAATATGAAACCCTAAGCAAGAAGATGAGATAAGAAGACTTAGCTGATTTCTCGTGAAATCTGGGGTGATCTAGGTAGAGAGAAGTGATGAACAAACTAGGAAGATTTTCATTATTGCTCACTATAAATTATGAAATGTAGGAATGAGGCCGGACATGGGTTCCTAGGATAGGTCAAGGGTGCCTGAGCGTTGGAGACCACTTTTGGGCACTAGTCACTTGTATAGGAGGTCAAGATCTTATTTCTTGTGTGTTATAGAGTCTTCGCTATTGTTACCTTTTGATTGCCTAATAGTTACACTATGATTTCCAAAGGTATCGTGACTTGAAAAATAAATGTTCACCTACGAAAGCCCACAAACCACATCAAATCTAAAAAGGAAAGTGTAGAATGGGGAGTCATATTGACCTCAACAGTCACTACCCGAGAGTGAATTTATGACCAAGTTCCACTTTACATTTCAAACTCCATGTAGTTCTTATGAGTATGTGTAAAAATTGTGCCCTAGGATGCCCCTTGTGCAAGTTACACTTAATATCGATCAGTAACTAGAATGTATAAATGTAAAGAATGTGTGAATGGAATAGAATGAACTTTCCCTTCCTATCTTTGTGTATGTAGAGTTGTTGTAGCCCTTTTCCTTGAATGGATGCTAGATGGATTATTTGGAGTGATTTACATTCCTTTTGAATGCCTTGGAGTGATTTATGTGCCTTTTCGGTGGTTGGTGCTTTATTTTGAGCACATAACTATGTATTATATGTTTCCCTTGTTTGAATTTCATAATTGAAAGTGGAAGGACGAACCATAAGTGAAAAATATGGCCAAAATATAAAAGATATCCAAAAGGAGTGATTAAGGTGAAAAATAGTCAAGGGTGCCAAGAGGGGATATGAGTGCTTGTGTCTTTTCTTGTGTTGTGGGCTGGGTGATGTTGTTTAAAGCCATAAAAGATAAATCAGTAAAATCGATTGGGCTATAGGATATAGAAGACCAAATAGAAAATAAGAGATAAAGAAAAGAGTCAAAGATAGTTTTCAATCATTAGTTTTCTTGCTTAGGAATCATATAAATGCTAGCATGATTTTAGGACCTAGAAATGTACCCAAGTGTGTGATTTTATGTCTACATTTTTCCCCACTTTATGTTGTTGAGTGAATACTCGATAACATAAAGTAGATAAGAGATACACACCTTATGATCCTGTAAAGCATGTGGAAAATAACGTCTTTGAGTGGAAAAATGAAGTGTGAAATGATGCAAAGTGAAGCATAGAGACTAGGAAAGGAAAGTGACTCTAGCGGTGAAGCTTATGCATTGTGTTGTACCTATTGTTGTAGCTTGTGGTTGAAGGTTCTTGTAAGGATGAAAAAATAAAATAAGAGCAAGAATGTAGTCAAAGTTATTTATATGAAAAATCTAAGTAAAGCATGTATAAGTATGTAAACGTGTGAACAAAAATAGTAAAGGAAAGTGTGCACCTGATGTAAAAGAGTGTAAAGGATAAAAATGTCTCCTGTAATGCTATGAAGAGTGAGTTTTTTTGGGTGATCTCATGCCAAGTAAAAGTTTTTTGGCGATATCACGCTAAGTGTGATTTTTTGGGTGATCTTACGCCAAATGTGAGTTTTTGGGTGATCTCACGCTAAAGAACAAGTATTGGGGAGAGAGGTCTAGTGTTTCTCACCATCCCTAACTCTGTCCAATAAGCGTCACTACGGATGGTACGTCCCTAATTTATTATTGCTATCTGAATTAGTTCGATTATACTTGATTGATACGGTTGAAATAGATTGTAGAATATTACATGCATGTTGTAACTAAAGGAATGTGCCCGTAGCTATAAAACTACTTTAAAGGATTTTATGAACTATGCTGATATGATAAGTTGATTCTATGTGCACCAGAGGACATTATCATCTAAAGGAGAAACATGCACCCAAGTGCTATTGTTTGAGTTTGGGAGCTGGTGTCTTTCTTTGTGATTTTGACCCATGTCGATTCTAGGTCATTATGTGATTGCATCACTATTATGTTCTTGTACTATGTTGACATGAACTATAACACTAAGCTATTGTAAGGGTGATTTGTTCACCCACTGTATGCCCCCTCGTTTGGGGTGCATGCGATGATTGTAGGAGTGTGTGACCTAAAAGAGAGGACTTGATGCTGATCGAAACAAATACTTATAGGGGCTAAAGGATGTGCATGGTAAAGAGAAGGTGCATGAAAACAAGATGGCTAGAAATATGTGTTAGTAGAAAAAATAACTAACATACAAAATAAGATAATGTAACAATCAAGTGTGCATACAAGATAGACTGCGCAAAAAGTGGGTTTCAAATATGGCACATCGCTTAGAATGTCACAAGACAATCAAGGTCGAAGCAACCAAAAGAATATAATTTGCAAACAAGACATAGTGCATAGCCCATAAAAAGGGCATAAAATAGAAAACTATGACAAACAAAGTGTGTCAGATAACTATGGTAACATATAGTCTTGTAAAGAAAACAATACACATGAAGCACTCGTTCGTTAGCATGTTAGAAAGATGAAAATTATGTTAAGACATGTATGTATTAATAGAAAGTTTTGTGATAGAAAATATAATTAGTAAATGATGAAACAATAACCCCTATAATGTGTGAGAGTAGTAAAGGTAGATTCCCCTAGGAGCCTCGATGGGACTGGTAAAAGGTAAAGTGCAGTATCATTGTAGCGTGTGAAAATATGTAAGAGATATACATTCACTCCAAAATACCAAGTGAACATGCATGTGTGTATATAGAAATATAATGACATACTGAGTATCTAACTAGCATAATAAGCAAAGTGTATCGTGTAAATAGTATAAGAAAGCAAGATTAAGTGTAACCAAGATATGCAATATGCAATGTATGAGTATGATGGAATGATATGAAATGTGTGAATGTGATATGTGTATCGTGCCCCCTAGTGGATGTGTATGAGATGAGGTTAACTTATAAAATAACCCTTAATAATCAAGAATGTCCCATAGAACAAGAGTGTGTCATCGGGAAATGGTTTGATAATGTGTCTTAGAAATATAGATTATGAAGCATAGAGCATGAAGAATGAATGTGGTGAGGTTCATTTCAGATTTAGACCCTCAGCAGTCAAGTATGAATCATGGAACTAGAGTGCATCATAGGGTAATGACGATACAAGGTGTGCATCAAAATGTGTAAGAGTGCTGAAAAAATAATAAGTGTGAAGCATGGAGCGTGATAGTAGATTTGATAGACAACTTATGATGTTAAGAGGCGGGAAGAAAGTGTGATGCACCCAAGTGTAAGAAGCATAGAAGATTATCTAATGATAGTGAAGGGTAAGGGCCCTCCACTTGATATTTGAGGATATAAAGGCATGTGATGATGCTTTAAGATCAGTGGAGTATGAGAGTAGTGTTGTGCATAAAAATGAGACATATGCGGTGAAGGAAGTGGTGAACACCTATGTGAAGGGGATTCCTGAGTAGGGGATTTAATTCTAAGAAGTGGACTAGTGGAGCGATGAGGATGATAATGTCATGAATTAGGACATGTGCAAACAAGAGAACTAGGTACTAAATGTGCCTTAGATTTGGGAGGCCTTGGATGCCTAGATGTTGTTCAAACCACAAAGGACTGAGAGGGGGTGAATAATTCCTATAATAATTTTTATTTCATTTAACAAACCATACATCCATAAATTAGATTGTTCATACAACATTCATAACCATGTGTGCTTATTAAGATATGCAACATCAACCATAAGAGCAAGAAACAAAATACTCAACACAAGAACACCATATGTAAGTGGGAAACCATCATGGGGAAGAAAACCCATTGAAAATATGATTATATTACAAAAATCAAATAAATTTAGTGAAGAAAAAAATTCACAAGGAGCACTAACCCATAATTTAGTGAGGAACCAACCCCACAAGGAGCACCAACCCCTAGTTTAGTAGAGCACCAACCCTACAAGGAGCACCAACCCCTAATTTAGTGAAGCACCCACTCCACAAGGAGGATACAACCCCAAAAATATGACCAAGCACCAACTCATCCACCTAAAGATATCTGATCTCTGATTTTTTTGCTTGCCACAACTGATGGAGATCACAATTTCAGCTCATAAACCCTAGCTCACACACTAGGTCTTCAATCTCTCATAATCTTGCTCTTTCTTCACTTCTCAAAGCTCTAATCACATGCACACATGCTATATAATATTACTCAACCTGTCATTATCTTCAAAATAATTCAAATCATGCTCTCATACCTGCAAAATATCTTCCTCTAGGTCACACACCTTCCCTCCAAGAGCACTAGTTCAAAAATGAACCAAACAAGAACTTAAATATGATTTTCTTCCTTCCAACCTAAAGGATGTCAGTCCCTCATCATAATTTATACCCATACATATTTTTAGCATTCAAATTTTTTAATTACAACAGCTACATATGACCCAAACAGCCGTCTAGCTAAAATCACCATTACAAGTGCCAAAAATGTTTTGAAACCCCATTGGCAAATTCTTAATAATGCCCTAACATTAGTACCATACTTTTTCATGACCGAAACCCCTTATATATGATTAAAATATCATAAAAAATTCATACATGGTCAAAATTAATATCAACCATTTGATTATTTCATTTACGAGTTGAGTTCCTTTACAAATCTCAAAACAACTATTTCCTTCACCCTTCAACACCCTGGAAACTTCATCTGATCACCAAATCACTTATACTCAAACAAAACATGCCATGTGACCACTAAAAATAAATTTAAGAACCTGTAGAACACATAAAAGCAAGTTAAGAGTCATGAAACATCCTTCACTTAAAACCAAAAATACTTTTTCCTTCACTAGATCAACTTGCCAAACATTATGTTTCCAAATTTTAGCTCATAAAATAATTTCTACATACAGTCAAGAGCTAAAAATTTATTAATTAGATGCCACATTCATTCCTATTCACATTACGAGGTGATATTAAGCATCATCCAATCCATATAATTTTTAAAATAACATCAAACTTACACCAAAACAGATGTTGTCTTGAACTGCCAAAAATATTCTTGCTCAAAGAATGACTTAGAAACCCTTTCAAATGACCTCATAATAATGAAATCCATATATAAATATAAATATATCTGAATATAATTTTCAACAAAACTTTAATCATCTCAAAATTCCACCTATAGCTCAAGTTATGACCATTTTACTGGACCTTGCTATTTGAGACCCCAAAACTGCCCTTTGACTAGTCAACCTATTTGGACCTCAAAACACCATGAAATTGCATGAACATGTTCTAAAAACTCCATGGAAATAAATTCAAACTCACAAAAATCACACACCATCAATTTTTCATGTTACTTCTTTGGACCATTTTGTCCTAAAACCTTATTCTCTAGAAAATTCTATTTTTAGGTGGGGCCCACATATCATCATGACCTCAACCATACATTTATGGAAATATTGAGGATTCATATACAACATTCAATCATAAATTTTTATGAATAAACAAAAGGGTCACAACTCTTCACTTTCTATTAATTACTCCTAGCTAGGGTTTAACTAGCATTTTAGACCTCTTTACCTTCTTAACATTTGTTCATAAAAATGTGAAGATCAAATGACCTCATTATTTTTTTGAAACCTTATAAACTAACCTTAGAATCATATTTGAAAGCCAAAAGGTCCCATGCAAATAACACTGTTCACAACTAGCATCCGAAGTTCCACTTGAAAGCTGGAAATGCACAAGATTTTGACAATGTCTTACAAATTCAGTCATAATTGGCAAAATACACATCATGGGAACCTGAAATTTTTTGAGAGAATAATCAATCATACCTATAACATATAAAATCATAATAATATAAACACCATAGCTCAATATTGTAGAAATTACTCGATCTAATACAAAGAATCCATGAAATAACTACACATACAATAATTGAAATTAACAACTCTATATTATATTTTTATTTATTCACTATTTCAATACACTCCATTATATAAGAGATGTATAATAAAAATTCTCACAACAACCTTTGTCTTCATATACAACCATACACCCATATGGTTTGACCTCTCACTAATATAATAATAAAACAACACTAATTGTTTTATTATTCTAACTTACTAACTTACCACATACTAACCACATTTTACATTTACTATTTACATTTACATATTAGTAAATATACTTTCACTAATTTACCATAATAATAATTACACATGTAATTATTATTCACCCATACATACAAATGGAGCACTAAGATATATTTCCTAACAAATATCTTGATACTAAGAATTACCTATGCTTGCATGCTAGATCCTTACTATAACAATTAGGGCCAATTGAAATAATGCAATAACTCATTAAGAAACCTCTGAAAATGACCCAAACATACCTCATATTCAATGATACACCTTATTTCATTCTTCCATGAGCTCATATAGCTCCAAACCACTCTATCACTCCTCCAAGCAAGCATACTTGTTCCCAATGAGCACATGTAACCAAGTGATACACTGTACCTATACCATACCACTATTGTGAGTGCTCAAGAACCCTCAAGTCATTATATACATCATATAAACATAATTCACAAGCATCTAAGAAGCTCACATAGTGCCAAGCAACACCTCCTAGGCACCTGTATAGGCTTTAGAGCAAGCACACATCACTTGAATCCCACTGTAGCAGTTGATATACATCTAAACTAGTATGTTAGAACCATATAAATCATCATGAAATCATCATACAATATTCACTTTGTCATTAATGTGGTTTTTCATCAATGACAACACCTATTAGGCCTACATGCCAACAATCTCCCCTTTGTCATTGATGGAAAACACCCTAAACTTCTCCCCCTTTTTACATTAATGACAAATGAATACATGTATCTCACCTTCTTCACCTATATAACATTCATACAATCATTCTTTAGTTAGAAACACCAACCAAAGGTTTAAAACAAGCTCCATCTCTTGATTTTTACTCAAAAACTGATTCTTTCCTTCTTTTTAAGCATGCAAGCACTATTCTCCCCCGGGATAAGCACATAAAACATCTGGACATCATCATTCAATCATGAAATAATGAAAAACATACCTTGTTTGGAGCTAAAACACCTTATTTCACCTCCTAGGCATGTAAACACAACAATATCTCTCCTCAACCTTGTTTTGTACATTTTGGAAACACTATATCCGATTGTAATCTAAACCATACACCTCTTGAACATGGAAAAAATGTTAGTACCATGCATCTTACATCATCATATTACCTTTCTCAGTCATACTCCAACTTGTGTAGGCTTGAACTTAGCTCAAAAATGCATATTTTTGTTCTTCATAACGAATCAAGAGCATAAGCCCCTAAGTAAACCTCTAAAGTGTGTTTAGGACCAAACTGTCAAACTCTACAACAAAATACATGCCTTGAATATGCAGACCATAAATCCCCCTAGACTTTAGACACCTATTTCTAGCTAGAAAGCACAAATTTTAGTCATTCTCCTTCCTTTCTTGGCTAGAAGTCACCTAGAACCCTTCGTTAGGTCCCAAAGCAATTTATCGGTCCATAACAATCCCATTTGACTAAGAAATCACAACCATTAGTCTTAACATACCTGAACAAGTGAAATCACTTCCAAGATCCAAGGATCATACTCTTTTAGGATCAATAACTAAAAAAAGAGTCTTCAAGAATATCAAATATGATCTCCCTGTCCTTGATGGATTTATACACAATTATCATACCTTTTGAGCACATGTAGGATTCATCCTTTGGAGCTATACCATTCATGTAATTAATGGGTCAACCATTAGACTTGTAGTCATGACACACTCACCAAGTTTTAGTAGAATATACCTGATCAGACCTATGAATCCAACTATGTTTTTCTTGATGTCATCCCCGAAAGATACTTGTGCATTGTTAGAGTACTTGTTCTCACTTATACGAGACCACTATGAGTGGACCTTACTTGTTTTCATTCCTTACCAATTTTTTTTTATCAAACATACCTTCCACACACAGAACCACCTTGATACTCACTCAAGTTTAGACAAGTTTGAAATCATGAACCTACAAACAGGTTTCAAGAAATAATGATAAAATCCATAAACTATTATTAGACCTTCTTTACACTTTGAGGCACTTGTAGCTTACCATGTTGTCATTCTTAGTCATTCTTTCACCTTTATTTTATATGTAGACATGTAGAACTACATATGGGACACTTGTAGGTACTCATATACAAATATGTTTGTATCTCAAAACTCTATAGGCCTTATTCCATACCCTCGCCACCCGTGGCTTAACCTTTGTAGTATCTTGATGATTTGAGTTTAAGCAACCAAACAAACCTTACAACCCCGAGACAAATTTACCCTTCAATAATGACTAATGTACTTCATGCTCAGATTATTTTTCACTTTACCTTCATACTCTTTTGGCCTTGGATACATGACTTGACACACTATAGTGAAGTAGCAAGAGCTTGGACACCTTGTTCCCGGGAAATCATAACGTGCTTGAACCTCCATCGGTGACCACTCAAGAATTTTAACACTTCTTCACAACATGAGGACATAGAATACAACTTTTGACTAAGCTTGGACTATTGATCTTTCTACATAACATCATGACATAGAAGATACCTCTTGAAGACAAAAGAGACAAACTTGAAGTCACTCTTTTACTGTAGATCAGGTTTTAAACCATCAAAACCTCATGGAGCTTGTATTTTCACTTCCAAGGTCATAGAGCATTGATACATATATGTACATGTGTAGGAATCTAGACTTCAAACACACTTCATAGTTATAAGATTCTTGCTAGTGATACTAAGATCACATACTCATGACATACCACTTGTAGATGATAGTTACTTGTCATAGAATCACCCTTTCACTTGTACAACGAGCATTCAATCTCACCATCCCTATATTTAATCCTTTTTGAGGCATCTTCTTCATGTATGTACATGTACTATCATTTGATTTTATTGGAGTGGTCTAATTCAAAAATATTAACCACATACATTATTGTTCTTATGCTTCCTTAGACAATTCTAAAGAGCTATAACACCATATACACACCAATGAATGAATTTGGATACTTAGAGAGACATATTACACAATTACATGTTTTTGTGACCACTTCAAATTAACACAAGGACAATGAATACATTCTTCCATGAGAAAGAACCTTATTCATTGATTTCTTAGATCATTGACATAATGTGGTGCAAACTATGATGTATGATCATCTACTCGAGATGATGACACAAACTTGTGAACCTCAAAGATATTTTTAGAACCTGAAAAACTCCACTCATAGGTCATATTGTGCAAACAAGTTCAAACTTATTGTTTATACGACATTCATGGATCAAACTGTAATAATTTTCTCAGACCCTATACCATTCTACCAGTTATCAAGAATAGTTCTTGAGTGGAATTTATGCCAAAGATACTTCTCCATAGACTTGAACACAAGGGTGAGCTTTAGGAAAATTGACATCCTTGTAGGATTCTTAACACACTTGTTGTGTAGATCAATATCCTTTAGAACATAGGTTTCTTGCCTCACACTTATATGCTTCAAACTTCGTATGACAAAGTGACTCATGAATTTATGAAGACCATACTCACACACACATTCTTGTTACCAAGAAGAAGAACATGACATTATAATGATATGACCTCCTAGATACAAAGAAAAATATCACCCTTTTTCTCACACTATGCGATGCACACTGACTCCACAATACTTCCTCATGATTTTACTAATTCCCCTAGGAGTATACTCAATATTAACATTAGACATTTGAGTATAGACTGATGATGACTAGAAATTTGATAAATTTGGACCAAGGATATTATAATGGAATTCTTAGTGAAAACCACACTCATTTTAATAGTGACATTTATATTAGCACTTGGATTTTTGATAGACTCGGACCTCAAAGTATGTGAACCCAAGACTAGCTACTAAACTAAGCGACACACATATTGACATAATCAACATGACCATGATCTTTTGGAGGACACAAACTTTTATTGAAAACTTTATTAACAGATAAAAATACCATCTCTGAATTTTTATAGACTTAGAATCATAAACCAACACCCTTAGAATGTTCTTAATAGAGTTTATGAGCAAAGAGATGACCTTGAACTCATACTCTAGCAGATTCATACTTTTATGACACTAACTCACACACCTTTAACAATCTACAACATACAAAACACATATATGAAATTGAACAAAGTATCACCATATTTACTTAGAAGGGTTGTCTTATAACATCATGCACACATTGTGTAACACTTTTTGATCTCCTAACATGTGATAAACACGCTCTTGATAGAACTACATCTTTACACAAACCGGGGATCTGAGAGATATTGATGAGCAAGTATATAATTTTGAATACTAACACAGAGCTTGACAATTCTCACATAAGATGGAATAACATAGAACTTAAGAGCCATAAGAAGACATTACACTACTATTGACTTCATGACATTTTCAAACTCGGTATGCGGTTGAGAAAAGTTTTGAAAATAAGTTACCTTGAACAAGATTATGACCTTGAACATAGACCACAACAATCTCGAGTTCGAAAGAAAACACAATGCATAAGAATTTACTTGACAGAGACCTAGACCAATATCATGCATGCTTTTGTTACTCGAGACATCTACCAATGACAATGACTCAAGAACACATGGAGATATTACTTAAGACAACAACGGGATAGGTTAGACCTATAAATTTAGATACCTCTTGATACCAAGAACTCATTAAAACAAGGGGAGAGTCACTTTCCATACCTTATCACTCTTGAGGTATCCCAAAGTCCTAGTTTCTTCAACTCATCTTGTACAAGAACTTGAAATCCATTCAAACACATGTGATCTTCTTGAACAAGTGAAAACATACTCCCTTGAGATGTATTAGGCTTGATGACCTTGTTTTCAACCTTGTTAGCACAAAACTTCCCCATGAAAACCTTCATATTTTTCATGGTGGGCTAAGAATCACCTCTCTTTACCTTAGGACCAATTTTTGCAATAAACCTCTTTTTGTTTTGACAATATCTTGCAATATGACCTGATTGATGGAAATTGAAGAAAACAACATTCTTCTTCCTTCTAGGCTCAAACACACTCAAGTTCCAACCACAATCCTTGGCTCTATGACCATACTCACAACATGAGTAACATTCACCATTGAAGAGATCTACATCATTCTTAGGAGACCTTCTTTTGCAATCTCTAGCTCTATGACCAAAATCATGGAAAAAAAAACAATATCCATTGAATAAAGAACCATACCTCATAGCATTAGGTTTTCTAACTAAGTTAGACATTCTTGGATCATATTTCTTAGTCACCTTCTCACCTGGTTTAGGGCTCGAGACCAACTTCATGATCTTCCTTCTTTTGCTTTCTATCAAACCCTAGGCCTATTTTTCATTTGTGCCTCTTTGAATCTCCAACATGTCATTAAGAGCCTTGAGATATCTTCTCAAATATTTCATGCATATGCAACTCACTAGTTGCATCCTTCAAATCTAATTCAAGGGATTTCAACTTGTCTTCATACCTGGAACAAACATCTTCTTTCTCCTTTAGGGCATTAGAAAAAATTTCCACTTGAGATTTCAAATATTTGATAGCTAGATCATGATATTTCTCCATTTCATCCATTGTATCTTGCAATCCAAAACCAAAGACTCAACAATCTCATATTTTATTCTCCAAAGATCTGCAAACTTACCCATTTGTGCTTCTAGGATCTCCTTCAAGTTTTAGACTTTCTTCACAAGGACCTACTCGATACAAATTGTTGGAAGCACAAGGGACTGAGAGGGGAGGGGTGAATCAATCCTACAATAATTTTTATTTCATTTACCAAACCATACATTCATAAATTATATTTTTCATACAACATTCATAACCATGTGTGCTTATTAAGATATGCAACATCAACCATAAGAGCAAGAAACAAAATACTCAACACAAGAACACCATATGTAAGTGGGAAACCCTCATGGGGAATAAAACCCATTGAAACTATACTTATATTACACAAAGAAAATAAATTTAGTGAAGCACCAAATTCACAAGGAGCACCAACCCTGATTTAGTGAGGCACCAACCTCACAAGGAGCACCAACCCTAGTTTATTTGATCACCAACCCCTAATTTAGTAGTGCACCTACTCCACAAGGAGGATAGAACCCCCAAATATGACTAAGAACCAACTCAGCCACTTGAAGATATCTGATGTCTTATTTTTTTGCTGCCACAACTAATGGAGATCACAATTTCATCTCATAAACCCTAGCTCACACACTATGTCTTCAATCTCTCATAATCTTGCTCTTTCTTCACTTCTCAAAGCTCTAATCACATGCAAACATTCTCTCTAATATTACTCAACCTGTCATGATCTTCCTCAGACTTCAAATCATGCTCTCATTCTTTCAAAATATCTTCCTCTAGGTTGCACACCTTCCCTCTAAGAGCGCTAGCTCAAAAATTAACCAAACCAACACTTAAATATGCTTTTAATGCTTCAAAAATAAAGGAGTTCAGTCCCTCATCATAATATTGACCCATAAATCTCTAGAGAATTCAAAAATTTGAATTACAACAGCTACATATGACCCAAATAGGTCGTCCTAGCTAAAACCATCATTATAAGTAACAAAAATGGCTCAAAACCCCATTGACACATTCTTAAAAATTACCTAACATTAGTACCATACTTTTTCATGACCCAAGAACACTTACATATGATTAAAATATCATAAAATAGTAATACACTGTTGAAATTAATATAAACCAATCATATTATTTCATTTATGGGCCCGATTCCTTTAAAAATCTCAAAATAATAGTTGTTTCATTCACTCTTCATCACCCCTGAAAAATTCATTTGATAAAAAAATTACTTGTAATCAACCAAAAATTCCATGTGATCACTCAAAATAAATTTAATAACCTTTATAACACTTATAATAAATTTATAAGTCATGAAACATCTTTAACTTCAAACCACAACTACTTTTGCCTTTACCAAATCAACTTGCCAAAAACAATGTTTCCAAAGGTTAGCTCATAAAATCATTTATAAATACATTAAAGACCTCAAAATTGATTCATTGGATGAAAAATTCATCCCTCTTCACATTCCAAGTGATAGGAAGCATCACCCAATCCATATCATGCTTCAAATAACATCAAACTTTCACCAAAACAGATGTTGTCTTGAACTGCTAAAAATATTCTTACTCAAAGAATGACCTGGAAACCTTGTCAAATGACCTCATAATGAATCAATCCATATATCACTGGAAATATATCTGAATCTAATCTTGAAAACAACTTGAATCATCTCAAAAATTTTGGCACTTGTAGCTCAAGTTATGATCATTTTACTGGACCCTTTCATTTGAGACCCCAAAACTACCTTTTGACCAGTCAACCTATTTGGAACTTAAATCACTGAAATTGCACGAACATGTTATGAAAAATCCATTTAAATAAAGGAAAACTCCCAAACATCATGCACCATCAATTTTTCAAGTTACTCCTTTGGACCATCTTGTCCTAAAACCTTATTCTCTAGAAACTACTATTTTTAGGTGGGGTCCACATATCACCATGACCTAAACCATAAATTTATGTAAATAAAGAGAAGTACTCTATAAAATACAATCATAATTTTTGATGAATCAATCAAAACTGGGTCACAAATATTCACTTTCTGACAACGGCTCCTAACGAGGGTTTAACTAGGGTTTTAGACCTCTTTACCTTCTTAACATTCATTCATAAAACGTGAAGATAAAATGACCTCATTATTTTCATGAATACTTATAAAATCACCTTAATAGCATCCCTGAAAGCCACAAGGTCCCATCAAAATCACACTATTCATAATGAGCATAAAAGTTACACTTCGAGTTTGAAATGCACTAGATTTTGACCCTGTCTTACAAAATAAATCATAACTAGAAAAATACACATCATGGGAACCTAAAATTTTTCTGAGAGCATCATCACTCATCCCTCTAATATCTCAAATCATCATAATATCAACACCATAACTCAATATCTCTAGACACTAAGACTTACATATGCTTGCATGCTAGATCCTCACTATAACAACTAGGGAAAATTGAAATAATGTAAAAAATCATAAAGTAACCTATGAAAATGCCCCAAAAATACCTAATATTCCATGATACACCTAATTTCATGCTTCAATGAGCTCATCTAGCTCCAAACCACTATGTCACTCCTCCAAGCAAGCATATGTGCTCCCAATGAGCACCTGTAACCAAGTGATCCACTTATACCTGTACCATACCACTGATGTGAGTGCTCAAAAACCCTCAAGTCATTCAAGAAATAATATAAAAAATACTTCCCTAGTATCCAACAAGAAACACACATTTCCTAGGCACTTGTATAAGCTTGCTACAACAAGCACACATTACTGAATCCCACTGTAACAATTGATATGAATATGAACCAGTATGTTAGCACCATATAAATAATTAGGAAATCATCCTAAAACATTCACTTTGTCATTAATGTGGTTTTTCATCAATAAGAACACCTATTAGGCCTACATTCCAACTTATGTTGTAGTGGAAGGATATCATCAAGATGAGGTTTAGGCAATGGTGTGCATGGTGAAACACCTTTAATAGTGATAAATTTTTTATTGTGAATGAAATTGATAAAAAATGATTCATGAAGGGAATATCTTGAGTAACGTGGAGCCAAGGAAGACCTAAGAGCATGTCCCAACCTTTGATGGAAGATGCCACCATGAAAGACAAAAACATGTTAAGAGGCCCAACTATGATGAAAAACTTGATGTAACCAAAAGAATTAGGAACTAGATAGGTGATCTTAGAGATTGGAAATTTGATAGCCATAAGAAGTGTAATTGAGCACACACTAATAGGTGCCATTGGATAGATCATGGTTTTATTGACGATTAATACGAACCAATAAAAGTGTTGATATGTAATTAATCATAAATGAATATATCATGATATGAAAATGAGATGGTTAGTGGCAATGCATTAGCAAAATCAACAAGTAAGTCAAGGGGCCTTGATGAAGAAGGGGGTACAACTCGATATGTATGATTAACGTAAGAATCGGGAGGTCACATTTCATGCTTAGAAAAAGGGTCATTGAAGTTTTTATTGTCATTGAACGGTTTAGAAGAAGAAGACCAAGGAGCTGAAGTAAATTATTGTCAATAAGATCTTGAATGAGATTCCTGAGTTTGAAACAATGATTGGTAGAATGCCCAATACATTGGTGATAATCACATTTAACATTTTCATCATAATTATGGCCACGGGGCAAGATGGATCAAGATTGAGTGGTGGTGGAAGAGTAATTAGATTGATTTTGATGAGTTGAGGTAATAGAAACTGAGGTGCATATGGTAATTTGGTGAAAGTACACTTTGGAGGTTTCCATTGAAGCTTTTCAGGTGGAGAGATGGCATTAACAGTTGCCTTTGCTTCAATGGGCTTAGGAGATGGCTTGAATGTTGATTTATCTTGAAATTTATTAGAAGAAGATGATGAAGCATCATGATATTTTAATTTTCCCATAGAGAGGAGTTTGACCTCACACATTTTAAGTGTATGGCATAATTGATCAAATGAAGGAGATGTCTTAAAGATAACACTCTCGAACTAGTGGTAAAATGTTTGCAACAAAAAAATCTTACAATTTTTGAATCATCAAGTACATTGGTCATCTTAGCTAGATTGTCCTTGTACGAAGTATAGTTAGTTAGATGCTCTTTAGATATTTTTTTGATTTGAGTGAGTTGTGCATAAAACATCTTGGTGTCGATATTGATTGAAAAGAGAGTGAGAAAAAAAAATCAACTAGTTTCATAAAGGAAGTTATTGAATGAAGAGGTAGATCATAAAAGCAATGTATGACATAACCTTGAATAATCCTAGGAAATAGATTAGATAGCAATGTATGATCATCCATATAATCAAGACATTCCACATGAAAATTTATGAGATTCTCTTGAGGATCACCATGGTCATTGAAGGTGGTTAGGTTAGGGGTGACAAAGTTTAGAGGAAGTGGATAAGCAGAGATGATGGGTACATAAAGAGTATGAAGAAGTAATGAGGAATCAAGAGATGGGGAGGAACAAGAAGTAGCCTACAGTAATTAAAGGATTTAATTTGCAGATCCTAAAATAAAGAAGCTAGGTAATGGGTGTCGAAAGAGGAACCGGGTTGTGTATTAGAAACATTGAGATGGAGGAGAGGAGCGGTAGAAATAGGAATGGAAGTAGGAATGTTAAGGGGTTGGGTGGAGGCCATGATAGCTGAAGAAGAACCTACAAGAGGTACAAAAGTAACATCTTGAGAGTGTTTGGTAGCAAGTAAAACATTAAGAACATGCGGAATATGCAAAGGATTAATGCTAAAGCTTGATGAAAATTAGTGAGCTTGTCTAATTGTTCTTGATCAACATTAATGTCCTCATTGTTTTTTATTAGATAAGGTAAAAAAAAGGATCGGATCCCAGGGGCCTTAAAAAGGAGGGAACAATAGAAAGGAATAGAAAATAACTAGCAAAAAAGATATAGAAAAGTCCACAAGGAGTTAAACAAGATTAAATATTACAATGAAAAGCCAAGACCTTAAACAAAAAACTAGAGGTATAAAACAAAACAACCAGAAAAACCTAGTTGAGAAAGTTCACAAAAATCACGCCAATAGTCCAGGACTAGAAGATCAATTAAATTTTAGGGAAACTTCCTATTGTCAGTAGGACTATCTTTGTTGAGTCCCTCCTCTTTTCTCATCTCATTCATATCTTCTTCAGCTCTTCCTTAGAGTTGCTGATACACAAATTGAACTTCCTCTTTTTCGTGCCCTCCTCCATCATGTCCATCCTATCGCTCAAATATTTGAACTATGTCTCCAACACAATAATATTTTGTTTGGACTTCACCTGGGCTGAACAAATTTGTTTGGAAGCTCGATCGATAGCCAACATTTGTCTCCTCCATCACTTGAATAACCCTTTCCAAATACTGAACCTTGTTGATCAACCCCTCAATATCCTTGTCACCACCATCAATACCCTTATTCCTGGAAGTTCTCGCTTCACCTCTTCCTTCCACACCTTTATCTATACCTTCATCCTCCACAACATTCCTATACCCAGACATTTTACCGGCCCTCATCTTGGTGAGGCACTCCGCCAGGGTTATGTCCTCCTCCTCTTCCTTATCTTTCGGGAAATGGCAGGGATGGGTTTCCCATTATCATACATCAGAAGGATGAGCCCTTCATGTAGAGGTATATATGCCTTGTCCTTCTGGAACACCTTCAAATAAGCAGTCAATGACATGAAAAGGAAAAATAGAATGCTCACCATGATTTTATGTCTAAACATGTTAAGGAAAGAAAAATGATGTGTGTAAATTTTATGATATTTTCCCTCCAAAGTAATGTACTTAATTTATTTATCTCCTCTTTCTAGATGCTTGGAATACAAGATCTAGCAATGCCATGAATGAAAAAGGAGCACCTTTCCTTACCCAAAAAACGTCTCAATTTTACACTCCTGCTGGGTTCTGTCTTTAAAAATATTGAGCCCTTCCATCTACATCTCCATAACTTGAGAAATGGTGCTCTCAATGACTTAAATTTCCATACCTCTCACCATAAACTTTCCCTCTTTCCAATCCATACCAAATTCCTTCGACAATGAAGGATTGTAACCATGCAATTTGGAGATAAAATTGTAGAAACCCCCAATCCTGAGCTTTTTCCACAAAGGCCGATTGAAAGCCTTGATACTTTGAATCAATGAATCAACCATGATTCTGTTGCCACCCATATTTGCAATGTAGAACCTATCCCACCCGCTCTCACTTCTAATGTTCAGAACCCCTTTAGAAACATTGAGACAATTGAAATTGTTCCCCTTAAGTAAGTTGTCTCGGTTCAAGTGATACCAATGCTCACTCGTGTAAGAATCATCAATTTTAGTGCAGTCTATCTCTACCAATTGCTTCATTAATTGCTGGGGAAAATCATCACCTTTATTCCAGATTTTGTAATCATGGATTTGTACGCTGAAATTTTCCAACTTATCTGTACACGTATTACCTTGACGTAGGGTATGATTAATTGAAACCTTTTCAAAAAAATTTAAAATTTCCATGACATCACTAAGAACATTTCTTAAGGTCCAATTAATAGTATTATTATTGTTAAGATAATTAATAATAATGAGGGAATCCCCCTCAATCTAGATATTTTGATCCCTCTATCCTTTGCCAAATTGACACCCCACAAAAGAGCTCTAGCCTCCGCCATATTGTTAGTTTGTCTCCCTAACAGACCAACATAGGCAAATAGCCAATCACCATCACTACTTCTAATGATCCCCCAACAGGACCCAAATTCTCTTTTGACGCCCCATCAAAATTTAGCTTAACCACATTGTTCTCGACTGGTCCATCTAGTGTGAATTCTTGGTCTTTTGATCTCCACTAGAATTTTCTAGGCCATCACAAAAATGGGGAAACTTAAGGGACTCTCCCATTGTATGCAAAAATCCTCAATAGTCTTTGGCATGATCCATTGAAATTTGAATAGTTCTGGATAGTCACAAAAACCTTTTGAGAAAAGGGGAAATGAAGGAGAAGATGATTGACATTTTCCTCCTCTTTCCTACAAAGTGAACATCTGTTGGGAAGCTTCATACCATGTTTCCTGAGATTTTCCACCATAAGGATCCTATTTTGGACCACCAACCAATAGAAGATATTTACTTTAGGAGTAAGATCCTTCACCCAAAGTCTACCCCAATACTCTTTTTGAATAGAATCTTTAAAATTTAGTCTATAGGCTGATTTAACCAAATAATTCCTAGATTCTTCCTCTTTCCATTTAATGGAATCTTCCTTGTTTTGAAAATTGGGTATGTAGAAATTCCTTAATTTTTTGTTGAGTTCCCAAAAATATGTAGGTCCCCATTATAATCCTGGGAGGGGGAAAGTGACCTCCTAACTGATGGCTTCCTCTTAAATCCAAAAGTCCCTTATCCAAACTTTTCCCCTATCTTCATAGTGTTGTGCTACCATTTTCTAAGACTCCATGCTAGCCAAAGGATAATATTCAATCCAACTATCATTCTAAAACTGATTCTATTACCTTTTCTAATCTCCTAGTCGACCCTTGATCAAAATGTATTTAGAAGCCACAAAGGAATTCTAGAATAAGGACCCTCTAGGAAAATCATTTTGGTTGAAAAAGGAGTCCAATCTACCTATATTCTGCAAGTATTTATTCTTGATGATGTCCACCCAAAGACCCTCTTCTCTAACAATCCTCCAACCAAATTTAGTTATCAGTGCCTCATTCATAAGAGAGATGTTTTTAATCCTATCCCTTGCATAATTTGGGTTTAGTAACTTTTTCCCAAGCCACAAGTAGAAACTTGAACTTATCCTCTGCTCCCGCCCATAGGAATCTTTTCTAATTTTTTCCAGGGGACCCAATGATTTTGGAAGGAAGCTTAAAGAGGGACATGGAATAATAGGAATTCTTTAAAGGGAACTTTGAAATAATTGAATCTTACCTGCATGAGAGAGAAGGATTCCCTTCTAAGAAAACAATTTTTGTTCACTCTCTTTAATAGGGTATTCCAGATAGAAACATCCAACTTTTTTTGGACAAGGGGCATTCCCAAATAGGAATCAAGAAATTGCTTAATCCAACACCCTAGGATGTGAGATAATCTGACTTGGATCGGATGCTCCACATTAATGAAAAAAACAAAATTTTTATAAAAATTAACCAACTGTCCTAAGACCAATTCATAGTCATTTAGAAGAACCTTAAAGTTAAAGGAGTCCCCGGATAGATGCTTTACCAAACATGAAATTATCATCAAAAACTGATTAAGATAAAAAAAAGGAAGACCATTAGATATTTTAATACCCTGAATACTATTAGAAGATAGATCTTGTTGACAAAGCCTACTTAAAGACTCAACCACAATAACATAAATAAAGGGTGAGAGAGGGTCTCCTTGTCTCAAACCCCAGCCCAATTGGAAGAAACCTTCCATAAATACACAATCCACATACTTAGACGAAAATGTGCCTTCATCTAAAAAATCTGCTCTTTTGGAGTAAATTCCACAAAACACAAAAACTTGTGAGACATTTTGGGTCTCGAGACAAATAAACTCTTCCAACTAAATAGATTATGTGAATGGAGAAAAAAATAAAGGATAACATTACACCTTTGATGCACAAATCCGTGGACACCCCCTTCAACATTGTTAAGAAAATAAAGAATACAAATTTGAATTTCACAATGTGGGATGCCCTATTTATCCCGGCTTAGTAGGATCTCCTAAAAGAGTATTTGAAGTAGCTTCCCCAATTTGAACCATCTATGTAGAAAACACACTCAAGTGGTCCACATATTCTGTTAAAGGAGGAAAAAGTAATTAAGACCAAGAATCCCCACTATTTTACATGTATCTAATTGTAGGAAATAACATAGTACATAATTGCATGATTGGTGATGTGATAACACCTCTATAATTTCTAATAAAATTATTGATGTTTTAGGTATTGAGTACAATCTAGTTTCTAAAGGTGTCCTACAAATTTTTGGCTCAGCTATCAAAAATTTAGGAGTGATCAAAGATATTGAGTTAACCCTCCATGCTTGTCCAAGCTTAACCATAACCCAAGATATCTCAGTTATTGACTTTCCTCCTTTATTTTCCATTTGTCTATCAAGAGATTTTACAACCAAGGTGGGTGGATATTTGTCTTTTGATTGGTCTCACATGCTCCTAAGAACTAGATATGGTACAAGATTTACCATTAAAGTTGAGCCAATATATTCTTATCATGTTGAGTCTTATGACCCTAATCCTCTCCAATCCAATTGCATGGTACATGAAGATTAGGAAGATGAATCAATATCGATAAAACATCTTGCTTCACGAAGATCAATACCTAACCTCCTTTCGGATGGATGTGTTAAATGAAATTATGGATTTGATCCTTATGGCATAGTTGTAGAGACTGGACTAGGCACCTATTGTATTCATGAAGAAGAATTTACATCCCCATGTCACATAAAGAAGATAATGATGCTTCTAGATTATGGAAGATGTTATTTGATGGTTCTAGAAGCGTAAATGGAGATGGGGAAGGTGTAGTTATTGTTTTTCCAATTGAAAAGAAACTACTCTTTTCTCATAGGCTATAATTCACGTGTTCTAACAATGTGGTGGTTTATGAGGCATTAATATATGGTTTTATTCTAGCAAAGAAAAGGAGGATTAAGGATTTACAAGTGTTTGAGGATATTGAATTGGTTATTCACTAAGTTAGAGCAAGGTGCACAACCAAGAATAATATTTTAAAATCTTATAGACATAGAGTTTGGGATCTCTTATAGAGTTTTGACGTTTTTAACTTGCAAGTAGTAATAAGAAAGTTGAACAAAGAAGAAGATATGATGGAGTCCACTAGATCATAGTTTTCACCAGCTAAATATCTCATCCAAGGAAATGAACAACATGTTAAGATGATTATGAGACCATCAATTCTAGATAATGAAGTTAGCTAGAAAATATTTGATAATGATGAACAAATTGTTCAGTTCATCCAAAATGAAGTTGAGTTATCCTCAAAATTGCAATCTGATTTGTAATACATATCATTTAGTTAAGGAAAAATAAGTTACCTAAATTATTGGTCACCCTTGAAGACATATTCAACATCGATGATTAATTAAAAGTTAAATGAATAATATAACAATAAAACAAGAGGACTACCAATTAGTCACCATTGCACAAGACAAGGATTTATTACTTGGAAAGGTATGTGATAAATATAAAAATAAATATTTCATCTCCTTATGTTAAAAATTTAATGATGTATTCTCATGGAATTATGAATATCTTAAGGGTTTTGACCCCAAAATTTCTCAACACACCATAGATCTTGATCCTAATGCCAAGACAAATAGATAGAAACAAAGGCATCAATCCCAAAATAGATATTCTCGTGAAAAAAAAGCTATAAAAATCATTGAGGTCAAAATTATATTCCCTATCAAATACTCCTCTTTGGTGGATAAATTTTCCCTTGTTGGGAAGAAAAATGGATAAATCAAGGTTTTCCCATTTTAGGCTTAAACAGGGGCCTCATTAAAGGATCATTATCCTTTTCTCTCTATAGAATTTTTTTATAGAAAGTAACATGAGATTAAAGGTTTTCTATGCTTTATGGATACTTGAGGATTCAATCAAATTAGGTCAGAGAAGAGGATCAATGTAATACCACATTTACAACTAAGTGAGGAACATATACATACAAAAAATATGCCCTTTGGTTTGTCAAATGTGGGTGCCACATTTCAAAGAGCCATGGATATTACATTTAGGGATAAATAAATGATTTCATATTCATGTATGAGGATGATATCACTATTTTATCAAAGGAGAGTAAATACCATATCAGTCATCTTGAGAAAGGTTTTGAAATATGTAGGGAGTTTTGGGTATCTCTTAACCCTAAGAAGTGCATTTTTTTAGTTCTGTAGGGAAAACTTTTGGGTCATATTGTTTCAAAAGATGGTATTTCCATTGATATTGAAATAATATGTCCCATTATTTCTCTCTCCTTTCCAACTCGAATAAGGATTTGCAATCTTTCCTCGATAATATTAATTTGTTAGGAAGTTCATTCCTAAATTTGTAGGAATTGTCAAGCCCATTACCTTGATGCTCAAGAAGGATGCAGATTTCAAATGGAGCATGGAAGGAAAAGAAATCTTTACCAAAATAAAAAGTAAGGACATTTATCAAGAACCCATGCTTATCAACCCTGATTTTTCAAATTATTTTATCCTATATGCATATGGGGCTGATGCCAACATTACAAGGGTTTTAACACAACAAAATGATGGAGGTTCATAGAAACCACTGGATTTCTTGAATCAAACACTGAAGGATCATGAGCTAAAATAAATTCATGTAGAAAAGTATGTCATATCCATTATGAGGGCTCTAAAGAAATTCAAAACCATGTTTTCTGCTAGCCACATCAAATTTTTAGTGTCACACTCTAGTGTGAGAGATTTCATCATCGGAGGAGAAATTGGTGAAAAGAGAGTTGGATGGATGACAAAAATCATGGAGTATGATGTGACCATCAAGGCTAGAAAAATGATTAGAGGTAGAGAAATTTGTGAGTAGTTTAACTTATATACTCAAGACATTCAGAAACCTCCTTCTTTAGAAGAAGAGGACCAGGGGAAGAAACACATAAGACCTGCATGACATAAAAAGTCCTGGGAAATGAAAGGGACCCACGAAATAGAGTAGATCAACATACCAACCACATCTAGACTGATAACATGGTTATATTTTTATCTACTAGTAATTATCCTCCATCTGGAGAAAAGGTAAGAGGTGACACTTAAGGTTACGATCCATTCCTTATGTGATATTTGGTGGGGTTCTCTTCAGAATAACCTCGATGGATTATTGCGAGGTGTGTTGAGGGTGAACAAGTTAAAATGGTATTGGTGGAGTTCCATAATGAATTATCTAGAAAACACTTCTCAACTAAGACCATAATGATGAAAATTATAAAATCAAGATACTTTGGCCCACATTGTTCACAAATACACATCAATGGGTCAAAAAATGTAAGGAATGTGCTTTATTAACTAGTAAAAATAGGATGGAGGCCCTCCCACTTCATCCCATTCAAGTGGATGAACCCTTTTCTCAATGGGGGCTTGATTTTATTGGTATGATTAATCCCATGTCAAGTATGGGTCATAAGTGGGTCTTGATAACAATTGATTATTTTACTAGGTGGACGAAGGCTATGACACTCAAGGAAGCTATTGAATCAGCTATCCTTGAATTTCTTGAAGACATTGTGACAAGGTTTGGGGTTCCCAAACTATTATTTTTGATAATGCAAGATATTTCTTAGGATTTAAAATCTTTGATTAGGCTCTTAGACTTGGAATATAATTAAATATTTATTCTAATTACTACCCTCGGGGAAATGTTTTAATAGAATCTATTAATAAGAACTTGATCATAATGATGAAGAGAACAATAGAAATCAATCAAAGATAGTCTCACACAAAGGTTAAAATTATCTATGGGCTGATAGGATCACATCAAATAAGGTAATTGGAAATTATCCTTCCATCCTTGTCTATGGTAGAGAAACGAGGCTTCCTTTGTCTCTAGCATTACCTTCATTGGAGTTGGCAATAATAGTTAGAATTTGAAGGTGAAGATCAAAGAAAAATCAAAATGGTGGAGTTGGTTGAGCTTGAGGAGTTAAGAAAATACATAGTGATTAGATTAGAAGAGCACAAAAGGTTGACCAAGTAGTGGTTTGACAAGAAGGATAAAGCAAAATCTTTCAAAGTAGGAGATCTAGTCTTGGAATGTGATGTAGATAGCTAAATGAGGGAAGAACTCAATTTTTGATGCTCTTTAGAGTGGGCCATCTATAATCACTTCCTATAAGTAGGAAAACTTTTTTTGATTTGTTTAAACTTGATGGGGAGGAACTTCATATTCCAGTTAATGGGATCTATCTCAAATCTTCTCATTAAGTTTGTTTTCTTACATCTTGTACATACTTGTGTTTCTTTTTTTTCCTTTTCTTATTGTGTTGTTGGGGTTCTTTCCTTTTGTTGTGTTTTTATCACCAATTGAGTTCCTTTCCCTCAATACTTATGGTGGTATTTTAAATAAGTTATTTTACACAAGTGTTGGTCTCATTTGTATTGTACGGGACATGTCCGTAGGGAATGATAGAGAAACTTAGTTTTAGAAACAAAATGAAAAGGAAAAATGTTGACTTAGTGCCCAATGGATGCTTGAGGTTAATGAACTTTCCATTTAGAATTCATATGTTCCCAAAATTTCACCAAATTATTTTCCAAAATAAAACTCCATGTCATTTTGAACAACCCATCCAAGTTGGGACTTAGGCACTTTCTTGATCATGAAATTTATGGAACACTAAGTTAGTATTCCACGAGATGCGTGAATGTAGTGTTCCATGGGTTCTCCTAAATAGTGGAATGGAGGAATTGGAGCTCAAGTCTTAGTTGGGTTTTTCTAGAGTTAGTGCTTTTCAGAGGTTAAATTTAGATGTTAGACCTTCATGACATTAAGGAAGTCGATATTTTGCAAACATCATTAAAATTAGTATTTTTTGAGACACTGTGTGGAAGTGGGAAACAAGTTTGAATTTGGATAAGGATGGAATTCATAGAACAAATAACTTAGTGTTCTACAAACCTTGAAGACGTAGTGTTCCATGGAGTTGACAAATCTATAGGAATTTCAAAAGGACAACATAAGGAAACACTACGAGGAGAGAAATCAAAATGTCATGGCATGTAAAGAAGATATGTTCAATGTGGAATACATAAAAGATGTGGAACAAAGAAATATAATCATGGGTGGCAAAGCCATGATTTATGGAGAAAGAAGACCTCTACGGTAAAGAAGGAACATTAAATGACTAGGTGCGGGGATTTGAAAAGGAACATGGAGTGAGATATTGATAAATTAAAGGGGAAACTACGGACTAAGAAAAATAATCTAAAAGCGCATAGTATGAAAAATCCACATCTATTTTGAACTAGATGCTCAACCACTCCACCTACCCGAATTTAATTTTGTGTGGTACTATCCTCCTAAACTTGCAATTTGATGTCGTGCACTTGAGGTAATGTCATATTCCCATACTTGAACCGGGAATGGTCCTTGGTGGTGGTGGGTGGTTGAGTTCATTGATCACTAGATGTGATCGATCTCTTCTCCTCTCTCTCAAAATTTCTATAAATATAACTGCTTTGGCACATTATACAAGTTCTTTTCTACTAAATTTGTATATCCTCCTTATGATCTTGTAAAACACTTTCTCACATCCTATGTAACTCACATATGGATATTTCTTACCTTAGATATATGTTTATAAATGGTTAAGTTTTGATATTAATGCAAGTGTGACTTCATTTTTTTAATGCTCCCACTTAATGTGAACATATTTAAATTGTTGCGCACCTTTATTATTTTCCATTTTATTTCTTTCCAAGTTGTGTGCATCTCTTAAATTTTCATTTGCATGTTCACATTTGTGTCTTTTAGAGCCAAGATTGATCCATTTTCCAGTTTAGTGCATCACCTCCTTTTTATTTCAGTTCTCTCTCACTCTTCCCTATCTCCTTGGAGTTTCTTAGTTTAGGATTAGATATTGTTAGAGTAGAAGCTAGTTAGAGTAGTTGCGGTGAACTGGGGTGAGAGGAACCAACCCTCTCACTTGAGGTTTGATCTTGATTGCCCCCAACACTTTTGAGATCATTCATGTTTTCACTTTGAAATGTTGATTTCCTTATTTAATAGGGGTGCAAATTTTAGTGCCAATAGGAACCATGGTCCATACTGAGAATGATTCTAATGTTATTGGGTGCCAATATACCAAATGTACATAACCCATTCTAACTAAACCACACCATTACGAAGGATCTAGATTCCAAGTCTCACACAGGTTGAAAGATAATGAAGTATTCTAATGTCTTAATCAAACTTGTACTAATTGATAATCTTAAATTTTGAAAGGATTGATACAAATTTCTAAATTTTGTAATTATATTATCAAAGATGTGAGTGCATGTTAGTGTTGGTCCCCAATTATGTTGGTACATAATATTGAATAATTAGTCTTGATTTTTATATGTTTTGATATATGACAAGTGTGCATGAAGTGGCATCATGCCCATAAGTATGATTTATAAAAAGGTGAGAATGAATTTATATTATGTTTCCTACAATTATAGGAAGATATTGTATACTTTAATTTTTGGGCCACTTTTTCATATGGTATTTAACATTCTCAAAATATTTTCCAATTGGTATTGTGTGTTAACATTGAATCGTAAATTGTGTATCACAATTTGTTAGGTTATTTTGTTTTAGTGTGAATTATCTTGATATTCATATATTTTGAGAAAATCTTTTCCTTGCGCCATAATCCATAATGTGCCTCCTTTAATGAGAGGGATGAGATAATATAATCAATTGAATTGACATATAGTAGTAACATGTGGAGATAAATTGAAATTTGTACTATTATTTAAATGGAGTTCACATTTATGTTTTAAACATCGATTGTAAAAAAATTGTAATCATATCTATCACACTTGTGAAAGAGTGTAATAGCTTGAAACAAACAATTTTTTTGAAATATTTACCAAGTAGTAATAAGGATGATATTGCATAGAAGAGAAAGCTACTATCACTATAATGTTGTTGACAGGCACAATTTCTATGTGTTACTTGAGATGTCACACGAGATAAGGTAATAGACAATATAATTTTAATAAATTTCCTTATATAGTATGTCACATCCCAAAATTGTGTATTTATTATTTTGGGTCAATTTGAGAAGCCAGGTGGCAATTATCACTTTGTAGAGAAAGCATATTATTACTAATTATTTTTTCTTGATTAATAATATGATGTGTTTTGGATGAAATTATTTATTTTTAGTAACTAAATAGACATTAGATGGTTAGAGGAAATTGGATTGTACTCATGAATTATTATTAGTATTAATATTTTGTTTATAATATATTTTTAAGATGATAAATTATATTGGACATATAATGCACTAGGTATTTTGTTGTGCATGTGTAGGTGTTCTCAGAATGTGAGAGAGTGTATCACCGGGAAGAGAAGAAAATATGCAATAATGGGTATTGTAAGAGTGAGTTTATATGTGTATGATAATTCTCAAAAAATATTTCAAACCATAAGTAGGTCAATAGAACCATTTGTGTAATTTATTATTTATTTTAAATTTATCTCTTTGTATGATAAGGTGGTTTGAATACATGCAAAAATATGATTTTGGTAAGTGCTCTCCTTATGAGGAGTGCAACATCACTTGCATGGTTTATACAAGAGCGAATTTTTTTCATTATGTGACAATACGGTTGTAAAATAATAATATTTTTTGAGTGGGTATGATTCAAATATAGATTACGAGTCATGGAAAGCTAATTTGGCATTTGATTTCAAGCCACATGACCAAAATGGATATGACTAAATAATTTTCCATAATCCGAGCTTACTTTGAATCAAACTAGGCCACTTAGAACTACCAACATGCACATTAAATTTCATCCCAATACCTTTTCCACAAGGCTTTCACTCAAACCTAGCTCCTAATCATAGTGACTCACACTTAGAGCTCAACGAGTTGGTCGAGCGAGGATTTTATCATATGAGAGTTACAAAACACCTTTTAAAGGAAACAAGGGATGGTAAATCTTTTAATTTTGAACTTGATAGGTTGTGTTTTCACTATCGGTATGTGATTATTTCCACAAACGATTTTAAAAAACATAATTTAGTTGAGCTCGTAGCTGAGTAGGATGCTACTTTTGTGGAGAATAATTTATTATTTGTGCAACAACATATAGAAATAGAAAGAAAGAAAAATACAGAGAAGAAAAAATACGAGAGAAAGGAATATACACAACAAAGATATATGCAACAACATATAATACAGAGTAAAATATAGAAAGGGGATTTTTTTGCAAATGGATATGTGCGAAGCACAAATTTTTTTGTAAGAAAACGAAAGCAGAGATTTGGACAAAAGAAGAGAAACAAAAGGAAAATAGAGAAGTAGCTTCGAGATTGTAAAATTTATTTTTATCAAATAAAATATATATTTTTGTGTGTGTTTTTATATTATAATTTTTTTCCCTTGTTTTGGTTGTTTTGGCAATAAATTTTGCCAAAAGTTTTGTATTAGAGAAAATAAAAAGGATAAATAGCTCGTGGTTTTGGGATTTTATTTTCGAGTTGATTTGTAATGGCTTCTAATAGAAGAAACTCGTGGAAACAACCCCCGATATTTGATGGGACGAACTATTAAATTTGGTGCATTAAAATTAAGACATTGTTCTTCTCTCAAGATCTATGGGAGTTAGTTGAAGGAAAATATAAAGAGGTAGCAGACCAAGCTACATTCAATGCATTAACACAAGCTTAGAAAAATGCATTGAAGGAGAATAGAAGAAAATATGCTAAGGCTTTGAGCTATATACAAAATGCATAACAAATTATGTAGTTCTAAGGATAGCAAAAACTACAAACTCAAAGAAAGCTTCAGATACTTTGTAAAATGCATATCAAGGCGGTGATAAAGTAAACATTGTAATATTGTAAATGCTAAGCAAAGAGTTTAAAAATTTTCTCATGAAAGACTCGGAGTATACAAATGAATTCTTTGAGGACTATGACCATTGTCAATCGGATGAGGAAAAATGGCGATGTGGCGAGAAGAGCATAGGATCATAGAGAAGGTACTAAGAAGCCTTCAAGTTAGATTTGACCCAGTTGTGGTAGCCATAGAAGATTCTAAGGAATTAAAACAAATGAATGTTGATGAACTGATTGGTTATTTGAAAATCCATGAAAAAGAATGAGTAGATTCGAAAAGCGCTTCAATGAACAAGCCTTTAATACAAATACAAATTCTAGAGGCAGGGGGAGAAGAACATACAACAGAGGAAGAGGAAGATTTAGTAACCAACAAGAAGGTGGAATACATAGTCATTAAGAGCCATAATCCAAAGGAAGAGGAAGAGGAAGAGGAAGGAGTAGTAGCACTTCTAGAGGTGGTTCTTCACAAAGGTGTGAAAAAACAAATGTGCAACGCTATTACTGCAAGAAGTTTAGACATTATGTAAGTGAATGCAAAAAGAAAGGATATGATTTGAGAAATCATAACCATAATACAAGCTTATCTAAGGGTAAGCTGCACCAAGTTGGGAGGCTAAAATGGGTCTTAAGTGGATGCATTTTTTTGAAAAATAAAAAACTTCAACTTGTATGAGTTTTTTGAAATAGTTACACTCAACATCGGAAGATGTTGTATAAACATGAATCGTAGAATTTTGAGTCTAGTTTCTAAGCTAATAAATTTTATTGAAAACAAATAAGTTTAAGTGGGTCAAACAATCAAAATACCAACAGATGCTCCTATTTTTGTTAAAAAACATAATAAAGTGACTTTTGTGCCCCCACCATTTAGTATTTTTGAAAACCCTTTTGTAGAAAGATAACTAGGAGCATCTTGTTTGGGCTAGATTTTTTTAGATTTTTTTAGTGAGTATTTATTATTTTATTATTTTTCTAGTACATAAATTTTAAGTTTTCAAAAAATAACAGAGCTCGATTGTGTCCCCCCTAACTACCTCAAAAAATATCAAAAATTATATTTTATTTCGAATATGTATAGAATTAGGCCTAGTTTGTGCTAGTATAATTTTTTTCAATTTTGATGAGCCAAAAAAGATACACAACAAAATATAGACGTATTTAAACTTCAAAACATAGCTATAAAAGGAATAGTTAGAAAATAAATAATATGGAAACCTTATATTATTCAGAAAATTTGAAAAATTATATTTTTAGAAAGAAGAAACTTTGTAATACATCGTGGTGTAAATTTTTTAAAGCGAATCGATCGTTTTATGTTGACTTATCATGGTAGAAGTGACATTTTTGCATTTTCTTGCAAAAACATGTTGTTTGTTGTGTTTGTGTAGGTCCATGCTTGAGCTTGGGGATCTAAAGCTGGATCCAAGCCTAGAAGCATGCATTGGAAAAAGGAAAAATGTAAAACATGTATGTGCTTTATAATGTGTATGCGTTACGCATACTATAGACATTATATGTGATTTTGGAATGCTTTTATTTAAAAATAAATGTTTAATTATATATGAAAAACCTATAATTTAAATTTATTTTAGTAAATATGAGAAATTAGGGTCACTCTGCACCTTATGGAACTAGTCTCACAGCTCCATGAGTCACGGTTTAGGAGATATTTTTTATAGTATAATTTGGTCAGTGCATAGGTAATTTTCGAGGATTCACAATTCAGCCTAAAGCTTTTAGCATT
Organism: Taxus wallichiana var. yunnanensis; assembly: GCA_018340775.1. Lineage (NCBI taxonomy): Eukaryota > Viridiplantae > Streptophyta > Pinopsida > Cupressales > Taxaceae > Taxus > Taxus wallichiana. The sequence goes on along the minus strand of CM031237.1, from coordinate 447,373,094 downwards.
TCAATTCTACAATCAAAACTCTAAACCCCAAACCTAAACCCTAAACCCTAAACCTTAAACATTCAGCCATTACCCATGATCCCTAAACCCTAAACTCGAGCCTTAAGCCCTAAACCCTAAAATATGATCGCTAAATGCTAAACCTTAAACCCTAATCCATAAAAACTAAATCATAATCCCTAAACCCGACCCCTAATCCACGACCCCTAATGCCTAAACCCTAAACCCTAAACCCTAAGCCTTGAACCCTACACCCTTATCCCCAAGCCCTAAAATATAAAACCTAAACCATAAAACATGTACCCTAAGCCCTAATAACTAAATCCTAAACCCTCATCCCTATACCATAAACCATAAACCTTAAGCTCTAAATGTTAAATTCTAATCCCTAAACCCCGAACCCTAAACCATAAACCCTAAATGCTAAATCCTAAACCCTAAACCTTGATCCCTAAACCCTAACCATAAACCCTAAAACCTAAACCCTAAACCCTAAACCTAAACCCTAAATCCTAAACCATTAACCTTGAACCCTGAACCCCGAACCCTAAACCGTAAACCTTAAACCCCGAACAATGAGCCCTAAACCCTATACCCTAAACCCCGAACCATATTACATAAATATTTCCTACTCTCATGCCTCGAGCCATCATTGAGTCTTCTTGTATAACTACCTTGTTTATAAGAGGTGGGACAAGTAACTAAAGGATATGACATCTACCTTATGCCTCGCAATGCATATTACACAACTCTACCAAACTTGTTTCTCCCCACATACACTTGCACTCTTGAATGTCAATTTATTCACACTCTGAAATAAATTTCACATTTTCATATTAACATGTATCGTATTATGCAAGCCAAGATGACCCATTGGAAGATGGAAAAAATAACCATCGCAACACAAAAATTAATCTCAAAGGAAATGGAAGAAACATAGAGAATATACCAATGCAGAAGTTTAGGATCATAACCAAATTTCCCACGAGTATCCTCTCCTCTGGAGAAAGAGAAATCTCTTCACTACTTAGAATGGATAGAAAATTTTTCAAAACTTCTGAAGTGTTCAAAATAAGCATAACAATAGGGGAATGGATAAGAACACAAAGAGGTTATCAGTCACCTAGTAAATCTTTCTTGTTTAGTTCTGAATGGGAGTCACTAGCCTACAAATTAGTGACCTTTCATTAATTTATAATGCATTCTATGATAAACCCATGGATACTTTCAAAAGCACCTTCAAAAGATAGGGGTACTCATCAAGCCGGTGAAGGGTGTGATGTGATTTCCAAACAACTTGAAATTCATATAGATTTAGAGTCATAACACGAATTTACAAGTATATCTATCATTATAAATGGAAGCTAAGTAACAATGTCTCCATTTATCCAAGGATTGAGGACTACTTTGGGGTCTATGGTAGGATTGGACATTCAGGAATCATTGAGTGTCTTAATCAAGTATTTTTTTGCATCCGGAGAATTTTTTTCAAACATTAGAGTAACGCATCTTGGAAAATAAAATTGAACCTTAGAAATCCTATCAAATTGTTAGCTTACACAAACACAATAAATATCAAGATTTTTTCTTCGAATGAAACCTTCATTCCGACAATTTCCAACTAAAAAAATTATTCAAAAGAGCGTAAAAAAATTATTTGTACTAAATTGTTCTTGGATATTTGAAATTTCCCTCCTTCAAAATATCAATAGATGAAAGACATCAAATTGTGATGACTCTCTTTGAATGTTTTACCTACGAAGTCGATGAACCCTTTTCATTTGAATACTCTCTGTCAATACTAATAAGAATGGGTAAGACACAAAACATTACAGTGAGTGAAATAGTTCCCATGTGATGGGAAAAATAAGATAGATATATTGGGTAATATTTATTTGTACCAAATTATTCTTGGATATCTAGCATTTCCCTCCTTCAAAATATCAACAGATGAAAGGAATCAAATTGTGATGACTCCCTTTGAATGTTCTACCTACGAAGCAGATGAACCCTTTTAGTTGAATAATCTCTGTCAATATTAATAAAAATGGGTAATACACATAACATTATAATGAGTGAATGGGTGAGCCTAAACCCTGATCCTTAAACCATGATCCCTAAATCCTAAGCCCTAAGCCCTAACACCTAACCCCTAACCTCTAAACCCTAAACCATGTTCCCTAAACCCTAAACCCTAACCCTTAAACCCTAAACCATGTGCCCTAAACCCTAAACCTTAACCCTTAAACCCTAAACCCTAAACCCTAAACCCTAAACCCTCAACCTTAAACCCGGAGCTTAAAACCCTAAACCAAAAGCCATAAACCCTAAACCTTAAACCCTAAATCCTAAATCCTAAACCCTAAAACTTAAACCATAAATCTTGAGCCCTAAACCCTAAACCATGATCCCTAAACTATAAACCCTAAACCCTTAACCATAAGTTATACACCCTAAACCCTAAACCCTAAAACCTTCACCCTTAACCATAAACTCTAAACCTTCAATCCTAAACCATAAACCCTATTTTTACTACCTAAAACCTTAAGGCCTAAACCCTAAACCCTAAAACCTAAACCCTCAGTGTTAAACCCTAAACCCTAAACCTTAAACCTTAAACCTTGAGCCCTAAACCCTAAACCCTAAGCCTTAAATGCTAGACCCTAAACCTTAAACCCTAAACCCTCAACCCTAAACCCTAAACCTTAGGCCCTAAAACCTAAACCTTAAACCCTAAACCCTAAACATTGAGCCATAAACCCTAAAACCTAAGTCATGAACCCTAAGCCCTTAAGCCTTAAGATCTAATCCCTAAGCCTAAACCTTAAACCCTAAACCCTTAAACTTAAACCCTCAACCATAAACCCTAAACACTAAACCATAAATACTAAACCATAAACTCTAGACTCTAAACCCTCAACCATGAGCCCTAAACCCTAAACCTCGATCCCTAAACCCTAAACTATGAACCATAAGCCCTAAGCCATAAACCCTAAACCACGAACCCTAAGCCCAAAAACGTAAACCATAAATCGTAAACCCTAAACACTAAATCCTAAATCCTAAACCCTTATCCCTACACCCTAAACCCTAAACCCTCAACCCCGAGGCTCGATCCCTAAACCCTAAACCCTAAAATCCAAACCCTAAATACTAAGCCCTAACACCTAAACCTTAAACTATAAACCCTAAACAATGAATCCCTAAACCCTAAACCTTAAATCCTAAACCCTAAATTATAAACATTAAACCATAAACCCTAAACTATGAATCCTAAACCCTAAACTCTGAGCCCTAAACCCTAAATCCTAAATCCTAAACCCTCAACCCTTAATCCCGAGCCATAAAACCTAAACTCTTAACAATGAACCATAAACCGTAAAACCTAAACCATGAGCCATAAACCCTAAACCATTATCCCTAAACACTAAACACTAAACCCTAAACCCTAAAATTTGAGTCCTAAACCCTGAAAATTGAGTGCTAAACCCTAAACCCTAACCTAAAGGAAATTCCTAATAAGATCATTTAGTGTGTTTCAGTGTGTAGGGAATAGTGTCTAAGGTGATCGATCAACTCATTTAGTTTTGATGAGAGACTACTTCCTCTGAAGGCCTAAAGTGAGGATCTCATTTTAGTAAGAAGTAGACAAGCATCATAGAGCTGATTTGTGGTCACTAAAGTGAATTATGGACCAAATTTTAAAATTAGTACCAATTCAAGTAGTGGTAGGGCCAAAATCCAATCCAGAAGGTAAAAAAACCTACAAAATAACTATATATTTTCACAAAAATAAATACCAAATACAATATATATGGCCTAAAAGTTTTAGGTCATTGTTGAAATTCTAAAAATGAGTAAGTACTAACCAAATTAGATTTTGAAAAACTATCTTCTAGATTATAATTATCAAAGCTATGGGACCACTTCCATCAGTGCAGTGACCCTAACTTCTTATATTTACTAAAATAAATTTAAAGTATAAGATTTATTTTATTAACATTTATTTTAGTAAATATGGCTCCTTCATGCCCTCCAAAACTTCATATAGACCAAAACACGTATGCATTTTATAGCACTAGAAATGCATATGGATTTTAGGTTTGTGAATTCCTAATCCTAAGAAAATGTAACACAATCATGTTATTACATAATGGGTATGCATTTCGTTTGTTTTCGGAGTTTTTGGCCACTTTTGCCCCCCTCCCAGATTGGTGCACTTTCCCTAATGTAAAATAAGTTGAACCAAAGAAGAAGGAAATGGGTGGAGCTTTTCTTTTAACTTGAAATGTAGCTAAGAAAGGAAATAAGAAAGTTTGGTTCTTAGATAGTGTTTGCAGAAACCACATGTGTGGAAATAAGGATATGTTTAGTAATATAGATGAAGCAATCAGATATGAAGTGAAGATGGGAATAGAAAATAAGGTTCCCATTATGGGTAAAGGCATTCTATCCATTCTCTCAAGCAAGGAAACAAGAAGCACATATATAATTTTTCTATGTTTCGGGGTTGAAGTATAACCTACTAAGCATTGGAAATCTTGTCTAAAATGGATATAAGGTAAAGTTTGAGAATGGAGAATTTTTTTTATTTGATAAAGGTGGAAGCTACAAGCTAATTACAGTTGTGAAAATCACACAAAACAAAATTTTTCCTTTGAGGATGCAGAATGCATGCACAACAATGTTCAAAATAATAGTCATTGATCAATCTACCTTATGACATCTCAGGTATGAGAACTTGAGTTTTGGTGGATTGAATGTTCTTTATAAAAATAAAATGGTTAAAGGATTTCCTTCTATTGAACAACCAAAAAGGTTTGTGAGGCATGGGGAAGCAACATAGAAATGATTTTCCCTCAGGTAAATCATGGAGAGCAAGCTCACCTCTTGAGCTAATACATTCAGATTTGTGTGGTCCATGAAAACTCCCTCCTTTTCCAAGAAAGAATATTTTATGACTTTCATAGATGACTTCAATAGAAGGACATGGGTTTATTTTTTAAAAAATAAATCAGAGGCATTTGAAGTATTCAAGAAATTTAAGGCCTTGGTTGAGAAACACATTGACCATTATATAAAGACATTGAGAACAGATAGAGGGGAGAGTATATATCAAATGAGTTTATAAACTTCTATAAAGAGAACGGGATCAATAAACAATTCACAACAAGATATATACCGCAAAAAAATGGCGTAGTTGAGAGGATGGATAGAACCATTCAAGAAATGGAAAGAAGTATGCTCAAAGCAAGAGGATTGTCTGATGAATTTTGGGAAGAAGCAGTTAGGACAACAGTCTATTTGTGAATAGATCTCCTACAAAGAGTGTGAGGAACATGATACCTCAAGAGGTATGGAGTGGAAGAAAACCAAGTGTTTAGAACTTGAGAATTTTTGGATGTGTGGAATATGCACATGTGCTAAATAAAATAAGATTGAAGTGGGGTAGTAGAGGAAAGAATTACATTTTCATTGGGTGTAATGTGTAATCAAAAACTTACATATTGTATAATATAGTTACTAAGAAGATGATAATTAGCAGAGATGTTCAATTCATTGAGGAAACATCTTGGGAGATGCACAAGAAGTGGAGAAGCCACAAGCAAAGGTAAATACACCTATAATTGTTGATGAACCAGCAGATGACAGAGTAAACAATGTACCAAGTTGGACACCCATTTCAAAAAGGGGTGAATCTTCAAATGGTAGCAACCAAAAAAATGCAAGGACCAGAAAATGAAGCATCTTCATCATCATCAGACTCATTCCAACAACAAGGAAGAATGAGGAGTGTACAAGAGATTTATGACCAATTAAGGTATAAAGAAAATGAATATGAAATAATTAATTTTTCTTTATTTTTAGCAGCAAATCCTATTTATTTTTAAGAAGCTATTAAGGAAAATAAATGGTGCGAAGCAATGGATGAAGAAGCGCATGCAATAGAAAGAATCCGACATGGGACCTAGTAGATCTTCCTGAAGGAAAGTAAGTCATTGGAGTCAAGTGGATTTATAAAACCAAGACTACTCTTGAAGGAAAAATTGAAAGACATAAGGAAAGATTAGTTGTCAAAGGCTACAAAAAAATCTAGGATGTGATTATAATGAGACATTTTCTCCAGTAGCAAGGCTAGAGACTGTGAGAACAATTATTGTCATAGTTTCTCATCACAAGTGGAAGGTCCATCAAATGGATGTTAAATCAGATTTCTTGAATGGAGTATTAGAAGAATAAGTGTATGTGGGACAACCACTTGGTTATGAAATTCCAGGGCATGAAAGAAAGGTATACAAGCTCAAGAAATCTTTGTATGGACTCAAACAAGCACCAAGGGCATGGTACAGTAGGATAGACTCCTATCTGATTAGTAATGGATTTAGCAAAATCAATAGTGAGCCCACACTCTACATCAAAGCAAGAAAGGATGGTGAGATTTTAATTGTTATTTTATATGTAGATGATTTAATTTTACTGGAAATGCAAGCAAGGCAATAGATGAATGCAAATCAGCTATGAATAAGGAGTTTAAGATGACTAATTTGGGATTGTTGAAATATTTCCTTGGCATTAAGGTCAAGTAAATGGAGCAAGGAATATTTGTTTCTCAAGCAAAGTATGCAAAAGAAATTTTGCAAAGATTCAAAATGTTGGATAACAAACCAACATCTACACCAGCTGAATTAAGTCTGAAATTGACCAAAGAAGATTGCAACAACAATGTAGATCCTACAAGGTACAAAAACATGGTAGGAAGCTTAATATATTTACTGCAACAAGACCATATATAATTTATGTAGTTAGTTTGATTTCCAAATTCATGGAGACACCAAAAGAGACACACTGGCAAGCAGGCAAATGTATTTTGAGGTATGTGAATGGCACAAGAAATTATGGAATTTTATATGTTGCTGATAATGATTTTTAGTTAATTAGATACACAGATAGTGATTGGGAAGGTAGTCTTGATGATAGAAAGAGCACATCTAGATATGTGTTCAATCTTTGGATCAGGATTCATTTCATGGGTTTCAAAAAGCGATCGGTTGTTTCATTATCTACTGTTGAAAAAGGGTATATTGCAGCAAACTTAGCCACTTGTCAAATGATTTGGTTAAAAAGAATCCTCTCAGATTTTCATGAAGAACAACAAGGAGGTTCTACAATTTTTTTGTGATAATATGTCTTCAATTGCATTATCTAAAAATCCATTTTTCCATGGTAGAAGAAATCATATTGCTATCAGATATCATTTCATTCATGAATTGGTTGAGAAAGGAGAAATTGAGCTAAAATTTTGCAAGTCAGAGTAGTAATCTAGATGAAATTTTTACCAAACCTCTGTCAAAGGAAATTTTTGAGCATTTGAGAGAAAATATGGGTGTCATAAATGGACCGCCTAGCTCTAGAAATTAAAAAGAAGTTTTGTATGAATTTTTTTGGCTCAAGATTAAGGGGAGTGTCAAAATTTAATATACTCAGTAATCTTGAGCCCCATGTGTGGTTTGAAATTGTTTCCCACTCCTCAAACTACTCACTTTGGTGGGAATTAATTTCTTTGGCCATTGATGTTTTGAAATTCCATGCCACGTGGAATAATTTCATGAATTCCTTGAGCCCTCCAAATCTCTCCTCCTAGAGATGTGAACTATATGGAATTTTCCATTTCCCATAAAATTTTGGGTCTAGGTCATGGAATTTGTTTTATTAGATAAGGTAAAAACAAAGATCAGCTCCCAGGGGCCATTACAAGATGAGGAACTGAAAACAATGAGCAAGAAGGAAATGAAAAAGTCCAAGAAAGGAGTTAAACATACTTAACTCTTACAATGAAGAACCAGACTTTGTACCAAAGTGGGAAAACCAAAGAGAAGGAGAAATAGTCTCCAAAACTACAAAACAATAGAAGTTTGCCAAAATTCTGCCAACATTCTAGAACCACTAGTTAATTTTTGGAGATCCCCCACTGCTACCATCATGACTATCTTTGATCTCGTCACCCTCAACACCTTTGTTGTTAATATCTTCCTCCAGCTCATCCTCGGAGCTACTTGATGCACAAGTTAATATATATAATATATATAAAGTTATTTGTATATGGTGCAGGTCATGGAAATAGAGTTATACATGGAGGCATAATATTTATATATAAAGTTATTTTTATCGAATACAATATATATTTTTGTGCTTTTTTCTATTCTAGTTGTGTTTTCCCTTGTGTTGGTTGTTTTGGAACTAAATTTTTCCAACAACTACCACCTCACTTTGAAAAAATGAATCATACCTCATAGATTCTATAAACACATTTATTAAAGGGTCATACTTAAGCGACACGCAGAGAAAAAATACATCGTACTTATATGCACGTTGGTTGTGAGAGATATCAGATGTTGAGTAAGAGAAGTAGATCAGGGAGAAGACTTGACAAAAATATATCATAGATAGATAGATTTCCTTTTTCTAAAACCTTCTTTTCCCTTACACTACATGTGTGAAAGAATACATAATCTATGAATAACTCATGTGTTAATATTTTAGTATTTTAATAAATCTAGGAATGGTGAGAAAATGTTGTAAATTTTGGCTATTTTTTTCCCAAAACTTATAAAATAATATCACTTGCAAGGATTGAACTCCCTTGAAGAAATTGCGAGGCGATTGGCCATGTGTTTGTTTGAGGGAGTATGAGGTCATCGTATCAACACCCTCCACCTCAAGGCCTTTTAAATTAAAGCCACAACCTTACAAATTTAACCTTCATCTAAGATGAGAAATAAAACTAAACTAGTGGTTTCCCTTGGAGGAGAAAGTCTACACCGAGGGGTGAACAATATGTATTTTCCAAATGGGAAATGTGTTTGTGACCTTATGTATTTTCTAAACATTAAATTTTTTAATTTCTCTTACAAAAACAATGATGGGTGTTATATTTTCTTCCTCTATGAGGGGAAAGGATACATAACAACAACACATGGAATATTTATTTTTGTTAGCATAGTATGAAGGATTTAATTAGAACAACGACAAGAATCTATCTACACCACATAGTAATAACTTAAACATCTGAATAAATTCATAATAAAGTTATGTTCAAATATTAATATGTACTTGCACATCACTTGCATCTTAGGTGGGTTTGAATGAGGTTCTATTAAAATCATAAGATCTAGAACCGAGCATGGATGTTGGTACTTTATATTCACAAATCAATGTATTTTTCTTATAGCTTCATAAATTGTATGCGTGAAGCCTTGAAATGAGATATTTTATGTCCATTTAATGTACTTTGTTGGAGCCTAGGTTTTTAAATTGTTGTCAGAGATTTTATGCCAATTTAATGTACTTTTTTTGGAGCCTAGGTTTTTAAATTGTTGTCAAACTTTACTTGTGCTTCTCATTTGGGTTGGGTTAGGTTTAGGATATGAATAAGTGTTTCATAATTTATGTTACCAAATTTAAATTGAGTTTGTATTATTTGAATCACCAACATACATTGATTGAAACAAATGTGAATGCAAATATTTGCCAATTATCGTAATGATGTATTCTTTTGGGGTTATAATTGTGTTACTTCTGAGTGACTGATATAAAAGATGTGACATCGAGAGAAACCTATGATAAAATATATTTTCTAAAATGTGAAGACCACTTTGATAACTGAAAAATCATGATCATTGTCATAGGTAAATGAGTGTGATACAACACTACATAGTTGCATAAATACATAATAAAAAAATTCATGAAGTAGTATGGTAGTAGAGGCACCTAATGTGAAGTTTGCAAATGATAATAATTGTGACTCATTTTTTAACATCCCCTGAATCATCTTTGTGAGGAAAAATTTTCCGAGAATTCTAAATGCAAGAAACTAATCATCTGGTTTTAGCAATTTTCGTTTTGCTTTAAAGGTTAAAGAAAATGAACAAAACAAAAACTATAACAACTATCCTCCAAAAAAACCCGATCATGAAAAGGTAGCTAGCTTAGTGGTGTAAAACACCATTTCACAAATGGGAGCTCCTATGTTTGAGTCTTATTTGGTCTAAGGGAACTATCATAAAAATATTATATGATATTAAATCAACATGTTTTTGAAAAGTTATGGGGATGGAATCAATTTTGGTTTTACTTGAAAAAAAAACTCCAGTATTTAGAAATTGCATTACATTAAACCCATATTGCAAGTTTCCCTTTTTCTTAATAAATATTGTGGATTTTTTTGGTTTATTTGGTAGAACATGTCTAGTTTTTGTTTTGTCCCAATTCCAAGATGAAACATGATGATATAATTTCTAGGAAGAGTGAAAAATTTCAATTTATTGGTAATACACCATGATTTCAGAATGTACGAGGGTTGGGTGCATGGTAGGACTTGGGGTCTACCAAACAATTAGCGCAAGTTTGAGTCATAGTAAATACACCATCAATTTAGAGTAAATGGTTGTAAACATGGAACATCCTGTCAAGCCTCCTAGAGAGGGATGCACCATGATCTCAAGGAAACCCATCAAAGAGGTGCATCCCTCTCTAGGAGGTTTTTATCTTAGTATTCATGTCATCATTCCAATCAAGAAATAATAAATATAAAGAATCAATTTGTGTGAGACAAGGCATAAGTGGAGTAGATTTCTACTTTGCGAGGACTCTCAGAGCTTCCATCGACATTTGTTGATGGCCTTCATGTATTATTCTCTTATTGGAGGGTAACAATTCTTCATAGATTCTCACTTTCAAACTTAAAACCACACATCCATTTGAGACTGTAAACAAGGCGGTTGAGGTGGCGAGGTAGCGATGCTTGGTGAGGTAGGAGGCCACCAAAAAAATGGAAAGAAATGAAACATGATGCAAAAGGAATGATGGGACAACTGAAATGGGTGAAGTAGAATTAGCACAGGGTAGGTGTCGGGGGCACATTAGCACATTATTAATGAATAAATCTATTCGGTAGATAAGAAAATGAAACAACTCAAACATGAGAGTTTCGTCGTAAAAAATCTCAAACTTTAGACATGCCTTTGATGTAATAACCAAAAAAGGGACATTACCATATAAAATTTAAGTATATGGACAAAATAGAATAGAAAGATGTGATCACCTTATAATGAAGAGAGGAATTATAAGAAATAGGCTATATTTTATATATAAGGTAAAATTAGGATAACTTATGAGAAATAATCTATTATTTTAATGTAAGATAAAATTAGGATAGCTGTCTAAATTTTAGAGGTGTAAAATAATGTCAACCTATACCTCGAAGATAATCACCATTAGTTAATACTTTAAAGACTCTAATTGTAAGTAAGAGTAACAATAAATTATATTATTACGTGGATTTGAATTTATAAGGAAACATGAATCTTATAATAGAAATGATTATATTATTTTGGGAAAAAGTGCTAATATTTTATGAAATAGGGGTTGTGGAGAAACAAACCCTCTATGAGACATCTTCTCATGATAATTTTTTTTTAATATTTTTGATCGAGAGATTGAATTACTACATCTCATAAAACATAAATTAAATATTTATGATACTAGAAACTCGTATAAATAAAAACCATATATATAAAATTAACAATAACAATATTAAGTCATTTGAATGTGGAAACAAAATACAGTAAGGATGCTTGCAAATCTGACCTATTTAGGTGGTATGGGATACCTAGGAAGGTTTATTTAGCTTTCATCCTTCTCATGATTTGTACTTAATTTCTTCTAGGTAAATGGACTAGAAAAGAACCCTACCAAAGCATTAACCTAAATGTGTGGTATGGGACATTTGGAAGGGTTAGTGTTGTTAGTGTTCTATTTCTTTCTTCCCTAAATGGTACACTGGTCAATAGAGATTTTTAAAAATGCTAGTGGAATTTTTTTTTAGAGATGTGATAAGCTTATGGGGGTGATAGTACATAATGTGATAGATAATAGAGTACATAGAATCACATAAGATAAATAGTAAGAGGGGAAACAAGGCAAGTTGTGGATTGACACATAAGATACCCTCTTGAGTTATCACTTTAGATTATTTTATGCTCTAACATTTTGTTGGATTTATGGGATTAGATGGGTACCTACGAGTTACCCTAAGATTTTCGGCCATAAGAAAAATCATTATTATATGATTTTAGGATGTATATTATTCCTTCCTTCGTCTAGGTCTACTAATTGATTAGGTATTTGTATAATCATGAGACTCTCTCTTTCCTCATTGATTACCACATATTCCTTCTCGTGAAGGGTAGGGCCACTCTCAAGTGTTGATAGGTGTGCGGGGATTTGCATGGCTCATGGTTAGAGGTAAAGCACTTTGATGATGATCTTTCTCTCACAATAGTTTGATGACATAATAAATCTCTTACGACTAGTGACATGGTGCTAATTTTTAAAATTGTATCATCATATTACTATTGAAATTTATGTAAATACCATGATATTGGAACTTGTAAACATTATTAATTGAAAGTTAATAATTATGATGTATAAAGTATGAAAAGATGTTATGTTTGTATTATGAATCAAAGATGGTTTCCTATAAGAAAATTGTGTCATAATGGTGGAGACATTACAGAATATTCATTAATGGTTAAGTAAACTATAAATGATAGAATGGACTTAAACTCATAGATGATCAATTGATCATAGTGGAAAACTTAAAAAATTGAGGAAAACATGTGTTTAAAAATTAGTGTGATGGATTGGTTTTATGTGGTATATGGAATAATGGATGGGTGAATAGATGATAAATAAGCTTAAGTAAATGAAATTTACGCTTGGAATATGCTTGACCTTATGTATGGATGTATTGAAATGGAATTATGGATACACATGATTTTAGATTTAACTGGAATTTTTACATATAATTGGTTAAACTATTATTACATGAACTCATTTAAGATAGTACTTAGTAGTGGCACTATTATTCACCTATTAAGTTTAGAGGAAAACTATGCAAGTTAATGATGTGAACATTAAAGTTTATTGAGATAAAAATGAACCTTAAATAAATGTATGTTATTATTATTTTTATTATGCCTCTTGCATGTGAATGTATTTTTAAGTAGGACAACGAAAATGTGACGCTTTGATTTCCATTCCCAATTGAAGGGTGATTGTAAATTCGGTTATAAAAAAATTTAGGAGTGTTTTCGGTCACCCACTAGGGTCGTTATACTTTGGTATCGAGAGATTAGGTTCAACGATAGGGCCTTAATTATGTTCAATATGTTTCTAAGTTGTATTATATTTTCTTATGTCATGCTAGGATTTGAAATGGAAAAAACAAGGGAAACTTATGGTAGTGGTGATGCTAATGATGCCACTAATGTGAAAAAATTCCTAATGTGGATGAATATGTTGTAAGGAAACACTAAGAGAAGCTAGATCAAATTATTACATTAATGATAGATACCTAGGATTGGCTTGTGGCTCTTGAGAATAGGTGTGAATGTGGAACCAAATGTGGAGCCTAGTGAGGAAGGGAATTAGGATAATGAAGATGAAAAATTTAATGATTGGAATGAGAAATCTATGAAATTTTTTATGATTATACCATGGAATAGATGCCCAAAAGGGAAAGGTTTGAAATAAAACTGGCTAAGGACCTTAAAAGGGTTATTCCACCTAACTACTTGGGAGCAATATTGGGAGATGGAGCTGAGGCATGGATTATTAAAATGAAGAAGTATATTGAGATTCAAAACTTCTCAAAGGAAACAAAAGTAGTATGGGATGCATATTAACTAACAAGTGAGGAATCCACTTGGTGGAATAAAAAAGTATGATAAGGATTTGAGTGTTGAGAACACTAATGGGAGTTATTTGTGACTCTTTTTAGGAAAATATGGTTGCCACAACTTTATTGTGATAGAAAAGTGGCTAAGTTATAGAATATGATCCAAGGAGATCTGTAACAATCACTCAATATTAGGAGAAGTTCATTAAACTTCTCAATTATGTACCCTAGTACAAAACAATGAGTAGTTCGAATCTAAAAGTTTATTATGGGGTTGATATTTCATATCGGGAATGAAGTGGATGTCCATGGGTTGAATACTATGGACAAGGATTTGAAAAATAAATAAAGTATGAGAAAAAATTACAGATAATTTATGTTTCTAAAAAGGATTTTAAGGATCCAACAATTAGACCAAGTCAACAGACAACATGAACATTCAAGAAGAACTTTAGAAAGTTAAATAATGGATAAGTAACACTTGGAAAAAAGGTAATTCTTGGAAATCAAATAATTTTGTGGAAATGGTGGCAATGGTTAGAATAGGAGTACAAGAGATAAGTCTCGGTGAAGGAGGGGGGGCCGATAATAGGATGTTATAAGTGTGGATGGGATCATTATGCCACTAATTATCCCAAAAAAAGTATTATAAGACCTCCTTCACAATCCTAGAGTTTAAAACACATTCATGCTTTGTAGTTGAAAATCACCAAGTTGACTTTTAGAGAGCTCTAGTAGAAGTGCTAGGTAATTTTTTTGCGTTTTTGTTCAATTGATACTATAAATAGTAAATGTTTTGTTGTAGTGGAGTTATTGAACAAAATTTCTAGGTAGGCTAGTTATATGGATAAAACTTGGGTAGTTCAGTATGGCAATTTGATGGAAAAGAGAGTAGATCAATGTTTATTCATAGTTGAATTAGAGCTACTATGTTTCACAAATAAGGTGAACTTATATGTTGAAACCTTGAGATCACATGATGTCATTCTAGGGGTGAATTGGTTATGCCAACATCATGCTAAGGTGGATTATTATACAAAAATTATGACATGCCAAAGGATAATGGTAAGAATCAAAATTTCCAAGGGATTTAAATGGCCACTAAGTAGAGGAAAATATTAGCTATGTAGTTGAACAAGGTGTGAAGGAAGCGTATTATGATGTATGTAGTAAATAATGATGATGTGGGTGAGGGAAAAGAACCTACATTATAGGAATTCCATTTTCTTGAGGATTTTAGTGATATTTTTCAAAAGAGTTTCCAATGATTCATCAATGTATGTAATTATATTTATTTATAGAATTAATTACAGGGTTTGAACCTAAATGAAAATCATATTATAGAATGACCACAATAGAATTATTTGAATTAAAGTTAGAGTTACAAGATCTTATGTCTAAGGGATTGGTCCATCCTAGTGTCTCGCCATGGGGAGCACCAACTATTTTTGTGAAAAATAAGGATAGGACCCTTAGAATTTGCATTGATTACAAAATGTTGAATAAGGAAACAACTAAGGAAATGTATCCTTTACCATGCATTGATGATATTTTTGATAAAATGCGAGGAGCTATAGTATTTTCAAAGATTGATTTGAGATCTGGGTACCATGATTTGATAATCAAGGAAAGTGACATACCTAACCTAGTTTTCTATACAAGGTATGGCCATTATTAGTTCACTACTCTTCCTTTTGGACTCACGAATGTACCAAAAACTTTATGAATTTAATGAATAGTGTGTTCAGATATTATCTAGATGGGTTTGTGCTAGTTTTTTTGGATGATATATTGATTTATTCATGAATAAAAGAAGAGCACATTCATCATTTACAACTAGTTTTACAAAGGTTGAGACAACATAAGTTATATGCCAAGTTGTTAAAATATAATTTATTCTAAAGAAAAGTGCATTATTTGGGTCATGTTATATTAGCAGATGGAATTGTAGTTGATTTGGCTAAGATAAATTCCATATAATGAAATTACCTACACCTAGAAATGTACATGAGGTAAACATTTTTATAAGACTTGTAGAATATTATAGGAATTTTATTGAGCTTGTCCTATAGAATTGGAAATCCTATTACCTCATTGAAAAGAAAGGGAAAAAAATATTTGGCCAAAAAGTTGTGAAAAATTGTTTCAGCTCCTAAAGGAAAATTTTACTACCGTACTAATTCTAAAAGTTACATATCCAAATGGAGAGTTCACGATGATCACCGATGCATCGGTGAAGGTTTTGGAGGAATTTTAATGCAAAATAATTAGGAAGTGGATTACAAGTCAAGAAATATTAGGCAAGGGAATTTGACTATATGCTACATGATATTGAATTTGTAGCTATAATACATGATTTGCATATGTGGAGAAATTACCTTTTGGGTAAGCCTTTTGTTCTTGAGAAAGATCATTTAGGATTGTAATATATATTCACTTAACCAAACCTAAATACATGATAACGATGTTGGTTAGAATTTTTAAGTGAATATGATATTTATATCAGATATATTAAGGGAAAGGAAAAGTGATTTGTAGATTCAATTAGTAAAAGATAACATGTTGCGGTCATGGCCTCAATGAGAACAATTTTTGACAACTAATTATGAGTAAGCTATCTACAAATAATTTTTATGGGAAGGTCAAATCTGCATTGGAGACTGATAGCTGGGATCATAGATATGAGGGTTACAAGTTGAATAGATATGGAATTATTAGGTTCCATACAGAATATATGTACACTGAACTCGATGGATTGAGGACCCTAGTATTAGAGGAGGCATACAATTTTCCTTATTTAGGTCACCCTAGAGTGATGAAGATGGTGGATGATATAAAACACTTGTATTTTTTGTTGGGGATTAAAACTTATGTTATAGATTTTATTTCTATATTTTTGGAGTGCCGGTGAGTGAATGTTAAACATTTTCATACAACTAGGTTGTTATACCCACATGAACCTACCAGAATGGAAATGATAGGTCATAATTTTGGATTTTTTTCATGGACTCCCAATGTCCAAGAATAATGACAATGTCAGATTAGTGGTTGTGGATAAACTCGCTTAAAGTATCCAATTTCATTCTAGGGAATTTGAAATATGATTTGATAGTTTTGGTGAAGAGGTTTGTTCTATATATTTTTCGGTTGCATGGAGTACCTGAGAATATTATCTCTAATAGAGATACCCATATGACGTAAAGGTTTTGGAAAACCTTGTACTCTATGTAAGGAGCCAAATTGAATTTTAGTACTACTTATCACCTAGAGGTAAATGGTCAAAGAGAAAGGGTGAACCGGGTTAGAAGACATGCTTAAGATGTACTATATGGATCAACATTATAAATGAGAATATTAATTTCCATTGGTTGAGTTTTCTTACAACAACTCACACCATTCAACATTAGGTATGGCTTGGCCCCTTTTGATCCTTTATATGAATGAAAATGTCAAACACTTATCAATTGCGATCAAATCGAGGATATAGTTCTTAAAGGTCCTAACATTTTTAGGGATATGGAAGAGTAGGTAAATATAATTAATAAATGCTTGTTTTAAGTTATAGACGGGAAGAAGAGTTATGCAGATAAGAAGTGGATTCCTAGAGAATTCATAGAGGGTGATAAAGGTTTTCTATGAGTTAGACCAAAGAAAATTTCTAGCAAGTTTGGAAATTCTTCCAAACTAGAACCTTGATATGTTGGACCATTCAATGTTCTCAAAGTGGTAAACCAGTGGAATATATACATGAATTTCTTCTAGCTCTATCATGGTTGTAAAAAAATTCATGTAACTTTATTGAAAAGATATCATTATGATATGTATCATGTTATAGATTGAAAATATCTACAAGTAGAGGATCCATGGGTTATTTTGGTCAATCCCTTATGGGTTCTTGATATCCGCAAGCTTCATTTGTGAAAATGTGAATTATCTTAGTGTAAGGTCTAGTGGGGCCAATATTGAGAAGATAATACTAACTAGGAGGAATTTGATGAATTTCACTGAGAATACCTACATTTATTTCATTATTTTCCTTGGTTTTATAGTGTTAATAATCTTCGGGATGATGCTTCCTCTTAGAGGGAAAGGATGCCACATTCCAAAATTGTGCATTTATTATTTTGAGACATTTTGAGAACTGGGTGGTGGTGGCCACCATAGAGATGACATATTATTATGAATTAGTTTTTCTTTATTAGTATTATGATGTATTTTGGATGAACATATTTATTTTTAGTAGTTAAATAGACACTAGATGGTTAATGGATATTGAATTGGAATTATGAATTATTGTTAATATTAATATTTATTTACAATATATTTTAAGATGATTAAATATATTAGACATATTGTATACACTCATTTTTCGGCACCATTGGAGCTCAAAATTGCACCTTGCCTTGATTCATAGACAACCTAGGATTTTGAGGCAACATAGGACTGTCTCCAAGTTATGGGACTTGCAGAACCGAGATAAACCTTCGAGAGAAGGATGACTTCCTCTACCTAAACCTAATGGTAAATTTAATTCTAAGGAAGGAAATGTAATTAACTAATCCTAAACTAAACATTCCAAGGGACTAGGGAGAGAGAAAAGGGTTAGAAATATGCAAAAAGGGAAATCATAAGCTAAAAGGAAATGATAGCACTAGAAAGGGGTTGATTACTCTCTAAAAGGGGAAGGAAAGAGAAGAAAACATGGGAGAGAGGGAAGACATACATGCCACGAGAAAAGAATCATGTAAATTGAATTTTCCTACACATTAACAATACAGAAAAACATAACCTGCATGTAGGAAATACACACAACATGCCAAAAATGAACAGAGAGGCAAGACTGCAAATAAATGAGCTAGGGTGCATAAGATGTGCCAAAAAATTATTTTATTACTTAAAATATGCACAACTTCATTACATTCATGGCAGAATGTGAGAATACATTGCAGAGACAAAATTAGAGGTCTAAAAATCATGGGAAGGTAGCCACCATTTTTCATGGGCTCGATTCAAGAAAGATCCATCATTACAAATGAGCATCACTTTACAATATATAGTAGAATGAGAGAGAGAAAAAGGGAAAAGAGAGAGAAATAAATCAGATTTGATCATGGCATTAATGAAGATCTTTGTCTTTCCCTACAACACATCCTCCAAGACTCAACCACCATCAATCATGCATTAAACTCTGAAAAAACATCATGGGAACCTTGTTAAACCCTTTCCCTAATTTCCTTGTTCTTGTAGGAGAAGATAAGACCCCCATACTTCATCAATTTTGGTGCGCTTGAGCCATCTATAACTAAAAATTAATGGATTGAACTATTTTCCCTTTTCCTCCCACTAAATTCCATCAAAATCTGATTTTGATGATGAAAAATTGAAGGGTCAAGGAGACCTTTCCAATGATATAAATTTTGTAATATTTAGAGACATGGAGCAAAAGATATGACAATTTAAAAATTTGCATGTCATGGAAAACAAGAACGTGACATGTTGCGGCCTTTGATTAGCTCGGGGATTACCTCTGCCTATGTGTGCATTACTTTCGCTTTGGCATGTGTTGGTCTTTAATTGGTTTGGATGTTGGGCCTTATGAAGCCTTAATTTCCATCCCGAAGCATAAACCAATGAGAAAGCTCCATGCTCCTCGCAAAGCATAAACCAATGAGAAAGCCTTATTTTACCCACCATGTCGGTCGCATGAAACACGAGACCAATGAGAAGGCTCTACGTTTCTCACAATGTCGAGTTTTTCTTTTATCACGAGTGAAAATCGTGAAACATAAGCCGATGAGAAAGTTCCTCACTCCTCATGCAATGTCAAAAATTTGATAACCCCTTCTATATGTTGTGAAACATAAGACAATAGGAAAGCTCCACGTATGGCACATGTTCACCTTTCATTGGTTGTAAATTCACGTCACAATTTTGATTCACCATATTTCCTTTTACCTTTGCTGAATTTTTCTACCCCACCATGGGCCTGAAATATTATGGAATGTGGCTTATTCCGTGGGTCTCACATCTACCGAAGCCAAAACCTTTGAGGAGAGTTGGAATCCTACCACGTGGCTTGTTGTTTGATGTTTGGTGTTGAATTTGATGGGAAAATGAATGTCGTGCAACCATTTTTAAATATAACCCGCTAATTGATCCCCATAGGTTTTAAAATGCCAACAACCATTTGACATTCATTTAATTTATTTTTCCCTTAAAAATAGCTAAGTGCATTTTTAAATGAGTTATTCAAATTAAGATAGGGGTAAATTTGGGATAATGATCTAGTGACCTCCGGGGGTAATTTTCTGCTAAATTTGACTAGTAGCCTTTATGAATCCATTGGGCATGGAGTTAATCCCAAAACAATAAAAAATTGATCTAAAATTTGAAAATCTTACCCTTGATCCCGTATGAATAACTAATTAGACTTAAAACCGATCTAAAGCTACCTTGGGAGTGCTCTTGAAGCTTTTTCGGGATTTTTTAAAATATATTTTACAAACTGTCCCAAAAATTGAATTTTTTTAACAAGCAAGAGGCATAAAGAACTCTTAATTAAATATGATCTCTTGGGGGAAAAAATGCACTTTGGAATCTTCCCCAAGATATGATTTTCCTAATAGAGCCTTCTCTAAAGGGGGATGAATGAAGTTGATCTTGTGGGCTCTAAATAAAACTTGGAAATTTCCCAAATGTTTGACTCCACCATGAAAATTTCTCTGCCATCCAAAATGGACAAAGGTCAAACAACAACAAAATCTCACAAAAACTATATACAAACATTTAAAATCATACATGTTCCAAGTGGAAACATGCAGAGTGTGCACAAGAAATTCTTTTACTAAAAGAAAACCTACACTACCCTACTCTAACCAGAGGTAAAGGAAGCTAAACAAAACCCTGAACAAGTTGTCAGAAATAGCTTCCTTTCCTCACAAATTTAGATCATGTGACTGATTTAGCACTGAACATGGTCTTTAACAAAATTATAAAACTGACTTGAATATGGATTTCCACCCTTCCCTAAGTATTAAAAACAAATGAAATGAATACCTCTTTTAGTTTCTCGTGTTTGTATTTGAGCGGCATTACAACTAAACTTTGGTGCATTGAATTTCTTCCTTCTGCTTTAAAGTGAGCATGACTAGTGGTAACTCTAACTTTGGCTCTAAGCTAGCTAGATATTTGATTGGGAAAGGTCTAATCCTTTCCATTTTCCCATTCCTTTGAAGCTTAATCCCACAGATGGGATAATCATGGAAAATTTATTAAAGGTGATGGATGTTTGCAAGCTCATTTGAACTCTTCTATGTTTTCTCTACAAACAACTCTACCTCCTTTTGATCCACCTTATCCTCACCAAACAATAATTTTGATAAATCAAACCTCTCCTCCTCTTCAACATGAAGTTCCCTTTGATTAATTGCAGCATCTGAAGATTTTCTTGTTGGATCACTACAATCTCCCAAAAGTGAAGCAATATCTAGACATGCAGGATAATGGGGTCACTACATTCAATTGAAACATCTTGCTCACTTTGAATCTTCTCTTCCTCTAATTTTAATCCTTTAATTTCAACCTCCTTGGGTTCAATGTTTTCAATTAAAAAAGAGAAATTTTAGCAATGGGTTGGTCACTTCTTCATCCATTATGTTCTTAGAGCCGTTTGTTCCTCAACAATTATTTCATGATTTTCAAGAATGGGAATCACCTCAGCTGATTTTGATGAAATTGGAGAAGGTTGACTGTTAGGTTCTTGGTGATGAACCTTTTTGGATTCAAACTCATGGCTCCAATCCTTAAAGCTTTGAATCTCATTTACTCTATTTGGCTCCTTTACAACCTATACCTCTAGGTTTGCACGTGCCTCATGTTGTCTAGAACAATGAAGCTCAACTCTTAGTACCATGAAATATTCAAGATATTGTTTAGTGAGGAATGGGTCCTTAGGAAACCAAGAAATTAGGCCCTTAGTCTGTTGGCTAAGCTCTATTACTTCCTCGGTTTTCAACTAACTCTTCATGAATTTTAGGCACATGTAGATCTAGTTTTGTAAAATGGGGAAAATATTTAGTCCTTGGCTGATTTTGCAAAGGTTCAAATGATGGAGGAGGTGGAATATTGTTTTATGGAGGAATAATGGTGGAAAAATAGAGGTGGGATGGAAGGGAAGAAGATAGAGGAGGGGAATCCTCAATAGGAGTAGGAAGAAAGCTAGGAACATGAAAGCTAGGTTGAGATGGTGTAGGTTGGGGAGGAGGAATGGGAGGGTTGTAAGATGGTAGTGTAGGGTTTCCCCATTGACAGGTTTCTTAACACTAGATTCATGAGCCTCCATTAACTCAGTCCATTTTACAATTTTAGGAATCATCTCAACCATGAAGTCCAGGTTCTGGTGAGAGTTGAACTAGTTTGGCATAGAGCTAACCCACGAACAAGGGACCCTAAAACTATTTTTGCATTCGTTCATTGCACATGTAGCCCTAATCTACACCATGTTCACCTTCATCTCTTGAATCTTCCTCTGGAAATCAACATCTTCCATGAAATTTCCACCATCACCTGCATAACCCTATTTTTGAAAAACATCATCCATATGGATTAGTGTGGGGTGGATATATGTAGATTCTTCATGATAGGGATCATAAAACTGATTTGGAGGAGGATTTTGAAAATATGGGGATGGAGGGAACTGGTATTGCTCTTGAAAATGGGGATTCTAATGAGGGAATGAAGTCATGATTGCACAACTTCATGAAAAATAGGAAAATGGAAAGATGGAAAGAAAGGAAATATGAATGGAAGGGAAGGGAAATATATGTAACTCAAAAAATGGGTTACTTGAATCAGTGGAGTCACCAGATGTTCTTAGAACTACCTTGAAATACGAAACCTCACCCAAAATACATCAACTTGATGAGATGAAGATATAAATCTCCTTAAACTGGTCCCATAAGGCGTGCTAAAATTGTTTGGAAGTGAAAGAACCAAGGTGGCTAGGATACCCACTTGTGAAATATATAGCTTTCAATGTTTGTCCCACTAGGCATGCCAAAACTTTTGGAGCTAAAAATTACACCCTTCCTTGAGTCATAGACAACCCAGGATTTCGAGGCAACATGGGATTGTCTCCAAGTTTTGGGACTTGTGAACTAAAACATACCTTCTAAGAAGGCCAACTTCCTCTACCTAAATCTAATCCTAAAACTACTACTAAGGAAGGAAATTCAGCTAACTAATTCTAAACAAACCATTCTAAGGGACCAGGGAGAGAGGAAGAGTTAGAAATATGTAGAAAGGGAAATACTAAGATAAAAGAAGTGATAGCACAAGAAAAGGGGTTGATCACTCTCCATAAGGGGAAGGAAAGAGAAGAAAACATGGGAGAGAGGGAAGATAGATGTGCCACAGATAAGAACCATGCAAAATGAACTTTCCCATGCATTAAAAACACAAAAATGGAACCTACAAGTAGGAAATATGCACAACATGCCAAAAACAAATAGAGAGGCAAGAATGTAAATAAAATGAGATAGGGAAGACAAGATGTGCCAAAAATAGATTTTATTTCTTAAATATGCACAAATTCATTACATTCATAACAGTAAGTGAGAATAAATTACGAGAGACCAAATTATAGGTATGAAACTCATGGGAAGTTGACCACCATTTTGGAAAGATGTTGTTAAAAAGAGCCATCATTACAAATGAGCATCACTTTACAATATATAGCAGTAATGAGAGAGAGAGAAGAGAGAGAGAGAGAGAGAGAGAGAGAGAGAGAGAGAGAGATCAAATTTGATCATGTCACTAATGAAGATATTTTTCTTTCCTGCAAACACTGACCTCAAGATTCGACCACCATCAATCATACATTAAAATCTAAAAAATAACATGGAAACACTATTAAACCTGTTCCCCATACTTCATCAATTTGGGTGGTTCGGTTGTCTATATAACTGCACATTAATAGATTGAACTATTTTTTACCCTTTTTCTAAGAAAATTCCATCAAAATCTGATTTTGATGATGCCAAATTGAAGGGCTCGAGGAGACATTTCCAATGATATAATTTTTAATATTTGGAGATCTAGATTGAAATATATGGCCATTTGAAATTTTCCATGTCGTGGAGCAAAAGAATGTGACACATGATAGCCTTTGATTGGCTTGGGGATTACCTCTCGGCTATGTGTGCATTATTTTCCCTTTGGCACGTGTTGGTATTTCATTGGTTCGAGATGTTGAGCCTTATGAATCCTCCATTTCCATCACAAAGCATAAACCAACGAGAAAGCTCCATGCTCCTCATAATGTTAGTATTTTCTTTTACCCACCTTGTTAGAGCAAAAACACAGACCTATGAGAAGGCTCCATGATTCTTGCAATGTCGGACTATTCTTTTATCGACTAACAATCGTGAATTATGAGCCAATGAGAAATTTCACGCTCCTTGAAATGTTACAACTTTGATATCACCTTTTGTCTGCTTTATGAAACATGAGCCAATAAGAAAACTCCACATATGACATGTGTTTGCCTTTTATTGGTTGCACCTTCACATCACGGTTGTGCTCACCATATTTCCTTTGACCTTTGCTAACTTTGTCTACCCATCCACTTGCTTGAAATATTATGAAATGCGGCTTATTCCGCAAGTTTCATGTCTGCCGAAGCCAAAACCTTTGAGGAGATTCGAGAATCTGCCAAATGGCATGTTGCTTTATGCTTGGCATTTAATTTGATGGGAAAATGAATGTCACATGGCCCTTTTTAAATATAATCTTCTAATTGATCACAATTAGTTTTAAATACCAACAACCAATGGTTTGGCGGTGTGGAATTTTACTATCCTTTAACATATTTTCCCCTTAAAATGGCTAATTCCACTTTTAAATGAGTTATCCAAATTAACCCACGGGGTAAATTTGGAATGACATACACCTTACATGACCTATCCACACCTATCACATTTACATTCAAAATACTAAACCCATCATATCATTCTATAAAGCATGTTTTCATCTTTGTAAAATCACATTTACCTTAGTAAATACCTATTTAACTCATCCTAAATAACCTAAACCTCCAAACCACCTAAAAACCATTCTAACCCATTTTGGCCTAACCTCCCAACACCCCTAACATCTTTCCACCCATCCTTACTTGCTTTAAAACTTGAAATATTTTTGGAAGTGGTTGAAACCACTTGAAATGGGTTTCCTACTTTTCTACGGATCACCGAAATTCTAACTAATTGTTGACAATTCTATATAATCCCATCAAATTTCTTAAATCCGGATCATGGGAAGTTCAGTAATGAAGCCCACGACACTTTGGACATCGAAACAACATAATCTATGAAATCCTTACACTCTATCACATCCTATCAAACCTTAGAGATCCAATACCATCATAAGGTTCTTACGCATTGTTATCATCTCTATTTTACATCATAAAAAGGAACATCTTGTCTCTTTGTAATGTCTTTCCATATATGCACCTAGTATCAAAACAATTCAATCATTCAATCTTTATTTAAAAGTATAAACTTTGAATTTAAATTAAATATGCCTTTACACAAATATCTCTTGCAATTCCTTTGAATCATTAATGATTTATCTAAATTGGCTACAATTCTTTTGAATCACTAGCAATCCTTATCCCAAACACCTTTTAATCACATTTTTTTACAAATTTCTAATATGTAGCAAAATTTTTTTTTTCTAATCTGTCTATTTCTAAGTGGTCTCTTCTTGTAGATGATTGTTCCAGGTGAAGCACACCCCATAAAAAATATTTACGATCTTTGAATCACCTCCCGGCTCTTTGTTTGGGACTAATACAACATCACACAAGAGTTTAGCCTATGTGCCATTGTCCGACACTTTGAATTCGAGACAACATTGAGGATTATTTGGAAGTCATATGAGAAATACAAGATGGCATTGAGCAAGATTGAATCGATTATTTTGAATAAATTTATCTCTTCGAAGACTTATCCTATGCCATCTACTACACATAACAGGTTTTCTTCCCATGTAATAATTGTTTTATCTCATCATTGTATTGTTTAAGTATCCAAATATTTATCATATCATATATTTTATCATTTATTACTTGATTGTCAAACCAAGATGACACCCTTAAAAGGAAGCCCATTGGTTCCTGGGATCGGCCTTTTCAAGAAACTATTCATTATATTATCTGATATCTTTCTTATCTAGTTATCTCTTTATGTGCAAGTTTCTCTCCTTCATTTGAAGGAGTCTCTTGTGCCCATTTGTAGGCATATATCTCAATATTTGTTGGCGTAGGTATTGTTAAACTCTTTCATCCTCTAAGTTTTTGGTGATTTGTTATATATGATAAAGTAAACTAAAATCCATCATAAACATTTTGACAGGAATGATAGGACATTTATTCCCTTTTATATTAGATTTTACATTTTATTTTTTATTTCTTGTTGAATTATCTAAATTTTCAGCTTGGAGTGCTTTGGCATTGTTTTCTCAAAAATGTCTTAAATGAAAAAATGGAATATTTAGCAAACACATGCACACTTCTATTTTCTACCGCTTTCTTTCAAAGTATCACATTTTTGTTTGGCATGTCTTCATCAAAATCAATCTTCTTTTCTGATCTTAAAAAGAAATTTCATCCTTACTTGTTCATCCAATTTTAGTAAGGGTTAAAAGGTTTCATTCACAATTCCCCCTCATACATAACCAAATCATGTAATAAATCAAACTTGCATCTAAACATCTATTTCTTGGTTTACCTACTTAGATTTCATCACCAAAGGAAACCCAAATTGGTGTTATGACTGAATATAAATATTTTGTGGGTGCTATATCGGCTAAGCACCTAACACCCTTATCACTATGGGACTATGAAGTGAGGGGGTAGGCCCCAATATCACACCTTATACCAACACCAACACATAATTGGGCCTCTCGTACCTTTGGGTATATCAAGGACTCCATCCTTAACACACGAAACTAAATTTTTCTGCCTCATTCATATTACCTCTTTGTAAACAATTTTTCTTTTTCACATATTTCTAAGTTAATCAAGATAATCAAAATAAATTTTTCTTTTTCCTTTAACAACCATATTTTTCTTTCTTTATTGTTTGTTTGACTAGTTGATGGTCTTGACTAGGAATTAGTCTTGTCTTCATAGCATTACAAATATGTCAAACCCACTTCAACAATCCATAGAAATAACTCAATAACCTCCCCATTTGCCTGGCGTCTGTCAATGCATCGAGAAAGTCTAGAACCTCCATAATGTTTTCCATAGTTCTTCAATAATGGTAACCAATTATTTACATAACTCTTAGAATCCAACCAAGTCACCCTTAGCAGATACCTTGCTTTGCGAGGTGTTCATCTCCGTTGTCCCAATCCATAATATCACCAACCTATCACTACCATTACTTGTAATTATTCCTAACTCATTCACCCCTCATATCAACCATTTATAGAGCAGATTTCTCCCTATCCTACTACTAATGATGGACAACATCGTTTTCTACCTCGATTATTCTTTTTCTATCTTTGAAATTAAAACCATATCTTCATAAAACAAAGAAACTAAATACGGCCCTACACCGTCTACATCTTCAGCTATCCCTTAGGGTGCTCAAAACCCCACCATTACTACACCAACCTTAGTCAACAAAGAGCTATAACATTTGTATCCTCGGTTAATCCATAGGATGTCCAAAACCTAGCTATTACTTCATCACCCGTATTCAATCATACATCTTCCACTCATCTTTCTCCCTAACAAGATGAATTGGTATACTCATTTCCATAAGCCCCTTGGTCATAACGTGGCCTATCATCTCACAACAATCCACATCCACAATGTAAATTTTAGTAGTGTATATCCCTACATGCTTACTTCTCATCAACATGAGTTTCATCATTGGTGCTCATCCTCTTTCACATCATATCTCCTCGTTGGGTGTGTCGTAGTATGGATACATATTGGTTCGTTAGAATCCACCACGGTGGTAGGCCCATATCTACACTTCTACTCCTCACCCATACCAATATATTCATTTCTCCTCATAACCATTAATATCTCAACAAACCTAC
Source organism: Taxus wallichiana var. yunnanensis (assembly GCA_018340775.1). Taxonomy (NCBI): domain Eukaryota; kingdom Viridiplantae; phylum Streptophyta; class Pinopsida; order Cupressales; family Taxaceae; genus Taxus; species Taxus wallichiana. Next base: position 447,345,244 of record CM031237.1, on the reverse strand, counting down.
AACATACTACTAGGGAGTTTCCCTCCTTTTCAAAACTCACTTCTACCACATCACCCATATCAACAATCAAATCCTTGTATTTATGGGTAATATAACCCATCCTCTTCAAATAACCTACCACCTCGAGAATGATCCTATGCAAACTTTTATTAGTATAATTTCCAAAAATTAAAACCAAAGCACCATTGATCCCTATCATTCTATCATTTTAATCACATTTACATACTTTCAGTCATTTTTTCAATCTATTTTTGTCTAATAATATTGTTTTCAAGATGTGTCTCCCTATAGATGACAATGCCATGTGAATCACATCCCATTACTAACATCTACAATCTTCCAATTGTGTAGAAACCATTCATTTGGGAACAATTTGATATCATACATGAACTCATCATTTGAGTCATTTCCTTAACACTTGAAATAGAAGACATCTAAGACCAAATCGAAATCATATAAAGAACGGGATGTGTTGTTGAACAGTTTTGGTTTGAATACTTCTTCAATTTTAAGCTCATTATATCCCTTGTCTAAGCCACCTATCAAGTGGAACAAGATATCTCTATCTCTCTTAAATTATAATTGTTCCTTTTATTGTCAAATATTTTTATATCATATCACTTAATTACAAGAGTGAGTTGAAACCATTCAATGAATCCCATTAGTTCCCTGGACTGGCCTTTTCCAAGAAAATCATGAAATCTCTATCTAATATCTATCTTGTTTAGTTGTCTGTGTATGCAAGTTCCCTTATTTATTGGAAGGAGGAGCCCTCACATATGTTTCATTGACTCATTCCAAAATTTTATTAATGGCTAAGGTATCCTTAAACCCTTTTGTCTTCTAATTTTTTGGTGTTTCTCATTATAATAAACGAACCAAAAATCACCACAAACATGTTTATATAATCACCTTATACAAACTAACTCAGTCATAGACTAGTTACCATTGATATTGGTGTGGCCATTAGTTGAGTGCTTGGTATTTGGTGCTTTTCTCATGACTTGTTGAAATAGTTTTGGAAACACATGCATGTTACATTTAAAGAAAACAACATTGTTTTTTCTATGGAACCTTCATCGTGAACCTATGATCACATTTCCTATATATTGAGTGGGAATTAAGGCATGTCATCCACCTAATTATTGTTTTAGTTGTGCAACTTCTCAAAGGGTCAAACTATACCATCTAGTAGATGAATATGGGCACTATTCTCCAATTCAAAGATTTGTGGGAACCTATCACTTTGAAAAAATCATGTGTCCCACTAATGTAGATGAGAAAATGAAGTATGAAAAGGCCAATGCAAATACTTTATGGTGATAACTATCAAATTTTTGATGAGATTAAACCACACATACGGGATGTGATGACATCAAAGGTAACACGGGATTTTGTCTCCACCATCTACCAAGTGAATAAAATGAAGAAGATCCTCCATATCCAGTCAAAGCTTCATACACTTAGTATGAAAGATATCAATAAATTAGAGGAATTACTATGTCATGTGCAGAACTATGAGAAAATATTGTAGTGCTTAGAGAAAAGGTGCAAGAAAAGCTACTAGTCCCTCTCATAATGAGATCTCTTCCTTCCTAGTTCATAAATTTTGTAACAACATTGAGCATCACAAAATACGAGGTTACCTCTGCATAACTTGTGAATTTTCTCTAGTAGGAAGAAGACATCCAAAAGGATTTTGAAGACAAGGAAATGATCTTGAAACAACAAAAGAGTCACAAGTCTTGTAAGGGACAACAAGATAAGAAGTCATAGAAGAAACCACAATAGAAAAATTCTCAAAAATTCAATTGATGGTATCACATCTCGCACCACGAATATGCACAATATTGTAAACTATTGGTATAATGTCCTCACACAACACAATTTTGTAGAAGAGATCATATCTAGTCACATTGATTCACAGAAATCTAGATGACAACCTTGCCATAGGTAGCGCAGAAGATACATGTCACGACCTAGAAAGATGATGACTCAAATGAGGAAGTACCAATCAAGTAAATTGTGGCACACACTAAAATTTGGTTCTAGTCTCCCAAAATTTACAACCATCACAAAATGTTTGGTTTATTGACTCTAGCACCAACAAGCACATGACAAGTGATAGGAATATTTTTGATTCATTGAATAATCAACCCACTGGAGATCAAGTTTGAATTATAGAAAACAAGGAGTATGTTGCAGAAGGAATAGGTAATGTCACCATTCCTTTGAAAGAAAGAAAATGTACACTCACAAAGGTGATGCATGTTCCTTTCTTGGCCAAAAATGTCTTGCATGTCTCTCATCTCTTGAATCACAAGCTCAAGTTGGATTTCATGGTCTAGAAAGGAATTAAATCATGTTTTATCTCATGAGAAGGTATGATACTTGATAGAGATTTTTTAAATGATCATTTATTCACACTAGATGTTATTTCATTCACTACACTTACTTTATTTACCTCTATAATGGATTCTACTACACTAGCATTATCAATATGGGAACCTTTTTTCGGATCCCTCTATTAACTCGAGTTCTAAAGATATAGTACGAGGACTTTCTCTACTCTCCCATTTATTGCCTATCTATTTTGGATGTATGGTAAGTAAACAACATCAAGATCCATTCGAGTTGAGTAACTTCCATACCAAGAACCATCTCGAGGTCTTCAAACCAATTTGTGTAGACCCTTTCCTATTTCCTTTTATGGATTTAAGTACTTCTAGTTTTTAATCGATGACTATTATTGCAACCCATTTGTTTTTTCTCTGGAAGAAGAGTGAAGCATTTACGAATTTTAAAATCTTATATCAATGCATTGTTCAATAGATTGGGAAGCCCCTTCTTTTCCTCCAATTAGATCAAGGTGGGTAATTCACATCAAAGGAATTTCAAAAAGAGCCTAACACCACACAACACTTGAACATCCCCTATTCCCTAGCGAGTGGCATTGTAGAGCGTCACAATTAGGGCTGTCATGGAGATGTCTCATTGCATGATTTCCTCTTCCAAGTTGGAGGATAAATTTGGGAAGAAGTAGTTCAAACAATTGTATATCTTTTAAAAATGGCATCTATAAATATCTTGTAGGACAAAACAGGAAGAGGTATGGAGTAATCATAAGCCTTTGATATCCCATCTTAGAGTGTTTGGTTATACAACATATATGTATGTCCCAGCCAAAAAGAGGAAGAAGATCGATGCGAAGACACTCCAATGTATATTTTTGGGGTATAGTACTACCTCAAAGGCATATCGTCTCATGGATCTTGAGACATAGAAGATATATGAGATTCAAGATGTGGTTTGTGATGAGTCATCATTTGACTCATTCCCACACAAAGAAGAGTTAGCACTGACATCCTCTCACGTATTGTTCTCACAATTAGATGACAAGCATGAAGAATCTATACAAAAGAAAGATGATATTCAAAGAGAGTTATTTGTTGATCTTGGTCATTTGGAAAATGATTATTCATATTAGTAATAACATCAATTTTTGAAAAGGGTTCAAAACACCATTAGGGAGTCCCACTTGAAATCTCCCCCATATACTTCATCATGAGTCAAAATGAGAAGGTAAGTGAGAAATGAGGTAAATATTGTTAAGAGAAAGAGAATTTTATTCCATTGATTAAACCAAGGAGAAACAACCAAATATATACACACAAAAAGGTTGCAAAAATATGCCATAAAGGCATAACCAACATGGCCGGTTCCACTTAACAATGTATTAATCTTATATTTCCCCCTTAATACATTATTTTTAAACATCATATTTCCATATAGTAGACCCCCTTATTTCAAACATGGTAAAAAAATTACACTCTCTATGTAGCCTGCTCACCTTTGAGGTGGCATGCCATCTTTGTGGCTTCATGGTCTTGGTGACACCTTGGTTTTTCCTTGCAAGATTACCATAAACCTGGAAGTGACATGAGTACATCTCTCTACTAACACCTTCGGTGGTTTCCTATATTACCACGAACCCCTATGGTTTTTTTTTGTAGGTTGACCATGAACTTGGAGGTGACAGGAGGTATCAACTATACACTTTAGTGGTTTCTCAGATTTCCACAAACCCTTTTCCAAGAACCAAGCACTACTTTAGTGATTTTTCTCCTCACAATGTTCTTCATTCGGGGTACCAAACTGGAAAATAATGCTCAACATTTTTATTGAAAAACACACCTGCACAATAAAACCATACCACACACAATATAAATAAACACACTAAAAATTTCACCATAATGATGATGTGAACCCATCTTAGGTGACTGAAAAGAGGATGCCAATTGTCCTCCAACCTCGTGTATCCTCCGGCCTGCGGGAACGTGTTACTTAGTTAGCATGTATGAATTTCGGTCTCAATTGAAAAATGACATCAACTTCACAATGACTTATGATGATAAATCTATTGACCACCAAATTTGACATTAACAATGATAATGTTAAACACTATTGACAAAACAAATTATTTTACAATAGTTACTTTGAAAATAATGACACAAAACATAGACCTATATAACACTTTTAAGACTCAACAATTGAATACCAAATAAAGAAAATGAATAACACACAAGAGTTTAGACTTCATTTAAAACCAACCTAATGTGAACCCACTTTGGTTATGCAAAACCATGTGATTTTACGGTTTGTGGAGGATCATATGCAAGAATTGCAACTGTGAATGGTAGATAGTTGTAAACCCATGAATAATTTTCTAACCAAATTGAATTACAACTGCCCAATCTACATGTTACGTGGAGGTTCATTGTGGTTAAAATAAAATAGAATATAGTAGTCTAATTTTTTGTTATGAAAAGCAGATAACTAATATTTGAATAAACAAATAAAGTGACCTAAACAACTAAGTAAGTAGAAATGTGAAACCCTAATACGTAAAAGGGGTTAGAAATTCCTTAGTTGATTTAGTGAAGATGAAGGAATTTATTGTAGTGTGAACTTGGAAAATAGGAGTAACGGCCACACAAAATACTCGGAAAACATATATCTGAGCTCCTTGACTAGACTAGGGCACCTGGAGAGGGACATGGGTGCTTACGGGCATCGTGGTCTAAGATCTGGGTGCCCTAGTCTATGGAAATAATCTAAAACCCTCTTATGAGATGTTGTTGGATATTCTCCTGTAGTTTCTTCCTATCACACTAGCTTCGTAGGAAAGCTGCGTAATATGTCATTTGGAAGTTAGTGATGAAGAAGGGACTGTAAAACCCTAAGACAAGTGTCAAACCCGAAAAAATGAAATATGCATATGAAGGGGGTCGGATTATTCTCAAGCGTCGAAATGGTGGACTTACTAATAGAGCACAACACGACATCTCAAAGCTGATGTAGTTCTATGTGTTTGTGTGTGTGTGCAAATCATGCCCTAGGTTGCTCGTATACCAGTCACACTTTGTGAAATAGTGAGTAATAACTAAATGTAGAATGTAATAAATATATGCATGGAAACAATAGAATCCCCTTCTATGAATTATGATACAAATGAAGTATCCTTGTGTGCCTTGTGATTGAGCTAGATGGACGCAACTCTAGATGGTGATACTAAGTGCTTAGGGCTTGGTCCTCATTATGGTCTCATAATTTTATATTTATATGGTTCTCTTTTTCTAATTTCACAATCAACCCGAAAATACCGACCACTATAAATATGGAAACTTTAAATGGATAGAAAGTGCCCAAAATATGGAAGTAAAGTACAAAGAGGATCAGGGTGCCTAGAGGGGATGAGGGTGCATGGGGTGTCCCAGTCCTAGCTGGGCACCCCAGTCAGGAATAGGAATAACGCAAAATGAAAAAAAAGACTAGGAAAGTACATGCCAAAGGTCGACAGTGACAACAAAAAGTGAAATAAAAAGGTTAAAGGACATGGGTTAATTAGTACTTTCTTCACTCAAAAACCATATGAATATTAGTATGATACTGGGACTAAATATTGACTCAAAGTGCATGATTTACTGACTACATTTTCCCCCATTTTATGTTGTTGAGATAGAGATGCATACCTAATAATCCATTCAGAGTGATGTATAAATGCGTTGAAGGACTAGAAAAAGAGTGGAGTGACAAAAACATATGGAGCGTGGAGACTAAATATGAAAAAGAGTAAAAAGTGATGAGAGTGAAGCTAGGGCGGAAGCACGTGTGTATATGCCAGCAGTGTGTGTAGTGTACCCTGCATGGTTAATATCATGTGTGTGATGTACTTGCCATGCATGTTTTGTTGTTGAATTCTTGCTTCCCATACAAACATACCTATAAAAGAGAAAATGATCAAGTATTCAAATATGTATGTATATGTGTAAAAATTCTATGTAAAGAAACATGTAGAAATTGTACGAAAATGACAATGAAAAAGGAACTTGTGTACCTGATCCATAGTGAGACAAAGGGTGTAGAAAGGATATCATGTAACTATTTGTGTAATGTGAGTTTTATGGGATATCTCACGCCACTATGGCTAAAAGAAGTGTAGGGAGAAACTTGTGTTATTCTCCAACCTCATAATCGCTTCTCTACGAAATTGGTGAAGAGATCTCTATACTATTTGATTTTTGGGTGATCATACACCATTGAATGAAGTAATGAAAAATCTTCCCTATAAAATCCGTTGTGTATGGGGTTCGTAGACTAGTCTAAACCCACTCACTAAAAGTAAATTATGCCATGAACGATGAATGTAGATGTAGATTGAAGCGTATCAATACCGCATGTAAACCCTAAATGATGCCCCCTCTTTCTAGGAACATGCGCGTCGTGGATAGGAGAGTGCATCCCCAAAAGAGGATCGATCGTGTAACTGAAATTGAGCCCTACATGGGGAAGGGAATGTGTTTGGTAAAGACCAAGGCACACACAAACAAGTGGCTAGAAACAAGTGTTAGTATGAACAAGCATGCATGTAGAAAAAAACAATGTGTAGGCTAGAACATAAGCAGATAATGTAAACACTCAAGGAGATAATCATAGACCATGCAAAGTGGGTTGCAAACATGGGACACCACTCATGGTGTCATAATACACTCAAGGCCTTCATGGCCATAAACAAGAAAGTGTGTGCACACAACAAAGGGAAAATCCCATAAATACGACAAAGAATAACAAACAATAACAAATAAACAAAAAGTATGGAAGAAAATATCCCTATATAACAAATTATGCACATGAAGCACTTGTTAGCATGTTAAAAAAATAGCCAGTATGTCAAAGCATGTACAACCTGATAATAGAAAGTGCTAAGTACAAAATGAAACAATAGCACCTGTAATGTACAAATGTGGATGCCCCCAGTAGGTTGTGTCAAGCATCAATGCTGCATGTATAAGCCCTATATATCTTATGATCACAACTAGAGAAGGACGGGAATGCACATGTATGTATGGTAAAGATAATGGCATATAAGATATCTATCTAATGTGTAGCAAGATGAACATGTAAATACAAGTACAAGCAAGAGTAAATGCAACCATATAATGCAATATGTTATTAATGGATGGAATGGAATGTATTGTGGATGATAAGAGCCATGTTACCCTGAGTGAATGGAGTTGTATGCATTGAGGTTAATTTAGTATTCCCCCTCAACAATCAAGAATGAACCCAAAATGAGAGTGCGTCATCGGGAAATAGTCAAACTATGAGTTATGTGTAGCGTGTTTTGATGAGAGTATAATGATGAGATCCAACATAGCAATGATGTGTGTGTGACTTTATATCCTAAGTGTATATCATGACTAGATGAATAGAAAGGAGGTGGTGATGTATCCTAAAGCGTATACCACTAAACAATGTAAGCGAAGGTGATGAGGTATCCTATCATGAGATGGTGCTAGAAGAAGTGACCCTATAGCCTAAGGTGTATATCACTAATCCTAGGAATGTTGCATGAGAAGATAAAATGATGAATGTGTGAGTGTGATGTGGTCCATTTTTGTTGTATACCCTCAATATTCCAGTATGGACCGTGAGACTAGAGTGTGTCATCGGGTAGTGAATGTAATGCGTATAAGAAGATGTAGTATGTGTGATGAGAAGAGATGACCATGTGATGAGGAAAAATGTGTAAATATGTAATGCAAGGTGTGTGGATAGCCTAATAGTGTGAAATGCATGCTATGTAGTATGTATGATGAATAATATGTAATGTTAGACTCGTAGATAATAGGAGTGCGACACATGGGTGATGAACACTAGTATGATGTGTAGATGTATGAATGTCAAAATAAAAATGATGTAGTATGCAAAATGTGAGATGTATTGTAAGACGTATGAAGAGATGCAATGTGTAGTACCTATTTTGTAGTGTGTGAGGTTCATGTGTAGTATGCCCTCAACAATAAAGTGTGAACCAAAGCATGAGAGTGTGTCATAGGGTAATGACGATTCATGTGATGTAAGTGACTATGTGAATTCTAGAATGTGGATATATGTAAATGTGAGTATAAGACATGTGTTGATGCTAGGATGGTGGGTGGTTGTGTGAATGCTTATGCCCCCAAGTGTCGAAGATGAATAATTAATCATGTAATGTCATCTAAGAGATCATCATTTTTAGGGTAAAATTCATACAGATAAACATTAAAGACCTAATAAGAAATGGTATTATTTTGAACACATAATGAGCTATTTAGATGCAAGTTGTACATACCCATAGCATACTCTCCATCAATGAAGGGTGGTAAGGGAAACCCATGCACATACCAACGAGTAATATTTTGTGTATAGCCAAGAAAATAACTGTTGCAAATGAATATACATTTGAAGGGCATGGGAAATGATATATCTGTATGATCAGGATCTAGAGTACCTCCAACGTAATCAATCCATGATTGTCTTAATGTAAGTGGTGTAGATCTAGTATCGCATGTAAGGAAGACTATCAAATGAAATTCACATAAGAAATAAGTTGCAGTAATAGTGATGAATCCATAATATAGATGAGGATTATGCGTTGGAGGATAAATATATTCAAAATTGAATCCAATTCTAGCCAAGCCATCATGTGAACATATAGTGTCATCGTAAGTAGGATCAAATGGAATGTGTTCCCAATATGAATCATTCATGAAGAGTGTGTATGTGAAGAGAGGTATTCATGATGAAGATGGCATATGAGAAGGTGGAGGAGCTAAAGTAACATCTAATGTAGAGAGGGACCTCTGATAAATGACCATAGCAGTAGTAGTGGTAGGGGGAGATGGTGGGGTAGAAGGAACCACATCAATGACACAAATAACACCCTCAAGTGGTGGAAAATGAGGTAGTTCATCCATTGGTTGAGGGTTATCCATAGTTAGTGCATGAAATACGAAGAATTCTATTAGGATCTTGGTCACAATATTTGTAAGTGTCACGGTCAAAGTACAATATATTCAACACCTTCATGTATGAATTTGACATAATGATGTACAATAAAGGAAACGACTTACATGACATGGAGCCATGGCCTACCAAGTAAGTAGTTATATGAGACCAAAAGTCATTGCCAAAGAATACTATGTTGAGATTTTGGCCCTACAATAATAGGAAGAACAATGTGACCTATGCATGGGCGAACTAAACCATCATATGCACAAAGTGAGAGAGATGATGGACTAACATCACGAGTGGAAAGACCTATCTTCTCAAGGAATGACATGGGACATAAGTTGAGTTTGGATCTATTATCAACTAAAGTACGCTTAACACCCATATTGTAAATGTGAATCATGATGTGTAAGGGTGTATCATTTTCAAAAGTGTTAATATCAACATGAATATTAGACTTGAATGATATTTGTTGAGAAAATGCATCTATAAACTTTTGATAGACCAAGTCAAGATGCATATCAGCATGAATGTGAGTAGTAGTAAGAATATGTTGGACTTTATGCCTTACATCAGGATGTGCAAGAAAATAATCATTGATTGAGATAATCATGATGATTATAATTTAGAATGATAAACAAATAATGAGGACCCTAAGAGCATGAAGATCAAGGTTGGGTTCACCAAAATGATTAAACTAAAATGGAATATAGTAGTCTAATCGATGCAATGCAAAACAATAAATAATAAATGACTAAATAAATAAAGAAAGTGATCCAAGCAACTAAGTAAATAGAAATGTGAAACCCTAATTTGTAAGAGGGGCTAAAAATTTCTTAGTTGATTTGACGAAGATGTGGACTCGTGTGTTGCAGTGTGAACCATGTAAACAAGAGGGGGAAACGACCACATGGAAGCCTTATAAAGCATATATTTGAGCTCTTTGACTGGACTGGGGCACCTGGAGAGGGACATGGGTACCTAAGGGTGACCTAGTCTAAGATATGGGAACCTTGGTCTATGGAAATAGTTAGAAACCCTCCTTTGAGGTGTTTTTGGATGTTAACCTATAGTTTCTTCTGTTGCACTAGCTTTGCTAGACTACGCAATATTTTCTTTGGAAGTCAATGATGAAGAGGGGACCTACAAAACCCCAAGACAAGTATCAAACCCTCAAAAAAGAAAGGTGTATATGAAGGGTTTAGACTATCCTCACCACCACAATAGTGGACTTAAAAATGAGTGTTTCAATGCATCTCATACCCCTGTGTAGTTCTATGTTTGTGTGCATGTAAATCATGCTCTCGATTTCTCTTGTGCAAGTTACTCTTTGTGAAATAACGAGCAATAACTAGATGTAGTGTGTAATAAATGTGTGCATGGAAAAAATAGACTCCCCTCCTTTGAAGTGTGATGCAGATGAACCAACCTTGTGTGCCTTGTGATGGAGCTAGATGGATGTAATTATAGATTTGGGTGCTTTTGATGGATACAACTCTAGATGGTGATAGTAAATGTTATTGCTTGGTCCCTCATTATGGTCTCATAAATTTATATTTATATGGTTCTCTTGTTCTAATTTTGTAATTAACCCCGAAAAGGCTAAACAATAAAAATATGGAAAGCTCAAATGGATAGAAAGTTCCCAAAATATGGAAGAAAAGTAAAAAGAGAATCAATGCACCTAGAGGGGACCAGGGTGCCTAGGGCACCCTAGTCAAGAATAAGAATAACATAATGACAAAAATATTGGGAAAGTACATGTGGAAAGTCTAAAGTGAAGACAAAAAGTGAAATAAAAATTCTAAAGGGCATGGGTTAATTAGTAATTTCTTCACTCAAAAACCATATGAATAGTAGTGTGAGACCAAGACTAAATATCTACTCAAAGTGCATGATTTAGTGAGTACGCATTGACTCGAGACGGCTTGTATGAAACTATGGTATAAATGATAGTGGATGCAGATATCTAACATTGGAAGATAGTACATGTAATGTGAGTGTTGAATTGCGAGTGTCACGGGTTATCTTGATTTCGTATTAGAAAGGTCTACAACAAATACACATAAAAACTAGCCTTCACTACATCTTCCAAACATAAATATATTTATCTTTCTCTACGTCTCTCCATAGGTCTCCATAGCCACTTCAAGACAGATGAATGAAGTCACTAGGAGGTCACGGTAACTACTACAGGAGAATTCTCCAACCAACAAAAATAGATCTCCAATCCTACAAAACGATGTCTTCTCCGATACCACTATTGGGAGAAAGAGAAGATTTTATTCCATTGATTAAACCAAGGAGAAGCGACCAAATATATACACACAAAAATAGTTACACAAATATGCCACGAGGGCATAACCAACCTAGTCAATTCCACTTAACAATGTATTAAGCTAAAAATTCACACTCATGAGTTCAGTAGTTGACAACACCGACCCTTATATAGTTTGAGAGGAACTTATTCAACCAAAGTGGAAGTAGACTATGGATGTGAAATATGAATACTTGATTTAGAATCAAACATGGGAACTTGTTGATCTTCATGTAAGAAATAAATCCATTAGTTGTAAATGGATTTTCAAAACAAAATACAAGGAAATGGATCTATTGACAAATACAAATCATGACTAGTTTCAAAGGGATATGCTCAATAAGAAGGAATTGAATATAAGGATAGCTTTTAACCCACTCGCTAAGATCAAAACCATAGAGTTGTTTATGCAATGGGAACACACAAAAATATGGAAGGTTCAACAAATGGACATAAAATTTTCTTTCTGGATGGTGATTTCAAAGAAGAGGTATACATGACACAATTAGAAGGATTTTTCAACGAGTAACATCCTAAAAAGGTATGCCATCTAATTTAATATCTTTTCGGACTTAAACAAGCATCAATGGCATTGTACATAAAATAGATGATCACCTATTACAACATAGATTCACACATATCCCCTCTTATTCAAATATGTCTATAAAAATATAGGCACAAATATTTTCATTTTAGTTTTGTATGTAGATGATCTTGTGATCACAAGGAGTTTAGACAATCTCATCGAAGATGTTAAGAATGATACGAAGAAATCCTTTGACATGAAAAATTTGAGGCTACTTCACTATTATCTTTGGCTTAGAGATATGACATAAGAAATATCACATTTTTATCTCCAAGATGAAATATGCCAGGACACTTAGGTAAGTGCACAAAGATGGGGGCCAAAAAGTGGACACAAATCCATTTTTTGGCCATTTTGGCCATAATATGCTCGCGTTATAATGTGAAAGAGAAAATTTGGGGTAGATTTATAATGCAAGCACGTTACGGCTTAGTAAATCCAACCCATAACGCACTCAAGTTATAACTTTGACCCATAATGGTTTAAGTATATTTTTTTCTTTTATTAATATTTATACTTTATTATTTCTTATAATTTAAATTTATTTTAGTAAATATAAGAAGTTAGGGTCACTCTACACCTTATGGAACTAGTCTCATAGCTCCATCTGTCATGGTTTAGAAGATAGTTTTTCATATTCTAATTTGGTCAGTACATAGGTATTTTTAGGATTTCAACATTCAACCTTCAAGCTTTTAGGGTTTAAATTATACAATCGATATCTATTTTGTGAAAGAATATAGTCATTGTTTAGGTTTTGGGGCATTTTGGATTGGTTATTGACATTTTTAGGAGTGTTAAATGTGTCAAAATTAGAATTTACAAACCTCACAACTCCCAAAGGTAGTAACAAATGATCGAATATATGGACTCATTCAATTCCTTATACACAATAAATCAAAACACGTGTAAGTTTTATCAATTTAAATAATAAAGGGAATGTTCATTATGAGGTTTGTGAAGGATCTGAAACATCATGAGGTGATGCATATCTCTAACACATTTGTATGCATTCATCAACTCATAACAACCAATTTCAATCATTATCATTGGTATCTTATTTTAGAAGTCTTTCCAATAAGCTCTATAGGCTCAAATATACAAAAATGGAAAAATCAACCTAAAAATTACCCTTCCAACCTCCATATCTTTCTCTTAAATTTTGAACACAAGCATAATCAACTATTAAAATGACTCATTTTCTTGTAAAACCTCACTTCCTCATACTTCCACTCTATTCCTCTCACTAGCTTTAAGTTTCCTAATTCCAAATCAAGCACAAATTTGGAATTTTTGCTTCCATTTTCTCCTTAAAACTCATTATATTGTTTCATCATGCTCAAAATAACATGAAACCATTCAAAAAAATAGCTAATTAATCAAATAAATCATTAATCCTCTCAAGTTGAATCAATCATGTCCTGTTTTAGCTCTCAAGAGCCATTCCCATGCAAGATCCATGATTATACACATCTATTCATATCCAAAACTAAAAAAATACATCCTTAGATACCCTTTAGGCTTAGTGTAATGCATGAAAAATTTCAAATTTCAACCCTTTAAAATTATCTTTTTATAACCTTTTCTAATTTTTAGCCTATTAACTCTCTTCTAGTTATGGTCTTGTGCATTTTCTAGTGTACCTTTCAATATAGGGGGTTTCAGACCATACTGATGGGTTTTCTAGATACCCATTTATGCCTTCTCCCTCTATGCAAGATTTCAATATGTGCTTCTTTGTAAAACATCCCTCAAAACCCTTTGTCTCAGTCTCCCTTTAGATCTTCAAACTGTGATTGTGACTATGTATGCTAACTCTCAATGATATATTTGATTTTGACCAAAGAAAACTTAAAATTTCATCATATTCCTTTCAAGGACTGTGTATTTTTTATTCTTGCAAATTTGGGGTCTAAATTCCCTGATTTTGGTTTTAAAAACCTAATCCCTAGTTGTACCCCGTCTTTAGTGATGATGGAAATCATCTCAAGCTCACAAACAATGAATATTTTATGAAATTGTTTCTAAACACTTAATTAATGCTTGGTAATGAACTCACATCTTGAAAGTCAGGGAGGTGGAATTTGCAGTGTTTTAATACATTATGGAGGTCAAGAACACATAATTAATTCTTTGACATTCCTCCAAGTTTCATCCAGGTTCAATCCTTCTATCAGGAGGAGTAAACCTATCTCCATGAGGATCAATTGAGAAAGAGGGTGTCCAAACATCATAAACATGCTTCCACTTAAGTGACATCTTGGGTAGGGAGGTGAATTATGATATGAATAAGAGATCATCATGTTCAAATATAAAAAGTGAGGCTCAAGGAGTGAATTGATGATCATCATATCTTGACTCTACCATTGTGTCCAAATATCTTTGAGAAACAAATAAAAATGAGCTAGTCAGGCTATTGAGGCATCCATGACCATCATGTGTGAAGGATCAAGAAGTCACATATTCTCATGAGAGGGATATGAGAAACAAGTGTATGAGCATCTTAAATATGATTCCATTCAAGGAGGATTTTCAATCCTGGAAGGGTAAGAGGATGATATTCATATGGATATGTTGTCATGTGAATTGACTGACCCAAAATGCAAAACTTAAACCATGAAAACCAAGCCATAATGTGAAATCATCTCATACTCTCAAGAAATACATACCTCCCAAGATTGTTTTTAAACACTTAATTAGTGCTTGGTAATGAGCTCAATACATTGTAGAGGTCGGGAACATGTGATTCACCTTCAAGTTATAATTCCATGTGGATAAAATTGATCAAAAGGGTGTTCTCCAAAATGGTATTAGAGTCTTCTCTACAATGGTGTGACTCAAGAAGACTCCTAAACTTTTTATAACCCAATTCTAGGTAGATTTATCTTCTAAGAATCCTTATCAAAGCTGAGATATCAATATTTTCTTGTTGAAACCCCAAAATAGGGTTTTATATAACTTGATAGGGAGAAAATATAGATCCTATAACTAGCTTTCCTTCAGTTCAACCTTCACCATGGCTTAGAGGAAATTCCTAACAAGGTTTTAAAGTTGTTTTAGTTTGTAAGGATGATTACCCAAGGTGATAAATTAATTCAGTAAGATTCAGTGAAAGATAACTTCCTCCAGAGGCCTAAAAAGAACATTTTTGGCCATTTTGTAGATGGTAAACACACTTTGGGAATGTTAAGGGAAATTCTAAAGCATCTGAGGGTGATTTTGAAGAGAATTGAAGGTGTTTGAAGTAATTTAGGAAAATTTAAGAAATAAAATATGATTCAAGATCCATCTTTTCAACATCGGGTATTCAGGGTATAGGGAATGAGAGCTTCAATGGTGAATGTTGTCTTCTATAGAAGATTCTAGGAGTTCCTGAATGAGTTATTAAACTGAATGAGTTCGTGAATGTTGTCTTCTATGGAAAATTCACTCACTTGGTAGTTTTATTAAAAACTCATTTGAACCTTGTAGTGTGATCACACTTCAAAGGAGGAAGGACATTATAACCACATCATTTCAGTTGAATAGGTGGCCACATGAAAAGAATCTCATTTAATGAAAAATAATTCCATCTACATGGTGAATACCTATTTCAGTAAGTGATAGATAATTAGAAAATGGTTTGAGAATCATGGAGTTGATTTTTGATCACTAGGGTTAATTGTGGAGGCCTTGAAAAATAAGAGAGTGATCCTCGCTCTTGCCTTGTAATTAGAAGAGAGCATCTTATTCCCATCACAATGTAGGTCTCATAATAGTGTTTCTAAACACTTAAGTCATCACTTGAGGTTTTAGAAACATGTTTTCAACTCATGGTAACTCATTTTTTACCACTTTTTCATGTTAGAAGTTTCACACTCAAAAACACAACCCTAAACCTTGAACCCTAAACCATAAACCCTAAACTATAAACCCTAAACCATAAACCCTAAGCCCTAAAGACTAAACCCTAAACCATAAACCTTAAACTATAAACCCTAAACCCTAATCCCTAAGCCCTAAGCTATAAACCCTTAAACCCTTAACCTTAAACCCTAAACCCTAAGCCCTAGAACCCAAGCACTAAACACTAAACCCCGAGCGCTAAACCCTAAACTCTAAACCATAAACCTTAATCCATAAACCCTAAACCCTAAGCCCTAAATCCTAAACCATAAACCCTAAGCCCTAAATCCTAAACCCTAAACACTAAACCCTAAACCCTAAGCCTTAAGCCCTAAGACCTAAACCCTAAGTGTGAAATCAATAAACTTGCAAGAAAAGCAATTCAAAACATAAACTAACACTAAGTATTTTAGAGCTAAGCTAATAAATTCATCAATGAACCATCAAGATCAAAGCTTAATTGAATGTAAAAGGAAATCTAAATGAATTTAACCATTTAAACTACAAGTATTCCTACAATGTTAATTGATTGCTAGAAGAATATAACTTATGAATATTTAAAAGAAATCAAAATGTGTGTTGTTACTACTTCTTTGAAGTTGAAAGGACCTCTCTAATATCACTACAAGGCCATATTAGATATTCCTTTACTAACCAACTTGAAGAAATGGATGCAAGTTATTCCAACAATGAAGTAAGCCTCATATGTTTTATATGATTAATGCTATTCAAAACATGGTGTAAGGTGTGAAGGTAGGAGTTTGGTCCTTTTTATAGGCTTTCCATTTGGGAAAGGCTTGCAACTTGGTGTATGTGGGACTAATAAATAAAGCATAAAGTAACTTTAGGTTAATTAACCATAGCTAGGTGAGTTAGCAAGTGAGTTAATACTTTATGGGAGTTGAGGGTGCTTTAATTAATCAATTAGGATTAATTAATAGGCTAGAATAAGCTTTTTAGGCTAATTGGAGGTGTTTGAAGAGGAATTTGATAAGATTGGAAGTATTTGAAAGCGGATTTAGCCAATAAGAGGGTTTATAGATTAAATGCTTGTTAAAAAGTTTTAATTAGAAAATTAATAGCTAATTGTTGATTCGAATAGGATTATAACTAACGAAGTGTCGTTAATTGGCATCCATAATGTGATAGAAGATAATTGATTAATGAAGTTTCGTTAATTGACCAAATTAGAGGGAAACCTTTATTAATTAGAGAAAATAACTAATCATAATGGAAATGGTGAAATAGAGGATAATTAGAACCAATTTAGCATTAAAATTGTGGAAGTAGATTTGAGGTGTCTACATTTTCCCCTCTTTGGGTGGCATAAGTGACGTCACTGCAAAGAAAGTATACAAGCATAAACAAGAAATTTTTGAAGAAGAAAAATTAGTAGAATGGAGGATACCCCTCGAGTGTTGATGGGGTGATAGAATAAGTCGATCGATAATTGAAAATAGGAAGGAAAGAGATAGAAGAATCTAGATAAAATAAACCTTGAATAGCAATGAGAGTTGATAGATGAAAGGGGAATAAATTTTTACATTCAGCTCATTCAATCAACACCTTTGTTTCATCACTTTGTTTAAATGATCAACATCATCATCCATTATGATGGGTATAATTATTCCATTCATTTAATCAACTCTTAGTTGATTTCATATTCAAACAAGGGGTATGTCTCAAGCTATATACAACAAGAAGAATCTTAGTGATCTAGTAATTGAATATAAGTATTTATTATATTTTATATTTTATAGTGGGTTTTCACGGTGTATTTAATATTTCCTAGCCAAAGCCTTATTAAAGCTAAATATAAGAATTTTTTTTGAAATAAACACTTGTTGCTTAAATAAATAAATCTTCAGAATTAAACATGCTGCTGGAAATAAACACACTCTTGTAGAATGAAACAATTTTTTGGAAATAAACACTCTTTGCATAATGGAACAAGTTGCTGGAAATAAAAACACGTTGCAGAAGTAAACACACTTTCTTGGAAGTAAAACACG
Source organism: Taxus wallichiana var. yunnanensis (assembly GCA_018340775.1). NCBI lineage: Eukaryota > Viridiplantae > Streptophyta > Pinopsida > Cupressales > Taxaceae > Taxus > Taxus wallichiana. Next base: position 447,327,111 of record CM031237.1, on the reverse strand, counting down.
TTTGAAAATGCTTGTAAGGAAAAAGAGTCTAATATATAACACTGCAGTACAAGTACGTAATCGGATTCAATTAAAGAATCAAAAACATTTATAGAATTAACACTTAAAGATTTACACAAATTGTTTAAAAATATAAATACCAATAAAACAAAGAATCTTGCTTCTTGGAGGAGTGGGCCCTTGCTCCACCGTGAATCAGGAGTTGACAAAGTATGATTCTCTCAAAACGAAATGGCTATCTTATTACTTGAAATGTTATGTCTTACAAGATTCAATGTATATCTATATAATATATATCATCTATATCCTCTTTAATCTATCTACAGGTCCTTATTTATATTCCATCATCCGAAGATGCATTTATAATAATAAGTGTTCAATATCCATCCATCCATCCATCAATAGGTTCTAATGAAACAAAATAGTGCTCAAATTAGATGTGGAATTTATAAACCTTGCTAGACATACAACTATCTGATTCTAAATAAGTATTTATGTAGTATGAAGAATCAACAATCTATTGATTTTCTCCTGATTGGAAGGCCCATTAATTGATTTATCACCGGATGTTGTCAAAATAAATAGATTCCCATTGATTCCAAAACTTTGGAGAAGTTTCGTAACCAAAGGAACTATTCTGGAACTAACTATGAAAGTTCTGGAGCTAAGCACAGGAGTTCTAGAACTAAGTGTTAGAGTTCCGGAACTAAGTTTGAAGGTTCCGGCACTAAGCGATAGATTTCATTTGTTGATTGATGGAGTTCGAAACTAGGTTATAGAGCTAAGTCGTATTGAAGCCAATGTTCCCAAAAAGGTGTTGGTTTCTTCATACTTTGTTCTTATGACTAAATGTGACCTACTTAATTACAAAAATTGAATTTCCACACACTTTGTTAGGAATTACAGATTTTTTAGATGTTAGAACAAATTCAAACAAAATATGTACAATTATATCCTAGCTTATACTAGATCAAACAAAAGCCACAAAATGTAGTCAAACTTGATAAAAAGTAGAGTAAAATAAGATCATTTATTACACATTGATGAGGTATATTTTGGCCTTATCATCTCCCCCACACTTAATTTTTGTAAGTTCTTTTACAAAATTTACTCTTCAAAACTTGGGTTGTGAATTCTACATTCCAATTGACTACTAAGGTCAAATGGATGGAACTGAATATCCCAAAGTGCTTCGATTCAAAAGTATTGTACCCGATCTTTCTTTAGTCTTTCTCTACCACTCCTCAAATTGAGTGGGATCTTGAGGCTCTCTATTTTTCCATGGAGACATGGGAATGAGAAGGAGATGATTCCTTGTTCTCATTCCCATTCATATGCCTCTACATTTTTCATTGACATGAGGGATTAGTGTACACAAATCTCTAGCTCTTTCCAGACTCCATATTAAGTTCATGGGAGATATCACTTCTCTTATTCTCAATGAAACTGTGAGAAAATCCCATCTCTTCAAGCATCCATCATAAATATCTTCAAAAAAATTCTCCTCATAAGAGGTGAAGGCATCAATACTTTTCTGCAGATTGGTAATATAATGTGCCTTGAATCGACTATCAAAGGCATGGGATCTGAAATGTATAAAGAAAGGCATATGGTTTTCCATAATGAGATCTCATGCAGAGGCCAGATGAACTAGCCTTTAATAAATGTTTAGTATCCCTCTCTTTCCATGCTATCTGATTTTGAAGTATAGAAACAAATGCATTTAGTGGCTTTCCCCTACATACATATTGATCATGAAGCATGTATTCTTTTCCATCATAAAGTTATAGAGATAGAATTCGCAGAGAATATTTTTTTACTCTTCATTGGCTGAAGAATATGCTGTCATAAACTTTGATTCATCTTTTATTTCATGTGGAAGGCCACATGCAATCCTTGATAGTTTCCAATGAATAAATTGTTCTTCCAGAAAGACATTGTATGCAAGAGAAGGTCTCTTGCATGTGAGTAATCTTTCACTCATTATACAGACCATTTGTAGCTTTACGGACATTTAAATTTGTCCGCTTCCTTTTGTAAAAATTTCTTCGCATTCCTTCCTTGCCTTCTTCTCCTCTTCCATCTTAATTATTAGTTCCTCATTTGATGTTTTAAATTCATTAAGCTTTTCGCATGTATCATCCCATTTCGCTTAAGTGGCCAATAAGTCAAGTTAGTTTGTACAACCTGATTCATTGAAGATATCTTTGATATAGCACTTTGTTTACTGGCCAATTGACATTCTTTTTATTTTTCTACCATTTTTTTGTTTGACCAATGTCAATTCTTCAGTCCTATCTGTGAGCTGAATTTTTAGTTTCTCAATGAGCATTTCCCTATGCTCTAATTTTTTCTTGAGGAAGTTTAATTCCTCATCCTTCTCCCTGATGATAAGTTCTGCTCTAGAAAAAAATAGAGCTTGTCTAACTTGTTGTTTCTCCTCTTTTTTTGAAATTTCCTTGGGGAATGAGCATTTCTCTTCCACCAAAGGGGATTTCCCTTTCCATTTCCAAGATGCCAATTCCTCTTCTTCATGTGACAGTGTTGTTGAGTCACCCATCTCTTGAAAAGTCTGTTCTTCAAATATTTCATCTTTATTTTTCCACCTCAGTTTGAATTGGTCAAGGAGAATACATTGCCATGTTACCCATAATATCAACAAATTCTTTCTCCAACCCATCATGTTCTTCAATATCCACTGGAGTTGCCTTATACATCTTATGAACTCTTCTTCTTTGAGGAGCTTCAAAATGTCCTGTAGTGGGCTTCCTCCTTGAGCTTCTTCTGATTTTTAGTTCATGAACCAACTTAGGTGAACTTTCACTATCGTGAGACGAGATATTAGTTCTTCAAGTATTGCTACAGAGGAAGGAGTTTCTTTTGAAGACACAATAGGCTTTGTAGTTTTTATCATACTTTCATATCTCCTCTTTGGCACATTCACCCCACTTATTTCCTTCTTTTTCTCTGCAAGGGGATCAATCTCCAAATTTATTTTAGGGGAGAAAGGGGTTGGTATTCCCCTCCGATAATATCAAGGCTTTGTTTGAATTTTTTAAGGAACTTTTCCCATGCTTCTTCTCCATTTTTCTTTGAGAGAAAATGGTGTTGACAGACCAGATGGACTAATCCATGATGTCTAATTGTCCTAATTCCTCAAGAATACCTCTGAGCCATTATATGTATGGATTCAAAGAGTAACCTCGGAAGGTTTACTATATACTCTTGTTTTGTAGCCCCATACCTAAGATATATTAGCATCTTAAATATCTCTCTTTCCACAGTCCCTAATTGGCCATCACAAGTTAGGCACTTAACTATCCAAAATGCTACCCTGTCAAAGGGTTTGGGTAGGTTGGCTCTTCTAACCCCTTGATGATTTTATTAGTATTATAAATATATTGGGGTTTAGATTCCCCCTATTGTACCAAGGTTTCCACTAGTTCTTTTAGGGCCCCTTGACAGGATTTGGGACATGTACAATTGGTACCCTAGATACATTGCTCATTTTATTTACATTAAAGAGAATTACAATGCTTTTAACCTTAGTTCTAGATTGTTCTAAATTTACAACAAATTCCCTTACCAGTTTGTCATTTTACTTTGAGAATTTCTTTAGAAACTCCAGCCACCCTGTTTGTTCAAAATGGTCACTTCTCCATCTGCAAGAAGTTATGTATCATCTTCTAGCTCTGACTTATTTTTGATACCCATGGAAAAGAGGATGATTCAAATTATTCCTTCTTTCAAATCCTTACTCTATTAGGAGATAGCTATGGAACTATTAGATTTGGCTGCAAAACTATTGGATTTGGCTATAGAACTACTGGGTTTAGCTACAGAATTCAAATATAATTCTATTGTTTCTTCCTTGAATTTTTCTACAACTGCTTCTCAATTTCATTTATTCCACCAAAATGATATCTCATTATTAATACACCGCCACTTTTACTTGTTCAATTGACATCACCCTCATGATTAATTTCTTTTAATCATAATGTACAATAAATGACTCATCATACCGACTACTTAAATCAAGTCTAATCACACATGCAAACTTTTAATTTAACCTTTAATAAGATCAAGACATAATTACCATCCTTGTTGATGTAATTCCTCCACCTTGATGACTCATCATTCCTAAAAAAGTGAAAAAGAAAAATGGTTAGAAAAGATAGTTGGAATTCCAAAGAAGTTCCTTTTATTTGAATTAGTCATTTATTGAGGAGACCAACTGCCATTTTTGGTTTTCAATTGGTCTTTGAGAGATTTTGTTTTTGGGAAGAGAACGCCATTTATTGGTTTTCATTCCCTCCCTTTTTTATATTTATTTATTTATTTTTTTGTGGGAAGAGAATGCCATTTGCTGGTTTTCATTCTCTTCCCTTTATTTTGGATTCATGCATCTGATTACTTGATCATTTTGGAAGAACTAGGTTCTTCCATATGATCAAATTCCTTGTCTACTTCAATCTTCTTTAAGAACTCATCCTTGGTAGGAGGCTTCCTATAAAGTTTCAGCCTATATATTTCCTCCTCTTTTCTTTTTCATCCTCCTTAGGAACAATCGAACTAGGGGTTTTAGTTTCTTCTATCATCTTAGTAATTATAATATTAATTATTTTTCTATATCTTGTTTGAATATCCTTACAATCCATGGCATTAAGATCAATTGGTTTTTCTTGCTCTGTTCCATAGACAGAGGTTGTTTGTTTATTTTTGGGATTAGCCACTAGTTGTGCTGGAATTTTTGTTTGAACCACATTTTCAGTTTGTGAACCTTGTGCTGGAGAACCCATTATGTCCTATTGATGTTGGTTGGGATATGTTCTTCCTTGAGCATAGTTATTAGGGTTCCACCTAGATTGTGACCAAGTATAAGGGTTACTCTAACAAAACCATGGTTGTTGGTGTCCCTAAGCATACCAAGCTAGTCCTGCACAATCCTAGGGATTACATGTTGTTGGTTGTCCCCAATTTTGTGGCACTGTTTGAGCTGCCCATGGCATCATCCTAAGGATTATGAAAAATCTTGGTATGAACTACCCCTGGCTATGTTATCTCTGGAAAAATTTTACTTCTTCCGTAGTGGATGAAGTGTTGATTTGTTTAAGGTGATTTTTATGAATGGAAGAAGAGAAAAAACATTAGCTTCATGTTCCCTATATTCACAAATAAGACACATTTCTATTTTATCCAAAGGAAAATTTCTTATTGCATGCTTCTTTTTACATCTAGGACAAAGTACATAGCTAATGGTTCAATATTAGCATTTTCTTTGGCTTAAAATCCATCCATGGTGGAAGTTAATTGAACTAGGATATTTGTTTTAAATTTTGCTAGTTCATCCATAAGTTTGTTCATGTCTTGATTTGTAGTTTTCACAATTTTCCTTTCCTAGGTCCACCCCTTGTTCTTGAATAACTTCTACAAAGGTATTTAATATCATTCATTCTCAATTGATTGATGTTTCCTCCTCCCATTAAGTTAAGGGCTTCCCTAGATTCATCATCTAGACCTTTAAGAAAAATGGTTTTGCTTAGCTCTTCTTGAAGTAAAAATCCACACCTTTTACTTACAAAGAGGAATCTATCTAAATAATCTTCCATATTTTCATCCTCTTCTGTTTGATCCTAAAAAAATTTCCTTCCTGTTTCTCCCTCAACAGTAGTCTTCGTATTTTTCTAGGAAGGAAGTTTCCAGTTATGCCCAAGTGGTAATATAATTAGATGTTAATCCCATAAACCACCTCATTATTGCATCTTTTAGAGTAGATGGAAACAACTTGAGTTTTTTATTTTATTTTTATATTCATAGGTCCGACATAAGACTTTAAATTTAAACAATAATTGGTCGTGGTCCTCAGATGACATCCCTCTAAATGTAGGCAAGTTTGCAGATGACATATTCTTCATAGGTGTTTCATCATCCTCCAACTGAATGTTGGTTGTGGAGCTTGATAGCGATGGGGTTAAGGGGGATTCAGCCCCTCAAGCCACATTTTATATGTATTTATGCATTGTTAAATTTGGACCGTTCCTTATTAGGTCACAAATATAACGGGTGGTTTTCTATATTTCCCCAAAATGATAAAAACATTAATATCTTTAAAGGGTCGTTATGTATAAGGCCCATTGTATTAGTGGCGGAACTGTGAGAGAGAGTTTGGCTAGAATGAATAAAAGGATTGGTTGTTTCTGGTGGACGTAGCCCATTTTGGGTGAACCACGTTAAATCTATGTCTCTGTTTATTACATTCTTTTATGTTTTACGTTTTCTGCATTATTCATTGCATGCTTGTTTATCTGTACAACTGGTATAATCCTAACACTGAATTGGATAGGTAAAGGTCCTATCGGGTTCTCTTTCAACTTCTCGCCATATCTATAGTATCTTATAGATCTTTTTCCCAATCAATACGGTATGCGATCTTCTTTGGTGAAGGTGAAAATTCAAGAGTAGGAGGTTGACTACTCGTGAGAATAAAAAATTTCCTGAAGCGAGGTCTTGGGATATAATCCTTCTCCTAAAAGTTCCACTTCCTCATGGTGGTTGATCAAATTCCAAAGGTGGAAGTTTTATTTCTTGTCTAACAGTGATTTAGAATGGTGCTTCTAATTCTTGCTCAACCTCCTTATTTGAACAAAAGGATGCTGATAGTTCTTGTTGAGATATTTTTGGGAGAAATCTACCCTTTGAGTCTTTCGGTCTACTCATAAATTTTATGATAATGTAGGGAAGATTTTTCAATTACTAGATGTATGATTATTGCTCTTGTTGACACCTAATTAGACAATTCTAACTAGTGGGTCCCTAAAGAACGGTGCCAAAAATGATGGGTGTCGTTATTCCTTCATTTAATCAACTCTTAGTTGATGTCATATTCAAACCAGGTGTGTCTGAAGCTATATGCAACAAGAAGAATCTTAGTGATCTAGTAATTGATTGTAGGTATTTCTTATTTTTATATTTTCGGGGGTTTTCACAGTGTCTTTAAGATCTCCTGGACAAAGCCTTATTAAAGCTAAACTATAAGAAATTTGCTGAAATAAACACCCATTGCTGAAATAAATAAATCTTTAGAATTAAACATGTTGTTGGAAATAAGCACACTTTTGCATGATGAAAAAATTACGAAATAAACACTCTTTACAAAGTGGAAAAAATTGTTGGAAATAAACACATGTTGCAGAACTAAACACACTTGCTTGGAAGTAAACACATGTTTGAAAATTATTGCAAGGAAATAAGAGTCTAATCTATAACACCTGTAGGGACAAGTATGTAATCGGGATTCAATTAAAGAATCAAAAGCATTTACACGAATTGCTTAAAAATATAAATACCAATAAAACAAAGAATCCTTCTTCTTGGAGGAGTGGTCCTTGCTCCACCTTGAATAAGGAGTTGAAAAAGTATGATTCTCTCAAAATGAAATGACTATCTTATTACTGAAATGTTTTGTCTTACAAGATTCACTATATATCTATATCATATATATCATCTATATCCTCTTTAATCTATCTATAGGTCCTTATATATATTCCATCATCCGAAGATGCATTTATAATAATAAGTGTTCAATATCCATCCATCCATCAATAGGTTCTAATGAAACAAAATAGTGCTCAAAGTAGATGTGGAATTTATAAACCTTGCTAGACATCAAAGTAGATGTGGAATTTATAGTGCTCAAAGTAGATGTACAAGCTTCAATGTATATCTATATCATATATATCATCTATATCCTCTTTAATCTATCTATATGTCCTTATATATATTCCATCATCTGAAGATGCATTTACAATCATAAGTTCTCAATATATTTCCATCCATCAATAGGTTCTAATGAAACAAAATAGTGCTCAAAGTAGATGTGGAATTTAGAAACCTTACTAGACATACAATTGTCTGATCCTACATACGTATTTCTGGAGTATGAAGAATCAACAATATGTTGATCTACTCCTAATTGGAAGGCCCATTAATTTCTCTATCATCGATGTTGTCAAAATAAATAGATTCCCATTGATTCTAGAACTTTGGAGAAGTTCCAGAACCAAAGGGAACTATTTCAAAACTAACTGCGAAATTTCTGGAGCTAAGTGCATGAGTTCCAGAAATAAGCAATAGAGTACCTTTGCTGAGTGATGGAGTTCTAAAACTAAGCCTAGAGATTCTGGAGCTAAGCCGTATTGAAGCCAATGTTCCCAAAAAGGTGTTGGTTGCTTCATACTTTGTTCTTTTGACTGAATGTGACATGTTTTATTACAAAAATTGAATTTCCACACACTTTGTTAGGAATTACAGATTTTTTAGATGTTAGAAATAAATCAAACAAAATATGGACAATTACATCCTAACTTATACTAGATCAAAAAAAAGCCACAAAATGCAGTCAAACTTGATAAAAAGGAGAGTAAAATAAGATCATTTATTGCACATTGATGAGGCATATTTTGGCCTTATCACCTTACTAAAATATATGCATATAAAAAAGTGTAAAATAACCTTGAAATATATAATACTAAAATTTTTCATTGTTAATTATACTTAACTCCATGCAACATACAAAATGTAATGCAATATGAGAAATTAAAAAGATCCTAACTCCATGCAACCTACATAATGTAATGAAATACAAGAAAGTAAACCAACTAACTTTGACAGGAAAACAAGTACAAACACACATACTCAAACAAACAACGTTCAAGACAATTGTACTAATGTTTTTGTTATCAAGCTTCAGTTCTTGAATGTTTGTGTTTAATGAAAAGGGTTGAAAATGGTGCCCCAAACAAGGATACATGCAAGGGGAATAACAGAGGACACAATTAGTCCCATGAAAAATCATTCATGCATTAAAACGCAGTACCAAGAAACTTGTTTAGCCAAGATAGTTCGGACATAGCAAGCAGATCGACTTTGTTAATGGAGGTAGATTAGAATAAGCCACGAGTTGTAATGCGAGAACAAGCGAAAACCGAAGAAAGATGATTTTTAAGACAAATTTTGATGTTTGAGGACAATACATTTGATACAAGCTTCAACTGTGTGCATCTTGTTTACCAATTTTTACAATAAAATTATTTTTATATTTTTGGATTTTTGTGGATTTTACCAATTTTTTGGGTGTTTTGTGATTTTTGAATTTTTTAAATTTTTTGAGAATAAAATGATTTATAAGAATTACAATATCATGGGACATCACCGAGATAATGTTGGAAAATAAAAATATATCCCATGTAGTGGAAAGGGTAGCCGGAAAGCAAAAACATGCTCCAACATAGCAAAAACAGGTGAAAAATGATTATTTATTAAACATATTCATCACGGCAAGTGATAGAAGAAATTAGAAGAATCACGAAGGTCCCAGAGCATTCCAAGGGTGAGAGACATGATGTAAGGAGTCAAAATGGGTATATAAGCTAAGCCATGGGGGTAAAAACCATCGTGGTTAGTTATTTGATAGTTACCCCTACCATTTTTATTGGCAATTTTACTTTGACTTGTGAGAGAGATGGTGAGGGTTAAAACTTGTAGACACCACGCAGATCAAGTCCGAGAATACATGAGGCTTCTTAGGGACATCCAATAGGTACGGAAAGCTAAAATTTATAATTTAAGCTTCATTTAAGTGTATTTATTATAGCTAGAAAAGTGTGTGAACATGCCAAAGACAACCCTTGGGGCACGCAGGAGTTCATAGGGGTGCATTGGTGTGAAAGTATGCATATGCATCCACATATGAATTATAAGAAGTGCACCGACATGAGATAACAAATAGATGGACACACATGTGTGTAAAACACTAGTGTAGGCACGTATGTGCTAAAGGAGGCGCGTTAACGTCATAACAGATGCGCGATATCGAATTGGGTTCGGAGGAATAGGGTGCACTTGCATGAAAATGCAGGCACTAATATGTGAAGGGGGTGCTAGTGTTAGGGCATGCTAAAATTAAAATTGGCATGATGACACTGTAAGGGCGCGCTAGCGTGAAACATGCATTTTGAATAACTTTATAAGAATTTCAGAAATTTTTAGAAAACATTAAATAATGAATAGAAGAACTTAGATGACGATATGAGCATCATATGGCTCTACAGATTGGCCTACCTCGATTAGAGACACGGGAGCAACATGGGTTACTCTAGGCCTATGAGGCAGCTACCTTCTCACGACACGATGAGATCTATTTGGAGATTATCTTTGGATGTGACATGTCTTTCACATGTGGCTTGCATGCCACATATCACTCTAGACCACAACCTTCTTATAGCCTTAGTTGAGAGATGACACAATGAGAGTCAAAAGTTTTTCCTTTCGACAAACGATATGAGCATCACATTAGAGGACGTTTGGCACATTTTGAGAGTGTTGATTCAAGGTCAGTTAGTGACATATGATGGCCACCACTTTCGTAATATTTAGAGTATTTCGAGATGTTTGGAGTAGAAGACATACCTCACTGGGGTATGTTAGTTGAAATTACTAGATGCATGGCAGATCATTGGCTTGGATGAGTTCCCATATTTTTCATGGCTCTTGTTAGTGGAATATTGCTGCTTGATAAGATTGGTGCTTGGTTTTCTTTACACCTTATTGGAGTGATACATGGCCTCATCTAGGGAGAGGTTTATTGCTGGGGGCAGTGCATACTATCCCATTTGTATTTATATTTACACTTGATATCTTACCACAATCAAAAGAATGTGGATCCAAAATCTTTACTTCAAATATGGGGTTGGGATCATATCGCCATAGGGCACCTAGTAGGATAATTTCAAGCCCAGGATCTTGGTGAGCCATCCATTATGGGTTAGGTTCCAGATGGTGATGACATTCACAGGCATATGTGAGATACACCATACTACAAGCGCACTTTAGATGAGATTGAGCTCTAGATGATCACATGGTGGCCGTATAGATTGTATCATTGGCTTGAGGATGTAATTGAGCTTAGCACAACGGCAGTATATCACTTCATTATTGGGAATATAGACAACATACTTGAGTGGTACATATTGGAAAGGGTCCAACATTAGTTTGGTCTTGTCAGGGATTTCTGGAAATGAGATGTGGTACGAGCGGAGGTCCAGAGAGACATTCCATATTGGGCCTCGAGAATAGATTAGGACGAGCTTGTGCTAGTTTTTTTACACATAGTCCCATAACCTTGTGTAGTGATCACACATGGTAAATCCAGGTGACCCCGATTAACTATGATGGTATCTTTATAGTGTTTCGTGACTATTGACGATACCAAAGGAATTGATGAAGGAAAAGCCACAGAAGTATAGGGGTTACATGGGGCATAATCTTAGAGCACATGCTTAGGTGGGTGCTCAGGTAGTAGCTCATGCGAGGTCATAGGCATGTCTATAAGTAGGACCATATGTAGGGTCACAAGTACAAGGCTAGGGTAGAATTGGGGCCGATATACAGATACAAATGCCAACACAGTCCTAGGTACATGTTCATGCCTGTATAGCCACAGGTGTAGGCTCCATAGGTGCTTCCACAGGTGATTCCTCTATAGCTAGATCCTCTACAGGTTCCATTATAATAGATTCACCTATAGGTACCTTTATCACTTGCGTGTGTACCGAGTCCACCACTTAGTCTACCAAGATGGGATCTCGTAGATATATGGGATGGAGGAGGTGGAGGGGATCGTGTAGATTCAAGAGATGGGAGAGATTTTGGTGATGATATTTGGGATGGATGGGGGTCCCCACAATGTATTCTAGTGGGGGGAGGATGGGGAGTACTATAGTTTACGCAAGATACAGTGAGGTAATTGCCTTGAGGAAATAATTACAATAGGTAGTAACTCAACACCTTCAGTCACGGTGAGAGGATCAACTAACTACAGAGAGGATTCAATCGACCGCAGAGTAGACATAAGCTCAAGTAGACATAGCTATACCGACGGGAGAGTGTGATGTTCTACAACGGTCCTCCACAATAGTTGGGATGTAGGATATACTACTAGATTTGATGATAGCTAGTGGTGAGGTATCTTATTATAGGGATTTATACCATGAGGCTATCTCAGAGGGATAGAGGGATAATCCTTTCATCCAGTTAGCATTTAGCAAGTCGAGATATAGATCATAGAGGACCTCATGATCAGCAAGGCCGATCAACAACCTTGTCACAATAGGCCTCAAGACAAAATGGTTCAAAGTCTGAAATGAGTGTAGTTCCTTCCATGGTTCCATCACAGCAGATGCCCCCACCTAGTGGTAAACCTAGTAGTCTAGGCATGGGAGAGAGTCAGGGATGACTCATTTTATTGATGTACTTGATGTATCTTTTTGATGTACACCTCAATATGAAGGCATACTTTTGAGATGATGTATATGTACTATTTTTTATCATGCCTCATGATGAAGGCACATTATTTCGCCAAGATGTACTTAATTTATTTTTATTTTTATCATGCCTCATGATTGAAGGCACAATTTTGACCCATGCCCATGATGGCACATTGTATCTGATATGTATCGAGACACATGATTTTGTACATGGACATTTGTTTTATGATGATATATGATGATGATGGACCATTTTGACGTATCACATTTTGTTTATGAGATAGCATGTGTAATCAATATTTTTATTGTGGTCTATGTTTATATCACATGTTTGTTTGATTATGATATAACATTTGATGATATCATATTGCATGTTGACGATATACTTTGATTATACTATGTTTTTATTTTTAATATTGGTGTGGGGGATAGAATAGAATGTAATTGGCGCAACCCCTCTTGCCCCATTGATGTTGTGGTATGATTATTAGCTTAACATACATGTTTAATGTAAACTTTGAATTTTTTGATATGTGATGATAAATGATATTGATGATGAGATGATAACAAAAATGTACAAGTAAACAACAAGCACAAGTTAATTGAATCTAATCTAATCACACAATTATATACAAGTATGCAAGATAAAATGAACTTAATGCAATTCACAATGATTAAATGAAAACTCAATATAAGGAAACTAATGAATCTAATTAATGCACATGACACGAAGAAGGAAGGAAATCAAAACTATGTATAAACCAACAATTAAAGTAAGAAAACTACTACTTTGTTTTTGTGGGATAGTTTTGAGACTTTTTACGTTGTTTTGGTAGTATTTCGAGACAATGTTTTATTATTTTGGAGTTTTCGATGAAACATATTTGAATGTTTTGAGTTTTCCAACCAATATATGTGAATGTTTAGGAATTTTCAAAAATTTATGCATGTTTTTGGTATTTTCCAAAAAAATTCTGAAGCTATGTGTAAGGAAACGAATAAATTTGGATGCCCCCAACGTTAGATGGGATGTACAAGGGCACAATGCCACACGTATACTAAAAAATTGAAGATGTAAAGTTTCCCCAACGTGAGATGGGAATATATAAAGGCAAACCCTTTACACCAAAAGTTAGATCAAACAAATCAAGTCCAATTTGGATAGGTTCAAAAGTATCTCAAAGACATGTAAGGACTAGCTTAAGATAAATCCATTATAGTCCTACATTTAGAAATGCTTGTGAACAATGGACCCTCTAATGGTGCCAGAAATTGGTTTTCACCAAAGGAATTGTCCAAAGTGCCACAATTGTGTGGTTTTCACACTTAGATGCATTGATTTCTCTTTTCCTTTTCTGTTTTTATAAATTTTAATTTGAAAATTTTGATTTTTGAGGAACCCCTTACTCAGGCATAGAACGGCTTGAGATGTATAGTGTTCATGGCTTCCTTGAGTTCATCACCATCTGATTAGGCAAGCTTGTATGCATCTAAACTAAATTTAGTGACCACAACATATGGATCTAACCAGTTTGGATCAAACTTTCCTTTCTTCTCATGTTCCTTTGTGGTTTTGAACTAATTCTCCTTCATCACAAGGTCTCCTACCTCAAACTGCCGAGGCAACATTCTTTTGTTATAAATTTGACGCACTCGGTTATGATACACTTTTAGGTGATCAAGGGTGTGAAGTCTCTTCTCATCCAACAACTCTAACTCTACTAGCCAAACCACTCTGTAATCCTCCTCTTTATCCAGATACTCTCTCAATTCTATACGCAAATATGGGAGCTCAATCTCAAGAGGTAAAATGGATTCAGTGCCAAATACTAAGGAATATGGAGTTGCACTAGTAGGGGTGTGGATGGATGTTCTGTATGCCCAAAGGGCTAGGTGAATCTGTAAATGTCAGTTGCGCTGGTTTTTTTCACCATCTTCTCCATGATATAGACAAGGGTTTTATTGGTGGCCTCATCCTATCCATTACCTTGAAGGTAATAGGGGTTGAGTACTTGAGAGTGATTTGAAAACATTTTCATAACACCTTCAAGGTTTTATTCTTGAAATATTTACCATTGTCTGTGACAAGGGCTAAAGGATGTTGTAATGACAAATGATATGGTTCATTATAAACTTATATATCTACGCACCTGTGATATAGGTAAGAGGAAAATCCTCTACCCACTTTGTAAATTACTCGGTGGTAGTTATAATGAACATGTGGATGTCAAATGATGTTGGGATAAATTTTCCCATGAGATTGAGCCCCCACTTTGAGAAATTCCATGGTGTTGTAATAGGCTGCAAGGATTGCACCGATGCATGAATCAAATTGTTGTACTTTTGACATAGTAAACACTTATTTACATACTTGTAGCAATCATTTTCCATGGTAGGCAAATAATAGCCTAATCGAGTATCTTCTTAGCTAGGACTATCCTATTTGTATGATCCCCATAGATTCCTTTGTTAACCTCCTTAATTGCGAAGATAAATTCACCAACGTTAAGACAACGTAAAAATTCCCGGCATACCCTCTATGATAGAGAGTTCCCCCAAGTAAGGTGTAGCGGGCTATATGTTGGATGAGGTTTTGTTTATCAGATCAGAAATATTAGGTGGGAAGGTTCCATCTTTAAGGTAGTTGAAAATATCATAGTATTAGGGTGAATGGGGACCAACAACTTCACATACCAGACATGACTCAGAATATCATATGTTAGTGTTAGCAAGTGATCCACAAAGAAAGGTATATCATTCTATCCAGGTGGTATGGTTAGCAAAGAACCCATTGTTTCCATGGCATCTGCTACTCAATTTTTCCCTCTAGGAATCTGTCCAAAGGTAATCTGCATGAAGAACTCTTTCAATGTATCAACCATATTTTTGTAAGGAATGAGTTTTTCATCCTTAACTTTATACTCATATGTGACCTTCTTGATAAAAAAACATAGAGTCTCCAGTGAGGTTGAGCTCCCTAATGTCCAAGCATATAGCTATCTTCACCCTTGTAAGGAGATCTCCATATTCTGCTATGTTTTTTGTGTATGGGAATCTTATTTTGAAATCTTGTGGAATCAAGTCCCCTGAAGGAGTTACAAGCACAAATCCTACTCCCAAACCATGAAATGTGAAGGATCCATCAAAATGCATGTGCCATAATATGGAATCCTTGATATACATGAGTGAAGTGTTTGGTAGTTCCACACTCTAAATGGCTTTGTTCCTATTAGAGGGGCTTCAAGTAATTGATCCACCAAGATACACTGCCTCTTGATTGATTTTTGATGGACAAATTCTATGTCAAATTCACTGAGTAGGATGATCCAATTGGCCATCCATCATGTGAGTGTTGGTTTTAACAATATATATTTCAATAGGTCCACTTTTGAGATAAGCTTCACCTTTTTGTTTAAAAATAATGATGTAGCTTTTGAAAAGCAAAAACTATAGCCAAGCACGCCTTTTCGATTTGTGGATAATTAAGCTCATAAGCGATCAATGTCTAGATTAGATAATACACATCTATTTCCCCTCGCTCCCTGTCATATTGGGCAAAGAGTGCTCCAATTACAAATTGTGTAGCAGAGATATACAACAATAATGGTTCTCATGTAGTATGTGGCATTAACACAAGGGGTCTTGGTAGATATTCTTTTAGTAAAGAAAATGCTTGTTGTTGTTTTAGACCCCACAAAAATTTGACATATTTCTTGAGAAGATATGTAAATGTGTGAAACTTATTTGCAAGCTAGGAAATGAATCTTCTAATTTCTTATATTTTCCCTCGTAAGCTACACAATTGTTTGATGTTTGTAGTATGAGGCATATGTGTGATGACCAAGACCTTTGCTAGGTCTACTTCTATTCCCCTCCGTGATACTATAAAGCCTAGAAGTTCCCCGATACTACGCCAAAGACACACTTTTTAGGTTTAAATGGAGCTTGTAGTCCCTTAGACATTGAAATATGTGCCGCAAAATCTCTGGATGATCCTCTCTTGTTCCATACTTGCCTAGTATTTCATCTACATAATCTTCCATTATAGCACTAATCATTTCATGAAAGATGACTATCATTTCCCGCTAATAAGTTACGCCTGCATTCTTGAGGCCAAATGGAATGACTTGGTAACATTAAGTTCCCCAAGGGGTCATTAAAGTTTTCTTATGTTGGTCCTCCTCTGCAATCTTGATTTGATTATAACCAGAAAAGCCATCCATGAGTGATAGCATTTAGTAACCAACTGTAGAATCAAAAATCATGTCGATATTAGGGGGAGGAAAGTCATCTTTGGGAAAAGTTTTGTTGATTTCTCTAAAATCCGTGAAAATTATGATACCCCAGGGCTTTTTCTACACGGGGAAAACATTAATATCCACTCGAGTAGTTTATAGGCTGAATGAAGCCTAATCCAACTAGTATTTCTAGATCCTCTTTAACCAATAAGGCCGCCTTAGAAGATTCATTTTCCTAAGCTTTTGCTTGATGGGCTTGGCCTTTGGATTTACAACAAGATTGTGCATCACTAATGCAGGATCAAGTCCTAGCATGTCTGCGTAGGACCAAGAAAAATGTCAGCGAATTCACACAAAATCAAGACAAATGTCTTTTGTTCCTGAGCTGAGATGGATGCTCCCAACTTAACCATCTGAGGCACTTCTTCTGTGTCGATGTTGACTTCAATTGTCTCCTCCACAAGAAGCTTAGATTCCTCTTCCATGCATGTAGGATCAGGAGGGAGATTGAGATCTTCTTCCAAGGGCATCTTAATGAGATTTTCACCCTTGGATAAGTCAATTTATTTTCCCATTTCTTTTTCCTTATTTTTTTCCGCCGATTGCCTCAAAAAGGTTTTCACTATAAGACTTGGACTTGCTCTTTTTGCAAGGATTCTTTATGGAAATTTTTCCCTTTCTTTTTATTTTGTTTTGATGACCACAGATCTTTGCCTCCTCCCAAAATATGCACATGCATCAGGTTGATGGAGAATCCTTTTTATGATCACTTGCAGGTATTTCATCTTGTATACCCATAAAGCTGGTCAATAGCTTCATTGTTGGAAAAGAAGTATATCGGTACATGTTGTTGTTGGTCCAAATTCAACAAAGGAAGGATAAACAAGGTTTAATGTGGGAATGGATATAACTAAGGCAGGGGATATGGTCATTATATCCGTATCGGGAAAGAGATTAGTGGAGGAAAGGTCTTCGTAAAAACTACACCTGGAATTTGTTTCACTTTCATAACCCGACTCACTATCTTCGCGTTCAGAAGAAGTAGCATAGTACTCTGGTTGAATAGACCCATATGGTCGAAGACCAATACCATAATTACACATTTTTATATGGGATTCCATAAGAGGTTCCCATACTCCTTGTTCATGTGTTCCATATCCATACCCTTGGTAGCCCATGTTTTACATAATTTTATTCGGAATTACACACTTAGGATCCCGGTAACATGATGTCATTTCATCTTCGAGTGGTAGTATCATAGAGTTACATAGCAACTGTTCATTATCTATCAAACCACCAAGAGTGAGCATGTCAAAGGGGAAATTATCCCTAGGACATTGATATTTGTGATCAACCTTCCCCATGATTTGGGTGATTGAGGAAGGTTTGAAACCAATATCGCATGTTGAAGATCACACTCCTACAACCAGTTGAATGAGTCTTCATATCACATGTAGAAAAGGGAGAAGATGACATTGATGCACCATTATTGTTAGGGGTCAAGGAAGTTAGGTCAACTCGCGATGTGAGAGCCTAAGATTGAGCTGAAACAACTATCTCTGTGGAAGGGCAATCAACGAGAATTAGGTAAGTAACTTTGATAGTGCTCTGTAATGAGCAAAAGGTTGAGAGTCCCCTGGAATAGTTATAATTTCCCCTTCATGGTACAAATTCAGACATTGGTGATACGTTGAAGGCATGACTTACATGGCATGAATCCATGGGTGGCTAAGAAGGATGTTGTAAGGAAGCTCCAAGTCAAGGACATGGAACTTTGTATTATGAGTAGTAGGCCCTACTCCCAGCGAGAATATTATCACGTTGACTAATTTCCACTCTTCATTTTCATTTTCATACGCCTTGAAGGTGATGACCTTTGATTCTAAATATGTCTCAAGACAACCCAATTTCCGAACTAGCTTCAAGGTACATATGTTAAGGCCTAATCTTCGTCCACAAGCACCCATTTAATGTTCTTATGATTGATGATAACCTCTATGTGCAAGGGAAAATTGTGTGAAGGATATTTTGCAGAATCTCCTCTTGGATAGAGGTTATAAGCACCATTGGAGCAATATAAACTACTATTTCTGGAAGCATTTGGGGTCAATATCAACCGACACTCCTAACCCTTGTAAAGTCTTAAACATGATATATTTATGTACATTGGAGATCTAAGATCGATATCTTAGTTGTGGTCTTCTCAAGTTGCTCAAGACATCATTGTGATTATCCTAAGGATTAGAAGTAGAAGGGGATGAAGGAATAGAGATACTAAAGTGAGATAGTCACGTTGCCATGATGTAATCATTTGTTTTGACCTTGATCATGTTGATATACTCAATAAATGGGGTGACACAACCAATTACGACATCATAAGAATCATTTCTTTTAAAAGCTGTTGTTTGTATTTTTATAGAAATAACCAATGATTTTATTGTTGGACATTTGTCCTTGATACGAGTTTTCCTTTCCTTTATTGTGTTTGGGGAAAGGTTCTTTAAATATTCCCATGTTAGCATTGACAAAATTGTTAGGGCCCACGGAATCCATTTCCACATCACCACTTTCAATGAGGTCCTGGATGTAGTGCTTCAACTTAAGGCACTTATCGTTTTGTGCCCCTTAACACGATGAAAGTTACAATAATCATTTTCTCTAAACCAAGATGGTTTAGGTGCATCTTCAGGATAAGGGTTTCTTTCGAGTTACTTGACCATATTAACTACCTCTACCTATTTAAGTATCGATGACATGATATCGATAGAGGAGTAAATGTACAACATTTATATTCAAGGGCTGGAGTTCCTTAGTTAGTTTCAAGGAGCATGATTTTCAACCATCCATGTACCTATTTGGAATCTGTAATTTTGTATCATATGACATTTTTGTTCTTATTGGGAACAAAATTTTGTTTATCACTAGGTTTTGGTCTTATTTATCATGTGAGAAGGGTTTCAATGTCCCTTTTGTTAACAACGCTTTCTTAATTTTGGCACCTTGTTTGATGACCTCTTCAAATGTATTTCCACAATGCATTTCGAGTGCAAGTGGAAAGTGATTTTAGGGTACAAATTAGGAACAAAAATGCTAATTGTTTCTTCAGTATGGAGCAAGGGAAGTGACTAGCTAACCCTCACCATCGTTGTAAGAAACCAAATGAAGTTTTCATTGTTGCATTATTTTACGTTACATAGATTGATCATAGTAACATCATTCTCCATGTTGAAGGAGAAGTGATGCATGAAAATTTCCGCCAACTATAGCCATGTTGATATGGATCCCTTTGGGATGTGTAAGAACCACTCAAGAGCTTGTCCCCCTAAACTCCGTGGGAAGAGGCATATAAGATAGTTATCATTGAATGTAACCTCTTGGCAAGCCATGAAGAAGTATTTGACAATGATATCTTAGATCACCCTTACCTTATACTTGTCAAATTTTGGAAAATCAAAGCGCATAGGGAAAGGAACTTGTAGCATAGCCTTATCGAAATGATACAAACATAAATCCTCAAATTGATACTTCTTATTTGACCCTAACTTTCCTTCTTGTAAGGAAGTGATGGTTTTCTTCATAAACTATAAATCCCGATCAAAGAGTGGGTTTGTCGAAGGGCTAGGCCTATATGTTGCCATTTCTTCATTTTTATTATCTCTGTGTATAACTTTTCGTAACCCTCTTTAGGTTTATCTGTTTGGGGTTTTTTTAGAGTTTTAGTGAAAGACTCCTAGTACAAAGCTTTAGGTTTTTCTTATCTAGATGCCTTCTTATATTCCTTGGTAACGTGTGAAGCTAAACTTTCCAATTGGTGAGCGAGGATTGTATTGTTTCTTCAAGGGACACCTCTTTAAGTGGTACCTCTTACGAGCTTCATGTTAGGAAATTATTGTTTAGTGTTTACTTTAATATGGGTGATAAAATAATATAGGTTTGTTATTGTGAGTTACAACAACTCACGTATATAGGAGTTGGGTGAGAAATTTGTGGAGGTGGTTTTCCTTAGATATAGGAGCTACCTCTCCTATATAATTGTAACTCTTCTATGCATAATATATGAAGTATTTTTGTATATTCTCTTGTGCATTCTGAACCAAATTCTATATTTGGTATCAGAGAAAATATCAAGTGAGCCTGTGTGAATTCCATGGAGAAGTAACCCAAAGCTGAGAGCCTAGGACAGATTTCATTCTTCATTTCAACAGTGATGCTTTGTTGATTACGGAGAGGCAATTTTAGCTATTTATGATAGTCCATATTTATGCGTACCAACTCAAAGATGCGTGTGCACTTAGATTTGAACGGCCATTGTATTTCACCCTCAAAATCAAGCAAAAGAGATCCGTTGCAGAGTTTAGTTTATGGTATATTTTCTAGACGTATATATAGATCTATGTTAGTTTCGTCCCTCGCTGATTTCCCTCGCTGATAGTTAATCAAGCCATTTCGTGCATTAACTAGATTTCAGTTCTGAGGATCGACCTGCTGTGTATTCGTATTCGATTGGTGTCTCATTTAGATCTTCTATGCCTCTTTTGTATTTGACCTTGCATGTTTTAGTGAGGATAATAGTTTTCAGAAGAAATATCTTCATTATGTTCGTGTGTAAAATACGTCCTAAACTATTCATTATGCGTCCATATCTGGCGGTATGTTCCAAATCTTATTGTGTGTCGAATCACTTTAGTCAAAATTCCTGTTATTGTCCATTGGTGTCGGTTTATTTAGAAGAATTTTAGAAGTCTTGAGTCGATATATGATCATATTGTTAAGAAATATTTTTGTACTAATTCATAGCAATAGATGTTTGTTGTTAGGTCATTATAAATTTTAAGTTGTGTCAAATTAGTTAGTGTTATTGTAAAAATTTATAAAATCCAAAGTCGATATATATCATAATTTCCATTGTCTTCTTGCCGGTCAATTATGAGTTATGTTATTATTTTTATTATTGTCAAAATATATCATGTATTGTAAAAAAATCCAAAGTGTCATTTAGGTTTTTGTTATTTTTTTATCTAAGTATCGTTTAAGTGTCAAAAAAAAATGTTACGTCATTATGTTGTCCTTGTGGTAGTCTCGTTTTCAAAATTCCAAAAATAAAAAAAAAAATTTCACAAATTGTATTGTCAGTTTTCTTTTTGTCATGGATAAGCTAAGTCATATTCAAAAATTTGATGGAAATGACTTCCACACATGGCAAGTACGAACACAACTATTTCTTATTAATAAAGACCTGTGGGATATCGTTGATGGAAAAGTGAAGAAACTAGTAGATGCAAACAAAGCGAAAAATGGGAGAACAAAACCGAAAAGCCACAACAATCATTGGACTGGGACTATCTGATGCTTATTTGCATCATATAGACTTGTCAAAATCCTCTCATACAATTTGGAATACATTAAACAAATTGTTTGGTTCACAAGCTGGAAGTGCAGCGATAGCATTGAAGCAAAGATTATTTGGTCTTAAAATGGAAGAAGGCGACAACATGGTAGAGCACATTAGTAAGTTTCAATCCATCTCAAATCAGTTAGTTGGAATTAAAATAGATGTACCTGATGATGATGCAAAGGTTGTTTTATTGAATAGTATGCCAAAGATGTTATTCTAATATGGTTTTTACATTGAGTAAAATTAATCCTAGTTTAGAAGATCTCATTTCTTCTTTACTTGAAGAAGAAAAAATAATTATGATTGTTGAACCAAGAAGAAACTACAATGTACGGTAGAAACAAGAAAAAAATTTTTTTTTAAGAAATCAAAATACGGTTCAACTTCGAAAGGTACAAAGAAACAACTTACCTGCTACTATTGTAAACAAATTGGTCATATATCTACAAATTGCAGGAAAAGAGCACAAGATTTACTTGATGGGAAACTGCAAGATAATGCCATGGTTGTTGATGAAGGAGAGAATGAAGAGGAAGGAAATATTGCTCATGCAGAAAATCAAAGTGATGAAGATTTCCTCTACTAGATAATTTTCCACTGGAGGTTGGAGGCAATGGAGGAAGGAGGTCAGATAATGACCTCTTATCAGTCATCAACGATGGGGCCACACTTTTGGTATGATGACATTTGTGTTTTTCAGTGTGGCGTGAAAAATAAGAACAGATGATGTAAATTCCTGTTCACTTGTGTGTATTTCTCGTTTATCCCCTTTTGTTAAAACATTGTAGAATGTTGATCAAAATGTATTGTAGCAATCATGATGTGAAGGTTTTTGGTAAACCAGGAAAACCAATTTTGTAAGGTTTTTGGTAAACCTGTAAAACCAATTTTGTAAGGTTTTGGTAAACTTGTAAAACCAATTCGTAAGGTTTTTGGTAAACCTGTAAAACCAATTGTGAAAGGTTATTGGTACACCTGCAAAACCAATTGGGTAAGGTTGTTGGTAGAATCCAGAGAAAACCATCAGTGGAAGAAATGTGCGTTGGCACATGTGCGAAGTTTTGTGCAAGCCCAATGCTGCATAGTTGAGGAGTTGATCATGAGCACACAAAGGTGGCACACTACAATCAAAGAATGAGATATGTTTTACCATGTAAACACTAAGGGGGGGAATGTTAGGAAATTATTGTTTAGTGTTTACTTTAATATGGGTGATAAAATAATATAGGTTTGTTATTGTGAGTTACAACAACTCACGTATATAGGATTTGGGAGGGAAATTTGTGGAGGTGGTTTTCCTTAGATATAGGAGTTATCTCTCCTATATAATTGTAACTCTTCTATGCATAATATATGAATTATTTTTGTATATTCTCTTGTGAATTCTAAACAAAATTTAATACTTCACGCGAGGTATGTTGAGTATGAGGGTCCTCCTCATGAGTATAATTATCTCCTTGATCTTCACGATGAATTAAAACAATGGGGATGTGATGTCCACCATTATATTGGCAAGAAGTAAAGGCACAACCCAGATTCAAAATTTCATTAGTGTCACAAAGTGGGAGTTCTACTTCTTCTTCTTCTCCTTCTCAAACCATGGTGGAAAGGAGATTGGGATCAACTATCAAGGCAACCTAGCCCCTAATTCCACTATGTGCATAATGAATTCATGTTTATTGTGAAACAAGAAGTCATCGATTAGGGAAAGGTTAAATTCATGATCTACCTAAGGAGAATTATCCTCACCGCCACTATGATCTACTAGGAAGTTTTCCTCTGAGCGTGGATTCACTATTTGTTCTATCACGGGATCGGACCCTAATCTTCGATATCCCATCCTTGTTGTAGGAGGCATAATGAAATAAGTTTTGCTAAGGTTGATTTAAAAGGACCCTAAGACAAAATGAAGTAGTGTAACAAAGTTTGAATTGTTACAAATAATGTCAATAAAATAATAAGAATTTCCTAAGGAAATGTGCACTAAGGACCTTAATGAATAAGAATGACACACTAATCAAAAAGGCACGTGTAGGTAACAAGAAATCTAGGACTCAAACAATCAAGAATATGATCTTATCCATAAGAAAAGTTAATGCTTATGTTTTTTCAAGTATAGTTTTGGCATAAATAGTGATAACACAATATCACTATTTAGGTCAAGTTGAAAACAAACAAGACCTAAATAATAAGAAAGTGTTGATGTGAACTTTTAATGATATATACTAAAACCATTTTTAAACAAAAAAAATCCAAGTCTTACAAAAGGATGCTACCAACTTTAGCGAAAGTGTAATAACACTATTTGGATACGTTAATCAAGCCTTGTGAGAAAAGTAATATTTTAGTATCAAAATGATGGCACCAGAATGCTAACAGAGTAATGATGCTTTTTCAAAACTCAAGGTGATGTTAGGATCAAAACCAAATCTAAGTATAACAAGAAGTTGTTATTTTATGTGAGTAGCGTAACAATACAACTAAGAGACTTAGATCAAGTTTCACAAAGGAAACAAGACGTAAGTATCAAAATTGTATTGATAGGATACGAGAAATCATAACAAATTAAAGGAAGTCAATGATGAGATAACCTAACTACAATGAAAATCTTGACATGGGTATCAAGATCAAATGGCTATCAAGATAAGAAGACGTACCAACACACTTTCAACATTTACATCTAGGTCTCAAGCAAGGATGAATGTAAACAGTGCAAAAGTGGTGGACATAATCAATCAATAGCACATGTAAGTATGTTTTCTTTTATCCCAAATGGGAAACAAGAAAGAAAAGGAGTAGTCTAAGTGATGACGAAACAAGTGAAGCGTAACTTTGGCAAAGTTTCACCTTATCTTAGGACAGTGAAAAACTAGGAAAAAGTAACACGTTGCAAGTTTCGTGATGAATAACATGTAGTTTTAACTTAAATGGACTCTTTCCTTGTTTGAATAACAAGGTTTTGAATCCAAACAAGTTTTCACTTTGTGAGAGTTTCATAGAATACGATGGTTTTGAGTTGGTCAAGTTGGCTCCAAGATGAAATGGCTTCCTAATTGTTTCTCTCTCTAGGTGCCACAAACTATCTCTACAAGCATGGTTTGCCAAGAAATTCACATTGAATAAATCTTGGAGTATCTCAACTTTACTTTACCCCCTTCAATATAATGATCAATAAATTGTGTTCCATTTTATTTTCACTAGGGTCACATGAAGATAATTTTGAGGCTAATTATTACAAAGGTGCACTAATCAAGTGGTAAACAGAGCACTTCTTGTTTTGTCCACAAGGTTCCCTCTTGCATGGACTACTTTGGGGTTCTTGAAAGCATCCTTGTTGTTATCTTAAGGCTTATGACAAATGGTAATTCTCCGATTCAAAGCGGATGAGCCGTATATCTTAACCAAAACCTGTAAGTACAATGTGTTGAATGATGTGGTGTGTTTTATTATCTTTCAGATTAGAAAATTTTGTTTAGACAACTTGCAACACAAATTTAGTTAGAGTTTTGTTTAGATTCTTCTTTCTTTAAAGAATGAACAATATGGTCCTACAATTCAAATGTTAGTAGTTCTCTAAGAAAATCACATTAATTAAAAGAGGATCAAGTGTTGTTTTTTATTCTCAAGATCATCCAAGGACACAAGAGAAGAGCATACACAAAAATAATCCAACTAAAAAGTAAAGGAAATCTTTGCAACTTAATGAACCATTTAAGGAAAATATTGAACCTAGTTGTTCAATTTTGGTAAATGTTCATTCCCTTAGAAAATGAAATATTTAAAGTTTCCAACTTAACAAAAATGAACTTTAAACAAAACTTGATGATTTGTTCATTCCTTAAGCCAAAATGAAAGATTTGAAGTTTCTAATTTAACCAAAATGTTAGAAAATGCAAACTAAAAGCTACTTTTGATTCTCAAGATCACCCTAAGGTGCAAGAGAAGAGCATACACAAAATTTTAGACTAACTTGCACAAAACATGGAAACTAAAGCATTCATCAAAAAATTAAGTAAATTTGTTAGAAATTTGATTTAAAATGTTAATAACATGCATAAAATAGTTAGAAAAACCTGCAATCAACAAAAACATATAAAATTAGAATTTAAAACCTCGAAGTTAGTGTAAATTTGAACAAATCACACCAAAGACACCCTTTTACATAGCAGCGTGTTCCTTTGAGCACCAATGCACCTATGACAACAACAATGCATCCTTTAGCATGTGTATATGGTCTTTAATAAACCAACATGCTTCTAATGACACCACCGCATCCATGACACAGAGTGGAAAAATAAGTAGTTTAACATAGATGTGTCTAGAGAGACACCAACACGTCCTATACAACATGAGTGTGGCCTTCGTAACATGAGAACACACTTTACAAAACTATCACGACCTTTATAATAGCAGCATGTGGAAGAAAAACACAGCGTAGATTTCCGTAGGTGGTCAAAATATGAGAATTTTCTCGATTTTTTTTTCAAAAAGGTCAAAAAATTGTCAATTTGGATCAATTTGGATCAATTTTGATAGCATCTCACCCCTTTGATCCTGCAAAGAGCACAAAAATAAGACAATCCTAACTAAACTAGATAAAATACTTGATATTTATCCATTAATTCAAAAGAGTGTTAGTTAAATCAAAATTTTGAAACTAATCTAAAAATATTGAAAAGGAAAATGGAGTATCTCCCACCGGGTGTGCCAAATGTGAACTCAATAAACTTTCAAGAAAATTAATTCAAAACCTAAACTAACACCAAGTAGTTTAGAGCTAAGCTAATAAATTCATCAATGAACCATCAAGATCAAATCTTAATGGAATGCAAAAGGAAATCTAAATGAATTTAACCATTTAAACTACAAGCATTCCTACTATGTTTAATTGATTGCTAAAAGAATTGAACCTATGAAGATTTAAAAATAATCAAAATGTGTGTTGTTGATACTTCATTAAAGGTGAAAGGACCTCTCTAAAAACGGACACAAGGCCATATTAGAATTCCTTTATTGACTAGCTTGAAGAAACGGATGCAATGGAGATGCAAGCTATTCCAAAGAATGGAGTAATGCTTGGATTTTTTATATGATTAATGCTATTCAAAACATGGTGTAAGGTGTAAAGGTGGGAGTTTGGTCCTTTTATAGGCTTTCCATTTGGGAAAAGATTGCAACTTAGTGTATGTACGACTAATGAATAAAGTATAATTAACCTTAGGTTAATTAACCATAGCTAGTGAGTTAGCAAGTGAGTTAATACTTTATAGGAGTTGAGGGTGCTTTAATTAAGCAAGTAGGGTTAATTAGTAGGATAGAATAAGCTTTCTAGGCTATTTGGAGGTGTTTGAAGTAGAATATGATGAGATTGGAAGTATTTGAAAGTGGGATTTAGCCAATACGAGGTTTATTGATTAAATGCTTGTTAAAAAGGCTTAATTAGCAAATTAATATCTAATTGATGATTTGAATAGTATTAAACTAATGAAGTGTTGTTAATTGGCCTCCAAAATGTGATAGAAGCTAGTTGATTAATGAAGTGTCGTTAATTAACCAAATTAGAGGGAAACTTAGTTAATTAGAGAAAATAACTAATCATAATGAAAATGGTGAAATAGAGGATAATGAGTACCACTTTAGCATTAAAATTACGGAAGTAGATTTTAAGTGTCTACCCTAATCCCTAAGCCCTAAACCCTAAGCCATAAACCCTAAATGTTAAAACCCTTAACCCTAAACCCTAAACCATTAACCCTAAACCCTAGATCCTAAAACCTAAACCCTAAATCCTAAACCATAAACCATAAACCCTATTTTAGTACTTGGAACCACAAGCCCTAAACCCGAACCCTAAACCCTAAAACCTAAATGTTAAACCCTAAACCATAAACCATATTCCCTAAATCATAAACCCTAAGCCCTAAGCCCTAAACCATAATCCCTAAGCACTAAATCCTAAACCTTAAACCCTAAACCATAAAACTTAAACTCTAAGCCCAAAACCCTAAACCCTAAGCCCGAACCCTAAGACCTAAGCCTTAAGCCCTAATCTCTAAATTATAAACCCCAAACCAAAAACCTAAACCCTATTTTTACCACTTTAAACCCTAAACCCTAAGCCATAAATCTTGAACCCTAAACCCTAAACCCTAAACACTAAATCCCAAATCATAAAACCTGAGCCATAAACCCCAAACCCTAAATCATAAATCGTGATCCCTAATCTCTAAACCAAAAACTCTAAACCATAAATGCTAAACCCAAAACCCTAATCCCTAAACCTTGAGCTCTAAACCATGAACCCTCAAACTTAAACTCTCAACTCTAAACCCTAAACCATAAACCATAAACCATAAACCATAAACCATGAGCCCTAAACCTTGAACCCTAAACCCTAAACCCTAATCCCTAAAACCTACACCCCGAGCCATATACCCTAAACCTTGAGCCCTAAACCCTAAACCCTAAACCTTGAGCCTTAAAACATAAACCCTAAACCCTAAATCCTACGCTATAAACCCTAAGCTCTAAATCCTAAACCCTAAATCCTAAACCCTAAACCCTAAACTATAAACCTTAAGCCATAAACCCTAAACTCTTAGCCCTAAACCCTAACCTCCCTAAACCTTAAACCCCGAGCCTTAAACCCTAAACCTTTTGCCCTAAATCCTAAACCCCGAACTTTAAAACTTAAACCATAAACCCTAAACCTTGAAACCTCAATCTAAACCTTAAACCCTAAGCCTTAAATCCTAAACACTAAACCCTAAACCTTAAGCCCTAAACCCTAAGCCCTAAACCTTAAACCCTAAACCCTAAACCATGAGCCCTAAACTATAAACTATAAACTATAAACCTTAAACCCTCAACCCTAAATGGTACACCCTAAAAAATAAACCCTAAACCATTAGTTATAAACCCAGAGCCCTAAACCCTTAGCCTTAAACCCTAAACCCTAAACCCTATTTTTACCACCCTAAATCCTAAACCCTAAACACTAAACACTAAACACTAATCCCTAAACCCTAAACTCTAAACCCCGACCCCGAAAACCTAAACCCTAAGCCCTAAACAATATTCCCGAATTTCCTTCAACACTTCAAAGATTCTCCGACATCACTCCGGATGCTTAATATATTTTGAGAAATCTCCCATAAGGTGTTTGATTAGCTCAGAATGGCTTTTTTAGGCCTCTGAAGAAATTTATCTTCCATCAAGTCACATTGAAATCATAAATCATCATATCCAATCATCCTTACAAATTGAAACAAACTTAAAAACTCGTGTTAAAGGCCACATTAGTGTTGTCAAGGATGCTTCGATGTTCAAAGGGACACACTGCTATTAAAAGGGGCACGCTATCATGATTTGTTGAAATTTGGCTCTATTTTCAAGATTTGAAATTTTTATTTTTCTATGTTTCTCTTATTTGCAAGGTTTCTTAACTATTTTATGTAGGTTTTTAACATTTTAATCAGATTTCTAACGAAATTTGCTTAAGTTTTGATGAATGCTTTTGTTTCCATGCTTTATGCAAGTTAGGCTAAAATTTTGTGTATGCTCTTCTCTTGCACCTTAGGGTGATCTTGAGAATCAAAAGTAGCTTTTAGTTTTTATTTTCTAACATTTTGGTTAAATTGGAAACTTAATCTTTCATTTTTGGCTTAAAGGAATGAACACATCATCAATCTTTGTTTAAGGTTCATTTGATTTAAAGTTTCCTTTGCATTTATCTAGTTGGATCAAATCATTATGTATGCTCTTCTCTTGCATCCTTAGATGATATTGAGAATCAAAAGAAACTTTGATTCACTTTCTATTAGAAATTGCTAAAATCATTTGTGTGCATGACCAAAACTCTTACCAAATACTTGGGATCTAAACAAACTCTAACTACATGTGTGTTGCATGTTGTCAATAGTGTTCTAAACCACATTTCTTAATCCAAAAGATTAAAAATACCACATTATTCAATACATTGTATTTGCATGTTTCGATTAAGAGATATGGCTCATACACTTTAAAATGGAGGAAGTATCTTGGCATAAGCCATAAAAACATTGTGAGGATTACTCCAGAACCCTAAAGTAGTTCACACCTTGAGAGAAATGGTGAACGAAATGGGAAGTGCTCCACTACCCAACTGACTAGTACGCCTTTATGAGATTAGTGTCAAAGTTATCTTTACACGACCCTAGTTATATATACTCTGAATGCAATTTATTTCTCATTGTATTGAAGGGGGTAAATTAAAGTTGGGATACTCCTTGATTTATTCAAGTGTGAATTTCTTGGCAAACCACGCTCACAGAGATAGTTTGTGACACCTAGAGAGTGAAACAATAGGAAGTTTGTAGCTTGGAGCCAACTAGACTTTATCCATTATGTTCTAAAGAGATGTCACAAAGCAACAAATTTCTAGGAGTCACAAATTTGTTATTCAAATAAAGGGAGAGTCCATTAAATTTGGAGCCTAGTGTTATTCATCACGAGACTTGAAGTGTTACTTTGTCCTAGTTTTTTACTTTTCCTAAGACAAGGTGAAACTCAACCAAAGTTACGCCTAGTATTTTTCATCACCACTTGGTTGAATCCTTTGTTGTATTGTTTCCCATTTTGGGAAAAAAGAGAACATACATTTGTATTGCTATCAAATATTGTGTCCACCACTTTTGCACTAACTTACATCCTTCCTTATTGTGACTGCGATAATAAGTGTTGAAAGTGTGTTGGTACATCTTTGGGTCTTGATAGCCATCATCTTGATACCCACGTCAATATTACCATTACAGCTTAGGTCGTCTCATAATTGACTTCCTTTGAATTGTTACGATGCCAATATTATAGCCATATAATTTATATACTTACATCTTGTTTCCTTTGTGAAACTTGATCTAAGTCTCTAAGTTGTATTGTTGCGTTGCTCACATAAATAAAAACTTCTTGATATACTTAGATTTAGTTTTTAATCCCAACATTTCCTTGAGTTTTGAAAAGCATCGTTACTCTGCTTGCATTGTGGTGACATCATTTTGATTCTAATATCTTACTTTTCCATAAAACTTGTTTAACGTGTCCAAATAGTGTTTTTGTGTTGCTCCCATTTGTAGCCTCCTTTTTCATAACTTGGACTTTGTTTATTTCTAAAAATTGTTTTATTATACCTTGTTGGGAGATCACGTCAACACCTTCTTAGTATTTAGGTCTTGTTTATTTTAAACTCAAACTAAGTGGTGATATTGTGTTCTCTCTATTTACACCAAAACTAAACTTGAAAACGTAGGGAGTAAACTATTCTTGTGATTGGATCATAGTCTTGTACTTGATCATTGTGTCCTAGATACTTATTGTTACACATAATTTTGATAGTTTGTCATTATTTATTCATTGGTTTCCTTATGGCATATTTCCTTTGGACTTGTTTCCATTCTTTATTTGACATTCTTTATGATGACTTTCATGTCGTTATGTTGCTCAGTTTTACTTAGGGTCCATTTTAGTCAACCTTACAAAAAAATTCTCATTATTCCTCCCACGACAAGAATGGGGCATCACAAAATAGGGTAAAATCCCTTTATAGATAAAAATTTAAATCTACTTTTAGAAGACAACGTTATGATTGATCATAGTGGTGGCGAGGAGAATTCTCCTCAGGCACAATTTGACTTTAATCCGGCCCAAACGATAATTTCTTGTTCCAAAACAAAAATTAGGTTCTTATGTGCATCATATAGCTAGGGGACAAGTTTAAATCTATGGTTGATCCCTCACTCCTTTCCAGAATGGTTCAAGGAGAATAATAATAAGAGTGTCCTCTGCATAGCATTGATAAAATCAAAACCCAAGACACGCTTCTACTTCCGGCCCAAGGAATGAGGAAGAAGGGCCTTCTCAAAATGATGGTGGATATCGCATCCCCATTGTCAAAATACATTGTGAGGATCATGAAGAACATGTTAATCATGAACAACCTCCCTCTTGTGAAACTCATAAAGAGATACCAACCCAAGAGGTGACTTTAGAAGAACAAATACAAGCCCTTTCTCGCCAATTGGAAAGTCTGGATTCACATATTAGTAAGGAATCCACAAAGACTCCTAGACAAGAAAAACCTAGAGCTTCATATTCAAAGTTTTATACCAAGACTCCTAGTCGGAAAAACCAAAAGCTTCATATTATGAGTCTTATATACCAAAACTCCTAAACAAGAAAAACCTAAAAGGGTTTATAAAGAGTTATATATAGATGAAAATATGAAGAAACAAATAGTCTTAATAGCTTTTATAGGCCTAACCCATTGACACGTTACCAAATATTCAATCAAGAGTTCTTATCAATAAAGAACACCCTTACTACCTTATAATAAGGTAAGTTAGGACCAAATAAGAAATATGCATTTGAATAATTGTGTTTGTATCCTTTTGATAGGGATATGTTATAAGTTCCTTTCCATGTACACTTTGACTGTCCAAAATATGACAAATATAAGGGCGGGGTGATCCAAGGGATCATGTCAAATAATTCTTCATGGCTTTCCAAGAGGTGCATTCAAGTAACAACTATCTTATATGCCTTTTCTAGTGGAATTTAGAGGGTAAGTGATCGAGTGGTTCTTTCATATACCAAAAGGATCTATCTCTATATGACCACAATTGGTGGAAATATTTATATGTCATTTCTCCTTCAACATGGAGAATGACATTACTATGATTGAATTATGTAACACAAAACAACATAACAATGAGAAATTTTCTATTTTCTTACAAAGATGGTGAGGGTTAGATAATTGCTTTCTTTTCTCCATACTAGAGAAATAGTTAGTCAACATGTTCATACCTAACTTACACCTTGAGATCATTTTCCACTTGCAAATGCATTATGGTAATACATTCAAGGAGGTTATAGAACAAGGTAGTAAAACAGAAAAACGGTTGTTAATAAAAGGAACATTAAAACCCGTTTCACGACATAACCGCAATTTAAAACCTAATAACGATGCAAACCCTACTAAAAATAAAATTTTGTTCCATAAAAACAAAAATGTCATAGGTGAAAGAATTCAAGATTCTAAATGGAGTACAGGAAGTTCAAAATTGAATTCAAACTTCTAAAGGGACCTCTAGCCCTTGAGTACAAACATCATACATTTACTCCTCTATCTAACTCTATGTCATCGATACTCAAATAGTTAGAGGCGGTTAACATGGTAAAGTACCTAGAAGTAACCCCTTATCTGATGATGCACTTAAACCATCTTGGTTTAGAGAAATTGATTATTGTAGCTTCCATCGGGTTAGGGTCACAAAACTGATAAGTGCCTTAAAGTGAAACACTATATCCAGGACCTAATTAATGCGGTGATGTGGAAATGGATTCCTCGAGAACAAACAAGTCTGCTAATGCTAACATGGAAATTTATAAATAACCTTTCCCTAAACATAATAAAGGAAAGGAAAATCTAGATCAAGGACAAACGTCCCAAAATAAAGGTATTGGCTATGTTTATAAAGATACAAACTATGTGGCCAAAAAGAAAAATTCTTATGATGTCGTAATTAGTTGTGTAAACCCATTCATTGAGTATATCAACACAATAAAGGTCAAATCCAAGGAGTGTTTCATAGTAATGCGACGTGATCACATTGTTATTTCAAAACCTCTGATGTTCATCCCTCAGGATAGTCACTATGATGTCTTGGAGAAACTTGAGAAGACTACCCTAAGATCTCAATCTTAGATCTTCCTAAGATCTATAACATACACAAGGACATCCTTTGTAATACATTACAAGGGTCAGGAGTATCACTTGATATAAAACCTACCCACTTCCAAGAAATGGGCACATAAATTGCTCCAATGGAGCATATAACCTTTAGTCAAGAGGAAATTCCTGCAGAAGATCCTTCACACAATTTTCCCCTACACATTGAGGTTATTTTCAATCATAATAAAATTAAACAGTTCTTGTGGATGGCGGATCAATCCCAAACATTTGTACCTTAAAACCTGGTTCAACAATTAGGTCATATTGAAACATATCTGGAAACAAAGGTCATCACCATCAAGGCATATGACAATGAAGAGTGGCAACAGTTGACATGATAAAATTCTCGTAGGGAGTAGGGCATACTACTCATGATAAAAAGTTCCATGTTCTCAACTTGGAGATACCTTATAACACACTTCTCAACCGCCAATGGATTCATGTGGTGAAGGCCATGCCTTCTACGTATCACTAGTGTCTAAAGCTATACTATGAAGGGAAAATTATAACTATTCTAGGGGATTCTCAAACTTTTTCTCATTCAGAGAGCACAATCGGAGTTAATTTCTTAATTCTATTGATTTCCTTTCCACAGAGATGGTTTTTCCGATTCAATCAAGCTCTCACCTCATTGGTTGATCTAGATGCCTTGACCCCTAATGAAAAAAAGTGCTTTAATATCAGTTTCTCCCTTTACTACATGGGAGATGAAGACCCTTTTAATTGGTTACGGGATTATGATCTCCAATAGGCCCTTCTAGTTTCAAACCTTCCTATATCACCCAAATCATGTGGTATACCTTGTCACAAATATCGACATCCTAGAGATAATTTCTCTTTGATGATTTCACTCTTGGTGTTTTGCTAGCCAATTAAAAACTGCTATGTAATTCTATGATACCACCTCCCATGGATGAGATGGCATCATGCTACCAGGATCCTAAATATGCAATTCTAAAAAAATGATGTACGCCATGGGATACCAAGGGTATGGCTATGGTAGACATGAACAAGGAGTGTAGGAACCTCTTCCGAACCCCATAGAAAAATGTGTAAATATGGTATCAATATTTGACCATATGGGTCTATTTATCCATAGTTCTATGCCACTTCTTATGAACGTGAAAATAGTGAGTCAGGTTACGAAAGTGAAACAAATTCTTGGTGTAATATTTATGAAGACCTTTCCTCCACCAATCTATTTTCTGATATGACTATATTGACCATATCCCCTACCTTACCTATCCTTGTTCCTGAATTAAACCTTATTTATCCTTCCTCGATGAACTGGGACCAACAACAACATGTACCGATTGAATTATTCTCCAATGATGAGGCTATTTGTGAGTTTATGGGTATTCGAGAAAACATCCCAGAAGGTGATCATAATAAAGGATTCTTCATTAAACTTGACGCATGTGCATATTTTGGGGAGGAGGTTAAGTTCTTTGGTCGTCAAAATAAAGTAAAAGTCAAGGGAAAATTTTTCCAGAGAAGCCTTGAAAAATAACAAGTCCAAGTCTTACTGGTGAAAACCTTTTTGAGGCACTTATAGACAAACAAAATAAAAAATTATAGGACAAATAAATTGATTTATCCAATGGTGATAATCTCATTATGACACCCTTGAAGCAGATCTCAATCTCCCCCAATCTAAGCTTTTTGTGGAGAGACTATTGAGGTCAACATCGACATAGAGGAATTATCTATGATGGTTAAATTGGGATCTTTGCTCTCACCTCAAGAACATAATATATTTCTCTTGATTTTTCATAAATTCTTAGACATATTTTATTGGTCCTACGTGAAAATGCCAGGACTTGATCCAATATTAGTGTTGCATAATCTTGTTGTGAACTCATATGCAAAGCCTATTAAACAAAATCTCGGAAAATACATCATTGTGTTACCTTATTTGTTAAAGAGGAGATGGAAATATTATTGGCAGTAGGCTTCATTCAGCCTATTGACTACTCAGAGTGTATTTCTAATGTTTTAGTTGTACAAAAAAATCTCGTAGTAATCAGAATTTGTACAGATTTTAGAGACATAAATAAAGCTTGTCCTAAGGATAAATTTCATCTCCCCAATTTCGACATGATTGTTGATTCCACGGCTGGTTATGAAATGCTATCACTCATGGATGGATTTTAAGGTTATAATAAGATTAATATTTTAGAGGAGGATCAACATAAGTCAGCTTTCACAACCCCTCGGGGGAACATTCTGTTACAAGTCATGCCCTTTGGCCTCAAAAATATGGATGCAACTTATCATTTGGCCATGATTGTCATCTTTCATGATATGATCGGTGACATAATAGAATATTATGTAGATGACTTCTGGGAAAGTATAGAATGAGAGAAGACCATCCAACTATTCTACGACACATATTTCAGTGTCTAAGGGACTACAAGGTTCGTCTAAATCCAAAGAAGTGTGTCTTTGGTGTGTTATCAGGGAAATTAATAGGTTTTACTATATCACGGAGGGGAATTGAAGTACACCTAGCTAAGGCCTTGGCTATCATAGAGATTCCTCCTACAAACATCAACCAACTATGTAGATTGTTAGGGAAAATTCAAGCAATAAGGAGATTCATTTTCCAACTTGCAGACAAGTGTCATTCATTTATACATCTTCTCAAGAATTATGTCAACTTTTTATGGGGTCCGAATGTCAAAACCCCTATTCTAATGCTGCCCACTATAGGCAAACAATTGTTGTTGTATATTTCTGCTACACAATTTACAAGTGGAGCACTTTTGGCTTAATATGACAGGGAGTAGAAGGAAAAATTTGTATATTATCTAATATAGACATTGATTACTTATGATCTCAATTACCTGCAGATCGAGAAGGATTGTTTTGCCATAGTTTTTTCCTATCAAAAACTACATCATTATTTACTAAACAACAAAGTCAAAATTATATCAAAGGTGGACCCATTGAAGTATTTGTTATCAAATCCAACACTTACACGAAAGATGGCGGATCAATTAGCTGAAAACCCTTTAATAGGTATAGAACCATTGAGTCTGGAACTTCCAAATGCTTCACTCATGTATATCAAGGAATCCATAACATGGAAAATGTCTTTTGATGGATCCTTCACATTTCATGGTTCAGAGCATGAGTTGTGCTTATAACTCCTTCAGGGGACTTAATCCCACAAGATTTCAAAATAGGATTCACATGCACAAAAACATAGCAGAATATGAAGCTCTCATTGTAGGGATGAATATAATTATATACTAGGATATCAGGAAGCTCAATGTGACTGGAGATTCTATGTTGATTATCAAACATGTTACAAATGAATATAAATTTAAGGATGAAAACTCAGTCCTTACAAAAATGGTTGATACATTAATAGAGTTCTTTGTGCATATTACATTTAGACAGATTCCTAGAGGGCAGAATCGAGTGATAGATGTTATGGCTATGTTGGGTTCTTTGTTGCACATCCCACCTAGATAGAATGATATACCCTTGTTTTTGGATCACTTATTGACGTTAGCATATCATGGCAAAGTCTTGTCTCGATATGCGAAGTTGTTGGTCCCCATTCACCATGGTACCTTGATATTTTAAATTGCCTTCATGATGGTACCTTACCTCCAGAAATTTCCCATTCTAATAAAAGAAACATTATCCAGTGTATATCCCGCTACACCTTACTTGGGGGAACTCTCTATCATAGAGGGTATGATGGGAATCTATTACGTTGTCTTAATTCCGATGAATCCATCTTTGCATTTAAGGAGGTTCAAAAAGTTATCTCTGGGGCCCATACAAATGGGATATTCCTAGCCAAAAAGATACTAAGAGTAGGATACTATTGGCCTACCATGTAAAATTATTGTTGAAGTATGTGTATAAGAGTTTGTTGTGTCAAAAATATTGTAATTTGATTTATGCATCGAAGCAATCCTTACAGCCTACTACAACACCATGGACTTTTTCAAAGTGGGGGATCGATCTCATTGGAAATATTACCCCAAAGTCCTTTGACGTCCATATGTTCATTATCACTACCACTGAGTAATTTACAAAGTGGGTAGAGGCTTTTCCTCTCACCTATATCATGGGTGTGTAGATATCTAATTTTATAATGCACCATATCATTTCGCTACGACATCCCTTCTTCCCTTGTCATAGAAAACATAAAATCCTTCAAAAATAAAACCATGAAGGCATTATGAAAAATCTTTAAAATCAGTCTCAAATACTTAACCCCATTACCCATAAGGTAATGGGTAGGAGGAGGCCACAAATAAAACCTTTATCTATATTATGGAGAATATGGAGAACAAAACTAGCTGCAACTAGTATCTAAAGATTCACCTAGCCCTCGGGCATGCAGAATATCCATCCGTACCCTACTCGGGTGCAATTCCATATTCCCTAGTATTCGACACTAAATCCATTTTACATCTTGAGATTGATCTCCCTCTTTGTGTATAGAATTTGAGAGTGTCTAGATAAAGAGGAGGATTACATAGTGACTCGACTAGCAAATTTGGATCTATTGGATGAGAAGAGACTTCACACCCTTGATCACCTCAAAGTGTATTAGAATTGAGTGCATAGAAGTTAACAAAATAAATTTTCCTCGCCAATTTGAGGTAGGAGAGCTTGTGATGAAGGAAAATCAGTTCAACACCACAAAGGACCATGAAAAGAAAAGCAAGTTCGAGCCAATTTTGTTAGGGCCATATGTTGTGGTTGTTAAATATGGTTCAGTGTGCATACAAGTTTACTCACTCAGATGGTAATGAATACCATGCATTTCAAATGGTTCTATGCTTGAGTATGGGGTTCCTTGAAAAACAAGAAAATTAAACAAAAAAGTATTAAAATTAGAAAAACAAAGAGTAAAGAGAAATCAATGCATCTAAGTGTGAAAACCATGCAATTGTGGCACTTTGGATGGGTCCTTTGGTGAAAACTAGTTTCCGGCGCCATTAGAGGGTCCGTTGTTCACAAGCATCTCAAAATGTAGGATTGTAATGGATTTATCCTAAGCTAAATATTCATCTGTGTTTGGGATACTTATGAGCCTATCCCTCTTGGCCTTGATCCGTCTGATCCAACTTTTGTGTGTAATGATTTTTCCTCTGTATATTCCCATCTCACGTTAGGGTAAACTTTGCATCTTCAATTATTGACCACACACATGGAATTTTTCCATTGGACATCCCATTTATCGCTAGAGGCATCCACATTTCTTTGTTTCCTTACACGTAGCTTTGGAAAACTTTTACAAAACACAAAAACATTTGTATAACTTTTTAAAATACTAAAACATTCAAATATATTTCATCGAGAAAAACAAAAAATTCAAAAACAAGACGTAGAAAACTCAAAAACAATAGAACATTGTCTTGAGATACTACAAAAATAGTGTAAAACATTTCAAAATTGTCCCACAAAAACAAAGCAAAGAGTTTGCTTACTTTATTTGTTTGATTATACATAGTTTTGGTTGTGTTATTTCTTCATTTTGTGTGCTTTAAAATTGGATTCATTTTTTCACTTAGATTGAGTGTTACTTTAATCATTGTACATTGCATTAATTTCATTTTATCTTACTGACTTTTACATAGTTGTGTTGCTTTATTTAGATTTTATTTACTTGTGTGTTGTTTGCTTGTACATTTTTTTGTAATCTTATCATCATAGCATCTATCATCACATCTGTTGGTACCAAAATCTACACAACCTTGTGAGCCAAGTAGTATTTACAATATAATTTGGATGCTTAGAGAGAGTCAAACCAAATATATAGTCATTTTGTAGCTAGGGAAATATCTGACATGATTCTTTAGGACTTGGCTTTGAGAGATATTGGGTTGCACTCGCAAAAGGGGATGACCTTCCCTACTACTTTAGGTTCTTCCTTTAACCAGGGTGAGAGGACCCATTTATGACCTGTAATTATGAGAAAAGTGGATGGAATAGAATCCTTTAAATGTTCCCTTGGAAGTACGAAGGACAGTCATGAAGGATACGGTTAATGCAACCACTATTTAACTCTTATGAGTTGTCACACTAAATAATGCAGATATCTTTCAAAAATATGACTTGGTCACTCTAGATAGTATAGATCATAGCTTTCGCATATTTATAAAAGGGAAGGTAGAAATGGTAAAATCCCTTAGCATATGGTTATAAGAAGGGAAAATATGAGGAATTCAAAAGGATTTAACAATTTTGAGTTGTAATTTGTGTGTATGAGTGGGAGATTAAAATAGGGTAAAATTGATTATAGAAATTTCTCAATAAAACCTTACAAATGTTTGGTAGTTTCTTCAAGGCAAGATGAAATACGTCATCCAACTAATGGAAGCCATTTAACTAGAAGGTATGCACTCATGGAAGCCTAAGAGTACAATATTTCACACAACCTTTGAGAATTTAGACATAAAAGCTCATGTTAAATTTTCAACAAAACATTAACATATCCTGTTCAACCACGCTCAAGATGCACTCAAAATCTTACTAAAATATTCTCAAATGAATGGTAGAAACATGAA
Organism: Taxus wallichiana var. yunnanensis; assembly: GCA_018340775.1. Taxonomy (NCBI): domain Eukaryota; kingdom Viridiplantae; phylum Streptophyta; class Pinopsida; order Cupressales; family Taxaceae; genus Taxus; species Taxus wallichiana. Next base: position 447,286,852 of record CM031237.1, on the reverse strand, counting down.
TTTAAAACTGTTTATCATACTACATAAAGAAATATCTATTTGTAGTGCAATTGCAGTTACCAAAATGCCACAAATCTAGACAAGATCTAGTGTAATTGAAAGATATTATTAACCTAAGATTGCAACAGGGACAAACAAGTAGATGATTCAAAGTATTTCTACCTAAAGGACAAAGAGAACATTTCTTAGGAGATAACACACAATTAATTTCAAGAAGTTCAAATTTCTCTTAAGGGGACATAAATCATATAGCCTCAATGCTTTCAATGATATCTGTACACTTGTAATCATCTTGGCATGAGAAGATTTGGACAAAGTAAAATAACTCAATGGTTTCTCAATTTGATTTAGGTTTCTCAGGAAAAGTACAATCAATTTTCTTTGTTTTCTCTAAAAGCTTAGAAAAATTTAACCCCCATGCGAGAAAATTATCATCACATTTATATAATTTTAATCACTTACTCACTTTCAGTTTCCCCCCCCCAAAAAGTAGCATCATTCAAAGAATATTTTGTATTTGCTTCACAATCTGATTTACACCATTCCTTTGAAAATAATTTAGCCTTATAGCGCTAGGTGGGGAAATTACAATTAACTTGTATCTTTTTAAAATGATTGGGATGCCATGTCATCTTATCTACTTCTATTTTTGGCAAAATAATAGGAACTTTATGGAAATTCCTCGAATATCTCAAATACTTATGATGTGACCTTTATCAGTCTCCATTCTCAAATATCAGCTTTAAAATATGCAAATAATTACCAGATCCCCTGACTTGAGTATTCCTCCATGTGTAACTCTTCGTCATGTTCAATTATCTTTCCTTTTAGATAATAACCAGTCACTTCACCTTTACTTCCTTCGTGCGGGCTGAGCAAGAGATATTCATTCATTTAATGGTGGTGATTCTGTCCAATTCAACTTGTCTACATCATTTTCACTATAAATTCAGCTCCATTTCTTCATTATTATGCATCCCCTTTCCATTATTAAACATGAAAATCTATTGTGAAGTTATTTGTTGGTGCAATGGTGAAGGTAGCTATAGAAACTAGCCTAAAAGAGATATCATTAGAATATTTGAATCAAATCTTTGATTTAACAGACCCGGATTTCCTATCATTTCTAGAGTAATGTGAGAAGATATCCTTTATTTCATGCTAAGGGAACTACCACTTACTTATGCAAACAAAAGGTTAGAGTATTTACCTACTCTTTTATTTCCCTTTACTTATCTTGTCTTCATCTACCCTTTCCAAGAGTCCTTTTATTTCGTTACAACATCCTATTTAATATTTCCTCTTGTAGGCCTTCCTAGTTGGATTTTTGAATACTATAGTCACTAGTGTTAGTTTTTCCTTTGGGATATCAAGATGGGGGTGGAAATTTCCAAAGTTTTGGACCCTTTCCTGTCAAAGTGTGATCTTGTCATAATTCTACCCCTCTTGGAGGCTTTCACAGGTTTTTGAAAATCAATATTTGAGAGACCCAAGGCTTTTGTTGGGCTTTCCTTTTTCTTTTTCTTCTCTTTTTCTTAGAGAATTCCCCTAGCCATCCTATCATGGGGTCACTATCATCTCCTATTTCTAAGGGATAAAACCTATAGTTTGAAAAAATGGCACCATCGTTGTTGATGCATCTTGAATTGTAAGTGTTCCTGCAATTGGTGCTTTCATATTTTTTCCTTGTTTGCACTTTCCACTACTTTGGGCTGCTCTTTATTTTACTCTTGAGTCTGAATTTGTTGAATCTTTTCTTCTTTCTTATTAGGTATAAATTGTTCCCCTGCACCTTATCCTTCTCTAGACCAGTAAGTGTGCTTGTATCTTCTTTCAAAATTTTAGGGGGTGGAAATCATACCTGTATCTTTTGGTAAATTCTCTGCTTTAGCAGATTCCATGCTTGCTCCTTCCTTAGGTTCTCTTGGTGGAGTGACAACTTCCTTAACTGTTTCTTTTGGGGTCCCTTTTTCATTACCTAGAATTTCTTCTTGTTCCTTGTCCTTTGTGGGAGGCTCTTGAATAGAAGTGTCCACTTGGAACTCTATCTCAACCCCTTCTTTCTTTGTATCATCCTTTTCTTGTGCCTTAGTTGACTGGAGTTGGGTACCTGATTCTTGATTCACATCTTCCCTTTCCACTTGTGTATTTGTCATAACAACATTTCCATCTTGTACACTTGGGGTGGTGATGAATTCAATGGTTTTTCTTAATGACAATAACAATTGGGATATTTTCACTCTCAGACATTCCTCCTTCATTTGTGGATTGTGGTCCTATAGTAATAAGTAACTTCAAGCACCGCAATTTTCTACATATCCATTTGAACATCTTTTTTTGTTCCACGTATGAAGGGCAGTATCTACAACTTGAGTTCCTTGGGACTAGGTCTCCATTTCCACATTTGGAATTTTCTCAATATCAAGCATATGGGTTTCTTCAAATGACATACTCAGAGTTTCATCTTTATCATAATCAATCTTAAAATAAGGGCTCCTCCTAAGATCCTTTACATCAACATCAATTGTTTAAAATCCTCAATTCTTTGAGGAATAACAACAATTTTGTAATCAATGATCTGCCTTAGGGTCATTCTTGAAAAATCCCTCTTCCTAACCTCCTCATCATCCCTGCAGTTCATTAAGAAATATTTGAGTTGAGTTTTTGTTCATTAGAGGCCACGAGCCATCTATTGTCAAAGTTTGGCCTTGGGAAAACATGTCCATCTTGAACTTATTCATCTCTTCATCCATCAATTTTGATTTTGTGACGGATTGACATGTGTACCTTCCAAGGGTAAGGGGAAAATTGATGTTGGTTTTGTGTTTCTTTGCAATTATCCCATGCACAGGAACTACTTGTCTAGCAAGCTCCATTAAAACCCATTTTTCATTAGGATACTGGGAATTTTAGATGGTTTCCCCTCAAACCCACTTATTCTAAAATAATTGAAGTATCTGTATTGAATGAAAAGGTACCCATAATCCAAGATCATAGCATGAGCTGCAGCTGACAATTTGTATTGTTCTAATTCAAGATCAAATAAACTAACTAGTGGAGAAATGAACCCATCATGCACTGGTCTTACGTTCTTTCTCCAATTGTCAATCCTTAACTATGGGAATACATCATAGACCTTATGTGTTTCAAATTTTCCCACTTTTGTGAGCCCTAGAAATGGCCTAAAACATGTAGCATTATATATGAAATATGTCATCATTGAGAATCTAAGGTCCTTTGTCTCCCCTTCCTTGACTTTAATGGACATTGTCATCATTTGAGAATGAATTGAAGCTAAGATAAGAATCCCCCAATAGAATTTTTCTTTTTCTCTAGAATTACCCTGATAATAGGGCACATCCACTCTTCTAGGTTGTTGGACCCATCGAGCCCTCCCATTCTACTCAATAGCACAATTAAATCTTCTACCTCCTCAATAAACAAGGACTGTATAAGATTCTTGGGGATCCTTTTTATTGATGACTTCTTTTAATTAACCATTGAGAATTCAATACCTTAGTGTATTCATCCCGCCTATTTTGATAGTCCTCCCGTGTAGATTCCATAGTCTTAACAATAGGTCCATCAATTTTGGGAGCCCCATTATTTTATTGAAAATTTCGGGGTGAAGTTAACAACACACTTTCCACTTCTATCTAATACTTGTAATTTCTCAAGGTCATAGTTATGGGCACACCACCACACCAGTTTAAGAACATGGATAGTGGGTGGGATGGCGGCCGCTAGAGTAATGATGACTTTCATTAATTTACTTTGATTTTCACTGCGAAGCCTCCTTACAAAATCCTCTAGGTCCACATCAAGTAAATTTGTGTCCTTTATGCTATCTAAATTGCTTGTAATACCAGAGGACATAGAGAAACTTGACTCATGAGTTCTCATATTGTTCTTTAATGTATTATCCCCAAATTACTGTGAAATTTGTGAAGTAATTAACCAAGGTATGGGAGAATAACACAACTTACCGATTTCATGCACTTGATCTATGTAATTCCTCTTCTCGTGATCATTTTCTGAATTCCTTGATCAATTTCACCGTCTCCAATCAATTTTCATCCTTTATCATGCAATTTTTAGCAATTTAGGGCATCAAATTCTTCACTTGTAGAATAAAAGCGAAGGTCCATCAAAAATCTTGAAAAACTAGTTTTTTTAACCAAAACACATTAATGGAAGCATCCATAAATGCACATCATCTTGACCATTTATTTTGACCACTTAATTTGAATTGAGATCGTACACAGTGGCGTGGTTTTAAGATTTATGGGGTCGGGGATATTTTTTTCACTTCTTCATTGTTCATTTTATATAGGTGCAACTTTGCAATTCGACCAGAATCCCCAACATTTGACTTACAATTTAGGCATTCCATGTTTCCTTATCGAGCATCGAGATATTTTTGTAATTTTCACTTTATATCCCTTTGATACAAAACTACATTTCTCATTTGATCCCCTCACTTTAATCGCATGTCAAGACTTCACCTTCTCTTGGAAATGGGGTCAATTTATAATTTTCTAATGTTGATCGAATATTTAAAAGAATATTCTTTGGGATTTGGGGTTGACTTGTAAATTGTATTTGCAATATGCAAAAATTATGCACGTTTGCAAGATAAGTCCACCATAGCATGACCATTGGTGTTGTGCCATGTGTGTTGTTGTAGTTCACAAAATTTTTTTGCAATATGTAATTTATCTTTGGAAGGGTAAGTGCACAAATTTGGGGGCCAAAAAGTGGACAAAAACCCAAAAATAGATGAAACGCGTACGCATTTTGCTAAAACACACTCGTATTTTAATTGTTTTGGTTTGGTAATTACATAACCTACAATGCGTACACATTTTAAAGAAGCCAAAACACGTACGCATTTTAGAGAAGGAAAACGCATACGTGTTTTAGAGAAGGAAAAATGCGTACACGTACTTTTATTATTTCTTATACTTTAAATTTATTGTAGTAAATATAAGAAATTAGGGTCACTCTGCATCGATGGAAGTGGTCTCGTAGCTCCAATAGTTATAATCTAGAAGATATTTTTTCAAAATCTAATCAAGTCAAGACATACTCCTTTTTAGGATTTTAGCAAATGACCTAAAAATTTCAGGGCATATATATCAGAGTGGGTCTTTGTTTTAGGAAAGCATATAGTCATTTTTAAGGTTTTTTTACCTTCTCAATTAGATTTTTTCCTTACCACCGCTTTAATTGGTACCAATTTTTAAATTTGGTCCATTCATAATTCACTTTAGTGACCATGAATCAACTCTATGATGTTTGTCTACTTCTTACTAAAAAGAGATCCCGACTTTGTAGATAGAGGATTGTTTCTGAATGGGATTCTTGTCCTATGGCCAAAAAGAGGTGATTGTAATGTGCCTCCTCCATAAGGTGTGATAACACTACTAGGTGTTGAATGAGTGTTTACAAATAGTGCAAGAGAACTCAGATGATTTCTCATTATTAGAAACATGGTGCTCCATATAAAGATCATTCCCTCACCTTTCCTAGCTCTAAAATCATCCTTTCATAGAATCAAATTCATGATTCTCATACATTTTTTTGCTCATATGTCTCTTATGGAGACAAACGATGCCTTAATACTTCACACATGATGGTCCTTGATACCTTGGTGACATGACTAGCTCATTTTAGCTTGTTCTGAAGGGTGTTTAATTAGCTACAGAATGGCCAAAATGCCTTTTTAGGCCTTCAGAGGAAGTAGTCTCTCATCAAAACTAAATGAGTCGATCGATCAACTTAGATACTATTCCCTACACACTAAAACATGTTGAATGATCTTATTAAGACTTTCCTTTGGGTGAGGGTTTATGATTTAGGGTTTAGGGTATAGGGCTCAAGGTTTAGGATTTAGGGCTCAGGGTTTAGGACTCAAGGTTTAAAGTTTAGGGTTTAAGGTTTAGTGTTTAAGGCTCATACTTCATATTTTAGGGTTTAGGGTTCAGGGCTTAAGGTTCATGGTTTATGGTTTATGGTTTAGGGTTTATATTTAAGGGTTTATGGCTCAGGGTTAAGGGTTTAGGGTTTAGGATTTAGGGTTTGGGGTTTAGGGATCAAGGGTGAGGGTTTAGGGTTTAGGGATTAGGGTTAAGGTTTTAGGGTCTATGGCTTAAGGTTAGGGTTTAGGGTTTAGGGATCGGGGTTGAGGGTTTAGGGTTTATGGCTCAAGGTTTGATTTATGGTTTAGGGATCAAGGTTGAGGGTTTAGGATTTATGGCTCAAGGTTTAGGGTTTAGGGATCGGGGTTAAGGGTTTAAGGTTTAAGGCTTATGGTTGAGAGTTGAGGGTTTATGGTTTAGAGATCGGGGTTTAGGGTTTATGGTTATGTTTAGGGGTTCAAGGTTTATGGTTTTGGCTTAGGGCTTAAGGCCTAGGGTTTAGGGATTATGGTTTAGGGTTTAGGGATCATGGTTTAGATTTTAGGGTTAAGGATTTATGGCTTAGAGTTTAGGCTTTAGGGTTTAGGGTTTATGGTTTATGGTTTATGGTATAGGGTTTAGGGTTTAACACTCGTGGTTTAGGTTTTAGGGCTCGTGGTTTAATGTTTATGGTTGAGGGTTTATGGTTTACAGTTTAGGGTTTAAGGTTTAAAGGTTAGGGTTTAGGGTTTAAGGTTTAAGGCTCAAGCATTTATGGTAATTCCCCGTTGAAGTTGAAAATTAAAATTTTGAGGTTAAGTGTCTTTTTGTTGTCCCGATAATGTGAAAAGTTAAGAAATTGGGAAAAATCTGTGTTTTTGGGTCATTTTGTGTGTTTTTCGGGCATGTCGGACATTTTTGTCCCACGTGTCCCAGGTTCATATGGGCTCTCTATTCCCGATCGGTTTACCCGAAGTCTATTCTTTACCGGGTTGAACTTTTTCCCAATGTCCGACTCGGACCCGATTCTTTTAAATCCCCGTATTCCACGTATTTCGTACTTCCCGCATGTCCCAAAAGCATTTGTGCGTCTTTTCCCCGCATCGCCCGAATCGGCCGAACCGCATACTTCGTGCTTTCGCGTCCCTCGTGTCCCAAATGAACCAAGTGCCATTCATGCTAATTTTTCCCGCTCTACCCGAATATCTTGCTTTTCAATTTGGTAGATATGTATTTAATGCACATTTATTACCTTTCTCTCTCCTAAATGGCTATATAATGAACTACCCCCTATGTGTTTTTACACACTACTTTCATGCTATCTATTGCTCGAACCCTTGCAACCAAAATTTCTACGCGCGTATCCATTTCCCTTGCGATTCCATCCCAAGTCTAGCAGCTTTGCTCTCGAGTTACTATCAACATGAAGATCAAATTCTAGGGGCAGGAACAAGTTTCACCACTCGAGTCTGTCGTTCCCGATATCGGGGATAGTGAAGTTCGCCACCTTGATTTTGGGGATTTTTGGGCAAGGATGATAGATGCAAACCCTTCAGCTATGGCACAGATGATTCATGACAGTGGCTTGGCGTTTGCCGGTGGCTTCCCAATTTCAGTACAATGTGCAGACACATACTCGCTTGCGGAGCTCATTTCAGTCCCGACTCAAGTGAACTAACGAACGTGCATGGAGAACTCATTGCCAAGTTAGATGCCACCACCATTAGCACTGCCCTAAGGATTCCAGAAATGGACAATGCTATAGTTATCTCCCAGAATCAAGCACAGGCCCTTTTCGATCAAGACAGTGATAACTATAAGGCGCGGGTGGCAAAGTCCTGGCTAAAAAACCCTAAGAAGGGGGCATCTCATCTATCCAAGACTCTTTTCCATGCAGATTTCAATGAAGAATTGTCAGATTTTATAATCCTATTGGCTCGGGTCATGGGTTTACCCTCTACAAATGAGTTCCATTTCTGGATGTGCCCGCTTATCAATATGGTGTGCGAGGGAACTCAGAATATCAATGGGCAAGAGATCATTAGTATGAACCTAGCAGAGCAACTGTCAAATGTGCAACAAACTAAGAAATTTTATATGACTTCATACCTGATGTATACTCTGGCAGCATCGAGGCAATGGTTTGGTTTCTCATACATCGATGCTCACAAGGATGACCCCGTGTATGCCTACTGCCGCAGTTCACCCTGGAAACCAGCAATCATAATTTCCGAAGGGTGAATGATGCTTTCACCATGTACATGGTCAGGCTACTAGAGAGTGACACCACAAGGAGATTTTCTGATGAAGCTATGAATCTGATATCGCACTACGGTGCCTACTTTATTCAATTCAAAAAATTTTCCTATATCAGGCTTGCTGGCTATGAAAGCACTCCCCTCAAGCTTCCTATGTTCTGCAATGACAAAATGGCCTTGATAGAAGTATGCAGGAAATTGGAAAAATTGCATAGAACCTGCAGGGATAAGAAAATTACTGGATTGCATTTCCCCATCTCTTTGGGAAACTACACCTGCAAAACAGCCCTAGATGCACAAAATATAGAAAGAGCCCTAGCTCCCATTACGGTCCACTTCTTCAAGCCAAGAACTTGTTTTGACTTGAAGAAGTTTATTGAGCAGAACATCAAGATCACCTATCATCATAGGGAAGACACAGAGGACTATTGGGCTGACTGTGCTGATGATTTTGAAGCAAGAAGGAGGCATTACGGCAGGTTTTCTCTACAATTGATTCAGGAACTCAATTTGTACCAAGTTCCTGAAGGGCTTCAAGATGATAATTCTGACCTGTACTCATATGAGTATGACAATGTGGTCAAACACACTCCCTTGGAGGACTTGGATTGGTTCAAGAAGGAGAAGGATGATTTGGCTGAAATCCTGGCTCCAGTCTTAGTCAAGACCAAGATCTGGTTTGATAGAAAAGTCTGTGAGCTTAGGAGGCACTTAAGGGAATCCTCCTCCAAGGATGCTTCAACACCAAGGAGGGAAGCATCGACACCTAGATTAGAAGCACCTGTGCAAACTCCTCCTGCCTCGTCAACTCAAGGACCTGCAGTCTCTACTCCTTCCTCATCCACCCAGGTGTATCAGAAGAAATTCAAAGAAGTTAAGAAGGAGCTTGTGGAAAAAGACCCCGAGGAAGCATGTAGAATTTGCCTTCGGGACCAGAGAACATTATTGTTCTCAGTGAAAGTGAAGAGAGTGAAGTGCCAGCTCCTGCAAGTGCCCCTGAAGTTCCAATGGATAAGGATAAAGAAGTCCAGAGCACTGAACTTCCAAGCACTGTTGACTCCTCTGCACCAGGAGCCCCAAGCGCTCCACTCATATCTCAACTCGAGGCAACAACAGTACAAACCTTGGGCGCCATGAGTTCTCTGTCTCTTGGTCCTCTTGCCCCACCTGCTTCTTCCTCCTCCTCTTTCGCATGGGTGTAACCTCTTGTCGACAGTAGGAAGAGAAAGTCTTCCTCCCGGATCTCAGGACCAAATTTTGATGTTGTGGCGGCCTTGTTAGGCACTACTCCTCCTTCTCATGCCAAAAAAGCCAGAACTACCTCCAGGATAGTGTCTGATGCTCAGGGCCAGCAATTCCTGGAGATAGCCAAGCCTAAGGTAGACAAGCCAGAACAAGATTTGCAAGCATCTGATCTTGAGCTCTCAAGAATTCCCATGGGAGAATCTACCCCTGAAGGTGAGATCCACAATCTTCAGGAAACAATCACCAGAGTCATTGGGAGGGTAGAGAAAGGGCAGCAAACCATAGAACAGTTGGAAGAACAAGCCCAGATTCTTACAAGTTTCATCAAATCTCTTTTGTCCAAGGACAAAGTTTTGGACCCTACCCCATTGACTACTCTTCCACCACCTGTAATTTTGAGCCAAGATGAAGTACAGAGTATCAAAGATATGCACAAGTATTCCATCTATGGCAGAGCTATGGAGGCCATGGTGGATGATATGCTTGTTGCAGGATTGAACTTCATTGATGAAGCTTTCAAACTCCACGGGAAGGTGAACAACTTGCAACAGAAGCTCTCCTCCACTATTGGGAGCATTGATAAAGAACTTAAACTTTGGAGCAGTTGCATAGTAGACCTCCGCCTCATGGGACAAACAGATGAAAACATTTTATTGGCAAGCAAGGTCTTTGAAGATACAAAGGATAATTTGTCAAAGTCCTGGGTCTACAGCGTGGAATGGAAGATCAAGGTCCTGGAGGAGGCTTTGGGAGAATTAAGGAATAGCTGGTAGAAGGGTGAGGCCTTCAAAACACTAGTTATATCTGCCTTTAAAGATATACATTGCCATCTTCATGATGAGACTTCTGGTGTGCCTCTCACTTTACAAGAAATCAAAGCTCAATTCAGAGCTTTTGTCAAAGGGGATCTATTCAAGGAAAGCTCCATTTCCAAGGAAAAAATGAAGGAGATCTGTTCTCTTCAATCTGCCATAGAAGAAGCCAATAAAGATTATCATACTCATGTCGAGTTCGATAAGGAAATGGAGAAGTGCCTCGGATTTTGGACTCAGTCTACCGCCAACACATCAGTCCCACGTGGCAGAGACATAGCCGAGGCGTTGAAGAGATTCAGACAACGGATCCTTAAATCAGTGGGTCCCTCCCAATCTTGAACGCTTGTCTTCTTCTCCTGATTCTTCTCCTTCTTCTCTTCTTCATCATGAATTTATTGTATTTAGTTGGGGTATTGCGATTTGCAGCCCTTTAACTAATCATTAGTTAAAAGAAGTAGTTACCGGGAGTAACTAATTTGTAAACTATATAATGGCCTCTCCTCGCCATTTTGAAGAGAGGAAGAACTTGGCTTATTTCTGAAAGTGTAAATAAATCTTAAAGAAATCAATACAGAAGGATTTTTCATTCTTTGTCTATCTGGTTTCCTTTATTCCTAAGCTATTCATTTAATCTTGTTAGATCATTTGTCTGTATTATGCTGAGAAGCTTTGTATTCTTGCAGATGTTATTTATAGAACTTTGTGTCTTTTCAAATTTCATCTTATTAATGTGATACAAATGATCTTATTCCAATTCATTGTACCCTCGCATGCATAAGGAATTACTCTGTCATCTATAATTCTGAATGGTGCCTTTCTGCTCGTTCTCACATTTTCATTCCTCAGTCCTTTTGTGATTGATGATCCTTATAGAAAACACTTTCATAATATCCAAGTTCCACAAGAAAATCATGCTTTGTATATGTGTAAATAGGTTCATTTCTGAATAAGGGAACCTCTCCCATTAAAGAGGAGGGACTTCTTGTCCCCTGACTGTTGCTCTTCTTGAAGTCCTTTTTGATGACCAATAGTTTTTGGTGACTCCATTGGGGAATCATATTCCAGTTCTATAATCATTTATTGATCATCTTTTGATCTGGCGACTCCACATTTTACTCGAGGGAGAAGGGCCCTTGGTATTGAAGATTCTCAGTTTCAACTTTTGGAACAGTAGGGTTTTCCTCTCCCTTCAACAAGGAGAAATAGAAAGGCTCGTTCAACAAGCACTCCACCTGTCCAAGATAGAATCCCTACGGGTGGTATTCCTTCAGAGACAAATCAGTCCTAATCTTGAGCTTTGATTCTTTTTGGTGTTTCAGTTCCTCTTCAAGCCATTTTTCCAAGAATGGTGGTACCATTGCCTTGGGGCCATCGTGTTGGGCCTCTTGCCCTTCCTCAGCCTTTGCATGAGTTACCCAGAGGTAACTGGAAGAACTTTCCTAAATTCAAAGGCGATGGTAAAGTACATCCTGATGAACACATCACAGCCTTCATAGTTGCATGCGGAGTTCTGGGAGTTGAACATGAAGACGTCTCCGTAAGAATTTTTGTTGAGACTTTACAAGATAATGTTGCTGATTGGTTCTATCACCTTCGGCCGGAGCTATCACTAGCTGGAACACAATGAGAACTAGGTTTGAAAACCGTTTCAAACCGGTGGAAGACGTGCATGCTTTGCTAGCCCAAATTTCTCAAATAAAGAAGGAATCACAAGAGCCCATGAGAGAATTTGTGGCTCGATTCAACAGGTTGATTAACAAAATTCCACCAAATACTCAACCTATAGATCAAATTCAAAAATGCTTCTTCCTAAACGCCCAATTGCCTGAAGTTAGTTATGCACTGAGAAGGGCTAATCTCGCAACATTGGCCGAGGATCAAACTCTTGTTGTTAGTGTTGAAGATGATTTAATCATGTCAGGGAAGTTGAGGAGAGACCCTTCTAAATCTAAGTCTGCTTCTTCCTCCTCTTCCACTCCTGGACCTAATACTGATCCATTAGTACAAAAACTTGCAAATGATCTCATCGCCATTAAGAAACAATTGGCTCAGCATACTCCCTATGCAGACATTCCAAGGAGGAATTTTCAGCCCAGAAATCATTTGCCTGCTTCTCAAACAAGGCTAGCGCTTGAAGGACCTCCTATTAAAGTTCCTGTCAATGCAACCTGTGAAGTTGAGGAACCAGAGGATGAGGAGGTTAATGAAGATTGTGAGGAATTTGTTGAAGAGGTTGATGATGAAACAGATGAACTTGAGGGATCTCGAGTTAATTTCTTCACCACTGAAGGCATTGATGAAGGGGATGATTATGATGAAGTAGTAGTAGACATGAATAGTGAATCATACGTTGTCATGACTCGAGAGCAGACAAATCAGAGGGAGAAAGTGATGCAGCCCACCAAGAAATCTAAGGAGCAGCCGACAACTATCCCTGTAATTGCAAAAAGAGGATCTCCGATCCCCATTTCATCTACACCAAAGGTGAGTCCTATCAATTCTGCTACTAAAGTTACTTCTTTTTCCCCTAAAATTGATAAAACTAGGATCTCAAGTGATGATAACCCATCCACTTCTGGGTCTTTCGATATTATTGATCACTTAAAAAAGACTAAGGTTCAAATCTCAGAGGCTGAATATTATCAAACTCATCCCAAGGCTTTTGCTAAAATGATTCACTTTGTCAATTCCCATTCTAAAACTACCTCTAAAGGCCTTTTACCCACTCCTTCTTCTACACCATAGCCTAATCTGGTAGCCGTTGTCACCTCACCCAATGACAAAATCAAACCATTTTATGTAACACTCCTTATAGCTGGCCATAGGCTCAGTAATTGCGTCATAGACTCAGGAGCATCAGACAATGTAATGCCTGCCAAAGTAGCTCATGCCTTAGGCTTGACTCTCACATGCACTTACGGATCTTGTTATTCCATGGAGAGTAAGGAAGTGCCCTTGGTCGGAAGAATTAAGGATGCACAAGTGGCTTTTGCTACTTTGCCTGAGAAGAAAGTTTTGGCTACTATCTTAGTAGCAGATATTCCTCCTTCATACGGGATGTTGCTAAGCAGGAACTTCTGTAAGGATGTGGGTGGAGAAATTCAAATGGATTGGTCACATGCCCTCATACCTGTTAATGGGCAAATGAAGAAGCTGCTGCCTGAGAAGCAGTCTGAGTATATTGTACAAAAAACTGATGATCCCAAAGCACAAATACTCTATGAGGATATGGGGCATGGCAACTACATGATTATGTCTCCAGAAGAAATCCAACTCCCCAAAGTCTCACCTAAAGATCCTAATGATGTTTGGATATTAGAGTTTGATGGAAGTTGTTCTTCAGCTAGTTCTGGAGCTAGTGTCATATTGGTGTCACTGAAGGAAGCATTCATCCTTTCTCATTCAAGTTGCAATTTGAAAATACCAATAATACAAGCAGAGTATGAAGCTCTCATTCTTGGACTCCAGGTGGCAAAAGAACAAGGTGTGAAGAATCTTCTAGCTCGTGGGGATGCGGAATTGATTGTCAAGCAAGTTAGAAACCTCTTCCAGGTAAAGAATGGAAGGTTGAAACATTACAGGAATCAGGTTTGGGACTCCATTGAATTTCTTGACGCCTTCTCCATCGAAGCAGTGCCTAGGGAGAAGAATACTAGGGCTGATTCTCTAGCAGTCTCAGGGTCATTGCTTATTCCTCATCCTGACTTTTCTCAAGATAAGTTCACCATTGAAATGATTCATAGACCCAGTGTACCTGATAATACAAGTAACTGGAAAGTTTTCAATAACGATCAACACTTGCTTTCTTTCTTAGAACTCAAGGATAATTTTGAACAGTTGTACTTTGAAGGAAGCGATAATTTGCCTCGTGAAAGTGTGCCCTTTAATGAAGAAGCCACCCAAGAAGAAGAAGCGGATCAGGATGGATGTATCAAACTCAAAGGAAACAAGATTCCAAAAGGATTGGTGAGTTTAGAAAAACTGTTTGACAAACACGATAGGTATGTAAAGTTTAGAGCTTCTACTGGACCCCAACAATCAGCCGAATATGAAAAAATCAATATTGGGAGTTCTACTGATCCTAAACTCGTGAACATTGGAAAATGTTGCACCTCAGAAGAAAAGAAGAAGGTAATGAGTCTTTTGAAAAAGTATAAGGATGTTCTTGCTTATTCCTATGAAGATTTAAAAGCTTTCCAACCAAAGGAGATGCAGCATTTTATCCCTCTCAAACCTAGGATTAAGCCTTTTAAACAGAAGTAGAGGCAATATAATCCTAAAATAGCTGACACCATTTTTCAAGAAATACAGAAGTTATTGAAAGCCAAAATCATTTTTCCTATCCATCATTCAACATGGATTGCCAATATTGTGCCGTTAGAAAGAAAAATGGTGAGATTCGTATCTATGTTGACTTCAGGAATCTAAATCAAGCTTCCTTGAAAGATAATTATCCCTTACCTATGATGGATCAGGTCTTGCAAGTAGTAACGGGATCGAAATGTTGTCTATGCTTGATGGATTCTCAGGATATAACCAGGTAGAAGTTAATACCACAGACCAACACAAAACGGCTTTCACTACCCCTTGGGGTACCTTTGCTTACAAAAGGATGCCTTTTGGGCTCATCAATGCTAGTGCCACTTTTCAGAGGGCTATGGATTTGGCCTTTGGAAGTTTGAAAGGAAAGTGTATCGTCGTATACCTTGATGACTTGACTGTATTTTCTAAAACAAGGGCGGATCATTTCCAGCATCTAGAGACAGTTCTGCTAAGATGTAGAGAACATGGGATCTCTTTGAATCCTAAGAAATCTATTTTTTGTGTCACGGAGGGGAAATTATTGGGGCACGTTGTCTCCAAAGATGGTATAAAAATTGATCCTGAGCGAGTTCAAGCTATTCAGCAAATTCCTCTTCCAACCAGCAAAAAGGGAGTGCACTCTTTCTTTGGTAAGATCAACTTTTTGAGAAGGTTCATCCCTGATTTTGCAGAGCTAACTTTGAATATCTCCCAAATGATGAAAGGAAAAAAACGTTTGGTTGGTCTCCTGAAGGGAAAGAAGCCTTTGAAGGTATTAAAAGGGCCATTGCTAAAACTCCTGTTTTAGCATGTCCAGATTTCAGCAAAGATTTCATTATCTATTGCTACGCCACGGATAACACCTTGGCTGTTGTTTTGACTCAGGAAGATTCTAATGAGCATGAACTCCCAATTGCATTTATGAGCTATATTCTAAAAAATCATGAGTTAAAATACACCATAATGGAAAAACATGCTTTTGCAGTGGTTAAAGTTGTCAAGCAGTTTCGTTTTTACATTCTTAACTCTCACTCCACGGTGTTGGTACCGGATACAACTATCAAGTCAATTCTCACACAGCAAGAATTTGGATCCAAGAGAGGGAACTAGGTGGCCAAGGTTCAAGAATATGATATTGACATCAAACCAACCAAGCTCATCGTGGAAAAGGCCTGTGTGAACTCATCGCTGAAGGAGCTAGACATGAGTTACTGGAGGATAAAGTTGGTCTTCCTACCATTTTGTTTCTTAGCTCAGTTGATGAATGGTATGTTGATATCGCTCACTTTCTCACCTATGGAGAATGCTCCTCTCATTTGACTGCCAAAGAGAAGAGAGCCGTTAAACTAAGGTCAACCCAATATGTGTTGTGGGAAAATGCCTTGTTTAAACGTGGGTTAGATGGAAGGTTTTTGAAATGTGTGGACAAGGAGCAAGCGAGAAGAAGCTACTCTCAGCTTTTCATGATCAGGCATGTGGAGGGCATTACTCATCAACTGTCACTGCTCATAAAATACTTCGTGGAGGATATTATTGGCCTACCTTGTTCAAGGATGCATCAAAATGGGTTGATAAATGTGAGGCTTGTCAGACTTTCGTGGGTAGACCCAAATTGGCCTCCTTGCCCCTTAAACCAGTTGTGATCGAAGAACCTTTTCAGCAATGGGGTTTAGATTTCATTGGAACACTTAATCCCTCTTCTAGTGCTGGTCATACCCACGTATTAACTACCACAGATTATTTCACCAAATGGGTAGAAGCCATTCCAGTAAAGAGTACTACTTCAGAAGTAGTATGCAGTTTTATCAAAGAAAACATCTTGATAAGGTATGGTGTGCCAAACAAGATCGTGACAGATAATGCTTCAAAATTTTCTTCAATTGAGATGATGGATTTTTCTATGGATATGGCATCTCCTAGCTCACTCCTCAGATTACTATCCTCAGGGAAATGGACAAGCAGAATCAACAAATAAAAATCTGGTGGCCATAATAAGGAAATTAGTCAATGAATCCCAACGGAACTGGCACAAGAAACTCTATGATGCTCTTTGGGTAGATAGGATCACACCTAAGAGAGCCATTGGGATGTCTCCTTTTAGGTAGTATATGGAGTGGAGGCCCAATTGCCAGTTACAGTGGAGCTTCCAGCTCTGCATTTAATGAAGGCCATTGAAGATACCAGTTTCAATGATTCTTTGGATAAGAGAATCATGTATCTTCACAAATTGAATGAGGACAGATTGGAAGTTGCTGATAGGATATCTGCTCACCAACAGAAAGTAAAAGTCTTATTTGATAAGAAATCCAGGTTCAGGGATTTCAAAATTGGAGACACTGTTTTGTTGTGGGATAAAAGGCATGAACCTCGTGGCAGCCATGGCAAGTTTGATTCCCTTTGGCTCGGACCTTTCAAGATCAGACACTTCGCTGGTAAGAATTCTTTTTACCTTGATTATATGGATGGTTCTTCTCTCCCACTTCCTTATAGTGGGTAGTACCTGAAACTGTTTAAGTCGTAGGTGATTAGGGAGTCCTGTGTATATTCTGTATAGTGTGTGTCCTCCTTTCCTTCCCTTGTTTTTGTGTGTTGTTTGCGGTGTTGTCTTCTGTATTGGTTTGCTTTTTGTTTCCATGGCCCAATGGATAAGGTACTGGTCTACTTCCCCGAGTTTGTCTAAATTCTTGCCTTGTCTCATTCTTTGAATTTATGCCAAGTCATCCCCAGAAGGAGCCAGTTGTTGTCCACTCAAAATTCCCCTGCTTTTAAGAAGTTGAAAATTAAAATTTTGAGGTTAAGTGTCTTTTATGTTGTCCTGATAATGTGAAAAGTCAAGAAATTGGGAAAATCTATGTTTTTGGGTCATTTTGTGTGTTTTTCGGGCTGTCGGACATTTTTGTCCCGCGTGTCCCAAGTTCATTTGGGCTCTCTATTCCCGATCGGCGGTTTACCCGAAGTCCGTTCTTTTCGGGCCCGTCGGAACTTTTTGTCCCACATGTCCCAAGTTCACCCGGACCCATTGTTCCCTTTTCGTTGATTGGCCGATTCACGTATTCCACGTACTTTCATCCCGCATGTCCCAAAAGCATTTGTGCGTCTTTTCCCCGCATCGCCGAATCGGCCGAACCGCGTACTTCGCGCTTTCGCGTCCCTCGTGTCCCAAATGAACCAAGTGCCATTCGTGCTAATTTTTCCCACTCTACCGAATATCTTGCTTTTCAATTTGGTAGATATGTATTTAATGCGCATTTATTACCTTTCTCTCTCCTAAATGACTATATAATGAACTACCCCTATGCGTTTTTGCACACTGCTTTCATGCTATCTATTGCTCGAACCCTTGCAACCAAAATTTCTACGCGCGTATCCATTTCCCTTACGATTCCATCCCAAGTCTAGCTTGCAGCTTTGCTCTCGAGTTACTATCAACATGAAGATCAAATTCAGGGGCAGGAACAAGTTTCACCACTCGAGTCTGTCGTTCCCGATATCGGGGACAGTGAAGTTTGCCACCTTGATTTTGGGGATTTTTGGGCAAGGATGATAGATGCAAACCCTTCAGCTATGGCACAGATGATTCATGACAGTGGCTTGGCGTTCGCCGGTGGCTTCCCAATTTCAGTACAATGTGCAGACACTGTACTCACTTGCGGAGCTCATTTCAGTCCCGACTCAAGCGAACTAACGAACGTGCATGGAGAACTCATTTCCAAGTTAGATGCCACCACCATTAGCACTGCCCTAAGGATTCCAGAAATGGACAATGCTATAGTTATCTCCCAGAATCAAGCACAGGCCCTTTTCGATCAAGACAGTGATAACTATAAGGCGCGGGTGGCGAAGTCCTGGCTAAAAAACCCTAAGAAGGGGGCATCTCGTCTGTCCAAGACTCTTTTCCATGTGGATTTCAATGAAGAATTGTCAGATTTTATAATCCTACTGGCTCGGGTCATGGGTTTACCCTCTACAAATGAGTTCCATTTCTGGATGTGCCCACTTATCAATATGGTGTGCGAGGGAACTCAGAATATATCAAGCTAGGCGAGAGATCATTAGTATGAACCTAGCGAGAGAACTGTCAAATGTGTAAAAACTAAGAAATTTTATATGACTTCATACCTGATGTATACTCTGGCAGCATCGAGGCAATGGTTTGGTTTCTCATACATCGATGCTCACAAGGATGACCCCGTGTATGCCTACTACCCGCAGTTCACCCTAGAAACCAGCAATCGTAATTTCCGAAGGGTGAATGACGCTTTCACCATGTACATGGTCAGGCTACTAGAGAGTGACACCGCAAGGAGATTTTCTGATGAAGCTATGAATCTGATATCGCACTACGGTGCCTACTTTATTCAATTCAGAAAATTTTCCTATATCAGGCTTGCCGGCTATGAAAGCACTCCCCTCAAGCTTCCTATGTTCTGCAATGACAAAATGGCCTTGATAGAAGTATGCAGGCAATTGGAAAAATTGCATAGAACCTACAGGGATAAGAAAATTACTGGATTGCATTTCCCCATCTCTTTGGGAAACTACACCTGCAAAACAGCCCTGGATGCACAAAATATAGAAAGAGCCCTAGCTCCCATTACGGTCCATTTCTTCAAGCCAAGAACTTGTTTTGACTTGAAGAAGTTTATTGAGTAGAACATCAAGATCACCTATCATCATAGGGCAGACACAGAGGACTATTGGGCTGACTGTGCTGATGATTTTGAAGCAAGAAGGAGGCATTATGGCAGGTTTTCTCTACAATTGATTCAGGAACTCAATTTGTACCAAGTTCCTGAAGGGCTTCAAGATGATAATTCTGACCTGTACTCATATGAGTATGACAATGTGGTCAAACACACTCCCTTGGAGGACTTGGATTGGTTCAAGAAGGAGAAGGATGATTTGGCTGAAATCCTGGCTCCAGTCTTAGTCAGGACCAAGATCTGGTTTGATAGAAAAGTCCGTGAGCTTAGGAGGCACTCAGGGGAATCCTCCTCCAAGGATGCTTCAACACCAAGGAGGGAAGCATCGACACCCAGATCAGAAGCACCTGTGTAAACCCCTCCTGCCTCGTCAACTCAAGGACCTGCAGTCTCTACTCCTTCCTCATCCACCCAGGTGTATCAGAAGAAATTCAAAGAAGTTAAGAAGGAGCCTGTGGAAAAAGACCCCGAGGAAGCATGCAGAATTGCCTTCGGGACCAGAGAACATTATTGTTCTCAGTGAAAGTGAAGAGAGTGAAGTGCCAGCTCCTGCAAGCGCCCCTGAAGTTCCAATGGATAAGGATAAAGAAGTCCAGAGCACTAAACTTCCAAGCACTGTTGACTCCTCTGCACCAGGAGCCCCAAGTGCTCCACTCATATCTCAACTCGAGGAGGAGTAGTACAAACCTTGGGTGCCATGAGTTCTCTGTCTCTTGGTCCTCTTGCCCCACCTTCTTCTTCCTCCTCTTTCACATGGGTGCGACCTCTCTGTGATAGTAGGTAGGAGAAAGTCTTCTCCTGGATCTCAGGACCAAATTTTGATGTTGTGGCGGCCTTGTTAGGCACTACTCCTCCTTCTCATGCCAAAAAAGCTAGAACTACCTCCAGGATAGTGTCTGATGCTCAGGGCCAGCAATTCCTGGAGATAGCCAAGCCTAAGGTAGACAAGCCAGAACAAGATTTGCAAGTGTCTGATCTTGAGCTCTCAAGAATTCCCATGGGAGAATCTACCCCTGAAGGCGAGATCCACAATCTTTAGGAAACAGTCACCAGAGTCATTGGGAGGGTAGAGAAAGGGCAGCAAACCATAGAATAGTTGGAAGAACAAGCCCAGATTCTTACAAGTTTCATCAAATCTCTTTTGTCCAAGGACAAAGTTTTGGACCCTACCCCATTGACTACTCTTCCACCACCTGTAATTTTGAGCCAAGATGAAGTACATAGTATCAAAGATATGCACAAGTATTCTATCTATGGCAGAGCTATGGAGGCCATGGTGGATGATATGCTTGTTGTAGGATTGAACTTCATTGATGAAGCTTTCAAACTCCACGGGAAGGTGAACAACTTGCAACAGAAGCTCTCCTCCACTATTGGGAGCATTGATAAAGAACTTAAACTTTGGAGCAGTTGCATAGTAGACCTCCGCCTCATGGGACAAACAGATGAAAACATTTTATTGGCAAGCAAGGTCTTTGAAGATACAAAGGATAATTTGTCAAAGTCCTGGGTCTACAGCGTGGAATGGAAGATCAAGGTCCTGGAGGAGGCTTTGGGAGAATTAAGGAATAGCTGGCAGAAGGGTGAGGCCTTCAAAACACTAGTTATATCTGCCTTTAAAGATATACATTTCCATCTTCATGATGAGACTTCCGGTGTGCCTCTCACTTTACAAGAAATCAAAGCTCAATTCAGAGCTTTTGTCAAAGGGGATCTATTCAAGGAAAGCTCCATTTCCAAGGAAAAAATGAAGGAGATCTGTTCTCTTCAATCTGCCATAGAAGAAGCCAATAAAGATTATCATACTCATGTTGAGTTCGATAAGGAAATGGAGAAGTGCCTCAGATTTTGGACTCAGTCTACCACCAACACATCAATCCCACGTGGCAGAGACATAGCCGAGGCATTGAAGAGATTCAAACAACGGATCCTTAAATCAGTGGGTCCCTCCCAATCTTGAACGCTTGTCTTCTTCTCCTGATTCTTCCTTCTTCTCTTCTTCATCATGAATTTATTGTATTTAGTTGGGGTATTGCGATTTGCAGCCCTTTAACTAATCATTAGTTAAAAGAAGTAGTTACCGGGAGTAACTAATTTGTAAACTATATAATGGCCTCTCCTCACCATTTTGAAGAGAGGAAGAACTTGGCTTATTTCTGAAAGTGTAAATAAATCTTAAAGAAATCAATACAGAAGGATTTTTCATTCTTTGTCTATCTGGTTTCCTTTATTCCTAAGCTATTCATTTAATCTTGTTAGATCATTTATCTGTATTATGCTGAGAAGCTTTGTATTCTTGCAGATGTTATTTACAGAACTTTGTGTCTTTTCAAATTTCATCTTATTAATGTGATACAAATGATCTTATTCCAATTCGTTGTACCCTCGCATGCATAAGGAATTACTCTGTCATCTATAATTCTGAATGGTGCCTTTCTGCTCGTTCTCACATTTTCATTCCTCAGTCCTTTTGTGATTGATGATCCTTATAGAAAACACTTTCATAATATCCAAGTTCCACTAGAAAATCATGCTTTGTATATGTGTAAATAGGTTCATTTCTAAATAAGGGAACCTCTCCCATTAAAGAGGAGGGACTTCTTGTCCCCTGACTATTGCTCTTCTTGAAGATGGCTTACCCATTCTTACCCATTCTTAAGAGTATTCAATTGAAAAGAGTTCATGGACTTCATAGAACAAAATTTAAAGATATTCATCAAAATTTGATTTCTTTCATCGTTTATGGTTTAGGGGTTAGGGGTAGCGTTTAGGGCTTAGGGTTTAAGGCTCATGGATTAGGCTTGCCCATTCACTCACTTTGTAGTGTCTTATGTCTTGCCCATTCTTATAAGTATTAAGCAGAGTATTCAACTAAAAATGGTTCATCTACTTCGTAGAAAAAACATTCAAGGGAGTCATCACAATTTGATGCCTTTCATCTACTGATATTTTAAAGGAGGGAAATTACTAGATATCCAAGAATAATTTGGTACAAATAAATGTTACCCAATATAGTTATCTTCTTTTTCCCATTGCATGCTGAACTATTTCACTCATTGTAATGTTCGTGTCTTACCCATTCTTATTAGTATTGACAGAGAGTATTCAACTAAAAAGGGTTCATTGACTTCATAGGAACAAAATTCAAAGAGATTCATCAAAATTTGATGTCTTTCATCGTTGATATTTTGAAGGAGGGAAATTCCCACCTCTCATAAACAAGATAGTTGTAAAAGCAAACTTAATGATGGTTCTAGGCACAAGACTAGGAAATATGGTCCTAAGATATTCAAAAAGATGAGCTAACTCATGAGACCTAATGGAAATAAATGAGGTTTAGGGGTTAGAGCTTAGGATTCTGGATTTAGTGTTTAGGGTTTACGGCTCAGGGCTCAGGGTTCAAGGTTTAGGGTTTAAGTTTTAGGGTTTAGGGTTTTGGATTTAGTGTTTAGGGTTTAAGGTTTATTATTTTAGGGTTTAGGGTTTATAATTTGGGGTTTAGATCTCAGGATTAAGGGTTGAGGGTTAAGGGTTTAGGTCGCAGAGTTCATGGTTTAGGGTTTAGGGTTTAGTGTTTAGGGTTTAGGGTTTAGGGTTTAGGGCTCAGGGTTTAGGATTTAGGATTTAGTTCTTAGGGTTTAAAGTTTAGTGTGTAGGGGTAAAAGTTTAGGGTTTATGATTTATTTTAGGGTTTAACATTTAGGGTGCATGGTTCATAGTTTAGGGTTTAGGGTTTGGGACCTTTAGGATTTAACATTTACGGCTTAAGGTTTAGGGTTTGGTTTAGGGTTTATGGATGGGGATCATGGTTTAGGGTTTAGGGTTAGGGTGCATGGTTTAGGGTTTACGGTCATGGTTCGGGGTTCAATGTTACGGGTTTAAGGCTTAGGGGTTAGAGCTCATGGATCTAGATTTAGGGTTTAGGGATCAAGGATTAGGGTGTAGGTTTCAAGGATTAAGGTTTAGGGTTTATGTTTTAGGGATTAGGGTGTAGGGTTTAGGGGTTAGAGCTCGGGGCTTTGGCTTTAGTTTATAGGGCTTAGGGCTCGAGGTTTAGGGTCTAGGGTTAAGGGTTTATGGTTTAGGTTTTAGGGTTTAGGATTTAGAATTTATTTTATTTTTTAGGGCTTAGGGTTTATAGTTTAGGGATTTATGTCTCATGGTTGAGGTTAAGGGTTTAGGTCATAGAGTTCGGGGTTTAGGGTTTAGTGTTTAGGATTTAGGGCTTATGGTTTAGGGCTTAGGGCTCAGGATTTAGGGTTTAGGATTCATTTTTTAGGGTTTAGGGTTTAGAGTTTATGGGTTAGGGTTTAGGGTTTGGGATTTAGTTTTCAAGGTTTAGGGTTTAAGGTTTAACATTTAAGGCTCATGGTTTAGGGTTTAGGGTTTAGGGATTAAGGCTCAAGGTTTAGGGTTTAGGGATCATGGGTAAGGGTTGAATATTTAAGGATTAGGTTTTAGGGCTTAGGATTTAGGATTTAAGGTTTATGGTTTAGGTTTTAGGGTTTAGGGATCATGGTTTAGGGTTTAGGGTTTAGGTTTAGGGCCTCGAGTTTAGGGTTTAAGGTTTAGGGTTTAGGGTTTCGATTGTAGAATTTAAATGCTAAAATATTTAGGATGAATGTTGAAATCCTAAAAATTACCTATGTACTAACCATATTATACTATAAAAACTATCTCCTAAATCGTGACTAATGGAGCTATGAGACTAGTTCCATAAGGTGCAGAGTGACCCTAATTTCTTATATTTACTAAAATAAATTTAAAGTATAAGAAATAATAAAATATAAATAATAATAAATGAAAAATCTATAACACGAGACGTGTACGCATTTTGAATTTTTCCAAGCCATGCCTCAAGGCTTGGGATCGATTTAGATCCCCAAGCCACGAGGCATAGACCTACACAAACACAGAAAATAATGAGTTTTTTTAGGAAAATGTAAAAATGCCACTTTCTCCATGATAAATCAACATAAAAAAATCAATTCGTTTAAAAAAAGTATACAACGACGTAGAGCAGAGTTTCTTATTTCTAAAAATATAAATTTTCAAATTTTCGACTAATATAAGGTTTCCATATTATTTATTTTCTAACTATGCCTTTTTATAGCTATTATTTGAAGTTTAAATATTTTTATATTTCATCATGTATCTTTTTTTTGGGTCATCGAAATTGAAAAAAAATTATAGTAGCACAAACTTGGCCTAATTCTATACATATTAAAAAAATTCTAATTTTTGATATTTGTGGAGGTAGTTAATGGGGTACGGTTGGAGCTCTTTTAATTTTCAAAACATAAAATTTATGTTCTAGAAAAATCATAAAAAATAAATATTTTCTAAAAAAATCTTTAAAAATCTACCACAAACTAGATGCTCCTAGATATCTTTCTACCAAAGGTTTTCAAAACTACTAAATGGTGCTCAAAAATGTTGGGGGCACGAAAGTCACTTTTTTGTGTTTTTAACAAAAATAGGAGCACTTGTTGGTATTTTATTTATTGGACCCACTTAAACTTATCCATTTTCATTAAAATTTAGTAGTTTAGGAAATAGACTCAAAATTCTATAATTCATGTTTACACAACATCTTTCAATTTTGAATGTAACTATTTTGAAAACTTGTACAAGTTGAAGTTTTTACTTTTCGAGAAAAATGCATCCACTTAAGACCCCCTTTTGGCCCCCAAACTTGGTGCACTTACTCGGAAACCACAAGGACGACATTCAAAGTGAATTTTCATGGTTCTACACTGTTTTTTCAACATTTTTCACAGGAGTTCCTCAGAGACAACTCGTTTTCACGATCCTTGACCATAAAAGAGGTTTTTCATGACATAGAAATAGGATTTAACATGTTTTTAATAGGATTTTGTTCCTTGACATACATGATTTCAAACTCAAACAATCAAACAAAAAAATTTTTTTCAAATGCACATTTTAGGATATAAGTGCGAGATCAAATTGAGAACCAAAAACATCTATACATCATATATCAATAAATGTGTTGGTGAGAAAAAATTTCAGGTGGATAAATTAGATGTCTCCACTAACGTCACGGGCTACACCCTCTACATTGAATGGCACATCTCCCATTATTGAATGTAAATAATCCCAATCCTTATCTAAATGCTATGGGTGGCCAAATTTGTTGGGGATCACATAAGGACACTCCACTAAACTTGTAGAAAAGTGCTTATACGGGGTACAAGGGAGTAAGTTAAAATGATAAGGATAAATGGGGAAATTAGTTAGGGAATATTATCCGTGAGTAGATTGCAAAGCTTCACACCTAGTAACCAGAGTAGTTCAACATCCAATATAGAAGAAAGCAACAATGAAGCGGTTAGTGAGACAAACAAAACCCACATAAACACAAAGTTTTTTGAGGCTCATTCATTGAAGATTCAAATCTCTCTTTGATCACCATGCTTACAAAGTGCATACAAGAGGGAAATAGAGGAAAAACAAGGAAGAGAAATAGAATAAGTGTAGCTTTTATTCCATGTGTAGTGATGAATACAAAGCTTCAACCAAGCTATCACAATTCACAATGCTACATAGTAGGAGTTCTTCAAAATTTGGAATCCCTTGGAATGGAGAGGTCATCCTAATTTATAGCAATCTAAATTGTCATTTCACCTCCCTTATATGACTCTTCATTTCCATATTCCAATTGTGACCTTTCATGTCCATGAATTAAGTATTTCTCTTATAATTTGATAAAATACTTTTACAAATTTAAAATAGGAAACTTAAGTGAAAAGGATGAAATAAAATTATGAGGCCCAATGAAGAATTGGAATAGAGAGAGAAGGAAGATATGGAAAGAGAGGAGGAGGGAAGAGATGAAGAGAAAACACACCTCTCAAAGAACTGATTTGAATGCCCTGATGCATTCATGAACTTTGAGTGAAGATTTCTGCCACTGGTGATCCTCTACACTGATGAAGATGGATCCTTTGAATAACTTTGAATCATTTTCCCCATCCAATGATGACCACAAACTCGTGATGTAAAAACATCTTGGACAAATAATGAGTGTTCAAAAACACGATTATGAGGTTAACCAATGCAAGCTCGAGATGAACACATACAATACCCACAATGACCGTCATTGAAACTTGGTTAATGAACTCTTTGACTTATTGAAATTTTCTAACCAACTCACTTTGAATCACCTGGCTCCTTAAGTGACAAAGATGAATTCACATGATGTGTCTTGTGATGCCTTGTTTTTTCCTCTGTATACCATTGCACTCAAGATGATTCTTCCAAGACCTCTGTGAAGTTCTTATTCCTCTGTTTGACCCATGAAACCATCTCATTATCTAAAGGGGATTCAAAAAGTAGTAAGGTGAGTGGAAACAAATTCATATGCAACTTTCCACTCCCAAAATGAAAATTTTCTATTTTTAGAATATGAGCCCATGCTCTGCTATTCTGGGACATATCACTTGTCTTGCTCAGTTTCACCTTCTGACCCTTCTTCCATATTCCATCCCCCTATGTTCCTAAGATATTTCTATTTTTAACACATTTCTATTTTTAGCGAGGTTATTTTTTTGGGGACTGCAATTTCGGGAAGAAATAATTTTCTATCTTACTTTCCATTTTACCCCTTTTTCGATTGTCTGAGTGATTAACCTTGTAATTCCATGGGACTTTCCATTTATAGCATGTGAGGAATTATAGAATATGTTATTTTTAGTAAGTGATGAACACAACCTTGGTTTGTGATGGGAACAACTTTTTTGGATTCGGCTCTTCGTCACGAATTTTTGCTCATATTTTCATCATGATTCGCTACTAGGAAAGCTCATAAATAAAAATGAAAATATACACCTCGTAAGAGATTTGGGCATGGATATACTATGAAATAATATTGATAAAAAAATTAGTGCTTAATATCTTGAGAAATTGGCAACTTCATTGTGCAAAAATTAGTTTGAAAGAAACTAGATTTTTTGGAGACCCTTTCCTCCAAATTTCGGATGATTTGAAAGTGGATATTGGGAATTTGAAAATTCTTCAAAGAGGAAGAATTCTAATAAAAACATAGACCTCTATATCCCTAAAAATAGGAACTTCATGGCACGAAAACTATTTCACGTGAAACTAGATTTTTCAAGGATCGTTTCCACCGATTTTCGTGTGATTACGCCTACTGGAACCTTGAGAAGTGGAGAAGTAGCTCACTAATTTTTTGGCTGTTGTGTCATGGAAGCCATTAATGGAGCTCAAAAATTTTAGGTCTCCTTTTTCACCTTGGATTGTGACGAAACAAATTCCATGGGATAGGTTTTTCTCCTGGATTTTATGTATAAAAATTTAGCTTCACCCGCTTGCCAGTTTGATGGGAAATCAAAGGAGAAGAATATGGGGCACAAAATGGATTTTTTATTCTAGTTAATAATTTCAGGAATTATTTTATCTTTTGTTTTTACATCTTGATTTCCTCTGAAAATGAGGAGTTTACGCAAAGAACATAACTTCAATCTGTGCTCTAGATTGTGAGATATGATCATTTCATCATTTTGGTTCATGAGTGTTTCTAGGACTTTGAAGGACATCTTGATAAAGCTGAAAAAGATAGATTTTTGATTTTATTGTAGTCCTTGAATTTTATTAATAATGGAGGGAAGAATAAATGAGGAGGGTCAATGGAGGTTTTCAAGTTCTCTGCAACTTTCTTCCAATAGTGAGTTTCACGGGCAATAATGGAGAAGCAAAAAAGCGCAAAGCAAGGAGTTAGATTTTTTAAAATTTTGAAGCTATATTTGGGTTAATTTTTGTGTCCCTGATGTCCCTTTAGCTAAATGGATGAAATGGACATCAATTTTGACATTGCGCCTCCTCGCAACACTTTTCAAACATCCAACGATTGAGCATTTGGGCTAGAAGTTTGAGAGAAGCACTTGGGGGCTAGAATTCAGATGCATGGAGGACCAGGAGGCATACCTGGGGTTGGGAACATTTTCCTATCCCCTATGTCCCTCAAGATAAAGGTATGAAAATGTTATCAAATTGCACATTGCACCAGGTTGCGCCACTTGTCACATGATCCGAACGACTAAGGGGATACGCTTTGATAAGCACCAGGGGGTTGAATCAGCGATCTAGAGGGTTCTATGTTTGACCAGAGGGAAAATGGGATTGGGAAAATTTTACCATCCCATATGTACCTTTTTTAAGGGATAAAAGGGACATCAAAATGCACCAAGCTCCTGGATCGACACGTGTCCTCTTGGAAAATTGACTAACTGCTCGAAGCTTACCTTGAGGGAAACTTGAAACGATGATAAATTGAGCTCGATGGAATGTTTTGGAAACAAATTATATTAATTTGACTGAAAATGGAATTATGAATCCAATGGTGAGGGTATCAGCTATTGATTCCTTAATTTAGACCCTAAAAAGTAGATTTTTGTATTGACTCCCTAGTTGAGCATGGAAAAAACTAGATATAAACCTATTGCACCAAAGTGTTGTGAAAAATATGATTTCACCATCTTGTATAAATCTGAATTTCCTTTCCGAATATGTATTTTTAGCTCCTAAATCCATCCAGAGCTCCTGGAAATGCTTCCTAAAGCTCAGTAGTGTTTTTGGCCCTATGCAATGACTAGGCATGAGAACCCTAGTTTTTTATGAATCTGACCCAACTCCTCCAAATATTTCTTGAGTATTTCAAAATAAATTCCTTAAAATTATTATACCTTTTATTCATCTCTATGTTGTATTTTTCTCCTCCATTCCACTCTAGGGGGTTGCACTAGTCTTGGGAAGGCTAATGGTAGCCCTTCCCAAAACTGCCCAAAATTAGCATTCTTTGATAACTCCTAAAATCACCTAGGGGGATTGACTTGAATTTCCTAATTCACTTAGGGAATGAGTTAATATCCTTTGGGGCATTGGAATTATTAGGTAATGCCATTGTTGAGGACAAGTAGACCTGGGGTATCTTGGAAAGGTGAAATTTGAACAAAATTGACATGGGGGTATCGTTGTCATGCTTGAAAATTATAAATTTTCCTATTACACATTTGCATGAAAACAAAATGATAAGCTACATCATCATGAAAATGAAAATTAAACATGTATGCTAAGCTAACATCATATGATATCACCAAGAGGGGTAAGAGGGATCACCTTCTATCACCCCCTCAAACATAGACCATAATAAAAATGTGGATTAAACATGATATCTCATAACATAAAATGCGATAAGTAAAAATAGTCGATCATCATCATATATCATCATAATACAAATTTCCATGTGCAAAAAAAAATTTCTCGATACATTTCGGATACAATAAGCCATCATGGGCATGGATAAAAAATGTTCCTTCATCACGAGGTATAATAAAAAACAATACATAAGTACATCCATACAAAATTGTGCCTTCATCATGAGGCATACATCAAAAATGTACATGCAATACAATACAAATATTCAACCACGACTCTCACCCATACCTGCACTACGGCCTAGTGCCAAATGGAGGAATCTTCTAAGATGGTCCTGAAGGTGGTGCTACACTATGTTCTTATTTGAAGCTCCATGATGAGATGATGGCTGCTGTATAGATCTAGTAGATCATGATGGCCTCTATGATCTCGATCTAGACTTACTACTAGCTAACTCGACTAAATTCCATGGCCCTCTACCCAACTAGAATGGCCCCGTGGTATAACATCCTATAATATGTAGCCTCACATGTAATGGCAACACACTCAAAAACTAAGTCTGGACTTGGGATCATCGCTACCTACTAGAGCACATCTGCTCCGCTCTCACATTGGATAACTTAGCTTGAATCGAAGTATCTCGGTAGCTACCTAATACCTCTCAAAAGTTACTTGAAGCTATTGTGCTACCACTGTTGTAATGTTGCCTCAAGGCAACTAAATCACCTTAGCTCCGCACAACTTGTCTAAGGCGGAGATACCTATGGAAACCTATAGTTTTATCTCCATCCTTCCCCCACTAGACTATGTGGTGGGGAACCCCATCCATCCCAACCATATTCATTTCCATCCCCCCATCTCCTTCATCCCTTCCATCCCCTAGAGGGTTGAGTGGTGGACTCGATGCATGCGTAGGTGATAAAGGCCCCTGTAATTAAGCACATGTTGTAAAGGCACCTACTGTAAGGGAACTTGTAGTTGAACCCTGGGTCACCTATAACCCTATACCCGTGGTTGTGTGTGCATCTACACCTATATCTTTACACCCAATCTACCCTCACCATGTGCCTATGAATATACATATGCCTCTACCTATGCCCCCGCATGTGCAGCGTGAATATACATATCCCTCTTCCCGTGCCCCTACATGTGCCTCGTGCTCTAAGAGCACCTTTTACGAAGGCCCTGTGTTGCTGTTGTAATCCCAACCTATATAACTTCATATGGTATGGTGAGCTGCCATGGTAACAGTATTACATACCAGGTTATATAATCTCTAGTCTACCTAGGATCCACTATTTATGGTTGTGGAACCCAAGCTTGTGGAACTACCTCTAGGAAACTATCACGATCTCATCATGGTCTGATCCGTGGGCTAATGTCAAAAGTCTCCATGGATTTTCACCCATACCACATCTTATCTCTGAGAATCCCTGGATATGGCCTAACTAATGCTAGACTGTGTCCACTCTATACCACTCAATGATGTAATCCTGCTACTAATGATAAAATGCTTGACCTATGTTGTGGTGAGCTTTGCAACATTCTCAAGCCACCGATATAATCGTATGGGGCCAAATCACCATGTGGAGCTAAATATCATCAAATGGGCGATTATAATAATCTATGTCTCCAATGTACCCACGAATATCATCCATCACCAAGCGGCACCCAACCCATAATCAATGGCTCATATGGAGCCCTCGCTCGTAACACTCCTAATGGGCATCCTATGGCAATATCATCCCAAGCTCATATCGTAATAATTTCGTTGGACCCATGATCTTGACCACGGTATGCTATCAAATGTAGACGACTACAAATGGGCAAGTAAGCACTAGGCCTAACAATAAACATCTCCATTGATGAGGCCATAAATAACTCCAATCACACCGAGAGAGAATTATATACCAAGATTGTCGGAGTAACAATATGTCACCGATAAGAGCCATCAAGTAAACTAGTACCTATGTAAGTCGGTGATCAAAAAAAAATGTGTATGTCAAGTGACATGCCCGGTGAGGTATTTCGCTACGCCAAACATCTCCATGATACTCTACATAATATGGCCATGGTTTCCATAGTATGTAACTAATATTCCTAGATCGACACTCACGGTATGCGCTAGACATCCTCCAAAGTGATACTCATCTCACCGGTCTCAAAACTAAAATTTTGGCTCTCGCTCTGTCATCTCTCTGCTAAGGCGGAGAAGGTTACGGTCCGGTGTAATCTGTGGCATGTGAGCCACATGTGCAATACTCGTAACATCTAAAATCATCTCTAGAAAGATGCAATTGTGACATGAAAAAGTAGTCTCATAGGCTTGTAGCTGCCCGTGTCACTCATGTGTCTCCAATATGGGTAGACTAATTTACAAAGTCAAGAAAAACACTTGTTAACATCGTTTTCATCTAGGGCACATTATTATATTTCTTTATTCATCACTAGATTTCTTATATTCATCACTAATTTCTTATAAAAATATCCTAAAAATTCTTCTAAGGTCATACAAAATAGCCCATTCGTGCAATTCTCCCATTTTCATGTCAGCGTGCCCCTTTTGGTGTCAGCACACCCTAGCACTCACGCCCCCTTTACACACCAATGCATATGTTTTCATGAAGCAATACCCCTATTCCCCCATTTTTAGTGCATACACCTTAGTTTTGAGCGCCTATGCACCCGTACCTATGTTTAAACACATACGCGCCCATATATGCATCATTTCCATGCATATGAGGCCATGTATGTTCTTCTTCATGATCATGCACCCCTGACCATGCTTGCATGCCCCAGGGGTCATGTTGGCCTTGTCGCGCAACTTTCTATGCCTCATAAATGACAATAAATGAGCTTAAATTAAAAACATTTACTTTGTGTACATGTGGGCCATCCCTAGGAAGCATCATGTAGTCTTGAACATAATATTTGTGGTGTTTATAGTTTTGAATCCTCGCCATTCCTCTCGTACGTCAAAGAAAAATCACGAATCAAAGTGGTAAGGGTAACTAACAAATAGCTCGTCGTGATGGTTTTACCCTCCTGTGACTTGGTATTTATACTTGTTTTCCCCCCACGCCATGTCTCTTGCCACTGAAGCATTATGTGACCACTGTGATTCTCCCAATTCTTCTAGCACTCATTGCGATGATTATGTTTTAATAAATTATCAATTTTTTTGCCCTTTTTTGCTAAGTTGGGGCATGTTTTTGCTTCCCGACACCCCTTTTTGCTTCCTAGGGTAAATTTTTTCTTTCCAGTGTGATATGGTGATGTCCCATGATATTTTCATTCTTCTCAATTATTTTCTTATTGGAAAATTTAAAAATCAAAAACACCCAAAAAAAGGGAAATTAAATAAAAAATTGGTAAAAATCATCAAAATCCTAAAAAATTGTAAAATTCAAATATTGGTAAATGACATGCATGCAGTTGAAGCTGATATTAAATGCATTATCCTCAAACACTGAAATTTTTCCTACCAAAACATCTTTCTTAGGTTCTCATTTGTTCTCATTATTAGACAAGTTTCTTCGTTCATACTCAAATTAATAAGCTAGATACTAAAAGAAACTAGCAACTCATAACATGGAGGGTTTTAGTACTTGAAGCATGATGTGATGGATAAGCGGAACAAAGTGATGATGTATCCTCATTGTAGCTGATGACCTGCAAATAAGATAAACTAAAACAGGATTAATTAGATAGATTTATGTGGGGGCTTCTGAACAATGTGGACTCCAAGATGTGATTAGTTTCCTTTCATAGATGTTAACCCCATGTGTTTAGAAAGAGTGAAATTAAGCAAGAACATCAAAAGGCATGCGAGAGACAAGAATATATTGAATATGAGAAATGATTAAAATTGATCTAGAAGCTGATATGATTAGAATAACAGTAAATTAAAGGTTACCTAGTGGGCAGGACGATGACCCATATTGTGCGAGAGGTAGGTTGATGGTGACCTAGGTAGGAGGATATGGAATATGAGATGAATATGCAAACCCTTCAAGATCTGGAGGCTACAAAGGTATGAAGATGCTAGATTTAACCTACATAAGGGATCTAAGGAACCAAAAGCTAGAAAGTAACAAAAAATGGTAGTAAAGGAGGTTGGATGGCAAGTTAGGCACTGGGTTGATGATGATCGTGGTACATGTAAAATATGTTTGATATGCAGAAGGACGGGGTGATGAATCGACAAATAGAGAAGGATGGAAAAGTGAAGGAATTCACTAGAGAATAATCTGAGACGAGAAAATTTAATGATGGCGGGATGGGTCGACACCAATCTAGAAAGGTTGAAGATGATTATAGCGAGAGTTTGAATAAGGCCTAGGTCAAAAGGATGAAATAGGAGACTGCAAACAAGGAAGCTAGAAAAGGATGTTGTTGAGGGAGCTTTGGGTGTTGTAGAAGCTAATCTAAACCTGTAAAAGATTAGACATAAGCAATACCAAGATAATTTGATAAAATTTGAATAAAGCAACATAAAGATATTGATAAGTTTCATGAAGGATGATCGTGATCGATGCAAGCATGTTGGGATCACACCTAGGAGATCTATAACTATTTCTATAATTCCCATGCATGAGGGAGAGTTCACAAGTCATGAGGAAGCTCCAAAGTTTGTATGCATCTAATTTTTTATCTCCCTTGTGGAAGGTTTTAACTTAGTTTTATAGGATCGACGATGACTATGCTATGTCACCATCGACCATGGGGAAAGTTTCCCCAATGGGCTAGATTTTTGTTTTTTTGATGCGATTTTGTGTTTTTAAGAGTTGGAAGGGTGATTTAAAGCATATGTGTAGGATTAGATTGCTTGGGGATAAATCATGGGTAGTTAGGGCATAAAAATAGATAGGAAGAAATCTAGGAAAAAGTGTAAGATAGGGATTTAGGTTAAAATCATCATCCTACATAGAAAGCGGATTAGGGCATAATATATGGATTAGATAGATATATGATGATGGGGTTACCTCCTAGAAAATGTGGTTCAAGAAGTGATTAGCTTCCAAAAATTTTTCAGAAGTGATGTCAACCCCAACCCCTTTTTTAAGAAAGTGATGTAAAGGATGAAATTGTAAAAACATGCAAAAATAAGAATATCACTAAATCTATGAAAGATGACAAAAATGATCTAAAAGCTAATTAGATGACAATAACTATAAATTAATTATTACCTGGTCTAGGTGATGGTGACCCAAATGTGCATAGGTAGTCGACGGTGACATGGGAGGGAAAATCTAGATTATAAGATGAATATGCAGACTGAAGGGTTTGAATGCCAACTAGAGGATGACATGATCCTGTGTATGTTGTGAGTAATATGTAGGAAAGAACCAGAGATAGAAAACCCTAGGAAATGGCTGAAAAAAAAGTAAAAGAGATCTATTTGAAAAACTGGACTTAGGTCGATGGTGATCTGACGGGTTGGGATGATGACTATAGTAGAATTAGATAAATCCGAGGATAAATGGACAAGAAAGATAACTGTAAGAAAAAAAGGCTAAAGGGGAAGGTTTTTGGAGAAGCTCTAAGTGTTGTTGTTGATGGTTTGAACCTACAAGAGATTAGATATGAGAAATACCTAGATAATATGATAAAATATGAATAAAAAAACATGATGATAATGATAAACCTCACGATGGATGATCGTGAGTGATGAAAGCATGCTAAAAAGATGTCCAAAAGATTTGTGGATGTTTCAAGGATGTTCCAAGCGTGGGGAAGGATGCTCATCTTCAGAGAAGCTTGAGAATTGCATGCATCTGATGATTGAATAGAAGGAAAAGTTAGTTTTAAAGGGGTTGATGATGACCAAGGATGGGTCACCACCGATGGGGAAAATTTTCCCCATTGGGCATTTTTTTATTTTGATGGGGATTTTGTGTTTTTAAAGATTGGGAATGCTTTAAAGCATGTAGGTGGGATTAGGTTGCTTGGGGATGAATTTAAGTTAGTTAGGGCATAAAAATAGATGGGAGAAAAGATTAGAAAAAAAAGGGATGAATTTAGGATAAAAGCATCCTAAATGGAAAAGATGAAGGGTATTAATTAATTAATTAATTAATAATTAAATAAGGATTAATGTGGATGAGATAATTGGGCATGTAAGATGTTAAAATGATTAATTAATTAATGTCACTTAATTAATTAATGAGGATTGGGAGGAATTTAATTAAATAAGGGGGATGATTGAATAAATATGTGCACGTGGGTGATGAGGGTATAGATACAAATTTAGGTGTCTACATTTTTCCCCTTTTTTTGAGTGGTTTGGGCTAGCAAGCCATGAGACAAAAAAATGAGAAGGGTTGGATGAGGATAAAGGATTGATGATGAGCTCCCCTCAAATGGGGGATCGATGATGTCAAAGGAAATTGATGACGCATTTGAAAAAAAAAAAGGTAGATGAAAAAGGGTGGGTGGGTGAAGAAAGGATGGGTAAAATGATAACCAAGGCAAGATGCCCTAGGAAAAAGGATCATAATAATGATGAAAACTATGGTGGTGACTCCAATATCACATCGGTATAGGGAAAATTGTGGTCTCAACAGAGATGGACAACAATGTTCTATGGACTAGTGAGTGGGTGAAGATCATTGCAGTATGGATGCAGGAGTGGGATGACCAATGGGTCATAGGAAAGTCATCAAAGTATGTGCAACTATATGTGAAAAGTATGTGAAATCCTTCATACATGAGGAATCAAGTGAAAGTGAATAGGTATGCATCCACAAGGGATGAGGATGAATGATATGGTGCCCAATGGGACATGAAAAAATGGATGATAAGGAAAAATGAAAAAGTGAGTGATGAAGTAATATGCCCCAAAGGGGGAGAGCATGGCCACAAAGGAAAAAAAAAGGAAAATTCAAATATGCCCCAAGTGGGGAAAAGGTATGGCCACAAAAAAAAAAAGGAAAAGTATGCCCCAAGAGGGGAAAAGCATGGCCACAAAGGTGGACTTTGATGAAAATAATGGTGCCCCAAGGATGAGCATGAATATGGCCACAATAGTGGACTTGATATAATGAATGTAATGCCCAAATGGGAAGATGAATATGGCCTCAAAAGAGGACTTCATGCATGGATTGGATAGGATTATAAAATAAAATTCCCAAAAGAGGAGTGATTATAGCCACAAAAGGTGGACTTAGGGAATAAATATGATTAACATGCCCAAAGGAAAAAGAGATGGCCACAAAATGTGGACTTGGAGAGTAAATATGTATGCCCAAAGGAAGAGTGATTATGGCCATGGGTGGACTTAAAGAATATGTATGCCCAAAGGAAGAAATAGTTGAAAATGTTGTATGAAAAATGCCCTAGGAGGGAAAATAGAGATGACCACAAGTGTGGACTTAATGGTCAACAATAGATGATGCCCTAGAAAGGGATGCAAGAAAGAGGGAGAAATCCCAAAATGGTTACTACTAAGGCATCGACATGATGATATGATAAGGAAAATCGATGACGACCCAAAGGGGTCGATGAGTGACTAGGTGTTGGTGGGCTATATAAGCCTGGGGGTCGCCAACAATGCTCATTTTCATGCACAAAATTAATGAGAGAGAGAGAAGAGAGAAAAAGAGAGATTGAGAAATGGAGGCCATCGGAGCTGAGGAGGAAATGCAGAGGTGTGGGAGGATGGTGAGTAACAAAACTCATGCTGGTTTTTTATTTAATTTCATGTTTTATTTATTTTTTTGCATTTTTTTATAAATGGATGATGATGCTAGGGGTGATTGGTGGTGTGACCTAAGATGGGTTGACATCGACCTGGCCCTAAGGCATGTCGATTGACCCTAAAAATGCATCGACCGACCTTTGGGTGGCATCACTAGACTAGGGTTAGATTGGATAAAAATGGATTTAGATGGAATTTAATGCACTTTGGATGGATTTTTGGATCAGAGGTCTAATGTATGCATGTTTTTTTTATGATTGATTAGATAGAGAGACCTTATATTTGAGAGATCGGGTGTCATCTCTATATGAGTAGATAGGGGGATGTGATAGATGTCAAGTGGGATCATCTATCTATAGTTGGACTAGGAGGATTTAGACATTATCAGAGGATCCCATGGGATGTGGGGCTTATGATTTCTTTGGTTGAGAGGTGGGATAGAAGACATGTACATTTTGGTTTAGGATAGGGGAGATGACTATCACCCTAGAGGATGTGTATCAATTCTCAAGTTTCGATACAGGGGGAGATATATCCCATTACTAGTGATGATAGATTGGTAGTTTTGATGGCTATTTGGAGCTGATGTGCCCCTAGATCAGATTTTCTTTAGGGGATTTTGCATATGAGTTGAGATATGAGGTTGGGGTACCACACAACCATTTGATTTACATGGTGATGATGGTGTGTCATGTTATGATTTTCTAGACTCAAGAGGAGCTGGTTTCCATGGGTGCATTGATTGGTGTAGTGGCTGATATTGTTGATCACCAGATTGTATTTTCATTTGGGACCACCTTGTTAGCTCAGGTTTACCATGAGCTATCTAGATATATAAGGTGGGTAGGAGGTCAGGGTTGGATGTAGGCTTCTTGCTACATTATTGGGCTTATGAGCATATTGTTGTGATTAGGCCACCAGGGCTTCCATGGGTCACAGGAGACCATATTTAGTTAGAGGTGGGATTTTTGAGATGGAGGGCCGATCAAGCCTTCAGAGACAGGGGTGAGAGAGGGGTGGATTGGTATGTAGATTTTACAGAGTTAGATGTTGATTAGATTAGGTGGTGGCCATATGGGATTTCCCCCTATGGCCTGGTGTGGATGGAGCTAGTGGGGATGAGGAGGATGAGATGGGTGTAGGGGAGATGACTGGAGATGATAGAGGTCATTCAGTTTGATAGGTGAGATGAAAGTTTGGAGTCATTCAGTTAGTGCCTCATGATCTGATTTTTATACAGGAGGGAGGAGCTGGATAGAGAGTTGTCGAGTCCTACTATGGAAGACCCATTAGAGGAGGAGGTTGCACCATGGGATGATGATGATGATGTTGGAGTAGGAGTAGGATACTCTGATTGGCACACATGAAAACATGGGAAGCTTAGGTGGTTGAGGAGGGAGGAGAGGAGGAGATAGAGGAGATGGAGGTTGAGTTGAGGTGGCTCTAGGAGGAGGTGGTGTGAGAGATGAGAGAGAGAGGCTGCTAGAGGAGGTGGCACACTTTACATGCCGAGTTAGATCAGATGAGAGTAGAGAGAGATTTGTAGTAGTGGGATGTGGTCACTCAAGAGAGAGAGACCAAATTATTTAGAGAGGGACCACTACCATAGAAGAGGGAGGCCTACAAGCCCATTTTGGAGATTTGGCTACTATTGTAGTGACAAAGTCAGCCAATGGTGTTTAGGAAGCACCACAGGGATCAGGATAGATGGCACCCCTGGCATGATTTTTATGGATAGATATAGGGTGCTAGCTACATAGAGGCTAGATATTATGAGGGGATTTTGTTTGAGAAGTTTCAAAGACCCTACACTATTGGGAGCATCTTCATCTAGAGGAAGGTGGTGAGGAGGAGTTGGGCCATAGGAGGAGCACAGTGAGTGTGGCACAGCCACAATGAGTAGAGGGAGGCCATGAGGGTGGTAGAGATGTGCAAGGATCAGGTTTGTGCCTACCCCAGAGAGATGAGGACTTGAGAGCCTCAAATATTCACTTTACATATTTTGATAGCATTTCTACTTTGAGGGCCCCCTAGAGGGTCATGATGTATTGATATACATTTTATATATATGATATATGGTTTTTTCATGGATTATTATGTTCATTATGTGATGTGATGGATTTTAATTTGATATGATGATGATTTTAGATTATATGTCATGATGATGGATTTTAGATTAGATGTGATGGTGATTTTTTTTATGATATGGATTTTGATTGATGTGTGATTTTAGATTATATGTTTTTTTATTTGATGATGATGGTGAAATAAATATATGATTAGATGTTTATTTAGATGTGCATGTGTATGGATGATGATATAAATGTGTGATGTGGTAACATGTTTTGTGTTTAAATTTGATCATGATGATTAGAATGTATATGGGTAAGATGTGATGGAAACAAATTAAGAATGAATGTGATTAATGATGGATGTAAGTTTGATAAATGTGTTGTAAGATAGATAGATAACATATAGGTGATTGAGATGAAGAAAGATGTGTTAAAAGACATATGTGATAGGATTAGGATAAAAATCCTCACAATGGTGGTGCAACCTATAGGTGTGAACAACACTACGTTATAGTGAGGAGGAAATATGAGGAAAATATGCCTCAACTGCATTAGAGGTAAAAAAAAGGGGATCCAGGTAATGCAAGGCACATGTGACCAAAAACTAATGCTAAAATAACCAATGATAGTTAGTCATTTCAAAGATCATAAGGAAAAATGGATGAGATGATCTCATAAACCTAATGTTGACATGAAAAAGGGGTTTGAGATGAAACTTGTACAAGGAAAGAGGGTTCTCCAAAAGTGGTGTCCCTAAACTATGCCCCAACTCTGGGAAGGGGAAAGAGAAAGTTGATCAATGGGAAGCTTTCTTAGGATGTTGATAAAATGGAAGGCTGATCAATGTGGGAAGCCTTCAAATTCCATAAGGAGTAGCCATCCTTTGAGGGTATGGTCTACTTTATACAAAATATAGATGGAAAGAATAATAATGATAGCCATCCTTGAGGGATCGGTCTATTTATTTGATTTTGATTTTGATTTCATGCTTTTTTTTTATTTTTTTTTTTTCATGAACAATTTTCCTTCAAGGGATCAGTCTATTTTTGATAATTTTGATTTTTGATTCAAGCATCCATGAATTTTTTGATTTTACATGGGGGAGAGCTGGGACTAGCTAAGTAGACCACTTAGGAGGGGATAAAGAGTGTACAAGAGACACCCCTGGACCCTTTGCATGGTTCCAATAGGTGAATAAGAAGGTGATGGATGATGATGATGGAGTTCTCACCAAAAGGAGAACCTATCCATAAGGAATATGCTATGGGAAATAGAGCCGTGGTGCCCATATTTAAGGTCACATCTAGGAAGTGATGAGAAGACCACATAATTCCAAATCATCACGATGAGATATGGAAGGGGATGAGATGGAGGAATGATCTGAAGACATGACTAAGGGAACATTGGTAAATGTGCTAACAATAGAATGGTCACAAGTGCAATGTTAAGTGGTTCCACTTCTATTTTACCATCAAGGAGGCCAAATGATAGGCTCTCGACCCATACTTGTGTGTAATAATGTATGGTCCAATCCAATTAGGGGGAAAACTTTCCATGTTGGCTCCTTTCTAGAGTGGTGTCATTCTAATAAATTTATGAGGCTTCTGATGTTAATGTCATGTTAGGAAGATGGGATGAGATGAAAAAGTGAAAATAAGAGCAAGTGCTTCCTATTAAGGAAGCAAATGGTATGTGTTTAAGATGAATAAATGGTCCCCCTAGAGGGACAAGATAAATCAAGGATCATATGAGATGAGTTAAATAAATATTATGAAATAGGTGTTGTAATGGTGGGTTTAAAGCCATGGTGCTTCCAAAGGAAACACAATATATGGCCACAAAGGTGGTCATAGGAAGAGGGGATGAAAGTATGATCGGATAAACCAAGCTAGATGAGATAGGATGATCAAATGTGGAAAGGAACTAATATATGAATAGAAAAGTCCTAGAAAGAAGTCCCCTAGCATGGGAGGATGAATGATGAAGAGAAGAAAAAGATGCTAAAGGATCAATAATGGGGGGAAGATGCTCCCCCAATGAAAGGGATGTGGATAGGATAGTGGATGTCAAAAGGATATGGATGTTAGGAAGATGGTGTATCAAGGTGAATAGTATCGATGAACAAGGGAGGACCCTCATCAAGAGGAGTGATAGGAGATGATGTAGATGGTGAAGAGACCCAGAAGATGATTGGATGGAGATGCGGTAAAAGGGATGGATGGGCTATGGATGAAGTAGTAGATGGAGAAGGGGACTCATCAAGGAGGTCCTCTCACTCAATAAGATCATGGAAAATAGTCTAAAGGGCC
Organism: Taxus wallichiana var. yunnanensis; assembly: GCA_018340775.1. NCBI lineage: Eukaryota > Viridiplantae > Streptophyta > Pinopsida > Cupressales > Taxaceae > Taxus > Taxus wallichiana. The sequence goes on along the minus strand of CM031237.1, from coordinate 447,245,355 downwards.
TTACAATGCTCAGTGTCATGGCCTAGAGTGTGATGATAAGCACAGATGCAATAGGGATCAAACCATGAGGGCTTCAGATGGTTTGGGTCAAAGGCCCGATAGGTGGGAGCATGATGGTAGAAGTCTAAAGAAAATGTTGGAGGACCTCCACATATGATTTGATGTGGGCACTAGGAAGGTTTTATAAGATGGTGTGGATGGTGATGGTGAAGGTGGATTGGGTCGAGGTCTAGGTGGTCTAGAAGAAGATGCAAGTGGTGGATGATTTAGGCCTGGATGGCTGGATAATTGGAGGTATTTTTGATGAAGGGGCTGGCCCTAGGAGGGAATCAAACTATTTGGATTTGGATTGGTTGATTGGTGATGGAGGAGGGGGTCCTAAGATAGAGGGATGCCCCAAGATGGAAGATGTAGATTTGGTCTTGATAGGAGGGATGTTGATCTTCTTATGAGGATGCTCAAGGGATCGATTTGTGGGAGGATACCAAGGTTTTTAGATTTGGATTGTTGAGGAGTGCCCTTGGTAGGGATAACAATGATTTTGACAGGTGGATCAAGAAGATGGGGTTGTGGCTGATGGAGGAAGTAATTTTTGCATGATTTGTTCTAGGAGGATGGGAATTGGTTGATGTGGGAATGTCTGGTCATGTGGATGAGATGGGAGGATCACCTATGGTAGTTGCAAGTTGAAGTGCTCTCCAATATTTCTCAAATGATGTAGGTGGTGTAGAAGAAGAAGGAGATAATGGGGATGTGGTCATGATAGTGATGGTAGGTGTGGGAAGAAGCACAAAAAGAGGAACCTAGTATGGAATCTAAGGATGACATGATAGGAAAAGGTGGAAGAGATGTGGATGGGGGAACAGGGTTTGATGTAGTGGTTTGAGTAGATTTAGCATGGGATCGATAGTAGGAATAGATGTGGATATGGAAATAGAAAGGGGTGTTTGGATCATGTGGTTAATAATGTCTATGTGAGATGGTGTAGATGGTGGATGGGTTAGGGTAGGGATGGAAGAGGGATGAGTGTCAACTATGTTTATTTTGGGTGTCTCAAGAGGCATATAGGTGGATTGAGGAGATGTGATGGGTGTGATAATAGATGTGGATGTGGGAATGGTAGATGTTGGAGGACTAGGATGATGTGGGCATGGGTAAAGAAATATGTGATAGTGATGTCAAGATATATTGGGGTGGATTTGTGGATGTGGAAGAAATAATCATGTGGTGATAGGTGTGTGTGGGAGAGATGTAGATAATGGTCTAGGCATGATAGGTGTGGATAGAGAGATGGGTGTAGTCAAGGCTAGTGTGGATGTGGTAAGAGTAGGACTAGTTGTAGATGAAAGAGAAGTAGTGGAGGTTAAGGTGGTAGGTAGTGGGATCGTGGATACAAGTGGATGTGAGGATAGCCCTTGAAGGGGTGGTTGGCATAATATCTAAGATAGGGGTAGATGATGAAGATGGTAAAATAGATGTGGGAGAAGATGTCTGATGTATGGTGTTGATTGAGAATGGGTTAAATTGATGTGATGTAGAAGGTGAAGATGAATTTTGGTGGGGGATTAGGAAATGGTTGTTTGAAAATGTCATGTGATGAAGATGGGATTGTTTGGGGGGATATAGGAGCATGGTGATAAGTAGGTCATGGTAAGATGATGGGATGGGGAAAGAATAGGAAGGTCTGATATAAAAGGCTCATAAGGGATGTCCCTAGGTGAGACAGGTATGTCAGATGAAGGGGAAATGTCATAAGGTGAAACAAGATCTGTTAATTGATATCTATGGAGGAGGAAGTCATGGATGGGGTTCTCGTGAGGAATATCCATAAGTGAAGTGGGTATGGTGATGTCAGATGACCCAAGAAGGGCATGAGGTAATGGAGACAAAGATGGTGGGGTAGAAAAAGAATGGTGTGAGGTGATGGGGATAAAGGTGATGGGGATAAAAATTGGTTGATGTGATCGAGAAGTAGAGGGCCTGATGGAAGAGATAATCATAGATGGGACTAGAAGAAGGTCTGGAAGAAACCAAGGGTTTGGATGGGGTCATGGTGGACTGTTGAGAACTACTCGAGGAAAATTTTGGTTCCATTATTAAAAAAAAAAGTCAAGAAAACAATTCCTTTTATGTTTTGATTAAGAATGTGAAAAAGAAAAGGGAGATGGATAACAAAGGACCTAGAAGAAGGTGATCTATGTTTGGTTTTAGGTAAGTTGTGGCTAGGAAATGTCTGAGGTGGATTTTGTTGGGTGATCAAATCCCAATCAGTCTACCAGGAAAAGGAAGTGTTTTGATGTGTTAATTGATTTGTGAGGTTTAGGGTTATGTGTGATAAATGTGAGATGCAAAAGATTGAACCCCTACTTAAACTATATGAGAAAAGATGAAAGAAGGGTTCTTTTTAAGCCAAAACAAAGTGTTATTTTTTTTTGATGAACACAAAATAAAAGGAAAGTACAATGCAAAAAGGAGAAAATAGGGAAAAGAGGAATACCTAGATAGTGCTTTTCCTATTTATCTACACTTTTGAGTGATGAGTGAAGAATGAACCCAACACAAGCAAGCAATAAAGCAAAGCCTCACACTATAGTGTTAGTAAAAAAAAAAAATATAGAAAAGAAAGAGACCACCTAAAGGGGGTCCCACCGGGCATGTGCCAGGAATGTTGTCCAAATTTCTCATTCGTAATGAAGTTAATGCACTAGCTACTAAAGAAACTAGCAACTCAAAAATGATGGAGGGTTTATGTTACCTCGGATATGATATAGGTGCTAGATGGTTGATTCTCTACAACTTGATATACCTGCAAAAAACTAGAACAAAGATGGATTAGATAGATATATGTGGGGTTTTCGACAATGTGGTTCCAAGAAGTGATTAGCTTCCTTTGTGGATGTCAACCCCCATTTGTTTAGAAAGAGTGATGTAAAGGATGAAATTACATAAAACATGTAGAAACAAAATATCATGAATCTAGAAAGATGACAAAAATTGATCTAAAAGCTAATTAGATGAATAATAACTATAAATTAAATGTTACCTAGTCTGGGTCGATGGTGACCCAGACTATGCAGAGGCAGAGGTAGGTCAATGGTGACCTGGGAGGGAAAATCTAGATTGTAAGATGAAATATGTAGACTACGAAAGGTCCGAATGCCAACCGGAGGATGACAGAGAGCCTATGTATGTATGTAGTAATCTGCAAGGAAAGAACCAGAGATAGAAAACCCCAGAAATGGCTGAAAACAACAAATAAGAGAGATCTTTTGAAAAACTGGACCTAGGTGACGATGATCCGATCTAAAGGTCAGCAATGTGATGATATGTAGAAAATTGGATAAAGTCGAGGATAAATGGATGAGAAAGACAACCTGCAAGAAAAAAGGCTAAAGGGGAAGGTTGTTGGAGAAGCTCTAAAGTGTTTTGTTGATGGTCTAAACTGCAAGAGATTAGATATGAGAAATACCTAGATAATATGATAAAATTGAATAAAGCAACATGATGATAATGATAAACCTCATGATGGATGATCATGAGTGATGCAATGAAAACATGCTGAAAAGATGTCCCAAAGATCTGTGGATGTTTAAGGATGTTCTCAGCATGGGAAGGATTTCAGCTCACAAGAAAGCCCAAAATTGCATGCATCTGATGATGAATAGAAGGAAAGTAGTTAGTTTTAAAGGGGTTGATGGTGACCAGGTGGGTCATGCCACCGATTATGGGGAAATTTTCCCCATGGGCATGATTTTCTACTTTTGATGGGATTTTGTGTTTTTAAAGATTGGGTGAGTGCTTTAAAGCATGTAGGTGGGATTAGGTTGCTTGGGGATGAATTTAAGTTAGTTAGGGCATAAAAATAGATGGGAGAAAATGTTAGAAAATCAAAGGGATGAATTTAGGATAAAATAATAATTAAAGGTTGTTAGGAAAAAATGTAAGAATTAATTAATTAATTAATTAATGAATTAATTAATTAATAGGAATAAAGATTAATGTGGATGAGATAATTGGGCATGTAAGATATTAAAATGATTAATTAATTAATGTCACTTAATTAAAACTTTGAAGAATACCCTAGTAGTAAGATGAGATGGTCATAAAACAAAGATTGGGAAAGCCAAAGAATGATTAGGCTAGAACCAAGGCCATTTGAGGTGGACTTTGAAGAATACCCGAAGACTAAGATTGGGACAATCGAAGGCTACGCAACCATTTGATGGTGGGGACAATCGACGGTGACCAAGTGTGATGGCTATATAATCCTATAGGTTGGCACAACGATATTCATTTTCACATGAAAAATTGATGAGAGAGATCAAAGGGATTAAAGAGAAAACTGAGAGATGGAGGTCACAGGACCTACAAGGAAATGTCAAAGGGTGCGGAGGATGGTGAGTAATAAAAATCAAGATTGTTTTTAGTTTAATTTTGTAGTTATCATTTTGTATAAAAAAAGTGGATGATTTGGGGCATTTGGCGGTGACCAGTGGGTCGACATCAACTAGGCCCTAAGGCGTAGCGATCAAACCTGAAACACGTTGACCCAACTTGGGTTGACATCGACTAGGTTAGATTAGATTGGCTTATGATTAAAGTGAATTTGGATGAAATTTAATGGATTTTGGAATGCGAACTAATGTTTGCATGTTTACGTTTGTGATTATAGGACAGAGAGACCTTATATTTGAGATAATGTGTGCCTTCTCTATACGAGAATATTAGAGGATATGTTACAGGATGCGCAAGTGGGATCATTTGGCTACAATGGGGTTAGGGGGATTCGGACATTATCAGAGAAGCCCATGAGATGTGGGATTGATGATCACTTTAGAAGAGAGATAGGATGGAAGACTAGTACCTTGTTTTAGGATAGGGAGATGACCATCACCCTATAGGATGTGTATATGATCATGATATTTCTTATATAGGGGGAGCAAGATAGTTCCCATTACCAGTGACGATAGATTGGTAGTGTTGACGCGGCTATTTGGAGCCGATGCACGCCATATCCAGTTTTCTTTAGGGTATTTCTCATATGAGTTGAGGTACAAGACTGGAGTGCCCTGTAATTGATTGATTTGTATGGTGATGATGGTTGTGTCTTGTTATGCATTGTCAGACTGTGGAGCTTGGTTTCCATGGGCACTAGCTAGTGTAGTGGAAGATATTGTGGATCACCAGACAATATTTTCTTTTGGGATTACCTTGTTAGCTTAGGTTTACCATGATATTTCCATGTATAGGGCAGGGTAGAGATCAAGACTGGATGTTGGTTTCTTATTCGATTGTTGTGAATATAAGCACATATCGTTGATTTAGCCACCAGGGCTTCCATGGGTCATTGGTGACCATATTCAGTTAGAGGTGGGATTTCTGAGGTGGAGGGTTGATGTGTCTTCGAGAGATAGGGAGACAAAGGAGTAGACTGTTATGTCGATCGGTTTGCAGAGTTAGAGACCTGGTCGATTAGATGGTGGAGTTGATGTATATTTTTCCAAGATGAGGTGGACATGATGGGTTTAGGGGAGGTGACAGATATGATCAACGCCATTGGTTTGATCAAGTGCGATGATAGTTTGGGGCATCAAGAATATGTACTAGATGCTCCTATTTTGTATAGGCAGGAGGAGGTTGACAAGGAGATCTCAATTTTTCTTATGGAAAATCCATTAGAGGAGGTTGTACCATAGGATGAAAATGACGACATAGGATTCAGAGCGGGACTTGGTGATTAGATAACCATTATTAGGGCAGTTATGTTGGTTGTGGAGGGAGGAGAGGAGGAGGTAGAGGATATGGAGATTGGGGGAGATGTAGAGGCAGCTCTAAGAGGTGGGGATGGCGAAGTTGGAGAGACTGTCCGTAGAGAGTTAGCACAACTTCTCACCGAGCTAGATTAGATGAGGGTGGAGAGAGACGATGTGGTCCAGAGAGGTACATAGTTGTATAGGATACATACCGATACCACCGAATAGGAAGGCCTATAGGGTCCATTTTGGATATCTTACTACTATCTTTGGATGTTGAGGCTATAGGTGGAGGACATGCAACACCGCAAGGAGGAGGAGAAATGACACCTCCGGTATGATCTTGATTGATAGATACAGAGCCTTAGCCACAAAGGCTAAGTATTAAGAAGGCATTGTGATCAAGAAGCGTCGAAGAAACTCGATACTAGGAGCACTGCAAAGGAGAGTAGTAGGTGGATCGGGTTGTCGAGGAGCATAATGAGTGTGGATCAGCCACATCGAGGAGAGGGCCAGGTGGAGGTGATGAGGCCAATAGGAAGATAGAGGGATTTGTCCAAAGCATGGGGATGATATTAGGCTCTCTGAGATTCATTTTTCTAGTTTTATTGATATCTCTTCTTTGAGAGAGCCCCATTAGAGGGCAATGATGTACTGATACATTTGATTTTGATATATATATATATATATATATATATATATATGATATAATTTTGTTGTGATTTGATATATGTGTATTGTGTAATGTTTATTATTTGATTTATGATGATGTTGATATTGATTATATATGTGATGATGATGAGGATTGGCTGCATGTTTTATTTATATTCGATGATGATGGTAAAAGTATAAGATTAAATGATTTACCTTTACTTGGATTGTTAGATTACGTGTTAGATGTGATGTTGTGATACTTAGGATTTGTACATGCATGGATGACCTGATGATGTGAAGTTATTGTATGGTTGATGAGGATTATGATTATATGTTCATATTGCATTTGATCATGGTAATGAGATGAATGGATAGAATGTGGATGTGATTATTGATTAGTGTAAGTAAAGATTGATGTATTTAGGATAGATAGATATATTGATACGTGTTTGAGATAATTAAAGGTGCATTTAAACATGGATGAGAGATATATGTGAAAGAGATCATGGATAGAACGTAAGCAAATGATGGAGACCTATAAGATATGAACAAAAATACATCATATCAAGGAACACATGAATAAAATATGCCTCTAATTTCATTAGAGGTAAAAAAGAGGGAATTTTAATAACGTAAGGCACATGTGACCAAAACATGTGTTTAAATATAACCAACAATAGTTAGTCATATCAAAGATCATAAAGAGATAACGGATGGAGTGAACTTATAGACCTAATGTTGACATGACAAAATGGTTTGAGATGTAACTTGTACATGGGAAGAGGGTTCTTTGTAAGTGGTGTTTCCTAAGTCTATGCCCCATCTATGTGAAAGGGGAAAGATCAATACTAGAAGAAAGTTGATCAATGCGGGAAACTTTCTGAGGATGTATATTAAAATGGAAGGTTTATCAATGCAAGAAGCCTTCAATGTCATGATAAAAGGAGTAGCCATCCTTTGAGGGTGTGATCTACTTTATATACATATGTAATATGAATTTAAAAAGATAATATATATGATAGTCATCCTTCGAGGGATCAATCTATTTCTTTTATTTGATTTTTGATTTTGATTTATTTTCCTTTTTTTAAAACATATATGGACAAAATTATTTTGAGGAGAAGTCTATTTTGATAGCTTTGAATTTTGATTGGAGCATACTTTGATTTTTATTCGACAAGGGGAAGATTTGGGAATAGCGAAGTAAACCACTTAGAAGGGGATAATGAATGTACAAGATACACCCTTGGACCCTTTACATGGTTTTAATAGGAGAATGAGAGGGTGATTGATGTAATGATCAGAGAGTTCTCACCTGAAGGGATAACATATCCATAAGGAATATGCTACGAGAAGATCCGTCGTGCTCATATTTAAGGTCACATCTAGGAAAGTGACAAATAACCACATAATTCCAAATCATTACGATGGAAGATGGAAGAGGATAATGATGGAGGGATGATCTAAGAATATGACTAAGAGCTCACTAGAAGACATGCTAATAGTAGAATGGTCACAAGTGCAATGCGTTAAGAGGTTCCACTTCTGGTTTACCATCAAGGGAGGCCAATCGATAGGCTCCCAACCCATACTTATTCGTGATGACATATGGTCCAATCCAGTTAGGGGAAAACTTTTTGTGTTGGCTCCTTTCTAGAGTAGTGACATTATGATTTTCTTTGAGAATGAGGTCACCGACATTAAAGTCACGTTCTTTGTTATGCTTGTTGTAAGTGCGTTTGATGCGCTCTTGATAGACATGATGGTGTTCAAGAGTGAGAAGGTGGTGCTCATCTAACAACTCAAGTTTCGCTATATGTGTTTGGTGATACTCTTCATCATAGATGAAGTCGTGAAGGGACACACAAAAAGATATAATTTTAAATTTGAGAGGAAGGATGGCTTTAGAACCATACATAAGTGAAAATGGTGTAGCCCCTGTGGAAGTACGGATGTTATTTCGATAAGCCCAAAGAGAAAAGGGGAGATGGAGATGTCAGTCACGTCCTGACCGGTAAACAACTTTTGCAATAATGTTTGTAAGAGTTTTATTAGTGGCTTCAGCTTGGCTGTTAGCTTGAAGATAGTATGGAGAAGATAAGTTGAGTTGGATGTTAAATGAATCACAAATCTTCTTAAGATCTTTGTTTTTAAGATACTTTTCATTTTCCGTGACGAGTTTGTGAGGAATGACAAATCATAAAATGATGTCTTTGGTAGATAAAGTTAATGAGTGGACCATATTTGGTTGAAGTGAGGGGAATTACTTCTACCCACTTAGTGAAATATTCAATTGCAGTGATGATAGAGTAATTTTGTTGTGAATATCAAAGATTAATACGACTGATAAGACCCCCTTGTCTATGACAGGGGATTTTGGGTAAAATAGATAGATGGAAAATTTTGGCAGGATAAATTTGAATTTGAGATAAGTTAGATAAGGACCATGAGGCTTGATTAAATACATGTTTTCTTGGAAAAACAATAATAATAGTTACTACAGTGATTTTAGGATAAGATCACATGGCCACGAGGGTGGACCTTAGATAAAGCCATGGTGCTCCCAAAGGAAGCACAGATATGGCCACAAAGGTGGTCATAGGAGGAGAAGATGATGGATAAAACTGGTTGATATGATTGGATGAGATGAGCTAGATAGAATAAGATAATGTCAAGTAGGGAAAGGATTTGATCCACAAGGCACACATCCTAAATGAAGTCCCCCTATGTCAAAGAATATATGGGGATGGGATAACAAGAAAGAGGATGCGAAGGAAACAACAACAAGGAGAATGTGCTCTCCCTAGTGAGAGAGATGTGGATAAGCTAATGGATGTGATGGGATCAGTAGAAGGAATGTCAAGTATAGATGGGGTATAGGATTGATGATCATAGGGATGGTGTATCAAGGCAAACCGTATCGATGAATAAGGGAGGACCCTCGCTAAGAGGATCAGTATGTGAAGAAATGGTGGATGAAGGAGGAGGTATAGTGGCTCCTATAGATGGAGAGGCATAAATGGTAGTCTAATCGGTCCTGGATGAGATGGTAAATAGATAAGGAGACTCCTCGAGAAGGTCCTCTCTCTCGATAAGGTCGTGAATGACAATTTATCGGGCTTTACATTATTCGGTGTCATGACCTAGGGTACGATGGTAGGCAAAAATGCGGTAGGGGTTGAACCTTGATGGCTTCGGATGGTCTGGATCAAAGGCCCTAGTAGGTGGAAGTGTAATGGCGAAACTTAGATTAGATGTTTCGGAATTCCACATAGGATTTGATATATGTGCCTAAAGATGTTCGGATGGGGTGGATTGTTTTGAGGTCTTGATGTTTTATTTTCATCTTTAATAGTAATTGATGTCCTAAAATAAGAAGGACTGAATAATTTTAATTTGGAATGATTGGTGGATGAGAGTGTTCTTGATGAAGGAGATAAACCTAGAAGGGATTCATTTTTGGATTTGGATTGGTTGATTAATCGTGATAAAGGAGATGGTCCTAGGATAGATGGATGTGGCCCTAAGATAGAGGATGTACATTTGGTCTTGGATTGAGGAATGTTTATCTTTCTATGAGGGCGTACAAGGAATCGTTATGGAAGGGTAGCAATGTTTGTAGGCTTGGTTTGTGAGGTATTATCCTTGGCAAGAAATGTAATAATTTTGATTGGTGTATATGAAGATGATGTTGTCACTGATGGGGAATAAATTTTTGCATGATTTGATCTAAGGAAGGTGAAGAAATGTCTAGTTGTGTAGATGAGACAAGAGGGTCACCTATGGTTGCTGCAAGTTATAGTGCTCTCCAATATTATTCGAAGGATGTGGGAGGAGAAGATGATGATGTAGGAGATGTGGTTATGATGGTCGATGTGGTAGGTGTAGGTAGAAGTGCAGAAAGAGGGACTGGGATTGATTCTACGGATGGTATGATAGGTAATGGTGGAATAGATGTGGATGGGGGTGGTATCCAATGAAGTGGATGAGGTATATACTGGTGTGGGGTCGATGATAGGTGCAGGTGTGGATAGAAGAAGGGGTGTTTGGATCATGTGGTTAATGAAGTCTATGTGAGAGGGAGGTGATGTAGATTTTGGATCATTTGGTGTGGAAATGAGGGGTTTTATGGAAGAGGTGTGAGTGTCTTTAGTGTTTGTCTTAGGTGTTTCATGAGGTATTGTGGATATGTTTGTGGATTGAGAAGATGTGATTGGTGTGATAATAGATGTAGATGTGGGCATAGGTAAAGAAATGTGTGATAATGATGTCAAGATATATACATGTGGATTTGTTACTTGTATCATATATAAGTGTAGTGATGGGTGTGTTTGGGATAGGTGTGGATAATGGGGTAGTCATAGTAAGTTGGGGTAGGATAGGTGTGGATGAAGAGGTGGGTGCAGTTGAAGCCAATGTGGATGTGGTAAGAGCAAGACTGGATGTAGATATGAGAGAAGCGGTGGAAGTTAAGGTGGTAGGTAAAGAAATAGTGGATATGGTTGATGCGGGGATAGCTCTTGAAGGAGCAATAGGCACAATATCAATGAGGGGAGTAGGTGATGATAAGATGGGTGGGGAAGATATGGGAGGGAATGTTTGATGTATGGTGTTGATTGAAAATGGGTTATATTTGTTTGGTGGGGTTGATGAAGATGGGTTTTTGGTGGTGGGTTAGGAAAGGGTTGTCTAAAAATGTCGGGGAGTAGTGAAGATTATATTGGTTGAGGAGGTGTATGATATTGGGAAAAAGGAACATGATAAGATGGTTGGGATGGGATGGGAAGATTTGATTTATGAAGAATGGTAATTTCAATAGGATGGACAGCATGGTGATATCAGATGAAGTAGGGGTGGTCCAAGGTGGTGGAATAGATGCTATTGGCTAGCATGATCTACAAGAGAAAGAAGTCACAGATGGGGCTAGAAGGAGGCAAGCATGAGATATCAATCATGGTTCATGTAGAATCATTTAGGGCAGAATTGTGTTCCATTTTAAATCAAACAAGTCAAGAAAACAATTCTTTTTATTGTTTTAATTAAGAAAATGTGAAAAATAGAAAAGGGGATGGATAACGGGGTACCTAGGAGAAGATGGTCTATGTTTGGTTTCAAGTTTTTGGCTTGGGAGAGTCGACGCAGCTTCCTGTTGGGTGATAAAATCCTAATCAGTATATGGGGTAGGATGTTGTTTAGATGTGTTGATTGGTTTGTGAGTTTCGGGTTGTGTGTGAGGATTGTGAAATGTAGCAAGTTAACCTCCTACTTAAACTATGTAAGCAAACAGGATGTAGAAAATAAATATTATTTTTAAAACCAAATCAAAGTGTGATCTTTCGATGAGGACACACACAGGAAAGGGAAATATAATTCAGAAAGGAGAAAATATGAAAAAGAGGAAAACCTAGATAAATCTTTTCTTTTTTATCTAAACTTTAGTGAAGAGCAATCCAAAGCAACCAAACCAACACGAGAAAGCAAGAAACAAGGCCTTGCACTACAATGCTAGTAGAAGACAAAAGAAGCAAGATAATAGAAAAGAAAGTGATCAACAAAGGGTTCTTCCACCGGATGTGCCAAAAATGTTGGACAAGTTTCTTTGTTCGTACTCAAATTAATAAGCTAGTTATTAAAAGAAATTAGCAACTCATAACATGGAGGGTTTATAGTACCTCAAAAGCGTGATGTGATGCTTAAATGAGCTTAAGGTGATGATGGATCCTCATTATAGCTAATGACCTACAAATAAGATAAACTGAAACGGATTGATTAGATAGATTTATGTCGGGGCTACTCAAACAATGCCAGCTCTAAGAAGTGATTAGCTTCCTTTCATGGATGTCAACCCCCGTGTGTTTAGAAAGAGTGAAATAAATCAAGAACAACATATGACATGTAGAGACAGGAATATACTGAATCTAAGAAATGATTAAAATTGATCTAAAAGCTGATATGATTGGAATAACAGTAAATTAAAGGCTACCGGTCCGGGTCGACGAAGACCGAAACTATGTGCAGAGGTAGTTCGACGGCGACCTGGGTAGGAGGATCTGGAATATGTAAACCCTGCAAGATCTGGATGCAATCTGGAGGCTGCAGAGGTCTAAAGATGCCAGAGTCAACCTGTATAAGGGATCCGAGGAATCAGAAGCTAGAAAGTAACAGAAAATGACAATAAGGGGGGTTGGATAGCAAACTGGGCCTGGGTGGATGGCAACCAGGGTACATGTAAGATAGTTTGATATGCAGAAGGACATGATGATGAATCTAACAGAAAGAGAAGGATGACAAAGTGAAGGAATGCACTCGGAGAATAATCGAGACAAAAATTCAACAATGACAAGATGAATCGAAGGCAATGTAGCAAGGTCTACGATGATTGTAGTATAGTTTGATTAAGGCCGAGGTCAAAAGGATGAAATAGGAGACATTCAAGCAAGGAAGATGGAAAAGGATGTTGCGAGGGAGCTCTAGGTGTTACAAAAGCTTATTTAAACACAAAGATTAGACATAAGCGAGACTAAGATAATTTGATAAAATCTTAATAAAACAACACAAAGATACTGATAAGTCTCACGAAGGATGATCGTGAGCAATGTAAGAACGTTGGGATGATGCCTAGGAGATCTATAACTATTACAAAAACACTCGAGCACGAACGAGAGTTCACAAGTCACGAGGAAGCTCCAAAGTTCACATGCATATGATTTATGATCTCCCTTTTTGGAAGGATTTAACTTAGTTTTATAAGGTCGACGATGATGGTGGTCGTTGCCGACCACGAGGAAAGTTTCCCCAATGGGCTAGATTTTTGTGTTTTTTATGTGATTTCTTATTTTTAAGAGTTGGAAGGGTATTTAAAACATATGTGCAGGATTAAGTTGCTTGGGGATAAATCATGGGTAGTTAGGGCATAAAAATAGATAGGAAGAAATCTAGGAAAAAGTGTAAGATAGGGATTTAGGATAAAATCATCCTAAATAGAAAGTGGATTAGGCATAATATCATCTAGCCTATTATTAATTAATCTCAATTGATTAATTAAAGCACCCCCAACTCCCATGAGTTGTTAACTCACTAGTTAAATCATCTAATCATGGTTAATTAGCCTAGAGTTACTTTATCTTTTGTCCCACATTCATTGTGATTCAAGCTTTCCCAAATAGAAAGCTATAAAAAGGACCAAGCTCCTACCTTCACACCTTACACCATACTTTGAATAGTATTAATCATATCAAACATATGATCAAGAGCTTTCTCCATTAATTTGGCATAGCTATTTTGCATCAATTCCTACCATTGTTGAGTAGTAGAAGAAGATCCAAACTTGGCCTTATAGCCATTCTTTGGTGAGATCTTCTCCCTCTCTTTGGAGAACAACATAATTTGATTTCTCATAGATCTAATTAGGTTCATTTTAATTAGAAATCATTTAACTTAGTAAGAATTCTTATAGATTAGATGAGTAATTTCATGTAATTTTCATTATGCATTCTCATAAGCTATGATCTTGATGGTTCATTGATAAATTTGAGCTTAGATCTAGACTACTAGGTGTTAGTATTTTTAGTTAGCTATTGCAAAATTTTAACATGATCACAAAAGAATCCAATTTTACACGAAAGAACCAAGCACATTGAGGTCAAATGTCATTATATTTGAGAACAAGTCATAAACCACCACATCCAACTCCAATGTTTCCCAAATGATTCATAGATCGCTAATATACTCATTGTGTCTCTTTACACAAAGTGAAATTTGAGTTGTTTTAGGGATATATTTATAAAAATAATGTAATAAGTCCTGGGCATTTTTAGTTTAATTAGTGTATGACATTATTTATATTGGTTATTAAATTGATATGGTTGGTTTATATAACTAATTTTTTTGTCTCTCGAACCGCCACATTCACTTGTATATATTCACTCTTTGCATTGAATAAAATATAACACATTTCTGATTCACTCCATCGTAATCCTCCCAACCCTCTTATCCCTCCTAAACCTTCAAGCCCTCCTATAGTTCCAGTTGACCCTTTAGTAATTGGTAGTCTTTAATGCCACATATAATGGAAAACAAACTAAATATAGAGGGGTTGATTTGGGTAATGAGAGTTTCCCATTCAACAAACCACCACTATAATTTCATTGCAAACACATTACATTTGTTACTATGTGAGGTTAACTTAGCAACGAGTCAAATTGATAGGTGGATAACTTATAGAGATACTCATTAGTAGTGTTACTTATGTTGATAAATTATCACCAACTATAGTAAAAAGGCAAAAATTACGAAAGATCTTTTTGCACTATTCACCAATCCAAAACCAACACACCTCTTCCTTTGTCATCCAAAGGGTTCTTAATCAACTGGTGCCACCATAATTTGATAAAAATTATTGTGACCAATGGTGGATGGATATTGATTACCCACCTTGTAAGAATAATGATGTTATGTTATATGTTTTTAGGAAACTCTATTGTGAGTTGATCCTCAATGAGATTCCAAAGTATTGGACTACTACAAGTTTTAGGGAAAAGGAAATTAATCTCCACACAATAAATCTAGTGCACATCGTACACCTAATAAAATTTCTAAAGTCCATATCCAAAATCCACCTCACCAAGATAGTCCTTACAAGAGCGAAGGATCTCGTAGAGATTGATACATTGCATGTATTTAAGACGTTGACTGGCACCCCTATTCAAACTATGATCTAATGTTCCTAGAATGGTTTTGGTGAAGGTGTGGAGGGGAGTACACCAACTAACACTAGTACAAGACCACACTTTTACAAAACTTGTGGCGTTGCATGTAGTGGACTTGATTGGGATGGAAACTTCATGGAGACCAATTTTGGGGGAGTTTGTGGTGATCTAGATAATGTGATTATGTCTTATTGGTATTTGAGAGAGAGATTTGAATTTCACACATCTTAACTGCACCCTCAAAGGTATTTTTTATTTATTACATATTATAAAAAAATTAGTAAGACCCATATGTTAAATTCAAAAGAATTTTTATTTGAACTTGGTCATAATTAATTTACACATGCACTTGTTTATATTTCTGCATGAGAGAGGCCCATTACCATCTAGAATGTCAACTTTTATGTACACAAAGGTAATTTTGAATGTTTTAAACATTTCACATATTCATTATTGATGTTATATGTTTTATGTACACATGAATGTACTTGTATATATATATATATATATATATATATATATATATATATATATATATATATATATATCATACTAATATATATATATATATATATATGTATTGTTTGTAAATTTTAAGAACATACAAAAACTCCACCATCTCTATAAGAAGGAGAAAACAAAGGTGTTTCTCTCATGACTTCGTCTACGCAACAACTCACTAAGGTATCATGAATTGTATAATGTATAAGTGTTATTAATATCATCGAACTAGTTTAATAATTTTCCTCACTATACAAAATGTATGTGTAGTTGATGTGAATGTATTATGTATATACGAGATTCCCACAACTAACAGAGCAATACCAATTATTATAAGGGATGGCATGGTAAAAAATAAATCATTGATAAATTTAACTATTATATTTCTATTGTGTAACTTTACTTGGTGTAAATGTTTTGTATGCATTAAAAAATAATTTAACTATCAATAGTTCTATAAGTTAATTTTGAATAATGATTTTATATATTTATATGTATGTAGGGTTTGACTCCTTCTATTTTAAGGACATAAACCGCTTTTGTTTCTTGTTTTTACATCATTTAGTTGAAGCATGGGTGGTTTATTTTAGATCTAATAACATAAACGGGTGGGAATAATATGACCTTGGAATGGAATACAACCTTATCATTTCTATAAAATAGAATATACAAACATGGATGTTTAGGAGAAGACAACACAATAATATGAATAATAAAGCATTCATATATTCCATTATCAAATATATGATGTGGCATCTTTGTTTTGAACTATCTATTATAAACACCCTAAAAGTACCCATTACACATTATAACCTCTGAAAATGCCCATATCCTCCCATAATTGTTGCACAACATTCAAAAACAATATTCGGTTCATTATTCACCCATATCTCACTTCTAGAATTAATTTAATTAACTATATTACACTCACTATACACTATACACCCCTTTGGCTAATTTAACTAGCTATTTAAATAAATAAAAATCAATTATCTACTCACCTTCCACTCATCTAATTAGGATCCAACAAGAGTGTCACTCAACCTCACTCTTTAGCTGGTCCAATTTGAGGTTAGGAGTTTGTTGGAAAATTTTGCTTTCATTTTTATTGTTTGTTGCTTTTGTTGTTTGCATTTTCTCTTGTATATATTTTTCGGTTTCTTGTTTTTACATCATTCAAACCAAGCATGGGTGGTTTAATTCAGATCTAAAAACATAAAGAAATACTATGACCTTGGAAGGGAATACAACCTTATTATTTCTATAAAATAGAAGAGACAAACATGAATGTTTAATGAGAAGATAAAATATTAATATGTACAATAAAACATTAAACCTGTCCATAAAAAAAAAAAAAAAAACTACTAATATAAAATAAATAAATTAAAAAAATTGATTACTTGATCATTAAATCATGAAACTCTAACTTTTGTTTCCATTTTAACCAACATGTAGAAATAAATATATCTTTAAAAGAAGACCGAGTAAAATGTGCATGAGAGACTTTCCACCATTACCTTCTTAAGTAGGTGATCATAAATTTCCCACACATTGTGTTTGTGAATAAGTATATTAACCATGCTATCATCACACAATAATATTTTACAGATCTATGTTGAGAAATAAATTTTCATTCAATAGATGGAAACATAATGATCTCCTTCTCCTCTCTTTATCACCTAACTATCCGTTAGGAACATGGTTTTGTCTCTCTGAATAATGGTGATTCTTTGACATATGGATGGATGTGTCATATCTATTCTTATTTATCATCTCATAAATATGCATTTCTTACCTTGAACACCCTTTTTCTCAAAACTCTTCTCCTACACAAAAATAAATCGTTTCTTATATTATTTTATATACCCTAAGAATGCACTTATAGGAACATCCAATATACAATTGAAGACAGAACGTTTAGTCAGTACAATTTCATCAAAAACTAAAAATGGTACGTGATATATCATTGAGAGGGTCTTATAACTTCATCATCCCTGTGAAGTGTGAAGTGGAATCTAGATATGTTTCTATTCAGAATAAAATATATATTCCAATATTCTGTGGATGGATTTACAACATTAATGGAAACTATGTTCCTGTGTCCAGTCCAAACAATAATTTAGGCGCAACTGTTACGCTGAAGACAAACGAATTTTATCGCAGGCTGAGCCTATAAGTAGTTATTGCATAGTCTTTTTCATCTGTTTTCGTACATGTCGTTGCAAATTTAAATAATATGGGCTGTAGTTGTAAAAAGCTCGACAGAAAGCATAAATTAAAATTACAGCTGAAAAAAGCTTACTTAAATAATAAGTCAAGAGACAAATGTGTGCAATTACAGTAAATAAAAACATGTTTATAGTAATCGTAGCTTTTCCTTATGAAACATTGCGGTTTACGAGAAATGTAGCGTTTTATTTATCAATGCAGCATGGGAAAAGTGAATCTGTATTATTTCTTTTGGACTTACTCAAATAATAACCCCAAAATAAAATAAAAAAACATTTTATGGTTACAGATTGTTAAAATTGATTTATTTCAACGTTTGAAGTTGAGAGTTGCTGTTTCATATCTTGCAAGTAATTTTGGAAAGCAGAGACATTGAAATGAAAGATTGGAAGACATGTTGGTAAGTACTTAGCACAGAAATAATGTGATTGTTGTTAGATTTTTGAAAAATCGCAAACACTAAGAATGAGTTGATTGATTGAGAAAGTGGCAACAAATACATTAATTGAAAAAGTTGTATGGGTGGTTGAGAAATATCGTGCCTGACTGCGTTTGCATCACTAGTAAAGGGGACGGCCTGGAGCCCAAGCGGCGTAGACATCGGGCGGCAATCCGTTGGGGAGGAGATTTGGCGGCACGTTGAAGAGAGGCATGTTGGAGTGGTGGTCGGAGAGGGGATGGGTGGCGGAGGCGCTCCCAGTGTGGTGGTGGTGTTGGTGGTGCATCTGCAACGCCTGGGGTTGCGCCGCCTGCTGGTCCTCCTCCTCGAGCGGCAGGCGATCGTAAGAAGCGTTGAGAAACGAAGCGGCCATGATAACGACAGGTCCGGAGGCGATGAGTGCGCCCACAACGGTCCCTCCCACCACCTGCCCCTGCCCGCCCGCCAGATAAATGGTGAGCCCCGTCGCCCGGGCGGCGCCGGCGGTGGCAGAAACGCGCCAGTGAGCGACAAGATCTCGAAGCGTCCGTGCAGCGTAACGATGGCTCCGGGCGCAGCCGGTTGGCGCAGGGTCACGTTGGTGACCATCCCGGTGCCGCTCAGAACGCAGATCCCGCGTTGGCGGCGCCGCGCAAACGTGGCCACGCTCTCGCCCACATCACACCCGCTGCCAATCTCCATGGCGTGAGCGCGCAGAGCATTTGCACTGTCGCGGGTTATAATTATGGGGGGCTTGGGTTTGTTCTTGGAACCCGCGGGGGGCGACCCTGGGCCGCCTAATCAAGGCGCCATGATCCTCATCTTTCCCTGCTGCTGCATTAGTAATCTTCACGAGGGCGCGATCCAAATTATTATCTGCACCAGGTCGTAGCGAGGGCGCTGCTGCTGCTGCTGCTGGATCCGCTGATGCTGCCATGAAAGCATTCCTAATAATCAGGTTGAACTGGAAATAAAGTAATGTATGGATTTTTAAGGGTGGAGAAAAAGTGGGAAAGATAGGAAGCGGGTGCGGGGTCCCCGGTGGGTTGCGCATGGGTAAGTGGGGCATGTGGGGCGCGCATGGGCCGACTCCCAAATATAATTATAATATATTAACTCCACACCTTCTAATCTTTATCTAAAACAAAACAAATAAAATAAAATACAGCAAGCATTCACGCCAACGGCCTCCGCCTGGTTTTACCCTTGCGAGGTTTTTATTGTCCGTCACGTGAAAGCCAGAGTTATTGGAAGGTATCGCTCTGGTGTCTGCTGTGAGGAGGCACAACCCTGTTTTGAAAATTACGTTAACATGCCTTTTAAATGTATATATTATCCAGCAGCTTCTTGCAGCCTGGTTACAATGGCGGGTGTAGTTGAATCTCGCTACTGGATTAACTTTATTATTATATTAGCTTTAAGTAGCGTGACGAATCAAGAATCGGGAATCAGCATCTACTTCTTCCTCGGACCTTGTTCTGCTGCCAAATATTACTATTCTATTCTACTTTCTTTTGTGCCTTCTTATTCAACTGAGAACGCGAGGAGTGTTTTCTAAAACAGTGCAGACCATATATACCAAGTGCGGACTATCTGCTTCAATAAATGAGAGTGGAGCGGCCATAAATTCACATATTTTTGCCACCTTTGGAATGGGAAGAGTATTATTTGAGACTTGTAAGATATCATATTTAGTATAACAACATTCTACTTTTTTTTGTTTTTTTTGTTTTGCACTTACGAAAATAAGATCTAATATAGAGTACAAAAGAATTCAATCTACAACTAAACTCTTAATACAATACAAGCATCAATTTTTTTTAATTGAATGTATCTAGAGAATATTAATAAACATTCTACTTTTAGTTTTAGTTTTACACTTAAGAAAATAGGATCTAATATATATACTTGAGTATATAAAACAAAATTGTATTGAGAGGATTTAATCTACAATTAAACTCATGATATATATAAGCTTCAAAAATTTTAATTCAACATAAATATTCATCGCAAGAGTTTCAATACTTATGCCAAGATGTAAATTAGTTTATATTCTTTCCTCCAATCTTAATAATAACAATTATAGGGAAAAAAAAAAAAAAATTTAAATTGTGAGGAAAACTAAGAAACTTTTATTTGACGCAAAAATACATATACACCTATTTCATCTAGAAATATAGAACAATAAAAGAATTCAAAAACTTGTATAGAATCAAATTTAGTATATTTACATTTTTGATGAAATGTTTTAGATCAAGCAATCATTAAAACATCAATGTTAGAACAATCACGTGAAACATGAAAATCATACACTACATATAAAACTACTTTTCTAGCTCGATGATGGATACATGTGATTGATGGTTTATTGTTTTCTTGATACTTGCTTTTGATTATCTAAGGGTTTGATAGTCAAATGGTGCCTAAAAACAAACAACTTACCCAAAATATAGGGCAAAAACATCTTTTTCAAATATTTTTGCCTCGATTAAAATAAGACTAAAATTTTAATTTTGGAAAGGATCAAGCAAAAAGTAGTTAGAAATCAAAATCAATTGAATAGAATGTGTAAAAAAATTCATTTAAGATCTCCATGCCCAAAAAAATTGTAGAAGAATAGAAACTACTCTAGTAAAAGTTGATGTGTTTTCATAATTTTTTGCATTAGCTTTGTCTCATATCTTGATATATCTTTCCCATCTCAATTTTCAATAAATTTCATTACATATTGTGATATCAAGAAAGAATTATAAACCTTGCATGTCAATTATTTTCATATATTATAGAATTAATTAATCGGAGTTTTATTTGGTATTTTGTAAACATTTTTACCTAATTAAATGGTATATATTTTTATATTGTGATTTAATTGAAATTAATTTATTCATATCACATTTTTCTAAACCCACATTGTTTTGTACAATCATATTTGTATAGACACTCAAATTTGGCAATCTATCATTTGACATTGTTAATCTTGACAATGCACACTTGCATGAATAATTACCTGCTTGTCCTCACTCTCACTTTTAAGCACACTCGATAGCACTCTAGGATCTTGTTTATCTTCGCACACCTCTCTATCGTCAAAACATGAAGTTTAACCGCATGAAATAGATCTAGAAACATACATGCTTATGTCCATTAATTCAAAATGAGATTTCTCTCTCCGGTCCAAAAACATCGGTTTCGGTAGGGAGATAGAATTACATCTTGACCCTATTGTATGGTTTTGGACCAACATGTTTTGAGTTAATTCTTTCAATTCTATAACATTCTTATGAATAAATATACCACTTTAGTCATCCTTTTATGACATAATAACCTTTGAAAGCATATATAAACAAGTAAATCATACCTCATTTAAGGGACCTGACACTTTATGAACTCCTCATGTAAAAGAAAACACTAAAGGCACTCAAATCTCCCTAAACAACGAAATAACTCATGCACATCCATTAGGTAAGACTTTACTTGGTGTGAAGTATCTTCATAGGTTTAGGATTCTCCATCTTCATCACACAAGCAAGTAAAGTGGCCCATCTCAAGCATTTGAGAAAGTGTGAAACTCAAGCGAAGCATTGTCAAAGTACGGTTGTTAAGTTATGATTGCAATATGGTAGATATCACATGCTAGGAGAATGACGTGCAATTTGATCCCTCTTTAAATTAGTGACGATATCCAAAGTGCACATGGGTTCCCATAACCCAGATAACTTTATTTTTTAGGAACTCCTTACACTATAAGGGTTTTAGGGTTTGAGAAGAGTTTACAAAGCCATTTTGAAGGTGAGAAAATAAGATCAACACATAATAACACATATTTCCAAATTGGAAAAGCACTCAGGAATTTACAAACCTAGATATCAAACAAGTCCAAGATCGCATAAAAGGGTCAAGACTATAAAAATATTGTACAATGAGTTGTATTGTTTTGATCGGGCTGGGCCAGCTACAATTTCATTAACGAATCATTTTCAATTCCAGATCTTCCTATTTCAACAATCAAACCACCCAAACTCTTCTAAATCAACATAGAATCATCTAAGTGCACTCTTTTCCTCTTGTTTTGATAGTTGTTAGATCAATAGTCACTTTGAAAAATATTATTCTAATTTGTGAAATAATTTTGGAAGTTAATTAAATAAGAATATCCACCTATAACATTATTCATCCTTTTTATGTATGTTAATTAAAATATTCTTAAATTAAAAAGGGTAAGAATCACTCCCAAAAAGTGAAATCATTTGGTGAACCCAACCCTCTCTAATTGAACATTGTAGCCCTAACCCTAGTGTCATTAGGGTTTCATTCTTTGGTTGTGGTTTTCAATATCTTTTATTCATCATGGCCCATGCCACTATTTTTCAAGTCTCCTTGTATCATTTAATTCAATGAAACCATCATGTAGAGATACTCTCACAAAACTAGTGCACAAAATCAAGCTCCCTAAAAATACGACACCTTCCCATGTATATTCAATATTGAGTCGTATTTCATATCCATCCATTAAAGTAATAATGACACATTCCACATGGTTATCTTAGATTATATTAAAGCTTTACACTATGCTTTTCAAGATAAATTTTAAGCTATGAATACTACCAATGTTACATCTCTCAAGGATGAGATACAACATCTCAAGGATACTTCCAATGCACATATTAGTTCTCTTCTATGCATCATGATATTTCTAAGGCCAAAGATGTGAAATATGATACAATTTTTATGTCTACTATATGTGCTCATACAAGTGAGGCTAACATCCTACATAGAGGTAATAATGTGTATGTTCTATGAGATCAACCTCTTTGATTTGATAAAAATGCTACAAAATATGATATCATATTTTAGCTACTTTACAAAAGCTTAATAAATTTTTCACCTCCTCATTAATATCACTCTTATTATCTTATAACACTATAAGGTCAAACATTTTGTAATTATCATGGAAGTAATGGACAACATGACAATTATTTCTATGCTTTAAGCCTTTACAACAAAAAAATCCAAAAACTTGGGTGTAAGGGATTTATTTCATTTCCTACACAACATCACATTACACATTCATCTCATGTTTGCAAATATCAATTGGGTTCCTAAAGATGATTCATATCTATCTAGTGAATATAATGTAATATCCAATCATGCAACTTATGTAATAATACAAGAGTCGTCTATTTACAAAGAGGATAAGAGTGACATATATACCTCCTTTACAAGCACCAATATCAATAGAATAATTAAATCCCACTATTATGCAAACGACAATGGAATCATTACCACTCAAGCATGCATAATCCCAATCAAGGGAAAACATGGAAATGGATTCTCTAAATATTTGATGTCGCAGCGTGGCCTCTCTGGGTACAACCCTAGCCTGTCGTTACTTTAGTCAATACCGTGGATGTAAAAATGTTTATTTTTCCTAGATTTCATTGAATGGACTTTATGACATCTACATGTGTAAATAATCTTGAATGGAGATTACAGTCATTACATGGAGATTTTCAAGGTTCTATGGTGTTTCTAACACCTAACCTAAGACTAGACTATGTGCTTACAAGAACATTCAACAACCTTGGCTCCTAATAGCCTTTCTTGGTCTCCACCACCTCAAAATGGTGAACTCATCCTCCTTTTATAGTTGTGTGCCATGTTGTTTCCCGCTTCTCTCTCCTCATTTGAATTTTTCTTTAGGCATGCTATCTCCTTCTAGACGCTTCAGATTCTCCCACTCAAATTCAAATTTGAACTGAGCTCATTTAATGTTCCAACCTATCATGTCTCTACTCATGCCACGTCGATTAAACCATTATATCTTCTAACCATCCATCCTTATCAACATCCATATCGACATGTTTTCTCATTTCTGCCAACTCCATCTTGTTGCGACTTATTTTCATTACTATTCACCACAACTCTATCTTATTTTATGTGTGTCCTTTACCCGAGTTATACCTCCAACATCCTTCTTTGTACTATTTTCTAAGCTTCTATGACTTATCCAAATATCCAAGCACCGATCGGTCTTCAAGGCCGAGTCAAAACTCCACCACCCTACAAAATCCTATGCACACCATCGTGGATTACTCTTCTTCAATCAATCCTTCACTATTATTCCCACACATCCCTTCTCAAAACTCCATCATGTGCCTTTTTCCTCTTCTCTTTTGCTCTGGTTCATACTTCCATGAACTATGCTTTCCTCTTCACTCATTGAGCCCACATTCTTACGCACACTCATACCTAGATAAAATTGTGTAGGATTGCACTAGACCTTGGATGTTTCGCATCAAATACCCAATGTAATTTGAGCTTGAGGTCCTCCTTAAGTATCTTGGGTGAGTGGTAGAACCACCCTTCAAACTATCAAGGTAAATAGTTATGGTTCCTTCGTCCTTTGAACTTGTTTCTAGCTTGGACACTTTTTTTGGTGTCTCCTCCAGTCCTTCATCACATCCCCTGCAACTTATTCATGTTATATCAAGCACCCTTGTGATATTATTCTCACCATATCTCGTATCTCCTCCTCCACATGGATCTTTCTACTTGATCCTTCATGAGTCTCTCCTCGTTTTCCTTATTTTATGCAAGTCTTTGTTTTCCTTGAACTATCCTCCTCCCCTAAAATACTTCATGGATTTCTACTTCCTTCCTTGCCCTCGTCTTCTTTGGGATTACTTCTCTTACGATTTATTTATGTTCAAAATTCTCTCCTTGTCTTCTTATTTTCTTATCATGCCTTCCTATCACTTTATTTCCACAATTTTTCTTTCTATGTTGTTTTATGCACTTCCCCTGCTCCTTTTTCCTTGTTCTTTTCACTTCCTTTCCATAAAATTCTCCATCAATTCCATTTTTATTTCTCTAGGCTTATGTTGTGCACTTGATAATTTTTCATCTTCTCTCCTTTCTATAAAATTCTCCATCAATTCCATTTTTATTTCTCTAGATTTTGATGTGACCTCTTCCTTCTAAACATCCTTCGGTGATGTTTGTTTTCACTTTTTTTTCTCTATGAATTTGATTTGTTGCACACTAATGGATTTGAACCCATGATAGATCATCCATTTCATGGTTTTCTCTTCCACCTTTTCCCTTCTCTACCTAAGGCTTCTCTTCACCGTGAGTATACCTTCTTTCACACTCCTCTTTATGCATTTCTTTCATGTAGTCTTCTTCACCATGCTCAATATATTTTTATGGGATTCTCTACATCTCCTTCTCTTCATGGATACTCTTCCATCTTATTCTCTCCCTTGATACACTATAGTCTTCGTGCACTTTCTCCTCTTCCAAGTGTACTTCCTTCTTTCCATGCACACTCCTTTTATGGCTTCGAGCCAATTTTTTTTTCTTCTTCTAGGGAAGTTCTATTCTTCCGAGACATATTCCTTGAGAAACTTCATCTTTTCCTTCTCCTTTTAGATCAACGTGTATCTCTTTCTCCTAATTCATTTTTAAAAATAAAAATTTAGGATAACATAATATCAATATGAAGGGTTCGAATTTTCTCGCTTATCAAATGATTGAACTTATGTCGAGCGTTGCACTACATTTCAGACCCAATATAGTTTTAGGTGTGTGTGTGTGTGTGCAAAATTTTGCCTTGGGTGGATTTTGTGTGTGTCACAATTGATAGTGAAAAAATAGCTAGATGTAGAAGATGTGTGCATGGAATAGAATGAACTTACCCTCCTATGAAGTGTATGCAGAAGAATGCAGTCCATTTCCCTTGAATGGATGTTAGAATGGATGCTTGAATGCTCTTAAATAGCCTTTAGATGCAACCTTAGGTGGTGATAGCTAATGCTTAGTTCTTGGTCCTTTATTATGGCCACATAACTTTATATTTATATAATTCTCTTTCTTTAATTTCATGTAAACCCCATCATGTCCGAGAGGGATGTGCTAACTATATTTTTAAAGTGTGTTTCATGTGTAGGTAAGTTTGTGGAAAAAATTCATGAGCTTATTATGATTCACCTGGAAGGAGTTTCTCCGAGGCCTAAAAAGGCCTATTTTCATACTTTCGCACTGCAAAGCACCTCCTGGGATGTACCAAGAATATATAATGCCTCCAAGTAGTGTATGAAATAGAGATATGTGATCATTGAGGTAGTTTAGGAAATTTTGGAAGAAAATCAAGGTTTAGGAACAAGTTATACAAAATTAGGGTCTTTATGAGCAAGGTATTGGGAAATGCATGTTCTAAAAAAGCTAGTCACCTTGTTTGAAGAGTTTCAAGATCCTTGTAAAGAGTTAGAAGCTCATACCCTAGGAATTGGAGAGATAAAATATCCTACTTCATGTTGGAATCATCAAGGAAATATTTTAGGAATTTTGAGAGGTGGAAAATCATCCGACAATGTGACACAAAGGCCCTTGTATAAGTTGTAACTTTCTTTGAAAGGTTTTAGGAGCCTCATGAAGATTTGAGAGCCTAAAAAAGCTCAAATGAAATTATATATTTAGTCTTCATATCCCATATGATGTGTTAGTTCGTGGTGATCATAAACTCTTCTATCACTCAGTTTAGTGGTGCACACCTTGAGGAAAAAGTGAAAATTTGGGTAAAAATGATGAATAACTCATTTTCATGACTTATAAATATTCTCATTGGATTCATGGACCTTTTCCATAAATTTTCATATATTATACAACCAAATTTTGTTAATTTTTGACCCGAAATGAAGAAATAAAATTTGGTCCTACGACACCAATGTGTTTTGCCAACAACAAGAAAAAATGTGTTACCGGCAAAAAAAGAAAAAAGTGTTATTGGACAAAAAAAAATGGATGTATTACAAAAAATAACAAGATTTTTGATCGGAAAAAAGAAGATTGATATGACATCCGAGAGCAAAATATTTGATGACATGAAGATTTTTGGAATAAAAATTTGATGATGATGATGAAGGAGAAATTTTTTTTGATGATGGTTGGGAACAAGAAGAATGTGTTGACGGTTGAGAACAAAACAAGAAAATGTGTTATTGAAAATGGAAAAAGAAAAAAAATGAATCAAAGGAAAAGGAATTAATGTGTGACAACTGAACACCAAAGGTCAAGAATTTAAAGGTCACAAGTGGTGAAGGAACACCAAAGGTCAAAAGTCTGAAAAGTCAACAGTCACAAAGGAAGGTGAAAGGTCATGTGGGGGAGATGAAAATTCAGTTTTAGCACTATAAATATGAATGTCGCCCTCATTTTGAGGGATGGTTAATACTTGTTTACTAGCTCTCACTATCTTTCTAGAAGCAAGTGCCTTCATTTCTTCTATTCCTCATCTCTACTATTGTTCTATCTCCATCTCAACTTGTACTCCAGGAGCATTGTAAATTGTGCAACATGATGCAATAAAACTTTGTGTTTCTTGTTGATTGTTCCTCTTTCTTTGCAAATGGTTTCTTCTAATTGATGCAAGTGAAATGTTTGGTTTTAATGCAAAAAAATTTATTATGCTTTTTTGATTAAAATCCCTTTCTCATTTTTCTCTCCTATCTCTCTCACTAAATAATTTTCTTCTCTTGTATTAAATACAAAAATTTCCATAGGTTTAGGAAGTAGTATTCTGTGTGATGATCCTATCTTTTAGGCCACCCCAAAAATTAGTTTAGATTGTTTTCATTTCCTTGTTTTCAATAAATGGAGCTGCCCCATTCAAGTAGAGGGACTCAAGTCCACACAGTTGGTGAGAGTCCACTAATTTTCCCAATCGAAAAATTATTTTTCCAATAGTTTTTGGTGCCCCCATTGGGGTAGATTTATCATATCTACACCCAATTTTTATTCCACAAAAAAAAAAAATATATATTCCAAAAATAAAAAAATTTGAATTTGAAAAGTCATTGAGCCTTATGTCTTTCACTGATGGCTATCCTAGTAATCCCCAATCCTTAGGCCTGAGATTCTATTCCATACCCAAGAGGATATTGCATCGGACTTGAGGGATGCTATTTGGGCACAAATAGATTGAGCTTCTTCCATTACCACGTTGCTACAAGAATTCTAGATTTGAAGAAGAACATGCAGAAGCCTTGGAAAGAGTGAGACAAGTTCAGAACCAAAAAGGAGAGCCTAGAAGAATCTTGTTTGAATTTACACATTCAAGTTGGCTGACAAAAGGTATACAAGATCTTCAAGAGCTGGTGTGTGTGATCCTAACTTTGAAGAACAATTTGCAATCTGATTTCAGACTTCCTATCAATCAAATTACAAGAAGAACAGGTTGAAAATACTCCCCACAATTTGATCATACTTTGTCTTTTGAGTCCCCTACTGATGGAGTTGTGGTCAAACCTTTGAACTATGTCCCCCACAAGAGGAAGTTGTTGAAGAAGATCTTGAAAGAATCAAATTCATTCTTGAAGGATTTGAAGAAGAAGAAGAAGCTGAAGAGGAAGAACCACCAATGGCTCAACAAGCACCACTTGCCCTGGGGGAAAAAATAAGTCCTTTAGCTCTCACCCCCCTCTGCATGATCTACCTAGAGGGTTGAGAAATAATTTTCCCAAGTTTCATGGTGATGGGAAGCAACATCTAGATGACCACATCACAGCCTTCATCACTACTTGCTTTTGGAGTGTTGGGAGTTGGATATGAAGATGTATCACCTTTTTATAGAATCTTTGCAAGATGCAACAACAAATTGGTTCTACCACTTTCCACCTAGTCTATAACTAACTGGAATGACATGAAGACCAAGTTTGAAAAGAGATTCAAACCTAAGGATATTCTCATGCACTTTTGGTCCAGTGGTCTCAATTGAAGAAAGAACCCTTCGAACCAATGAGGGATTTCATGGAAAAATTCAATAGGATGCTTTACAAGATTCCTAAAGTGACCCGACCTACTGAAGACAACAAGCTAAGATTTTTTCACAAATGCCCAACTTCCTGAGGTGAGTTATATGCTAAGAAGAACTCAACCAATGGATTTGGATGAAGCAAAAAATCTTGCAATTGAAGTGGAGGATGATCTGATCATGTCAAGGAAGATAAAGAAAGGTCTAGTAAGGAGAAAGGCCAAAGCTCAAATGTAGGTACCACAGATTCATTAGTTCAAAAATTGGCTAATGATGTCTTGTCTCTCAAGAAGCAATTGGCTCAAGTTTTTGTGAGTAGAGAGGCACCTAAGAAGAACTTTCCAAATAGACAAAGGATTGGCCCACCACCTCAAATACTTTCTCTAGAGGCCCCCCTGTAAATGCATCCTGTGATACACATGGTGATGATGAAGATGAGATTTTGAAAAAAATGATGATGATGATGAAGAAGAATATGGGCTTGAAATTGAAGAAGTTGATGATGTTGAGATTGGGTATTTGAATACTCATCTGGAGATGAAAGTGAAGAAGGTGATGCACCAAGTTTTCTCTGTGTAGTGTTCACTCATTCTCAATCAAAAAAGAAAATTTTTTCTATTTACTACCCCAAGAAGAAGAAGGATGCAGATTCTCCCATGGTGACTCCATATAATAAAATAATCAATAGAGGAGTTGCACTTCCACCTTCTATGGACTGCTAAAGAAAAACTAGACCTTGTGGCAGCCAAGAAGACCACAATGAAACAAGTAAGTCTCCTAAGTCTACATCTATTAAAACATCTTCTTCTAAGGTTTCTAATGCTACTTCCAAAAAGTAAATGTATCTAGAAAAACTTCTGAGGTACCTAATAAGCCCATAGTAGCTTCCAAGTCTACCTCTGTTGCCAAAGTGACCCCTGCTTCCAAAGTAGTGTCTTCTTCCAAAACTTCCACCACCTTAGAGACATCTACTTCATCCTCTTTTGATATCATAGATCATGTCAAAAGGTCTAAGGTCCAAATCTCGAGTTTGAATATTTGCAGACCCATCTAGAATAGTTTGATAAACTAGTCTGGTTTATCAAAGGTAGTAACCCAAATCCCAATTTTGTCACACCCTCTTCCAAAGGGTTACTACCAAATCCTCCTTCCCCATCATCTCAAAACATGCTAGCCCTAAGTGCATCCAAGACTGAAAAGGTTGAACCATTCTACCTTTCTCTTCTTATTGGAGGCTACCAATTGAACAATTGTATCATAGAATTAGGTGCTTTAAAATGTGATGCCAATAAAAGTAGCTAATTCCCTTGGTCTGACTCTAACATGGGCTAAAGGTTGGTGTTATTCTATGGAAACTAAAGAAGTCCCACTTGTGGGAAGAATAAAGGATGCCCAAGTTGCTTTAGTTGATTTCCTGAGAAGAAAGTGTTATTGACTATCCTAGTAGTAGAGACATTTTGGCCTCATATGGGATGTTGTTGAGTAGAAGATTTTGTAGAGATTTGGGAGGAGAAATTCAGATGGACTAGTCTTTTAAAAATTATTCCAGTCAAGGGCCAAATGAAAAATTTTTTTCCAATGAGAAAAATGAAATATAAAGTGCAAAAATCAGAAGATCCTAGGAAGATATTCTTTATCAAGACAATGGACATGGGAATTACTTCATGACTTCTAGAGGAAATGATGATGTGCTCTTATATCAGAAGAAGATGAAGATAAACTATGGACTATGGAGTTTGATGGAAGTCATTGTAGTTCAAGTTCTAGAGTTGGTGTGGTTTTGATTTCCCCATTAGGTGAGTTGTTTCCTTTTTCTTTCAAGCTCCAATTTGAAAATACAAACAATAATATGTAGAATATGAAGCCCTTCTCTTAGGCATGGATATAGCTGAGTCCATGGGAATAAAACAATTGAGATGCCTAGGAGATGCAGAGGTAATTGTGAAACAAGTTTGGAATCAAGTACCAAGTGAAGAATTCATGGCTAAAAATTATAGAAATAGAGTATGGGATTGCATTGAATCCTTTGATGATTTCTCTATACAAGTTGTTCCCCATGAAAAAAATGAAAAAAGGATTCTCTTGTTGTGTTAGGTTCTTTGATGATACCACACCCTCTTTTGATAAAGAGAAATATTCCATAGAGATGGTTTTTAGACCCTAGTGTGCCCGATAATGTAAATCATTAGCAAGTTTTCAATGATGACAATCAGCTCTTGGCCTTCTTAGAACAAAGAGATAATTTCAACAGCCTCTTCTTTGAAGGAAGTGAAATCATCATAGGGAGTCAAATTTAGAAGAAGAAAAAGGTGAAGTTGAAGAGGTTGATTTTGATGGAGTGCTCATGTTGAAAGGTAATAAGATTCCTAAGGGCCTAGTCTCACTTGAAGAATTGTTTGATAGGCATGATAGATATGTGAAAGATAAAGCTAAGGAATCTCCTAAGAACTCTTGCTGATTTTGAGAAGGTAAATATTGGGACAAAAAAGAAACCTTGGTTTGTGAATATAGGAAATTTTCTCACTAGAGGAAAAGAGAATCTTTGTTTCATTATTGAAAAAATATTCAGATGTATTGGCATACTCTTATGATGAACTGAAATATTTCAAACCAAAAGAGATGCAACACACAATACCACTCAAGTCTGAAGAAAATCCATTTGGAGAAAAAGAAAAGACAATATAATCCAAAGATTTTGGAACAATCCGAGAGGAAGTGTTGAAAATGTTGAATGCAAGGATCATTTTTCCAATCCATCACTCTACATGGGTGGAAAATATTGTCCCTGTCCGGAAGAAAAATGGAGAAATAAGGATTTGTGTAGACTTTTAGAATTTGAACCAAGCTTCTCTAAAGGAAAATTATCCACTTCCAATCATGGATCAGATTTTACAAGAAGTCAATCACAAGTTCATAAATGCTTTCCATGTTGGATGGATTGGATTCTCAGCTATAATCAAATTGAAGTTACTCAAGAAGATCAATATAAGACTACTTTTACAACTCCATGGGGAACCTTTTCCTACAGGTGGATGCCATTTGGTCTCATCAATGTTGGGGCCACATTTCAAAGAGAAATGGACTTGGATTTCAAGGATTTAAAGAAAAATGTATTTTCATTTATCTAGATGATCTCAATCTTCTCTAAGAAGAGGAAAGAACATTTGATACACCTTGAACAAGTTTTTACTAAGGTGTCGAGAACATGGCATATCATTGAATCCAAAAAAAAATCAAAAATTCAATCTTTGGAGTGACTGAAGGAAAAAGCTCTTAGGACATATTGTGAACAAAGAAGGAACAAAGATTGATCCAAAAAGAGTAAAGCCATTCAAAATCTCTCCTTCCCACAAGCAAAGAAGGGAGTTCATTCATTTTTGGTAAGGTCAACTTCCTTGCACCACTTTGTTCTAGATTTTCTGAGTTGACCAAGCATATTACAAAAATGATGAAGCCCAAGAGAGTTTCAAGTGGAGTAAGGAGGAAAAGAATATTTTGAGAATATCAAGAAGGCCATAGCCAAAGCTCAACCCTGGTATGTCCTGATTTCAATAAATATTTCATTGTGTATTGTTATGCATCTGAGCACACTATTTCAGCTATTTTAGTTTAGAAGAATGAGGAAGGGCTTGAGTCTCCTATTGTCCTTCATGAGCTTCCCATTGAAGAATCATGAGCTCAAATACTCCTCCATAGAAAAGCATGCTTATGTGGTGGTCAAGGAAGTCAAGAATTTCAGATTCTACATCCTACACTCTCACACCATTGTAATGGTTCCTGGATCATCTATAAAGTCTATCTTGACTCAACAAGATCTTGGAGAAAAAAGAGGAAACTGGGTGTTGAATATTCAAGAGTATGACCTAGAGATAAGGCCATCTAATTTGATTAGAGGTAATGGGTTATGTAGGTTGATAGCTAAAGATGAGTCTCTCATAAAAAGTATGAAGACAAAGAATGTCATTGTTATGGATGCGTAAGTAAGGACCTACCCCAGTACTCTTTGTAAATACTACCAATGAGTGGTATAGTGATATTTCTTACTTCCTCACTTATGGTGATTTCCAAAGCATATGGATTACAAGAAAAGAAGGACCCTCAAGCTCAAAGCTACAAGGTATGTGATTTGGAACCATGTATTGTATAAGAGAGCCCTTGATGGATGTTTCTTAAGGTGTGTTGATAAAGAGAAACAAGAAGTTCTAAAAGCATATCATGACCAAGCCTATGGTGGAAATTTCTCTGCCATGGTCACTACACACAAGATCCTTTGAGGGAGGTACTACTTGGCCTACTCTCTTTCAAGATGCTCGAAATGGGTATCTAAGTGTGAGCCTTGCCAACAAATTTGTGGGAAGACCACAACTCATTGCACTTCCACTCAGACTAGTGGTGATTGAAGAGCCTTTCCAACAATGGGGTCTAGACTTCATTGGTGCTCTTAATCCTCATTCTAGTGTAGGTCATATCTTCATGCTCACAAACAATGGATTACTTCACTAAGTGGGTGGAGGCCATACCAAGTCAAGCAAGCCAATTTAGAGAAAATGTATGTAACTTCATCAAAGAAAATATTATTGTCCATTTTGGCATTCCATAGAAGATAGTTGTTGATAATGCCACTATTTTCATCTTCTATGGAATTAACTGAGTTCTTCTATGGATACAAAATATCCTTAGCCCATGCATCTGACTATTACCCAAGGGAATGGTCAAGCAGAATCTAGTAATAAGAATCTTGTGACAATTGTGAGGAAGCTCAGTAGATCAAAATCAAAGAAATTGGCACAAGAAGCTATATGATGCACTATGGGCTGATCGGATTACTCCAAAAAGAGATATTGGTATGTCTCCATTCCAACTCCTATATGGGATAAATGTAGAAGTTCCAATAATTGTAGAGTTACCAACATTGCAATTGATCAAAGCAGTAGAAGATGGTGAGTTCCAAGACTCACTTTGGATAAAAGGATTTTGTACTTGGAGAAGCTATGTGAAGATAGGGTGTTGGTGGTTGATCGGATAAAGGACCATCAGTTGAAAGTAAATAAAAATTTTTTTGATAAGAAGGAAAAGAAAAGAGATTTTCAGATTGGTGATCTGGTCCTACTATGGGATAAAAGGAGAGAACCAAAAGGAAGCCATGGAAAGTTTGATTCATTATGGCTTGGACCATTTCAGATAGATACGAGACATATGTGGGGAGAATACTTTCCAACTATCTTATCTAGATGGACACTCACTTGGAATTTCCTCGCAGTGGGAAATACCTGAAATTATACAAACAGTGAAAGTGGGTTGTCCCCCACATGTACCATAGGTGAATATAGGTGTGTGTTGTTTTTTGTTGTGTGTTTCCCTTTTATCATTGTTTTTTTGTTTTTGTTGTTTTTCAATAAAGAAAGTTTTTTTGTATCCACCCTTATTTTGCAATGACTCTTATAGCCCAATGGATAAGGCACTGGTCCTCTTAGTGTCTTGAGATTTTGGGATTCCTACTTGCCCCATCTTCACTTTGTTCAATATGAGACAAGTCCCCAAGCTAGAGCCATTTGTTTTCATGCTAAATGTCTAGCATAAAAATTTGAAATTTTGGCCATGACAATCAAGCCCACACTAAAAAAAAATCCTGAACAGGTAATGTGAACCTGCCTCCAACCAATCTTTATGACTATAAACCCCATCATGGCCAAGAGGGATGTGCTAACTAGATTTTTAAAGTGTGTTTCATGTGCAGGTAATTCTGTGGAAAACAATTCATGAGCTTATTATGATTCACCTAGAAGGAGTTACTCCTGGAGGCTAAAAAGGCCTATTTTCATACTTTTAGCACCTAGCAAGCACCTCCTAGGATGTACCAAGAATATATAATGCCTCAAGTAGTGTATGATAGATATATGTGATCATTTGAGGTATTTTAGGAAATTTTGGAAGAAAATCAAGGTTAGGAACAAGTTATACAAAATCAGGGTCTTTATGAGCAAGGTATTGGGAAATGCATGTTCTAAAAAAAGCTAGTCACCTTGTTTGAAGAGTTTAGAGTCCCTGTAAAGAGTTAGAATCTCATACCCTAGGAATTGGAGAGATAAAATATCCTACTTCATGTTGGAATCATCAAGGAAATATTTTGGGAATTTTGAGAGGTGGAAAATCATCGACAGTGCGACACAAAGGTCCTTGTATAAGCTGTAACTTCCCAAAAGGTTTTAGGAGACTCATGAATATTTGAGAGCCTAACCAAATCTCAAATGAAATTATATTTAGTTCTCTTCATATCCCATATGATGTGTTAGTTCATGGTGATCATAAACTCTTCCTATCACTTAGTTTAGTGGGCACACACCTTGAGGTAAAAGTGGAAATATTGGGTAAAACATGATGAATAAATCATTTTCAAGACTTATAAATATTATCATTGGATTCATTTTCCATTTTCCATAAATTTTCATATATTATACAACTAAATTTTGTTAATTTTTACCCCAAATGAAGAAATAAATTTGGTCCTGTGACACCAATGTGTTATCGACTTATAACAATGAAAAATGTGTTACCGGCCGGGAACAAGAAAAAAGTGTTACCGATTCGTAACAAAATGGATGTATTACTAGTGAAAAAATATTTTGAGAAAGGAAGATTTGATGTCGGGAGCAAGATTTTGATGATTTTGATGAACAAGAATATTTTGATGACCTCGGGAACAAAAATTTTGATGAGAAAATGTGTTGATGGCAAGAAAGAAAATTTTGATGATGGGATGGGAATAAACAGAAAGAAAAAATGATGATGGTAGGGAACAAAGAAGGTATTGATGTGTGACAACTGGAACACCAAGGTTAGGAATTGAAAGGTCACAGTGGTGAAGGAACACCAAAGGTTAGAAGTTGAAAAGTCAACAATCATGAAGGAAGGTGAAAGGTCATGTGGGGAGATGAAAATTCAGTCTTAGCACTATAAATATGAATGGCGCCCTCATTTTGAGGAAATGGTTAATACTTGTTTACTAGCTCTCATTATCTTTCTAGAAGCAAGTGCCTTCATTTCCTTTATTCCTCATCTACTACTATTTTATCTCCCTCTCAACTTGTACTCCAGAGCATTGTAATTTGTGCAACATGATGCAATAAGACTTTGTGTTTCTTGTTGATTGTTCCTTTCTTTGCAAATGGTTTCTTCTAATTGATGCAAGTGAAATGTTCTGGTTTTTAATGCAACAAATTATGTTATGCTATTTTTTGATTGAAATCCCTTTCTCATTTTTCTCTCCTATCTCTCTAACTAAATAATTTTCTTCTCTTGTATTAAATACAAGCAATTGCCACAAGGTTTAGGGAAGTATTCCTGTGTGATCTTGGTCTTCAGGCCACCTTGAAAATTAGTTTAGATTGTTTTCATTTCCTTGTTTTCAATAAATTGAGTTGTCCCATTCAAGTAGAGGGACTCACTCCCACACACTGTTGGTGAGAGTATGATGTGACTACCACTTCCCATAAGGATGGACCTGCAAAAGAGAAAAACGAACAAGTAGTTAAATATGCGTGTATATGATCAAAAATTGTAAAAAGTATGTAATAAATCATGTTAAATGTGAAAAAGGAACATGTGCACATGATTCGTGATAAGAAAATAATGTATAAAGGATCTTGATGATGATGTAGAAGAATGATTTTTTTAGGCGATCTCACGCCGCCGTGTTGTGTTGTGTGCGAGTTTATTGGGTGATCTCAAGCCAAAAACTAGAAGAAGTGTAGGGAGAAAAGTCTAGTGTCATCCTCCAACCTTTAAATGTTTCTCAAATTATGAAACACTATTACAGATGGTGTGTAAAAATATGATCTAGTTTGACTAATTCGATCCAATGCGAAAGTAGAAAATGTTGTATAGTGTATGTATGTTGTGTGCTAAGGATTATATACCCTATAAAATCCATTGTGTGAAGTGATGTAGATTTTTATTAATCGAAAGATGTTTTGTAACTACCCCTTGGTCATAGGCATCCAAGAATGGTCAGGGGTCCCCAAGTGCTCTGTTTGAGTCTTAGCGCTAGTGTTTGTGTTGTGGTAAGGACCCAAGCCCTATCTAAGACTAATGATTGTGATGTACCTAGTATTTAAATGTGTTGACTTATGGTTGTAATACATTGTATGAGATGACTAATTTACCCCAAATGATGCCCCCTCATTTGGGGTGCATGCGACGTCACTGAGGAGTATGTGGCCCAAAGGAGGACTGATCATTGTGCTAAAACTATGCCCTACTAGGGGGAGGGAGTGTGCTTGGTAGAAACCAAGGCACACACAAACAAAGTGGCTAGGAGACAAGTGTTAGTACAAGAAAGATAAACACACATGTAGAAGATGAAGTGTAAGCAACAAGAAATCAAACAATGTGTAATTTAAGATGCAAGAAGATAATATTCAAGAAGACAATGTAGATAGCGAAAATCAGGTTTCAAACATGGTACACCACTCATGATATCACAAGAAAATCGAGGCTAAGGTGGTGAAAGTAGATAATATGCATACAAGACAAAGGGAAAATCCCGCAAACATTAGTATACAATGGAGGACAAGAGCAAATAGTGTCGTGTAATGTATGCAGACAACCTTGGAAGCAAATAGTCTTGTAAAGAAAATGTTACACATGAATCACCCATTAACATGTTAGGAAGATAAAATATATGTCAAAATGTGTACAATCCAATATAAAAGCATGTTATGAAAAATGAAACAATAACACTGTAATGTACAAAAGTGGATGCCCCTAGGAGACATTGTGGGACTGGTAATAGGTATTGTGCCAAACATCCATGTTACATATGTGGATTTGTAGAATCTTCGATCACAACTAGAAAGAAAGTGAGCGTGGATGTGTATTTGATAAAGATAATGACATATGAAATATATGACTAACATGTGTAATAAAGTGTACATGTAACAAGCAAATGTAAGCAAGAATAAATATGACCAAGATATGCAATATGTTGTGGATGAATGGGATGGAATGGAATGTAGAGTGAGTTTTATAAGAGCCACATACCCCCCAAGTGAGTATGGATGTGTATACATGAGATGAGGTTAATTTATATATTCCCCCTCAGAAGTAAATAATGAACCATACAACAAGAGTGCATCATGAGGAAATGTTTTGAACTAGTGTGCTAGAAAGATGTGATCATCAAAGCATAGAGTGTCTAGAGTGTGTGAATGTTTGTTCCAAGGTCCATTTGAGTCAAAGATGGACCATGGAACTAGATTGTGTCATAGGGTAGTGACCGCATGTGTAGAAGTAGATGCCAAAAATATATGTTGTGAATGTGTCGAGTAGATGTTGGGTATAAAAAGATGAATACATGAAATGTGGAGTGTGTATGTGTCATGTGTAATGTGTCATGTATTAGGTTTATGTGTATAAGATTCCCTCAATAGTCAAGTGTGAACCATAGTACGAGAGTACGTCATTGAGTAATGACGATATCGATGTATCAAGATGTATATGTTGTTTTTGAAAGACTAGATGTGAAGTGATAAGAGTATGAAATGCATGTTGATGCTAGAAAAAGGGGAGGGGAAGAAGTACGTGTGATGCCCCCAAGTGTGTGATAATGAATGTGTTATCCAATGAACCAAAATTATTAAGAAAAATATTGACAAAATGAATAAAATTCCTAATATAAATATATAAACATGCTATAAAATAAATATGCAATTAGATATAGATCTGACCCAAGAAAATTAAGCTAGAAAGTATGAAACCCTAGTTACAAAGAGGAGATAAGAATACTTAGATGGTTCGCAATCAAATCTAGACTATGTCAAAGTGATGAGATGATAAGAAAAGAGGGAAGAGTTTCACATAGAGCCTCACAAAATCATGTGACCTAGGAGGATCTACCCGGACTGGGGCACCTAGAATGGGTCAGGGGCACTGCGGGGCACCAAAGACCTACTACGGGCACATGTGATCTTGCTCAAACACTCAAGAAACCTCTCTTTTGCGGTGGTCAAAATATTTTCTTTGTCCTTCTCTTCTTTCTGATGTTGGTGATCGTCGGTGTCGTTGATAACCTGTAATAAATAAATGACTTGCAAAAACCTCAAGAGTGCATCAAATCCTATAAAGAAAAGTAAGAAAATGAGGGGTTGGACTATCCTTAGCTGTCAAACAAGTGATCTTACAACTGACAACTGCACTACATTTCAAACCCAATGTAGTTCTATGTGTGTGTGCGAGAATCATGCCCTAGGTGGCTCTTATGTGTATCTCACTTGATAACGAGCAATATCTAGATGTAGAAGATGTAATTAGATGTGTACATGGAATAGAATGAACTTCCCTCTTATGAAGTGTATGCGTAGAAGAATGCAATCCCTTTCCCTTGAATGGATGCTAGAATGGATGCTTGAATGCTCTTGAATAGCCTTTGGATGCAACCTTAGGTGGTGATAGTTAATGCTTAGTGCTTGGTCCTTTATTATGATCACATAACTTTATATTTATATGATTTATTTTCTTGAATTTTGTAATTAACCCAAAAAAGGTTGAATATAAAAAAGATAAGATGTTTAAATGGATACAAAGGACCCAAAAGATGTGAACAAAGTATAAAGAGGTCAAGGGCACCCAGAGGGGATGGGAGTGCCTGAAGACTAGCATCCTAGCTATGCACTAGTTTATACGATGAGAAATTTCAAGGTGTGAAAAGACAGACCAAACTAGAAAGAGTATAAGAACAAAAGTGACAACATAAAGAAAGCAAAGATGGCCAAGGACATGGGTTAAAAATAAATTATTTTTAATAAAAATAATTTATTTTTAAAAATAAAAATTTAGGATAGAATACAATCAATATGAAGGGGTCGACTATCCTCAACTATCAAACGAGTGAACTTACGATAGAGAACTATAATACATTTCAGACCTAATGTAGATCTTGGTGTGTGTGTGCAAAATTTTGCCCAAGTGGCTCTTATGCATGTCACAATTGATAATGAAGCAAATAGCTAGATGTAGAAGATGTAAGTAGATGTGTGTATGGACTAGAATGAACTTCCCCTCTTATGAAGTGTATGTAGAATAATGTAGTCCCTTGCCCTTGAATGGATGCTTGAATTCTCTTGAATAACCTTTAGAAGAAACCTCGGGTGGTGATAGCTAATGCTTAGTGCTTGGTCTTTTATTATGGTTACATAACCTTATATTTATATGATTCCTTTTCTTGAATTTTGTAATTAACCCTGAAAAGGCCGACTACAAAAATATAAGATGCTCAAATGGATAGAAAGGACCAAAAATATGTGAAAAAAGTACAAAGAGGTTAGGGGTGCCCATAGGGGATAGGGGTACAGTGGTGGTGTCCTATGTGGGCTTTGGTTTCAAGATGAGAAATGTTGAGGTGTGAAAAGACAAATTGAGATAAAAAGAGTGTAAGACAAAATTGGTAACATAAAGTAGGCGAAGATGGCCAAGGATATGGGTTAGTTAGTACTTTTCTTACTTAGGAATCATATGAATAGTAGTATGTGATCAAGACTAGATAGATACCCAAAGTGTGTGATTTTTGTCTACACTCCTACACTTCCTCTTTTATGCTTTTCTCTTACACGACTCTTCTATGGATTTCCCTTCATGTTGCTCTTCCTATGTTTCCTTTAGGGAAACTTTTGGATCCTTATGCATTTTTCCTTCAAATCCATCATGCCCTTATTCACTTTCACATATTCTTTCTTATGTTACTTTTGTATTACACACTTCTACAATATATTTATCGACTACTCCTAAATTTTCTTTAGGAAACTCCTTCCGTGGGAAATTCTTGGTTTCACTTCTCCTTTGCGTACTCTTATACACACTCTACTTCTTTAGACCTTCATGAAACCCTTCCTCCTTTGATGCGCTCTTTTTACACACATGAAAACAACAACCTTTGTGGGATATTCTACTTTAGTTGCCTTCGAGGAAACATATTTTCTTCTCTCCTCTAATTTCATTGCAATTGTGATCCTATTTTTGCATGCATCCTTAACTTTGTGATCCCCAACTCATTTTCTTTATATTTTTCTTCCGTACACTTAACTACACACCCCACTTTTCCTTCGTTTAGGACATCTTATTTTGTATGATCATCGATTGCACTTCATTCCTCCTATTGGGACTCTTTTTTCTTTGCAATTTTCATTCTTCAATTGCACATTCCTCTAGTTGACTCCTTAATCTTTGCACACTTCTCACAATTCTCTCTCAATGGCCTCCATTTGTGACATTAGGTAACCTTTAATGTGTGTATGGTCTCACAAAACCATTTATTCCTCTTGTCCCTCGATGGGACATCCATCTTTCTTTGCATGCCTATTTTTTCTTATTTATGCACTATGTTCTCTTCTTTTCACCACTTCATCTCATGGCTCGCACACATATTCTTGTGTGCTCATGGTATACACAAACCATATTATTCTCTCCGACCACTCTAGGATCCTTAGCATAATACTCTTTCACACTACCACTTTCTCATGGGTGAATTCTTTCTTCACCCTTAGCTCAACCCTTGAGCTTTCTCCATGCAATTTATCTTGTGCATCCTCTAACCATAATCCCATGTATGTTTCCTCTCTATTTTTATGGTCTTATCATGTAATATTCAGTTTTGCCTCTACGCATAACTTCTCTTCTCTACGATGCTCCACTAGAATTCTATTTGATCACTACACTCTAGACTCCTCACCGAGTCTTTCATCTCCTTCTAGTTACTTCATGTCGCAAGACCCTACATCCTTTTGTGGTCTTTCTCTACATCTTCCAAAGATGGTATTGAAACCATCTAGATTCTTTATCACCCTCTCCAACAACATTTCGTGATTGTTGTATCCAAATAGTTCCCTTTTCTTGGTGGTATCCTCCCCTTTCATGTAAGATCATGAACTCTCAGAGCGTTACACTTTGGGATCTTTCCTTATGTTCTCGACAAACCTTTCTTCACAATGGAGAACACATACATTTTCTAACTACCTCATGTTCGGTATTCTATTAGCTATTCCACTCTCTCACTTTCCCACAGAAATAACCAACTGTGATGTCACTTGAGGACATGGTTTGGCCTCTATCGGGTACTCCCTGAGTCTGTCACTACTTTAGAGTCAACACAAAAGACAAAACTTTTTATGTTTTCTCTATATTTATTTGAATGGCCTTTACATAATCTATATGTGCATCTTCTCTCAAATGGAGATTACAAGCATTACATGGATATTTTAAATATTCTATGGTGTTTCCTAAGACCTAGCCTATGATTGGACTAGTGCTTATAAGAACATTCAACAAATCAGATCTCAATAGCCTTTCCTAGTCTCCAACCACCACGAAATGGAAATATTTCCCTCTTTTTATAGTTGTGTACCCTTATATTTTATACCTTCTCTCTCCTTATTTGAATTTTCCTTTATGCAGGGGATATCTCCTTCTAGACACTTATGAATTCTCCCACTCAAATTCATATTTGAACGAGCTCATTTAATGTTCCAACCTATCGCATCTCTACTCGCTCCATGTTGATCGGCCCTTAGCTCTTATAACTAGCCATCCTTATTAGCATCCTTGTCACACAACTTTGACTTGTTTTTTTATTTCTCCAAATTCCATCTTGTTGTACATTTATTTTTTGTGCTCTTTTCCACACCTTTGTCTTCTTTTTCGCACATCCTTTACCCGATTTTACCTCCAACATCCTTCTACGTATTATTTTCTAGGCTTCTAGGTGTTAGAAGCATAATGGACTAAGAGGGGGTAAATCATCCTATAAATTAATTATTTCATTTACCATTTATTTCAGCATACATCAACATTCATCACACATTCATTATTTATGTGTGCACATAACATTCAAATAACCATATTACATAGAAGAGAGCTCATAGACACAAGATTTAAGTGGGAAACCCTCATAGGGAAGAAAACCCATTGAAATATAAACATTATATTTCCATGGTTCAAATTTAGTGAGGCACCAACCCCACAAGGAGCACCAACCCTAAAAGGATCACCAACCCCTAATTTAGTGAAGAACACACTCCACAAGGAGGCTATAACCCCCTAGGATGACTAAGAAAAACTCAACCACCGATGAATATTGATCTCTGATTTTTTTACCACAACTGATGGAGATCTCTAATTCATCTAACAAACCCTTTCTCAAACCCTCGTGTCTTCAACTAACTCTATCTTCTTCTTCTTCTTCAAGTTGCCTTTGCTCTAGAATCTTGCACACATGTTTTCAAAACTTCCTCAACAAAAAAATATGATTAGCCTTCAAATAATGCCTTCATACTCGTAGTCATTTTTACCCCCATCACAAAGGAAAGAAATCCCATGCGCACCGGCCTATCACCTAGCAAATGGTGCCTGGTGCTCACCCGAGGCACGCGTGGGCACCAAGTCTCTCTTTTATGTGATTTTAGTGGGAAACATCATCTATGATCTGAGTTTAAGATATTTGAAAGGAAATAATACATACAAGAACCATAGAGCTCAGAATGACTTCTAGATCCTTGTAGTCATTCCAGACATAAAGTGCTTAACAGATTATAGAACTTACACCAAAAGAAAGGAAGTCATACAAGCATTCATACTTAGTTCATAAACATAAATGAAAAAGAACTATGAATAATGATGTATGCATCAAAACATTAATGCTCATATTCATATTAACTGGTAACCTCATTACATTCATTAGGCCATTACAAAATGTCACAGAAAGGTAGACTGTAGTCATGCATTATAACTAGATTCAAACAACTAGGCCCTCAAAAGAAAATTTATAACTCCCAAACCATTGATATATCCTTTTCTACCCTTGTTTTCCCAAGCTAATGCAGTCTCTTTCTCTCTCTTCTCTCTCTCTCTCTCTCTCTCTCTCTCTCTCTCTCTCTCTCTCTCTCTCTCTCTCTCTCTCTCTCTTCTCTCTCGTAGGCACTTGTATATATAGCCTTTTGAACTGCCAACTCATTCTTCTACGGCCTTAGATCATGTCGCCAAGTGTCTAAATGTGGTCCTCCAGGAGCGCATGCTCCTCTAGGCCTGAGCTCACCACTCCATGCCATGATGTCCTTCTAGAAGCCTCTAGCGCAGGGCATATTCCTTCCTGGGCCAACTTGTCGCCATCGTTGGCACCTTATCCACTCCACATGAAGTAGGGTCACGCTTTTCTCGCATCCTACCCAAAATTCCCAATATGGCTAAGTCCGGTAACCTTGTCTTTTTCCACGCGCGTGCCATGGGTTTCCTTAAACCCTTCCTGTGTGCCTTTCCTTTCATGCCTTCTCCTTGCGCACCTTTCTTCAACTAGGCCTTGCGCACCTACGCACCTTTTGCACTTAGCCAATATTTTAGGGGCCCAACATCACCCCACACTATGCCTGTTCTCCATCCGTGGGAACACTTCTTAAATGGATAAGGAAACATAGTAGGCTTACGCCTTGGAAAAGAATAAGGGGATGAAGAATTTGGGAAAGAAGAAAGAATGGGACAGTGATGGCATCACTGCAATAAGCTAGGAAAATATTTTTGTAAGTCAGCCTCCAACTTG
This sequence comes from Taxus wallichiana var. yunnanensis, assembly GCA_018340775.1. Lineage (NCBI taxonomy): Eukaryota > Viridiplantae > Streptophyta > Pinopsida > Cupressales > Taxaceae > Taxus > Taxus wallichiana. The sequence continues at coordinate 447,200,705 of CM031237.1, read as the reverse complement.
TTCTAAGCATCGACTTCATTCTGTGCTCTCTGGAAAAGATCACCCACTAAGGAGCTCACACCTGATCAAAACCTATCCCATCCCCTTATGCACTCATGGTGTTAACAATATTTTCTAACTCCTTTGCCTATATCCTCCAATGCATCCATCCTTCATGTAATATGTGGGTATAGTTCCTTCAACCGGTTTTGATTAAACCCCTTAAGGTTTTAATGGCCTCAAATTTCTTTTCGACCTCGGCTAGGATATTTTCCTACTCCACTATGTTCCCTTGTTCTTATCTTGGAACTCTTTAAGTTTCACTTCATCATTGGTGACCAGCATGCTCGCCACTTTGTCTCTATCTGCACAGTTGTCGTATGTGGCCTCAACATTCAGGAGGAAATATTTACATCAGTAAGGACCTTGTTGTATTCTACTATGAGCGCCACGACTTTCAATTTGTCCTCCTTTTCTAAGCGCGTGGCCACTTCTTCTGCAGACTCCAAAGCTAGCGGCTGCCTCTCCATGGTGAGGGTTTTGTTAAGTCCTCTAGGCATTCCAAGGCAAGATGCATACTTCGCATGGAAGGTGTTAGGTCTGGATGCTTCAACACTATGGCATCTGTAATGGAATCCACCTTTTGGATACTTTGTGTACCTAGTCTTCTCATCCCTTAACTCACGTTACCACTGGGCATTGATCAACTTCTCTTGACTTATCTCCTTTGTCTTTGTAGCTAGCTCTTCCTCTTTCTTCTTCAGTTCATCCTCCAGATCTTTGATTCTATCATTCCGCCCAAAGAGTCTAGCTTTGACCTCAAGAGACCTTGTTGAGTGTGTTGCATAGTTTTTCATCTAAGAGCTGTTGAGCATTCACCAATGGGTTGTCTCCTTTTGATTCTAGAAATGTTATAATTGCCCCATGGCTTACTTTAAATTCTAGCTCATCAAGATGGGACTCAAATGCCCATGAGAGCATCTTCCTTGTCCACATGGGTATGCAACCTCCTTATCAAAAGATGACATCACCACGAGCTCCTCTACTAGAATTGTGCTTTGGAACCATGCATGCAACACTTTATTGGGGTCATTAATATAACCCATCCCTAGCCTCTCCTCCTCCATGCACTTTCTCCCATGCACATGCCCTTAGGAATAACTACAGTTAAAGTGGGGCCTCCAGTGCTATCGTGGTCCTTTTCCGCGCTCTCTTCCTTATCCTCATTCAACACCAGCTCAGCATTGCATTCCAACCCCTCTTCCACCAAGGTCTCAATGATCTTTGTTGCTTCTCCTTCTGCCTCCTTGGTTATTTTTTCTGCGTAAGGCTTGGATTCCTCTGCTTCTACGTGCTAACCTCCTCACTTCTTCCTATGTCCTAGGTGCCTTCCCCCTCCTGACTACCCTTGTGCTGCATGAAAAGGAACCCTTGTTCTTCTTCTCCACTTCTTCTTCGAATCATGCACGTTGAAGATGGGTGGCTCTTGATCTCTTCTAGGATCATCTTCTTCACTACCATCTTCCTCATCATCATCATCCTTTTCACCTATGTACCTCTCCAAACTCTTAGTTTCTTCCGAGGCGGTCTCCTCTTCTATCCTTTGCTTCTTCCTAACCGGGATTCCAGGTGTAGGTGACTTTGTCTCTACTTCTTTCGATGACTCCTTGTCTAATGAATTTTCTGGCTCTGGAGTCTTCTCTTTGATTATGGACTTCTTCTTGCGTGAATACATACTAGTTCTGGCGCTTGTCCTAGGGGAACCTATTACCTGTGTATCCACTACACTCGTACTTTTTTTCTCGGTTCTTTTTCCTCCCATCAGGCACGGGTATTTTCCGCCGGTTGGGTCCTCAAGTATGGATATCTCATTCTCTAGATACGCACCCTTCTCAAATTTGGGTCTTATGCGGAGGTATACTCGCACCATAGATCCTCTTGTAATGGGAAAAGTCATGGGTCTCACCATTTAGACCTCATGCGACACGTACCTCTCCACGTATGCACGCTTGTTGGGGTAGACCAACCCTTTGCGCATTTCCTGTGGTCCTAGTCTAGATTACCAAGGTCCAACCTCAACTTCTTGGATTCTTTGAACATGTTCACTCCCGCTTGGAAGTGTTGAGCTGTGAAGGAAAAAGGGAGCTTGCACCATGGGCTCCATGTCTCATCTATCAGTTTAAATCTACCAAGGTAGAAATGTTGGTACACAGCAAACTCAGCCTCTCCCTTGGTGGTCATTGGTAGTTGTTCAGGGATCCTCCATTCCACCCCGAACATGTTCCTCAGTGCATATATAATTTCTCCAAGCGTGCCTTGTGTGCACGGCCATCATACTATCACATGTGTACTTCCCAAATCTCTTCGCGGGTGAGGGATCTTCAATGATGGTACTCCCACACGAATTTTTCTGATGCATCCGGCACTCCAATCTCTAAAAATACAATGGTTAGTAGGACATTACCAAAAAGATTTTATCACCTTCCTTCTTTGCTGCTATTGCAATCTCATCCACGATGAATGCAGACAAGTTGTAGATGGTGCCCTCCAAAATTTTCTGCAAACATGCAACCATGCCTTGTTAACCTGGGTCCATCTCTCCTAGCCATTTATCTTTGTCACAAGGTGTGTGGCCATCTTCATCACCGAGGTCCTTGATGTCTGTGATATCAAAGTACCTCGACCCCTTTTTGTATGCATAAGCAGTGATAGTTTCCTTAATTTCCTCCTTGTCACTTAGGTCATCCTCCAAACTATCTCCTTCATAGATGAGGCCTGTGAAATGTGAAATAAGCTGAGGGGTAATGTGCATCTTGCGCCTGCAAAGTGGAAGTAGTCCTCTTGCACACGCGACATCAACCATTGATATAGGCGCTAGGTTTCCCAAAGTAGGGCAACTCGAAGAGTTGCAATAATCCTAACTTCTCCAACTTGACTTTTACATCATCATCATAGATGGGCAAACCCTCTGGTGTCCTTTTATTTATTGAGTGCACTAACTCCAACACCATTTCCTTCTCGATTGTGCTTGAGTGATGATTGTAATCATTTACAGACATGTTTCTTAAATAATGGGACTCACTCCTTTCCCAAGTAATACTCCATCTGGGTACTGCATTTCTACGTACCACTCTTCATTTATATGCGTGACAGTTTCTTGTTGCTTGCCCTTTCCTTGCCCTTCTTAGGTGTGCCAACTAGTTTCTTGGGTGCCATTGTCTAGGTTCTCTTATCACTTCAATCACTTCTTGTTACTCTGTTCTTCCACTCCCTCCAACCTTAGATCTCAAACTTGTGAAGAAAACCCCTTAAACTTGTGCCCTAGTTCTTCAAACCCTAACTGGGATAGTTCCTTCACAAGATGGTGCCTTCTCACAATTTCTCTTACGCCCGTGAAATCCCTTCTCTCTAGTTTGCAAATCCAAACTAGTGACTCACGCTCACACTTTTCAAATTTTTCTTCACACGGATCAGTTCTGGAAGCCCTAGTTTGCAAAGATGCACAAGCGCTTCTTTCTCCTTATACACAAAGTGAATAATGAAATGCTCGAACCTTTATTTATAGTTTTTCCCATTTTTAAGCATTAAATGCTACTTCACCTACCACCGTACTTTTAACATTTAAAGTAGATTTTTCAAACAAAAACGACTTTGCGCCTAACTCACGCGCCCAACCTTGCATGGATAATCTCCAACCTTTTGGCATGCAACCAATCCATCTTGATAGGAGACTCTTATGCACATGTCACTGCACCAGAAGGCACTTATTCTGTCATGATTTTTGCTCTCACCTACCTCGTGTTGTTTATGCGCTTCTTCCTTCTCTCTATGTGGGATCGAAAATAGCCTTATCTTGACACCAACCATACTTTTCCCACCTTTTTTTCATGCACCTCTTTCAACAGGGCCATTCAACCGGGATTTCCAACATAATCCTCCTTGGCACTTTACCCATGCTTTCCTTCACATCACTCCACCCCACACTTAAATGATGTATGGCCCTCTGCGCATTCAAAACCCTCAAAAAGTAATAAGGTTACCGGCATCCAAGGTGCAAAACAAAACAACAACAACGTGAAAGGGAAATACAAGAAAGGAAATTCTAAATTATCTAGTAAAACTACCTTATTTACAAACACAAAGAAGCCTTATTTATAGTATGGCTTCAACCTACTCCCATTGAAGTGTCCAAGAAATTTTGTTCCATCCAGTACTTGTAACTAGCATGCACCTGAATCAAGGATGTATGAGATTGTGTAGGGACCTAACCAATGGACTTTCAACTTCCCAGGATGGTGCAGAAACTTAGAATCATACAGTAAGACCATCTGCCCAACCTCAAATTTCTTGTTCCTAATGTGGCGATCATGCCATGCTTTTTGCTTTGCTTTTTTTGTTGTTTGGCTCCACTTGGCAAGTGATCATCTTTCATCAGCTTCATCAATTCATCAATTCTCTCTTCTAGCACTTACTCATCAGCCAGCCCTCCTACACATGTTATTCACAGAGAAGGTATCATGAACTCAACCGGTAGAATAGCTTCCATGCCAAACACCAATTATGTTTAGCCTTTTATAAGTTGTCCTATAAGCCCATAATATGGTTGATACCTTGTCATCCCAATCTTGTCTTCCGACATCACAAATTTTTGTCAGGGTATGACTCAAGTATTTTGTTAAATGCTTTGCGGTTCCATTTTCTTATGGGTGATAAGGTGTAGTCTTGTGATGAGCCACCATGAACTCTGCTAACAAGATCCTCATGGTCTCATTCAAGAAATGTGTACCCCTATCACTGGTTAAACTTAAAGGGCATCCATACCTTGTGATAATGTTTTCCCACAAAATCTTGTTGATGTAGTTGTTGTGTAGTCTTTAGTTAGGGTTGCCTCTGCCCACCTTGTCAAATAGTCCATGCAAGTGATTATGTAGTGTGATCCAGTCCTACGTGTTACTGGTGCAATAGGGCCTATAAAGTCTATTGCCCATTTCTCAAAAGGTTTAGTGTGAGGGATAGGGTGCAAAGGCATTTCATCTCTTCTTCCTCTACTGGAATTGTGCTTTGGAAGTGTGCATGCAACACTTTGTTGGGGGCAGTAATATAACCCATCCCTTTTGCCAACACATTAACAATGGTCACATGCTTTACAATAGTTCCTTGCAATCCTTATACATAGTTTCCCACCACAAGCATGCCATTAATATTTTACGTGTTGTGGTGTCACTCCCGCATAATGTCCACTGCACTTCCTCCATGTGCTTCCTCTATGATGGTGAGGTGCTCATGCTCTAGCACACACCTGTGCAAAACTTCATCATGCCCTAATTTGTATAAGTCCCCACTGATCAACATGTAGGGGTGCAGCACGTATGGCTAGTTACTTTTTCTCTAATGTCTTCATCCCTTCGGTGCCACACCTTCCTTTAGAAATACTATAATCTCCTCCAAATATGAGGGTGCACGCCGTAACCTAAATAGTTGCACGTCTGGCATTGTCTCTTCAATGCTCTACGTGTCCTCCCCTGAATCAATCCTTGACAAATGATCAAGTCCATAGTTACTCTTCCTAGGCTTCACAACTACCGTGAACTCAAACTCTTGAAATAATAGCACCCACCGACATATGCGCCCTTGTAGAACGGGCTTGTTCACCAAGTACTTTAACACCATGTGGTCGGTGTAAAATATAAAGGGAGTTTCCATAGATATTGTCTGAACTTGTAAAGCACGTAGATCATTGACAATGTTTCGCGCTCGGTCGTAGTATAATTCTGCTCTGCTAGTGTCAACTTCCTACTTGCAAAGCATAGGGGATGATCAACAATTCCCTCACCAGGTTGTGCAAGCACTACCCCAATGGTCATTCGGAGGCATCTACATGAACATGGAAGGGCTTATCCCAAGAGGGAAAATGTAATATAGGTGCGGTGACAAGCCTATCCTTCAATGTGTCAAACGCCTTCTACTGCACCTTTCCCCAATGGAAGGAACTTTTATGTCTGAGCAATTCTTCTAAAGGCGTGCGATCTTGGCATACCCCTTGATGAACTTTCGATAGTAGCCCATGTGTCCAAGAAACCCACGCATTGTGCTTTGGCTAGTAGGGTCCCCCAATCCCACAATCACAGCAACCTTGGCAGGATCTACTAACAAGCCCTCCTTACATATGATATGCCCCAATAACATTCCAAAGGGGGTAGTAAAGACACACTTCTTAATGTTGAGGGATATCCTCAACTGCCGACACCTCTCAAACATCAACCTCAAATTATCACAATGGTCTTTTACTAGCCCATACACCATCTAATCATCCAGATAGACCTGAAGAAATTTGTGGATGAAGTCCTAGAATGCATGTACCACTATGCGTGAGAAAACAGCAAGCGCATTCTTCAACCCAAAGGGCATGACCTGTATGCAAAACTTCCCCATTCAGTGGCAAAATTTGTCTTCTCTAGTCTTCCTTTGCAATCCGAACTTGGTGGTACCCCGAAAATCCATCCATGTAAAGGAATATATTTCACACCTAGTGACTCCCTCCAAAATTTCTTCAGTGAAGGGGTTTGGAAAAGGATCGATGACACAAAATGTGTTCATCTCCCTATAATCCACGCAGATCCTAATCTACCCATCCTTCTTAATGTTGATTACCATCAGACTTATCCATTCTGATTCTTCAATAGCTTCAATGATCCCATAAGCTATCATTTTTATATCTCCTCCTTTACCTTCACGTGTAAATTGGGATTCATCGGTAGGGTGTCTTCTGACCTGGGCGCGCACCGTCCTTCAGCTTTATCCTCATTTCCCCTAAGGAATGGTGGACGCCTTTGAGCTCATGGTACCTCCACGAAATAAATCTTCAAACTTGCGTAAAATATCAATGATCTTAGAGACTTCCTTCTCCGATCCAGTAATCTCCAATGATAGCTTCCTTAGGTTCTTCTCCTGAGCTGATGTTAACCTTTTTAGTTTTTAAAGGTTCATGGTAGGCGCGCGCGTGAGTATCAACACTGTCCACTACCTTGCGCATCCCTACAAAATGGTTAACATCCAAGCTTTCTGCTTCCTCCCCATCAATCACATATACAAGCTTTCCTTTCTCCTTTTTCACACATGCGCGCTCAAACTAATCCTCCTCTATTTCCTCTTCTTCAAAGTGCTCCCCCAAACCTAGTTCACCAAGCAAGTCCAGTAGCCTATCTTCTGCCATGGCACTATCCCCCATGGTAAGGCGCTTGACAACCTGTAATGCCTTATCAACTGATGGCTTGGTACTTCGATACTCGAATGTTTGAACTAGGTCAGCCACTAGTTCTTGCCAATTTCATGTCTGGTGGTGTGTCTCAGAATGTATGTACCATGTATACGCACAACCCTGTAGTGTAGAATATAGTTTGTGCACCTAGAGGGACGGTGGCAAAGCTTCTGCGCCTTCCCTTCAGGTTATTTCATAGACTTGGATGTGGAAAGAGGTAGGCTCCTTACAATGGTAGTCCTTGATGGTGATGGGCACATTACTTCTAGAGAAATGAACAAAGAAGGAAATTCTCACTTCACGCCATTCCAATAGATTATCCCGATGTGTTTCCCACCAATGTGCAGCAATTCCTAGTATGACGTAACTTAACATCCCCCTTCTTTGATTTTCCTCCTTCCACTGAGCTTCCATTCTCTGTAAAAAGACCTCAGGGGAGGCTCCTCCTTGAGTACTTAGGTAGCTCTTTTACTCTTAGTCGACATTTGTGTGTGCCTTTGTCACCTTTGTCACCGATCCTCTTAAATGTCATCTGATCAATTTGTAGGTCCCATGAGCCCAATTATCACATGCTAGACTAGTTGTGTCACTTACCAACTAAGCATCTTCAAATTGGATAACTTCGTTGATAGGATGGATTATCTTTAGATCCCTGATTGAGCACACATATATTCTATTCGGGACCTCTTCTCCCAAAGATTCGGTATAGGTGTTGATTTCCCATTAGCGGGGTATGATAACTTGTTCCTCCTCATTTTCAAAGCTGGTGTACCCTTTGTTGAACCAAAGATTCGCATTGTTCTTATAACACCATGGGCACCCAAGTAGTGCTAGGAAATTTTCTGCGTGGGAGAGCAAGACTTGAAGTTCCTAGCCAAAATTAGCTCCTAAATGGTGATAGCCGCATATTTTAAGACACTAATGGGCATTTCCTTTGTTTTGTTTTCCATATATAACACATTCGAAGATGGTTGTAATGCATGCCTTCCCATCTGATGTCATGCATCCAATGTGAGAACATTGACCTCGTGCTTGTGTCAATGAGGATATTACAGCAGACCATCCATCCACCACTTGCATTTAACGTGATCTCCTCGCCATGGTCAAGGCCGTGAGGGGTAAGGTTTGCATGCGGGGACCTACCTCTCACACTCTTTCCAGCGCATGGTACCTTCTCCCTCAACCATGCTCCTAGCAAGGGAATAACATTCTCTTGCCTTAGCATTTTACATACTTCCCTGACCTCATCCAAGTCATCTCTTGGCACCTCAACCTTCCTCCTTTTCTCCTCCCTCCTAGACTACTCCTTTAGACATTGTATTTCTCCTTGTAAACTCGAATGACGTCCATGGTATCTTGATATACCTCCTTCTGATGAGTAGGATCTGGGTACTTTCCATGCACCACTTCTTCTCTTGAAACCAGAGTCCTCTACCTTGGTATTTCCTTTGTGCAACCATTGCTCTTGTTGTTACTAAAATAGGTTCTAAGCCTACATCATGTGTTACCCATGGCATCCATTATGTGTCTATCTTCTTAATGCTTACCATTACAGCACCCTTGTCTTTTTGTTGTTGTTGATTCATGTGCTCAAACAACTCAGGGCACTCCTCATACTTGTGTTTCTTCCCGCACACCATGAGCACTGCAATAGGTCTGGGAACTCTCATTTGTAATGCTCTGTAGACCCACAATTAAAATAGGTTCCATGTGGGAACTCACTTCTTCCTCCGCGGTTGGTTACCATGACCATGGAATCCTCCACAAAATCCCCTTCCACGCACGCCTCCATCTGTGCACTCCTCATAACGGTGATCATCACCTTTAGAACTACTAGCAATGATCTGGTCCTGGATGCAGGACACCCCATGATCAATGGCCTCATGGATCTTATCAATAAGCCTACAATCCTTAGTATCATGGGTTGTAGAGGTGTAGATCTTACAGTAGCAAGAAACATTCTTTTGAATTACATGTTGTAACAAGGGGCATCTACTTGCATCATGGTCCCCATGACAAATCTCATAGTCTACTGTCACGGCACGTACTATCCTCTAAGGGAAACTATCCTTGACATGCCCCTCTACTTCACAATATGTACACCATAAACCACTACGAGTCTCATGGGTTGAGTTTCACGAGACAATTTTTCAATTGCTTAGCCATAGCAAGCAATCTGAGCCTCCAAAAATAGGCTAATACCAGTGTCAACACTTCCAACAGCCTTCGGCACGCAAAGCATCTTCTAACGCCTCGTGGGTCTATGAAAGTTTTATGAGATAAGGCCCTTCTAAAAGGTGTGATCAACCCTCCAACAAACCACTGAGCATACTTTGTGAAGGGTAAATGTCATATGATAACTTAAACAAGAGAGTTTTAAAGCGCGCATCATACTCCCACACACTCTCATTCCCTGTTGAATCTCCTTCAGGGTGTTGATGCTCTTCTATTCAAACTCAGGGATGTGGAATTCTACCAAGAAGGTGTTCTTTAAAGCAGTATAATCCACCACTATTTGATGAGGGTCATATTTCCTATACCAACTATGTGTGTGCCCCTGCAACATCATTACAAACTGACTAGCCTTCGCTCCAAGGTTGTGATCCCCTTTGCATGCCATAATAGCTCACACTTGTGAACATGTTCTGTAGCATCTTCAATACCTTGTAATCTAGAAAATGTAAGGACATCTCAAAGAAGACTTGAGGGGGTGGTTGGGTCCCTTGTCCTCCTGAGCTAGAGCCTTGGTTCCCTCTCATGTTTCCTATGTTTCTAGATCCACCAGTCCACCGATTCTTGTGCCTCCGAGCCACCAGATCCACCATGTCCTATTCCTCCTGACCCACTAGATACATCGGAACCACCAAGTCCTGTAGTGGTCGTGCCAAGTGTCCCACAGGTTCCACTGAACTATGCACCGATGGTCTATGATAATGCCTCACTACTACTATTGTGCCCGACACCACTCCCAGATGTGAGACCGAAGGCTTGTGTACTTGCTTCTTATCCAAAGACTCCTCCAATACTAGAATACACGTAGCCACAGAAGTGGGAATTGAAAAATGTATCTCCTGGGATGCAGATATGTCACTTCCACTTATACAACCCGGGTCAACGATACTCCTTCCTTGATCTAGAAAACCAAGCGCCATGGTTTGGTCACTATGTGGGTTTAGATATGTGCCAACAAATCTTCTCTCTCTATGCGATGAACTCTCATCAGAAGCTGAAGGGGTCTCTCTTACAAACTTTCCAAGAAGGGGTAGCATAGACTGCTCATGTTCCATGTCCTCCACGTGAACCTAAACTCCTTCGCAACATCTACCTCCATAGATCCATCACACTTGCAGCCTCATGTCATCTAGCAATCTCCCTTTCACGCACTTCACTATACTTGAGTCATCTCTCCTCCTTTCTTTCTCCATCATAATATCTATCATCTTCCTCCACCCTAGCTTCCTCACCTTTCAAAGACTCAAATGGTTTATTCGGCCATTGGAAATGCCTCTAAACTCAATAACAATCAAGATCTTCATTACTAGAGAGATAGCATGCGTAAATGATCCTCTAGGCTCCCATAAAAATTTGAACTCAGAACTTCCGGATAATAATATGTAGAAATAGCATACTCTAGAGTGTAGCTAGCCAACACACCTTTCCACTAATGATCCACAACATGAGTCCACATCAAATCGCATCTTGTAGCCTTTGGTATTCTTCTTGGGTCCACGCTCATGACCTATAATACCAGCTTGATCTAGATGCATATGTTGACATCCATTCATATAGTTCTCTGGGAAGTAAATGAAAAATGTTTCATATAAATCATGGTAGAGGTTCTCTTCTACCCACCTACGTGCATCAAACTTAGGTCAATGTTAAATCTCGAGAAAATTCATCCTCTGTGATGAGTTCATTATTTAGCTCATTAATATCATTTCTTCGGATCGAAATACTCTTTTTGATATGACTTATTAGTATATGGGGATCTTTTGTGTAGTTATATCTTAGTAGTTTTTATGCATTTTCCTTGCTTTATAGTTTATGAAAACCGATTATCACATGAACCTCCTACTAACTATCTTTGTGAGATCAAACATGATGATGTGTGTAGGGAATGATGGAAGTTCTTTGGTGGATAAGAAGCCTAAGTTTGAAGCATGCACTCAAATACTGTTTCCATCAAATTGACCTATTAACCTGGGCGTGATCCTAACGGCCCATAGAGATTTATGTGTTTTAATTAGAATTTGATGGACAGTGTTTAATGCCTGCCTGATATGGTATATCTTGTAACCAACATTATCTATATGAAGACTTTGTCTTTAACTTGGTAGTACCACTTTTTGATTATTGAAGGAGATTATCTGCATACAGTTCTTGATTATTTTACTGTCTATGTTATGAACTTATTTCTAAGTTAATGAAAGCCATGAAATTTTGAGAATTAGAAGTTGTTAATCCCTCTATCCCAAGGAAGAGCAAGGGCCCACTCAACTGAGGAGATACGAGGTTACTTTGAGTTCATGCATATAGTTCTTTGATTAGATTTACTGCAATTGTCATTTGATAAATCTTACATGCATGCTTTGATTAACTGTATCTACTTTCTCCATTACTGCTTTCACTTAGAATAGATGCTTTTGTTATGTAAATCTAGTTAACGAATAGTCTTGCTTTCTGCTAAAGTTCCATTTATTCAGTTGTGATTTCATTTGTTAAGAATAGTGTGTGTGTATTTCATTTTACAATAGAAGATTAGTTGTTAAAATTCCTTTCATTGCAAATAGTTGAATTCCATAGAACTGTATTTAATTTCCATAGATTTGAATTGCATTTCCATAGAATAGTCACTAAACTAAGCAACCCCCAATAGACCCAACGTATAACTGGTTCTCCTAGACTCCATTGCATATTGCCTAGGACACAGCCCTGGTTTAGAATGACACTGACAAAGATTATGTCAGTTAAATGATTGGAAGAATACAATGACCCATCATTTTTGGTGTCATTTCTGAGGACTATAACCATAAGCTCCATTATTTTTTTTCCATATGCTATGGGTGTTAATGGAGTTCATATAGGAAACCAATAGTTCTCTCGGACCTCGATTTAAACCAACCAACCTGGATGCATAGGTCACGAGATAACCAAGGGAGATTTATAGCACGCAATATTCAACAAATCTCTCTAGACACTTCACAAGGAAGAAACACTGAGAGTGATACAGATTCCAACTCAACACCTAGAACCTCTTCTGAGCATTCTGTATCCTCTTCACACCACTCGGTAATGGGGGACCTTGGGAATGCTGAAGACCAACCTTTAGGATGAACCTTTACATATCCCATTGTCCTCGATGCGAGATGAGGATGCACCCATGAAAAACATCTCACCATCCATCCTCCCCCTCTTTCGAGGAATGACCAAAGAAGACCCTGATCAGTTTTTGTTTGAATTTAAAATCTTGTGCAGACATATGACTACCGAACTAATAATCAAAAACTCAAACTATTTCCCTTCACTCTCAAAGATTCTACTATGAGATGGTTTATGGGGTTACCGTCTAACTCCATTAATTCTTGGGAAGCCATGGAAATAGCCTTCCTGGATAAGTACCAAGACTATTGTAGGGGAAGGGATAGGAAGGAAGAGTTCTTCCAAATATGGCAAAAGGAAGATGAGAATCTAGAGGATTATTTGGATAGATTCCTCTTTCTCCATAAACGCAAAGTGGGTATGAGTTACATGCAGACATCACTAAAACAGTCTTTCTGAAAGGACTGGATGAGGAAACCAAGGATTCCCTCCATCTCATGGGAGGAGGAGATGTGCATAAACTCACCATGGAACAAATCACTGAGCTATGTAGAAGATATTCTAGAACACGTGGAGGAATACAAAGAAAACAAACATCCAAGTCTTTGGGTACCTCTAAACTTCTAGAAGAAATGGCCAACATGAAAATAGACATTCTGCTGCAATTAACATCCACCATAGATGGACTCAAGGCAAAAGCCACCCCTACTAAAGAACCATTGGACATGTATTGCCCTAAATGTTGAAAGAGACACCCCTTGAGAGAATGTCCTTTGGATGTCACAGAATGTGCTTAATATGTGAAGTTACTGACCATGACACTAAGCATTGCACACTTTTACCACAATTCAAGGGAGGTTTGAATGCCATCTCTCAAACAAGTGTTGAATTAAATTTTTCCAAAGACCAAACAATCAGGGTGGGTTCCCATCTAGACCAACTTAGAATCCTGGAGAATGCCATGGTCAAATCAAGCCTCTCGGCCTTCTTAAGGACAATTTGAGTGTGAAAAATCAAACTGGATGACTTATCCATATCCACCACCTTGGACAAATCCCTACACTACGGTCAATTTGGGTTCCACCACCCATGCACCAATCCTTCGCACAATCAGCGATGGGGTCCTCAATAAAACTTTAGCCAAAATCAATCCTGGCACCACACATAAAATGGTAATCAACAACGCAGTTCTAGTAGCCACAACAAGCTTTAATGCCTCCACCTCAAGCCTACCAAAATCAAGGTCCTCAATTTGTTTCAAATATGATTAAAGATTTCTTGAAATCTATAGAATCAGCACGAAAATCGTCACCATATCACCCCCAATCCAATGGGCAAGTGGAGGTAACCAATTGAGAACTCAAGAATATTCTAACTAAGGTGGTCAACGTAATAGAAAGAATTGGGTACCAAAGCTTTCGAGGCCGCTCTGGGCCTACAACACGACCGGAAGACAACATCGGTTTTCTCCCTATGAGCTAGTCTTTGGGAAGAAGCCATTGTTACCTGTTGAGTTCAATTGCACATCCGCGAACATCATTGGAAGTTGGGATCGATTTGGATGAAGCACAACGTGAACGAGTGTTGTAGCTAAATGAATTAGATGAAATGTGGATGGAGGCACAAAGCAGACATGAAATTCTACAACATCAGTGGAAAACTTGGCATGATGCTCACATCAAAAAAAGGACATTTCATGAGGGACAGTGGGTTTTACTCTTTGATTCCCACTATCAGCAGTTTAAAGGAAAGTTACGTACATGTTGGTTAGGTCCCTATCAGGTAAATCAAGTGTTTGATAATGGATCTGTTTGATTGATACCGATTGATGGAGACAAATGGACTCTTCTGGTGAATGGGCATAGGCTCCGAGTTTATCACCAACCTGGATAAGAAGACTTTCACCGATGACATTCTGTTATGAATAGACATGCATGCTGAGGAGGCTCTTTACCTCTCAAGCATGGAGTAATCAATCTCTTGCAAATTCAATAAAGGAAGATGATCCTTCATTTGATCTTCTTCCCTTAGTTAGTAGTTTTTCTTATTGTTATTTCCAATAAATGCAAGAATTTTCATTATTTCTACTGCCACTAATCACGTTTCATCTCGAACTACAGGCATAGGAATCTACGGATATCGGCTGACTAAATGTGGCATGGGTAAGTGCATTTTAACTTGCTAATGATATTTCCATGCAAAACATTTCCCCATGTATGCATTTTTCATCATTACACCATCATGAAATGATTGCTATGGTCATTCCGGATCTCTTTCCAAATCTAGCTCTATGAATGACGGCATAAAAGGAGTAATGGCTCATAATCACCACATGCCTTGATGTGTCACACTCTCCAAAGTCAGGATAGGTGGTGCTCACTCCTCAACCATGGGATATGTGCCGCCGCAAAAATCTTAAACTCACACGGGTGTGGGCCTCATTCACTATTTTTCCACTGTCACCTTTGCTTGATTTTGTGCCACCCAAGGAATATGGTGCCATTTGAAATTTAATGCTTCAACTACTTCTTACCGTTGTTGTATGCACATCAAGCACGATTGGTTTTATCAGTCACTAGATGGGAAGTGGAAGAGATGCTCTATTCTGGGTTTTTTTTCTGCTACCTAGTATTACTCACCTTCGGCTTCAGCATGGGACCGTGAAAGACATCAGAACCTGCTTCACCAGACGCCTTACTCCAGAATGCCACCCTTTCATAGGTATTTCATGATTTTGGATGGTTGGATTTCATTCGCAATTTGAAGGTTTTGATGAGGGCATTGTGGAAGAATTCTTGAACAATTTTGAGTCCACCTATTCACAAGTTGGTGGAAGACGAGTTGAAATTACCAGTCAGGTCATTTCTGACCTATCTGGCCTGCCAAACTTTGGTTTAAAGGTTATGACGAAACCCCTTTACAAAGCCTGATTGCTCAGTTTCACGACGAAGGAGAGGCACTCCCGGAGGTCATCCTGACTCCATTGGGTGTCCAGAAGGGTGTTAAGTGGACAAGTTTACCTAGAATCTAGAGCGAGATTGCGAAATGGGTCAACCAGTATTTCATATGCGATGGTCAGGCCTCTATTCTGGGGGTGATGCACTTAAAATGCTCATCCACCTTAAAAAGGGACATGTCAACTAGGCCCTTTGGGTAAATCTGCCAGAATACCTCGTAGACTCCATCATTAAAGTTTTCCAGAAGCACCGGTCTGGTGGAGGCAAGTCTATGATTAAACACCGGGGTTGATTCATTTGTTGTGTTCACACCAAGTCTTCTTTAGACCAAAGTGGAGGCTCGAGGGATGTGTTGGTGGTAAAGGGTCCAGCCAAAGCAATTAAAATCTGGTCTCTCTTCTGCACCTCAGTCTACCCTTGCCCTTCACATTGCCCAACTAGAGGTAAATGATGTTCTTGAGCATGCACACATAATTGGTACTCCTGAGGGTCCATCCCCTTCCATTTCTAATTCAAAAGGCAAGTGTGCCATGGCCCCATCTTCTTCCATGCAGCTACATGGTCTTGATGGCTTAGCTCATTTTTGCAGACAGGTGGTTCCCAATCAGAGTTCTTGCCTGATGATACCGCCCACATTCGGGAGGAACTGCATAAGGAGGATGACCTGGCCGCTCCATCATCTATTGTTTTGTCATCTACTGGAAATTCACACGTGTGGCTCCTAAAATGCTTGACACCTAAGTGGTGCCTTCTCACAACTATCTGGAGGAAATCGCACTGCTGAAATCTTAATTACAAGGTATGGAAGAAACCAACCTTTTATTACAAGCTGAATTTACACAAAAGACAGTAGAAAAAGTTCAGGAGATTGCTGCCCTGTAGCTTGAAGTGAGTTGTTTAAAGTGACAGCGTGATAAGAGTCTTACCCTCTTGAATAGTTTCCAACATTTTTCCTTCAGAAAGGGAATTGTGGAAGGAAAATCAAAAATTAATAAAGGAAAAGAATCTATAGAGGAGGAAAAACAAAAAGTAACATCTATTTTAGACTTTGTCTGTCCTTTGGCCCTCAAACTACTATCCTGTAGGAAACCCTCTTCAGTCTACTAACATGTTTTTCCAAGAACAATTTTATTCTTGGCAGTTATTTCAATTGTGTTCTCAAGCCCCTCACGAAATTCCCAATGGCCCTAGTTTTTTATCAGTTTACAAGTGCAGTACTCCGGAAATTCAAAATTTTCTTTGTGAATTTTATCTACATAACATGATAGTTACCAATGTCCCTGATTTCTTGATCAACCTATTTGTGGGTGATTTTCAAATTAAAGCCTTTCAGTCTGTATTACGGAATCAGATAATTTGGGGGCAACAAACGGACATTTTCAATCACACTGCTCAGTCCATCGGATTTCACATTCACCCAACTCATCATACAGATGTCACCTGTGGAAAAAATTTCGATCATTTTACTATCAGGTAGGGGTTGGGGTGAATACTTCTCATATTTTGCTTCAGTGTGTTATTGATTTTGAAAATTACAGTCATGAGAATTTTGGAGCTGCTTGGCAAGCTTGTGATAGGAGATGGGATACTTTAAGTCTACCTTTGAAACATAGGGAGGTTCTCTCTCCCAAAACTTGAGCTAGAGCATGCGCAGGGGTGATGCCCTCATCACCATTATCAAACAAACTACAGAGAAAACCAGCCAGCAGTACACGATGAATGGGCAGGCCTCCAAGTATGGCCACCACTCCTCTTGAGCCCTCTCACTACCTGGCAGAACAATGCAAAGCACAGTCCCATGACAGTTTCACTACCTGGGTGGAAATTACCTCTAATACTCAAGGTTGTAAGAACTCCACAAAGCAATACGCTGATCAATTCGAGGAGTATGACATGGCTGAATAGCTTGGTAGGTGAGCGGGCGCAGATGAGTTGCATTGGGACATGCAATGTAAATTCGGGGGAAAGTGATGAGTGCATTGTTTGGCTCATTAATATCATTTCTTCAAGCCGAAAATACTCTTTTTGATATGACTTATTAGTATATGGGGATGTTTTGTGTAGTTATATCTTAGTAGGTTTGATGCATTTTCCTTGCTATAGTTTATGAAAACCGATTATCACATGAACCTCCTACTAACTATCTTTGTGAGATCAAATGTGATGATGTGTGCAGGAATGATGGAAGTTGTTGGTGGTTAAGAAGCCGAGTTCAAAGCATGCGGCTGAAGATTGTTTCCATCAAGTTGACCTATTAGCCTAGGCTTGATCCTAACGGCCCGTAGAAATTTATGTGTTTTAATTAGAATTTGATGGACAATGTTTAATGCCACCTGATATGGCGGATCTTGTAACCAACATTATCTATATGAAGACTTCATCTTCAGAACTTGGTAGTACCACTTTTTGATTATTGAAGGAGATTATCTGCATACAGTTATTGATTATTTTTATTGTCTATGTTATGAACTTATTTCTAAGTTAATGAAAGCCACGACATTTTGAGAATCAGAAGTTGTTAATCCCTCTATCCCAAGGAAGAGCAAGGGCCCACTCAACCGAGGAGATACGAGGTTACTTTGAGTTCATGCATACAGTTCTTTGATTAGATTTACTACAATTGTCATTTGATAAATCTTACATGCATGCTTTGATTAACTATATCTGCTTTCTCCATTACTGCTTTCACTTAGAATAGATGCTTTGTTTTTGCAAATCTAGTTAATGAATAGTCTTGCTTTCTGCTAAAGTTCCATTTATTCAGTTGTGATTTCATTTGTTAAGAATAAGTGTGTGTGTATTTCATTTTACAATAGAAGATTAGTTGTTAAAATTCCTTTCATTACAAATAGTTGAATTTTGTAGAATTGTATTTAATTTCCATAGATTTGAACTGCATTTCCATAGAATAGTCACTAAACTAAGCAACCCCCAATGACCCAACATATAACTGGTTCTCCTAGACTCCATTGCATATTGCCTAGGACACACCCTGGTTTAGAATGACACTGACAAAGATTATGTCAGTTAAATGATTGGAAGAATATGACGACCCATCACTCGTGCTCTTGAACCATGATTCAACACTTTCCAAAGTTAAACATTCTGTCATTACTCATTACCCATATCATGATGTATGTCATTTCCCACTACAACTTCAAAAAGAGGTCCCGGCAATGGAACCAAGATGTAGTCATTTTTACCCCCATCACAAAGGAAAGAAATCCCATGCGCATCGGCCTATCACCCAGCGGGCGCTGGGTGCTCACCCAAGGCACACGTGGGCATCGAGTCTCTATTTTATGTGAGTTTAGTGGGAAACATCATCTATGATCGAGTTTAAGATATTTGAAAGGAAATAATACATACAAGCACCATAGAGCTTAGAACAGCTTCTAGATCCTTGCAATCATTCCAGACATAAAGTGCTTAACAGATTATAGAACTTACACCAAAATAGAAAGGAAGTCATATAAGAATTCATACTTAGCTCATAAACATAAATGAAAAAGAACTATGAATAATGATGTGTGCATTAGAACCATTAATGCTCATATTTATATCAACCGGTAATCTCATTACATTCATTAGGTCATTATAGAATGTCACGTAAAGAAAAGCAGACTATAGTCATGCATTATAACTAGATTCAAACAACTAGGCCCTTAAAAGAAAATTTATAACTCCCCAAACCATTGATATATCCTTTTCTACCCTTATTTTCCCAAGCTAATAGAGTCCTTGTAATATATTTCTCTCTCTCTCTCTCTCTCTCTCTCTCTCTCTCTCTCTCTCTCTCTCTCTCTCTCTCTCTCTCTCTCTCTCTCTCTCTCTCTCTCTCCCTCTGTATATATAGCCTTTTTAAAGTACCAACTCATTCTTATGTGGCCTCATATTTGTCGCCAAGTGTCCGAATGTGGTCCTCAGAGCGCATGCTCCTCCAAGCCTAAGCTCACCACTCCATGTCATGATGTCCTTCTAGAAGCCTCTAAGGCAAGGCATATTCCTTCCTAGGCCAACCTATCACTAGGTTGGCACCTTATCCACTCCACATGTGTAGTCAAGTCACACTTTTCTTGTATCTTGCACAAAATGCTTGATATGGCTAAGTCTTGGAACCTGGCTTTGTCCACGCACATGTCATGGGTTTCCTTAAACACTTCCCTACACGCCTTCTCTTTGCACACCTTTCTTCAACTAGGCCTTGTGTGCCTACGTGCCTTTTTACACTTAGCCAATATTTTAGGGGCCCAACAATACCTACAAAACACTCTCTTCTAGATTGCATTTTTCACCCACGCATCATTGGCTCACAAAATGACCCAAAACATGTTTTTATATGATTCTCTTGATATGAACTCAAGGGAATTCGGTCCTAAAAAATTTATTCAACTCTCACATCTTAATAACATTCAAATAAATTCATTACAATGGTCACATATGACCCATATAGGTCGTTCATTCCAAAACCACTCATCATGCACCAAAATGCCTCAAAACCCTATCACTAGAATGAGAAAAATCCACTCATACCAAAACCATGCTTATTCAAGCTTCAAAATTCACCACACATGATTAATATATCATAAAAACATCATAAATGGTTGCAAATTTACTTTAACCAATCAAATATTTTATTAAATGGGCCCAATGGCTCATATCCTTCTTAAAACAATTGTTTCCAAGCCTGTCTTTACCTTTAGGACTCAAGACCCTCAAAATGAACTCAAATATAAAATTTGAAAAATATATGTAATTATAAAAACATGTAGAACAATTATATGTATATTATATCTCATGAAATATCTGCATGCTCAAACCACAGTAACTTTACACTTCACCCAAACATGATTCCCAAAAACCATTTTTGCAAACTCAAATATTTTCACCAGTTTCTATACTTTCAAGGCATATAAATTACTTTAATAGATTAAAAGATCACACATCTTCACATATCAAGCATCAACTCATCCATTTGATGCTCCAACCAACTCAATCTTTCAGAAATAATAAACATGTCCTGAAAATGCAGTTATCATCTTCTTCACAAATTGACTTGAAAGAGAAACCAAATAAACTCATCATGATAAAAGAAATAAACCAATTAAAATATATCTGAATCAAATTTCCATAAAATATTATAACTCCTTCCAACTCCAAGTGGAAGGCCTTCAACTAAGACAATCTCTACAAACTACTTTTTATCCCTTCTTGGACTCAAGAACTGGCCATTATCCCAACATGATCTATCACACAAAAAAAACTTCTAAACTCAAAAAATTATAAAAAAACCTTATAAATTATTTATAAGAACTTAAAACACTTCACCAATCATGAATAACTCAAAAATATCACCTTACCTCTTGAAGTCATTTGGACCCTATTAGAATGAGCATTTTCCAGATTTGACCCTCAAATAATAGGTCATAATTTTGATACACCATTGGAAATTTATCTAAACCAGATTCACAACACAACTTGAATGGATTCCTAACTCCCTTTGTAGCTTCTACAATGTCAATTTTACTGAAAGCTACTCCAACCTACCCCAAAAACTAGCCTTCATAAATAATACACACTTTGCACTTTTCTCACCTCAACCATGAACCAAAATATTCATTTAAATTAATAAAATCTATTGGGATATCATAAATTCAAATTTATTCATTACCTCCTTTGGAAAAATTATTCACAAAAATGAACTTCTTCATAAACTAAATTTTTCAAGTGGGGCCCACATATTGTCACAAGAACTAACATACCTGAATGGAAATCTATAGGATTCCTCTACATCATCCAATCATCAATTTTTCAAAATAAATCAAAATAGGCTCACTATACTCAATCTTCGTAAGTCACTCTTAGCTAGGGTTTTAAACCACTTTACCTTCTTAACGATCATTCATAAAAATGTGACAATAAAACCACCTCATTATTTTTTGAAAGATTCATAATTGACCTTATAATCTATTCCAAATATCTCAGGTCCCCATGAAAATTATACAATTCACAACAAGCATCGAAGGTCACTGTTTTGCCTTAAAAACACACTATCACTTACCCGGTTTTTCCAAAACTTGCATATCTTCAAAATTCTTCATCACTTTGACTTGAAACTTGTCATGAAGCATCATGAAAACCTTATATAACTTTATATACTCACCATTTATCCTAAATAGCTCTGAAACTCTCCATCGAATCCCATTATCCCATGTTTTTACTGCTTTCTTACTACTTTCTTCCCAAGGACCTCAAACACCACCAAACCTCTCGTAAACTGACCTTAAACTCATCACACACCTCAAGTAAATTGTCAAAATCTTATACCATGCTCCAAAATGACTTATTTGGTCCAAATCTCACACCTCTACCTCATTCTGCATGCACCAAGACTAGAAACAAACCTAGAATGACCTAACTCAACCATGTGACCTCATGACCTGACCATGTTGACCTTATACAGATCTATAGACACCTGAAACATACCTCATGGACCATGAATGACATCATGAAATCAACCAACCAACTCAAGAGATATCATACAATGACTTAGCTCACTAAACAATGCACCAGGACCTCTTAGAACTCACCAAATCTTGACACTAGAAATCAACCTTCATGTTTGACATCATACTAACACCTCTTGGAGACTCATACTATACCATGACACCCTTTTTCATCAATGGAGTTGACATCAATGATAACACTTTGAAACACAATGGCCAATAATCTCCCCCATTGTCATTGATGGTAATCATCTTTGAAACATTGATGGAACCAACATGACAACACACCTACATGAACTTTCCCATGAGATGCTTCTCTCCCCCTTTTACATCTATGACAAGGACTATGATGACACAATCATGAGAAATGACAACACAAGACTAGAACAATGAAAATAATGCAAAAACCAACTTACTTAACTCAATAGCTCCCCTTGGGACTGAAATCTCTCTATTTGACTCCTTCATCAGCAAATAAAGATCCATGGGCCTTCTAAATCATGAAATACAAGCACCCTCCGAACATAACTTATCCTATTCTCCTTCATTCATACTCAAAATCTCTTTCTATCACATTTTATGCACAAGAACTCAAGAATTGCATTCAAGATTATAAAATCCTCTTTAGGACCATGTTCCATGAACTACATATTTAGTGTATTTTGACAAACTTCTCAAGGCTATAAAACGAATCCAAGTGAACAAGACAACCACAAAATTCTCCCCTGGATTTGTAAAACATATATCTCACTAAAAACACAAAAATTGATAACATATATCTTGCATAGAAGACATGTAGGATCATTATCTTCATTTACTCAAGCCTAAAACATTTCTTCAAAGTATTTTCTACCCTCAAACCATGATAACTTACCGATCTTAGAAAAAATCCTTCTCCATAAGTCAATAAACTTCAACCACACTTCATTTAACCACACAAGCCATCCAAACACATTACAAACCTGATTGAGGACACAAACATTGCTCCTCCTACCTAGATAGGATATAATAGGCATATACAATCTTTGTTATAGTGCATTTTCACCATGAATAATCTAACATCTTCTCATTCGCCATATGAACCTATGAATCATCTCTAATTCTTCTTGTTCCATTGATCTTGGTTTCTTGATGCACTCATACGAAGTACCTTAATTAAATGTTTGACCTCTAAGAGATTAGCACATTTGATGATGATGCCATGACTCACATAAAAACTCATACCTACTATAAAATTACAATCCATTTGACTTTGTTTTGACTTCCTTTTAATGAAATAAACATTGATATATTCTTAGACTCTATACATTTTGAAACTAAAACCCTTGGTTAGAGCATATTCCAAGATTTCCAAATAAATCTATAGGAGATAAACATGATTTCAACTTAGAGCTCTAACTTTTTCCCTTAACACAATATTTAAAACCACCGAGAACACTTGCATGGACTCATACAAAACTACCCTAACTCTTGTAGCTAGTCACTATCAAAATTTCATAGCCTTATTAATTTTTCTCCATCTTAATACAAGATTTCATAAGACACAAGAGATCTTAAGAATTTTCTAACATCATTTCTTAACTTTAAATAAGTGAAAACACACTTCCTTTTCCTTTGAATGCCTCAGTAGAAACTTTTTGACATGTAGAATAATTTTTCTCATGCACATACTTAAGAATCATCATCAAGGAATAACACTCCATCTAAATCATCACTGGTTTATCTCATCATCTTATCACTTATCACTTTATGTTGTAGACACTATTACAAAACATAGCATAATGCATAGGTACTGTAGGAGAATTCTTAGGTAGTACACCAACTTCTTTAAGTGAAAAATATTTGTGTTTTTCCATTGTGATAAAGTGGAACCTCTTGGACCTATAATCTCTAGGATTATAAAAAGATAATGATTTTGATGATAAGACAATCATATCGACTATTTGACGTATTATGGAAGACTTTCCTAATGTGAAGGAGCCAACAAACACTTTGAACACACTTTTTCTTTAAATCATAATAGTAAGACAATGTCTTCATAGCTTAAATGACCACCTACCACTTTATTAACTTGATAAACCTTATTTAAGAGATAAAACCCATCTCAAACTTAGTATGCTTTCCTAATATCACTATACATACAGATTAGACTAACATTTTCTCATTTTTCAACCATCTCACAACTTCAAAATGCATACATGATCAATCAAGATATCTTTGACATATTATTAGTCTTAGTCAACACTTTATAGTCCATTTACCAAGAATAAAATTTTGCATCTTTAGCTTTGAGCTTCTTCATGTGATGAGGCATGAGATAATACATTGCCTTGAGAATATTACCACTTCATAGACTCAAGTAGCTCACCTACAGGCATATCTAATGGACTTTTCACTTTCACAAATTTGTGATAGAGAACACTTTTACTTGAGACCAACTGAAACCATTTGAGACTAATTTATAATAGCTCTTCTTCTTTAATACCTTAAATAACCATACCTTATGCTTTTAAGACTAAACAAGAGTCTCAAACATACTTCTAGGTGTAGCATACCAACTTACCTTCAATAATGCAACATGGCACCTTCTTTATATTTGGATATACTCATTTTGCAAACCATTTTACTTTTCCAACTATGAGACAAGTTCTCTTAAAACATCATTTGATACCTTGAAGAGGTACACCTTGAATTCCCTTATGACAATCTTGAGCATGACTTCACGACACCTATATAATACCACCGCACCTTGAAACCTCTTCAATTTTGTGAGATAGCCTTTTCACATCAATAAATCACCTTTTGCTTCTTCATACACCTCTCGAGTTGTATACAATTTAGACATGGTGCAACATATTTTGAAGAAGACACATGACCTTGAACTGGATCTTCACATTTCTTATCAATTTGCAGCAATTGCAGGTTTTGGTTATACCAAATCCATGAAGCACATTCATTCATTCATTTCCTCCTTCTTTCTTGACATAACATGACACTTTCTTCACATGCGAGGTCAACATGGTATTTTCACACTTAGAATTTCAAGTACACACTTCATGGATATTAAATGGATATATAAGGCATATAGAGAGCTTTGACTTGCATATTTAACTACAAATTACCTTTACTTCTCACAAGTTAACACAATAGGTCATAGACTAAGAAAATCACATCTTTCAATGGAAAACTTAATAACTAGACTAGAACCTTCATGCAACATTGTCTAATTGGATACACAACTTAAAAACTCTTTGAAAATTCAAGAACCAAACATAATGATCATAAACAGTAGTAGTACATGCTTGAAGACATGATAACACATACTCAAAGACTTTTGATAATGGTCATACAATTTTCATTACTTAGATAACCGGATAACATGCACCTAGATCAAACAACCTTTGTTCAAGCTAATAATGATGAAACTCTATCCTTGAGAGACTCCTTTAACACTAGAGACCACATATTATACTTTGTAAACTCCTCTAAATTCTTTTTTTTAGGCCTTAACACCTTCTTAGATGAAAAATATTCATTCAACCACCTTGTGGACTCTTACAACACATGATACTTTTGATGCATCTCCAACATGTGAGTATAAATTTTTGATGACATATTTATAGACCAAGGCTCAAACATCAAGACACACTTATAAGATTTCATACTCCTCATATTTTCAAAATGAAGGTCAACACTTGACAATTAACACAAATTTTATAGAGATACTAACACGATGCACATTGACATAGACATTTCAAGCTTTAAACAAGGACACAAACAAACCTTAACATTATTTAATTCACTACTTGACTGACTTCAAAATTATTTGGTACATCACATACCTTCTTGAAATCCCCTAACACCCATATACTCATCATTGATGAAATTTTCAGAATTTAACACACATGAGACACTCTTTCGACCATCTACACAACTCATATTACTTATAGAAGACTGACATGATCGCCTTAAAGGATCAAAATAAAAACTAACATACACCATTAACAACATGTGTGATCTGTACATATTTGGGAAAACCCTATCCCTTCTTGATGAAACATTTTAACTATATGACACACCATTTTGTATTAACAAGCTAAACTCATATTTAGACCTTAAGACACACAAACTCTAAAAATAGAGATGAAGGTTGCACCCTTATGAACTTGGATGCCTTATAATGATGAGGACTCAAAGACACATGGATAAGATCAATTCACATACCTAATCACTCTTGAAGTGTCCTAAACTCCTAACCTTCTCATATTCTCATGTGCAGAAGAGTGGATGGTAGATAGACACATGTGATGTTCTTCATTCTTTTCTTCGTAAACCAAAGAAAACATGCTTCCTGACTTGACTTGGGCTTATAGACCTTGCTTTCCACCTTGATTACACTAGAACCCTCTTTGAAAATATTCACTTGATCGGTTTCCATATTAAATACCTCTAATTTTCTAGCATCTTTCTCATCGTTTGACCTCCATGATTAGGTCCTTTGATTGCTCCTTTAGAATCAACTCTTTCAATGAACCTTCTCTTGCCTTAGCAAAAATTTTCTATATGACCTAATTGTTGACAATTGAAGCAAAAAACACTTCTCTTTCTTCTTTGCTTAAACACATTAAGATTTCATCCATAATGTTTAGCCCTATGACCATACTCATAACATGAAAAGCATTCGACCTTTAAGGAGAGCTTCAACATTTCTAATGACCTCCTTTTACAATCTTTATCTCTATGACCAAAATCATGACAAACAAAACAATATCCATTGAATGAAGAACCATACCTCATAGCATTAGGTTTTCTAACTAAGTTATACCTTCTCAAATCAGTATTCTTGGTCATTATCACATTTGATTTGGAACTTGGACTAGCTTCATCATCACTCTTCACATGCTTTCCTTCAAACCCTAGGTCTATTTTGTCCTTAGACACCCTCTAGCATTCTAAAATCCCATTATGAGATTCAAGAGCTCTTCTCGACTTTCCATACATTTTCATCTTATTAGAAGCATCATATAAATAAGATTCCAAAGCTTTCAACCTCTCTTCATACCTAGAATAAGTATCCTCTTTCTCCTTTGGGGATTTAGACAAACTTTCCACTTGAGATTTCAAACCCTTGATGGCTTGATCATGCTCTATATCCATGTCCTTGACCTAATATTGGTAGTAATTAATCACTGGCTGAGATATTTCATTCATCTTCCTTAATGTTTCTTCAACATATGAAGATTTACCCATTTCTTTTGCTTCAAATGGTATCCTTCAAGTTCTTAAAGTTTCTTCACAAGGATATGCTCGATACCAAATGTTGGAATCAAAATGGACTAAGGGGGGGGAGTGAATTAGTCCTATAAATTAATTATTTCATTTACCATTTATTTTATCATACATAAACATTCATCCATTCACATTAATTCATAAAAATATTATTAGGTGTGCACAAAAATTCAAATAACCATAACACATGAAAGAGAGCTCATAGACACAAGATTTAAGTGGAAAACCCTCATGGGGAAGAAAACCCACTGAAACATAAACATTATATTTCCATGCTTAAAATTTAATGAGGCACCAACCCCTAGTTTAGTATATCACCAACCCTACAAGGAACACCAACCCCTAATTTAGTGAAGCACCAAATCCACAAGGAGGATAAAATGCCCTAGATGACTAAGCTCCAACTTAGCCCTAAACCTTCTCTATGATTCTCTTGATCTAAACTCAAGGGAGATCAGTCCTAAACCTTTATTCAACCCATACATCTTAATAAAGTTGAAATAAACTCATCACAATGGTCACATATGACCCATATAGGTCATCCATACCCAAAACCACTCATCATGCACCAAAATGCCTCAAAACCATGTCACTGGAATGAGAAAAATCCACTCATAAAAAATCATGCTTATTCAAGCTTCCAAATTCACTAAAAATGAGTAATATATTATAAAAATATCATAAATGGTCTCACATTTACTTTAACCAATTAAATATTTCATTAAATGGGCCCACTGGCTCATATCCTTCTCAAAATAGTTGTTTCGGCACCCTATCTTTATCTTTGGGCCTCAAGACCCTAAAATATGGAATGTGATAACTCTATGGAATTCCCGAACATGTATAATACTTATATGTAAGGTATACCTCATGAAACATCCTCATGCTCAAACCACAACAACTTTATAGTTCAATAAAATAGGCTTCCCAAAACATAGTTTTACAAACATAACTAGTTTACCCTCTTGATGATACTTTCAATACCTCTAAATTCCTTGAATATATGAAAAATTCAAACTTATTAACTTTCTAGGTGATATAAATCATCCATTTGATGCTCCAATCAATTCAATCTTTCAACAAGAACAAACCTATTTGAAAATTCATTTACCATATTCTTCACAAATTGACTTGAAAGAGAAACCATATAATCTCATCATGATACAAGACATATACCACTTGAAATATATCAGAATCACCTTTCCATAAAATATTATAACTCCTTCCAAATTTAATTGGAAGGCCTTCAACCAATCCAATCTTTGTAAACTTGATTTTTATCCCTTCTTAGACTTAAGAACCTCGACCATTAACCCAACATGATTCATCACACAAAAACACACGCATCCACACTAAAAAAAACTATTAAACATCCTTATACATGATTTATAAGAACTCATAAACCTTCTCCACTCATGAATAACTCTAAAATATCATATTACCTCTTGAAGTCATTTGGACCCTGTTAGAATGAACATCTTCCATATTTGACCCTAAAAGAAAAGGTCATAAATTTTTCATACCTTATCCAATCATCAATTTTTATACACCATTGAAATTTATATGAAACATATTAATAACAAAACTTTAATGGATTCCTAACTCCTCATGTAGCTCTTGCAATGTCAATTTTACTAAAAGCTACCCAAATTGCCCCAAAAACTAGTCTTCATAAATAGGGAACACTTTGCAATTTTTCACCTCAACCATGACCTAAAACCTTTATTTACATCAATAAAAACTCTTGGGATATCATAAATGTCAATTTATTCATTACCTCCTTTGTAAATATTATTCACAAAAAGAACTTCAAAAACTAACTTTTTTAGGTGGGGCCCACATACTATCACAAGCACTAACATAACTTTCTGGAAAGTGGATGAGTCATATAATCATCTAATAATAAATTTTTAAAAATAAATAAAAATAGGCTCACTATACTCATCTTCTACAAGTCATTCTTATCTAGGGTTTAGTTAGGGTTTCAAACCACTTTACCTTCTTAACGATCGTTCATAAAAATGTGACAATCAAACTACCTCATTATTTTTGTGAAAGATTAATAACTGACCTTAGAATATATTCCAAATATATCAGGTCCCCATGAAAATCATATAATTCACAATGAGCATAAAAAGGTCCACTTTTCCTTAAAAACACATTTTCACTTACTCGGTTTTGGCAAAACTTCATATCATCAAAACCCTTTAGCACTTTGACCTAAAACTTGTCATGAATCATCATGAAAACATTATATAACTTTCTATACTCACCATTTATCCCAAATAGCTTTGAAACTCTCCATCCAATCTCATTTATCCATGTCTTGTCACTGTTTCTTACTACTTACTTCTCAATGACCCGAAACACCACCAAACCTCTACAAGTTGACTGAAAATCATCACACACCTCGGGTAAACTATCAAATGGTTCTAATATGCTCCAAAAATACTTATTTGGTCCAAATTTCATACCTCTACCTCATTCTATGTGTACCTGTGGATAGAAAGCAAGCCAGGAATGACCTAATTCAACCATGTAACCTCATGACCTGATCCTGATGACCTCATATACCCATAGCACTTGAAACACACCTCATGGACCATGAATGACATCATGACATCAACCAAACAACTCAAGATAGATCATACAATGACTCGTCTCACTATACCATGCACCAGGACCTCCTTTAACTCACCAAATATTGACACTACCAATAAACCTTCATGTTTGACATCAGACTAACACCTCATGGAGACTCATACTACACCATGACACCATTTTACATTAATGGAGTTGACATCAATGAAAACTGGCACACAATCACCAAAACTAGACCTTCTTCAAATATTTATGTGCCCTCCAGTCTTTAAAGTTAAGTCAAAACTCCACCGCCCTACTAAAATATTACACGGACCACCACACCTTATTATTCTTCCATTGATCCTTTTTATTCCAAAAATTCCTTCTCAAAACTCCCACACATGTCATCTCCCTCTACTCTTTTTCTATGGTTCATACTTCCTCACGCTTCACTTTCCTCTTCACTCCTTGTACTTGCATTATTATGCACACCCATACTTACCCAAAATTGTGCAAGATTATACCGATCCTTAGAAGCTCCTGCATAAATATCCCTACTCCTTCACAATAACTTGATATAGATTATAATCCACATATCAATACTGATTTTAATAATAATACAAATGATTCTACACTACTTACTAGCACAACAACATCTATAACGGATTATCAAATAATAAACTTATCAATGATTACCTCGATGATCGCGGAATCTCTACAAGTTGTTAGCTTAATTCATGTTACATTGTTTAATCAATTATAACCAACTTGGTTGTTTCTATCTATTTCTATTTAGTTAACTATTTGGAACCATTTCTTCATGTATTTATTATCCTCCTTCCATTGAATATATCAATCAATTTAATCTACTCAAGATACCAGCATTGGTATCAAATCCTGGTTAAAGAGGAGGAAATGTTTGAAAAGCTGTGTGATAGAACTTTTTGGCACTTATGGAACAAGTGGCACACATCCATCTATTAAAAAAATGCTTTGGCATTTTGTGTTTTCTTATTTTGGCATTGGAAAGACATGTCTTGATTAACAATCATAACATCGCATGAGGGTTGTTTCGAGTGACTTGATTGCAAACTTATTCTTTATGTAGAATATTTTTTGGAGCATGGTGGAGGAATATTTTAGCACAAGGGACATCATGGATTGCCCATGTGGTGATAGATCTATGCATGTATTATCAGCGAAGAAAATTGCATTGAAATCCTACCAAGTTGTTTGTTGCCCATATTTGGGGCTTCCCCATCGAAACGTGAGAAACATCAAACACTAGTTATTCAAACATTGCACAACATACCTTGGTATATGAGGAAGAGAATCAATCCAATCATTTTTTCATTTATCCTATTTTCATTGACCTATGAAGCAAGTGATTTAAGATCTGATTTAGCATGGAGAAACTCTTCAATATAAGAGGAAGTTGTTGTTTAGAAGTCATACATGTGGGAAAATCTTGGAGAGCTTCATTAGAAGAATCCTTCTCACAGTTTTTTCTCTACTCCTATGTGTGAAGAAATTACTACAAACCTATTTTTGGATTACTATTTTGGAGTCTAGTGCATAGTATAACATGACTAGTAGAAGTAACTAGTGAGTTTGGAACATTCCAAAGCATGAAGACCAGTTTTTCAAGTGTGATTTTTCCTTGCATTGAAGAAGAAATCAATGTTGAGTGATATTAAAGCCATGTATGCCCCCAAATTATTGTTTTCATATGAAAAACTACTCAAAAGACCAAATTATGTTGTTTGTAAGACAAATATGTTCACCATTCTCTAGTTTGAGAGTTTTGGGAACTCGTCATTGGAAAATTCACTCGTCCCACCGACGTAGATGAGAAAAAAAGTATTACAAGGCCGATGTAAAATCATTGGTGTTAATCACTCTCAACATTTTTGATGAGGTACAACCACATATACATAGATGTGATGACATCAAATGTAGCCTAGGATTCTCTCTCCACCATCTACAAAGTGAAGAACTTGACAAAGATCCTCCATCTCTAGTCCAAGCTTCATACACTGGGTATGAAAGATGGAGAGAAAGTAGAGGAATTATTGTGGCTTTAGAAAAACTATGAGAAAATCTTATAGCATTTGAAGAAAAGGTAGAAGACAAGTTGTTATACCCTCTCACAATGATATATCTTCCTTCCTAGTTTAGGACATTCGTCACAACATTGAGCATCACAAAACAAGAGGTGGCATTTTCTCGAGCTAGTGAATTTTTATTCAAGAGGAAGAATTCATCTGGATATTGGACAAGGAGTTTGAATACAAGAAAGTGATCTCAAGGAAGTAGAAGAGTCACAAGACTCATAAGAGATAACAAGAGAAGTAGCCACAAAATCATCCCTAGAAGTAACCACAGTAGAAGTCTTAGATGAATTGATAGTGTCACATTTGCACCACCAATACACATGATGTTGTGAATTATTTGTATAATGGTCTCACACAAGTGCAATTTTGAATAATAAGGACATCTAGTCTCAATGATTCATAGAAATCAAGTGGAATCCTCACCATGGGAAGCGTAAAGGACATGTCATGGCATAGTAATATGATGACTCAGATGAGGAATTACCAAAATAAAAAAAAATTGGTGCATATGAAGATGTTGTTCTAGTCTCTCAAACATCATAACTATCACAGAATGTTTGGTCGATTAACTCTAGATCTAGAAAGCACATGATGGGTGATAGGAATTTGTTTGATTAATTTAATGATCAAACCACTAGGGATTGAGTTCAAATTTTAAACAATGAGTATGTTGCAGAAGGAATAGACAATGTCACCATTCCTCTTGGGATGAGAAACTATACACTCACGAAGGTGATTTATGTTCGGGATTAACCAAAAATATCTTATCTATCTCTTAGCTCTTGAATAAAAATCTCAAGGTGGATTTCATGGTCCAGAAAGGAATCAAATCATTTTTATCTCACGATAAGGTATCATACTTCCTAGTGATTTTTTGAAGGATTGTTTATTTGCACTAGATGCAGTTTCTTTATCTGCCTCCATAATGGAGTCTAGTACACTCTAGAATTATCGATATGGGAACCTTTCTTCTCAATCCCTTTATCAACTCAATTATAAGGAGATGGTATGTGGACTTCCTCCACTCTCCTATTTATTACCTCTTTGTTCGGGATGTATGGTGGGAAAACAACATTGATATCCATTCGAGATGAGTACCTTCCATGCCAAGAACCATCTCGAGGTCATACATACGATATAAGTGGAACCTTTCATTCTTCCTTTCATGGATTTCAATACTTCCAATTGTTTATTGATGACTATTATCGCAAGACATGATCTTTTATCAATGATTTTTTCTAAGCATACCCAACAACCCCTTGAATCCCCTTGTCCTCTTCTCAAATTGAGGGGGAGTTCACGTCAAATAAATTATTACATTCTGAAATAGAACAACATCACACAACACTTTATTTCCCCTATACACCCTAATAGAATGTTATTACATAAATTCACAATTAGAATTTCATGAGATGGATCATTGTATGTTTTCCCTCGCTTAAGTTAGAGAACAAATTTTGGGTAGAATAATCCAGATAATTGTATATCTTTTGAACTGAGGCACCTAAAATATATTACATGATAAGACACCATAAGAGGTATGGAATAATCACAAGCCTTTGATCTTCCCTAATATTATTTGGTAGTACAACATATATACATGCCTCATATAAGAAGAAGAAGAATATCGATGTGAAAACACTCCAATGTATATTTTTGGGGTAAAATACTACCTCAAAGTCATATCATCTCATGGATCCTAAGACATATAAGAAGATATATGAGAGTTGATATGTTGTTATTGATTAGTCATCATTTGACTCATTCCCACACAAAGAAGATTCAGTACTAACCTCCTCTCATATATTTTTCTCACATTTAGATGATGAGCATGAAGATTCTTCACAAAAGAAAGATGAGATGTAAGGAGAATTATTCATTGATCTTGGTAATTTGGAAAATAATTCTTCACATTAAGATCTTCATCAATGTCCAAAATGGGTCCAAATCACCATCAGGGAATCTCACCTAAAATCTCTCCCGGATAATTCATCAGAGTCCGAATGAGAAGGTATTTGAGAAATGAGGTAAATCTCACACTCATGAGTTTAGTGGTTGATAGCACCAAACTTGATATAGTTCATGATGCACTTAGTCAACTAGAGTAGAAGAAGGTCATGGATGTAGAATATGACTCCTTGATTCATAATTAGACATGGGAACTTGTTGATCTTCTTGCAGGAAATAAATCCATTGGCTATAATGGATTTTCAAAGCAAAATATAATGTAGATGGATCTATTGACAAGTACAAAGCATGGCTAGTTACAAAATGATATGCTCAACAAGAGGTAATTGACTCTAAGGTGACCTTTTAATCCACTTTGAATATCAAAACCATCGAGTTGTTTGTGCATTGGTAGCACAAAAAGGATGGAACCTTCAACGAGATGGATGTATAAAGTGTTGATCTCAAAGAAGAAGTATACATGACCCAGATTAGAAGGATTTGTTAACAAAAAGTACCCTAAAAAGGTATTTCATCTAATTAAGTCTCTTTATGGACTCAAACAACCACCTGGGCATGGTACATTAAAATATATGATCACCTATTACAACATGGATTCACTTGTATCCCCTCTTATTCAAATATGTATATAAAAATATAGGCACAAATATTTTCATTTTGGTTTTGTATGTGGATGATCTTGTGATCGTAGGGATTTTAGAAAATCTTGTTGAAGATGTTAAGAATGATATGAAGAAATCCTTGACGTGATATATTTGGGGCTACTTCATTACTATATTGTCTTGGAGATATGGCAAAAGAAACATCATATTTTTATCTCCTAGATGAAATACGCCAAGACACTCCTGGAAAAGTATGGGATGTCTAATTGTAAACCTATGTCCACTCCAATGGAAAAAGGTTTGTAACTTTCTAGATTCCAGATTCACCTCAAGTAGATGGTACTCACTATAGACAACTTGTTGGGAGTATCATTTACTTGAATTATACCAAATCATACCTTTGCTTTGATGTGAACTATCTTTCTAGATTCATGCATGAGCCAAAAAATGTCATTGGGTAGTAGTGAATCATGTTTTGAGATATGTTTGAGGTACAATTAATTATAATTTGGAATAATAAAATAACTCTCAATTCTTCTTACAGGATATACCGACTTAGAATATGTTAGATCTCTTGATGACATGAAATAAACTATAGGATATGTTTTTCATCTTGGATCTGAACCTATCTCATGGATTAGTAAGAAGTAAACTATTGTTTTTTTCTCATCCACTGAGGTAGAGTATTGAGTTACACGAGGAGTTATGTGTGAAGTAATTTGGTTACGTCACATTCTAGCTAATATGGGAATTCTTGAAGAAAATCCACCCATAATTCATTGCGATAATAAGGGTGTGTTGAATCTTGTGAAGAATCTAGTTTTCCATGAAATAACCAAACACATTAAGGTCAAATGTCATCACATTCGAGAAAAAAATTGAACCACCACATCCGGTTCCACTACTACCCAATAAACTCTCGAGATAGCAGAGATATACTCACCAAGTCTCTTGGAAAGGTGAAACTTGAACTATTTCGGGGGTACATTTGTAAGAAAAATTAAATAAAGGGGAATCTTAGCTTAATTTATATTACATTGTTTAGTTGGTTATAACTGACTTGGCTATTTATAGCTATTTCTAGTTAGTTAACTATTTTGGAATCATTTTTTCATGTATTTATTCTCCTCCTTCAATTTAATATATCGGTCAATTTAATCTTCTCAAAATTGCAATAGAAGACTCCTCCCATTGAATATATCAATCAATTTAATTTTCTCGTTATACCATCACATGCATGGGTAAATATAGGATAAATCCTAAGTATGCCTCTCAAATCTCAAGCATATGACTTCTTCTTCAATACTTGGGGACCATCTAACTTTCCCCCTCTTTCCCCTTTTTTGTCTATGGTTTCTCCTATAGTCATATGGGCTACTACATATGGTTCTAATACTTCCAATATTCCCATATTGTACCTATTGGTTATGGTGAGTCTTGTGTCTCTCCCTTCATTGCTTGAGGTTGATCTTCGATGAGCCTCTTAGAATTAAATATGCTCACACATATTTTAAATCATACATTGATCCTTATATTTTCACTTACTCTTTCCATTATTTCCAACAATCCCAATATTCCACCTATTTCATTTTCTCCCAATGAACACACTCTTATTGTTTATGTCATTACACTTACTACTTATGTGGTTAGCATTTTTGACTCTATAGATTTATCTCCTCACTTTATTGACATTTTTCAATGTTAGCCCTTCGATATCCCCCTCATTTCCCAATGATACACTCTTTTATAGGTTTAAATTTCCTATTGAGGAAGTGGTTCCACACTTGAACCTCACTATAGGAGCTCAAATTTGCACCCTAGATATGATCATGAAGGATTAAGAATTTTGAGGCAACATGGGACTATCTCTTAGTTGTGGGACCTACGAACTGAGATAGAACTCCAAAGAAGGTCAGTTCCTCTACCTATTTCTACTGTTAAAACTACTCCTAAGAATGGGCATGAAACTACCTATCACTACTCTATGATTCCAAGGGACCAAGGTGAGAAGGAGATGCATGAAAATGGAAATCTAAACTAAAGGGAGGTGATAATACCAGAAAGAGGGGGTAAACACAACTAGCTTTAAGTGAAAATGAAGGGGACTACGTAAGAGAGGATAGATACATGTATCATAGTCTGAAACATACCTAAACACTCATTCTCATGGGGCACACTTAGAAAAGGAACTGCAAGATATGTGATGAAGAACAACAAATGGATAATTCAAAAGAGAGGCAAGAAAAAGTAATAAAATGAGCAAGGAAGAGAATAGCCATAAGATAGAGCTTCTATTGCTTCCATAAAATGCATATTCAATTAGAATGTTGGATGAGGTTGATATCCACATACAAAGAGCCATATCTGAAGGCCTACAAAATAAAATGCAAAGAACTAAAGTCCTTGGAAAACTAAAGGGGTCAAATCTTTTTATAATGAGTATTGCTCTTACATTTATAAAGGGAAGAAGAAGAGAAAGAAGAGGGAAACTCAAATTTTAAATCCAACCACCAACATCAAGAATTTAATTCCTATAAATCCACTATGCAAAGATGATAGATGTGCCTTCCCATGTCTGTTTAGATTGTAGAAGAAGGAAGGAGGCAAGATTTGAATAAAATTTGGTGGTTGAGTCGATTAGATGTTTGCATTAATGGCTTAAACAAGTTTCCTTCTTCTCACCTACCAAATCTCACCAAAATTTGATTTTGAATGATCCAATGAGTATCCCACATCATCATATTTCCAAAAAGACCAAAAGTGCATAGATCTCGCGCTCTATAGAAAAAGTTATGGATGTTAGAAGATCTGTAGTGCAAACTAGACATGTAATGACACATGGCCCAAGCTGATTGGCCAACCATTCATTTGTTTTTTCTTTTTCTGCCATGTGTCACGCAATGGTTTTTCACAAGGATTTGGTGTCATTTTGGCATGCTTTGATAGGTTATATATAACACACTCAAGTCGACAAGTTACCACGTGGCACATCGATTGGTGTAGAAGAATGCATAAGGTGTGCACAAAAGAAAGAGGCGTGAAAGAGGAAATCAAAGAATAAGTGCGTGAAGGTAACACATGTAGAAGAAAAGGATGCATATCTATAGGGGACAAATATGCAAATGGGGCACAACATCTAAATGAATGATGTGTGACAGTAAGAAGGAAGGTGGGCGCATAAGGAAAATGAAAGAATATAGGGAAATGAAGGGAAAGTAGAAAGAACACGAGAAGAGAAGAGTGTACGAGGGCACGTGAGGAACTACAACTAAGGAAATTGTGCTAAGGGGACAACCAAAGTGTGCGCAACCTACAATATTGAATTTTAGAGCTAGAATGGGGATATAAGTTGTCGAAATAACTAGGGGAGTTATTTGTGACAACAATTTGGTGACTTTCGGGGCCATCTTTCTACTAGATGAAGGAGATCAATAGCCTTGGATTATCCATTGTGCATGGAGTCTATCTAAAATTTCTAATCTACAACTTGAAGAAATACCCTTAAAGTCACTTGAAGCACTATTTGAACTATGTACCAAACTGCTAGAAGAAACCTTGAACCGAACCAACATCTTGAAAGCAACAAAAGAGCACGTGTGGGAGGAAATAAATATGTACAAACAAAATAATGTGCGCACAATGCACTTAGAGGAATTAAAACTATTATAATATATATAATGATGTAGAAAATTAATATAAGTGTTTGAGATAAATCTCATTAGCTAGGATTGGTAGCATGCTTCCATCAAGGTAAGACGACTCAAAAGAGTTAGTCTCCTTGCAAGAACTCATAATGTATGGGCCAATCCAAAGAGCATCAAACTTAGAATGAAACCCTTGTTTAGCTTGTCACATACCATTTTAAGACCAAATCACCAAATTTGAAAGCTTGAGGTCTAGCCTTTCAATCAAACAACTTCTTTGTTGCTTATTGATGTTGCTCTAGCTTGATCATAACATAGTTTCTTAGTTCTTCAAGTTCAACCAGCTCTACCATTCGATGTTTCTCTCATCCGTGCCCTCAAAATCCAATTGTTAGGTGAGCTCTAATGAAGGAAACTCAAGAGATAAATGAATTATGGCTTCCTTCCCATAAATGAGATTGTAAAGTGAAGTACATATTGCCTTATTTACTATGATTATGTCTACCCAGATCGCACGTGAGACCTTTCTATGCCAATGCCTCGGCTGATATTCATTTTCCACTTCATGATTATGATCAGGTTCTTGTTTGTTGATTCTACCAAGTCATTACCTTGAGGGTAATATTTGGAAGAAGTATTCAAATAGATACCAAGACTAAGAGCCAATCAGAAATTTTGGTACCAAGGAAGGCTTTTTTAATTATCAGAAATAATGGTCTGAGGAATGCCAAACCTTGTTACAATGCCTTGATAAATTCTAAGATGAATGAATCGGTTGATTCCTTGAGCACAATAGCTTTTTTATATCTAGTGAAGTAGTCTGTAGCTATCAACACCCACTTGTGCCCAGTGCTCAAGGGAGGATTGATCATGCCTATGAAGTAAAGACACAAAAGGATGATCAACTTGGATTGGTTGGAGGAAGCGTTGCCCAAATTCTTCTCCTAAAAGAAATTGCATTCTTTGAATTTCATGAACCACTTGTGCATGTCTCCAAATAGGGTAGGCCAAAAGTATCTTGCCTTGATGATCTTCATTGATGTTGCCTTGGCAAAGAAGTTTCCACCAGAGAATCCATCATGAAATTATGCTAACACTTGTCAAGCATGTGTGCCATCGATACATATCAGTAACATGCCATCAAGATTTCTTTTAAATAGAACTTCATTAATTAGAACATATGGAATTTTTCTTTTCTTAGACTCGGATGGTATGCGCCAGAGGAAAGTAATGTGATCATATCCTTTATCCAAATGCACATGTTAGGGTCTTCATTTTGCTCAAGTTCCGCACGTGAAGGCTCTTCCTCAAGAAACAATGAAGTTTCATGATCATTTTACGTGTCCTCTGCAAGTTTCTTACAAATCATATTTCCTCTAACCAAATTTGTGGCTTTGATAGTCACATAAAACTCCATGATTTTAGTCACCCATATTTCTCTCTTCTCGTTGATTTTTTCTCCCATGATGAAGTCTCTTACACCAAAGTGTGAAACTAACACCTTAACATGATTTTTGGTGAGCATACTT
Organism: Taxus wallichiana var. yunnanensis; assembly: GCA_018340775.1. Lineage (NCBI taxonomy): Eukaryota > Viridiplantae > Streptophyta > Pinopsida > Cupressales > Taxaceae > Taxus > Taxus wallichiana. The sequence goes on along the minus strand of CM031237.1, from coordinate 447,160,957 downwards.
TTGAACTTCTTTATCATGCACATGATGGTGAAGATCTATTTTTCTATGTGATTGTATTTTAATTCATAATCCTTGGTGGTGATGAATAAATTCCTTAGTTTCTCCAGTCCTTGTTCATTTTCTTGTGTCAAGATAGCAAGCAACACTCGCATTAGCTCCATAAACATAAAGGATGAAATCCTTTGAGTAATCCAGATTGATGAGTGTTGGCGCGTAAGAAATTTCTTGCTTGATTTTGTTGAAGCTTTCTTTTCCTTATGTTGTCCATTTGAATACTATATCTTTCTTGAGCATTAGGGTGATGGGCCTAACTAGTCCTATAAATTTAGGAATAAATATCCTAACAAAGTTGATTTTTGTGTAGGAATGATTGCAAGGATTTCTTATGCGCAACAAAGAGAGAGAAAGGATGGATGAAATGCATTCGAGATCATTTGCAATACCACCCTTTGAGACCACATGGCCCAAAATATTACACTAGACCACAAAAATTCACACTTTCTTGGGGTTAAGAGACACCCCAAATTATTTGCATCTCTCAAAGACTTTCTCCAGATACATCATTTGATATGTGCCTTGCTTTGAGAAAATAGTTATGTCATCAAGTAAACTAGGATGAACTCATTGATATATCCTTTGAAGGAAATGTCCATGGCCCTCTCGAAATGTTACACCTACATTCAATAGTCTAAAAGGCATCTTCTGATATGCATATGTTCCCCATTTGGTTATAAATGATATTTTGAATTGATCTTATTCCTTGACCATGATCTGGTTGAAACTAGAATACCCATCAAGCATGGAAAATCTTTGCACACATGCCACAAGATCTCTAAAGGATCTATTCCATGAAGGAAAATGATAATGATCCTTCAAATATGCCTTATTCAAATCTCTGAAATTGACACAAAGTATGATTTCACCATTCTTCTTGTGCATTGGAACAATATTCATGACCCAAGTAGAGTACTTGATAGGGAATATTATATTTTCCTCAATGAGTTTAGACAACTCTTTCCTCGTGAGGGCTCTATCCTTGGATTGACTAGCCTTTGATTTTTCGATGGGATTGATACTAGGATCAAGGTCAATGGAGTGTTGAGAAACACTTGGATCAAATCCTTTGAGGTCTTCATACTCCCATGAGAATATGTTGTTGTATTTTTAACACAGAGAGATGAAGGTCTACTTTTCATCATACACAAAAATTTCTAAGTAACTCATTATCATGTGCAATAGTGATTAGAGTGTCAGTCATTTTACACCGCGCACATATATTTTTCTTCACCCTTAAATTCATCATTAGGGATGAATATTTTCTCTAAGGTGACTATCCCTTTGGGTAAATTGTTTGTCTTGAGTTGAATTACTTGGTCACCATAGTTGTCATGTAATTCATCTTGCATACTTGAAGAGAACTTAACTTCATTCTGAATGATCAAGACAATTTGTGTGTCAATTTCAAACACTTTCCAACTGACATAATTATCGGAATAGATGGCTTGATCACCATTTGAACATGTTGTGGATTTCCTTTGACAAAATCCTCAGCAGGTGATAATTAAACAAAGCACGACCATTTTGTATTCTTCTTTGTTCATCTTTCTTGGAACCACCTGTAGATTTAGAGCATCAAAGCCCTCAAGGAGATCCCAAAATCTATGTTTATAATTTTATTCTTTGTTGCGCACTTTTTTGTGACTTGGTGGATGACCAATTATGTGTCCCCAAAGATCTACAACATCTTAATCTATCTCTTTTCAACAATAAGAATACCATACACCAATATTTCATATTATGCTACATTATTGGAGCATATAAACTACATCTTGTGTGCAAAGAATAATTTCTCATATTTAGGATAAATTATAACAACACTTGTGCCATCGCCATTTCTTCTTCGGAACCATAATAGTACAACTTCCACAGACCAAAATTTTCTTCACTTTACTTGAGCGTGCTAGGAAGCACAACTTCTTCTTTAAGGATATAGTAAGTACCAAGGATGGTTTCAAAGGATTCAAGATCTTTGGCATAAGGATCTAATTCATAGTGCTTCTTAACCCATTTAACCCATTCATCTAGTGATAGATCAGGTAAAGGAGGGGGAATAGGGTGCTCTTCTGAAATTGAGTCTTGCACTTGACCTTCTTGGATTAGGTAATTAGCTTGGAGAGGAGATGAGTCATATGACTCAACATGATAAGATAAAATAGGTTCATCTGTATATATGTACCGGGTTCAACTTGGTACCATACCTTATTCTTAGTAACATACGAGACCAGTCAAAAGACAAGTAACCATCCACTTCAGTAGTGAAATCTCTTGATAGACACAATGAAAACAAAGGAGGTAGATCAAAATTGACACATCGTGAGTTATTGTTAGACTTAAACATGCATGGAGGGTTAACTCAAGATCTTTGATGATTCCTAGAGTGGTTATAGTTGATCCATTAAGTTGCAAGAATCCTTTAGTCATATAGGGTTGTACTTAAGACTTATGAAATCCAAAATTTTCTTTGACATAACAAAAGTACTAGTGTCTGAGTCAATCATACAATTATGCACAAGGTGTTTTCCTATTATCAAGGACATATAGAAGGGTGGGGTTTTGATAACCTTGTTTACTTTCTTATCCAATGTTTAATAGGTATTTAAAGCATCTTGAGGTTTTTGAACAACTAGATCAGCACGTGGAAGCTACGCTAAAGCTTCATGTAACATGTCACGTTGAGATGGAATGGCTAGGGCATCCCACATTGTGACATTTACATTTTTATTATTCATCTAGTCCATAATGTTGAATGGAAGGCCCATTGATTTGTGCATTTGAGGCATAACAACATCTTTTCTTGATTTTTTTAGGTGCAGAGGTGGGGGCCTTAGCTTGCGCAAAGGCTTGACTTGACCTACAAAGGAGGGAGCACGCATTACTTTGTAGAAACATTGTGTGGAACCTCCTACATAGGAACTTGCACATTATGAATGTTGGCTTCATTAACATCCTTTGATGCTTGAAGATGAGGTGCATCACTTTGGTTATGAGGATCAATCTGTGTGATAGGAAGAAAGGTTGCGTGCTAGATTCAAACATTTTTTTCTTGTATCTTGTGTTATTAGAAACATGGGTGGGAAAATTATTGGATCTATCCATAGCTTAGTTCATCACACATAACTCTTCAGTTCCAAAGAACAAAAGGTTGGCCTCGGGAATAACTTCCGGCACTTCTTGATTCTTTGATTTACACGTGTTGTAGAAGGTTCATATTTTGAAGCAACTTGAATCATGTAGGCTTGCACACAAACAGGAAAATAGTGCAATTATAATGAATGTGATGCATGTTGTAAAGAAAGAAACCACTTTGAATTTTGGACCATATTGCTATGTCTTGGGAGTAGTGTTTGGCTTGCAGGGCACCTTTGGAAGAGGTTGTGCGGGAGGGATGGTTTGTAATGGGAGGTACACATTATCATGTTATTTATCATTTTGTTGGTTTTATGTATATCTTTGATTTGGATATTGATTTCTAAAGGGTTGATGGCTTTGATTATACCCTTGATTAGAATTGTTTCTAAAGTCTTGTGCCTCTTGTTTCTCTAATGATATAACTTTATTGGAAAAGTTTCTAATCAAGGCCTTCATTTCTTCATCCTCCTTTTTTTGTGTGGGAGAATAGGATGTGGATGTAATGGGTTATGTGCTCTACTCAAGAATAGGAGTAATAAAAGGTGGGGGTGCTTGAGGTATTTTGGGAATACAGGCATGGGACCGTCAGGGGCTAATTTTCCTACCTAAATAAGACTATTTTCTACCCTTATTGTAATGTTATAAGAAGCTAGTAAGGTTCTATCCCCCATAGACTAGATCATGATTGAAATGTCACTATTCAATGCCCTTAGATAATATAAGAAAGCATGTTGGGTTGTAGGCCCTACCACTTGAGGAATCATATCCCAAATATTTTGAAATATGATTTGAAATTGGTTATTTTCTCATTGTTGTTTTTAGTTGTTCCACCAAGGACAGGTGATCTGACTTATCTTCAAAATAGTTGCAAAGAGTTGTGCCAAGGTCATCCCAACTAGTAATGGATGCATGTCTCAAACTTTTATACCACTTGAGTGCTTTTCCTTTAAAGAAATATGTTAGTACCACGATTGCTACACATGCCATGTGTAATGAGATAAACAAAGAAAACATTTGCCACATCATGTATGTGTTCAAAAAGAGTGACTTGATTTTCACCATAAAGTATGGAATATGTTTGAGTGTGGTTGTTGGCATATCATGTTGTGCATTTAGGGTGAGATGACTTCCACTAGTAAAATTGACAAATGGTAAGTTCCTCTAAGTTTCCATGATAGGTTGCGTAGAGGATCTACCAAGAAGAGGAATGGAAAGTGCATGGCGCGCACTGGAGATGGAGATGCATGTGAGGGTGTTTTGCTAATTATTCTCTCCTCTCGAGAGAGATGGAGGTACTCAAAATATTCTTCAGATTGTTTCACTTTGTCTGTGTGTATCCTTCTCATGAAAAATGTGCTCATGATGTTGAAAACAATAGATTTGAGAGTTGGGATTCGCATGTGTTGAAATAAGCCTCCAAATGCTAGAAATCACTAATTCACACACCAAAACTTAACAATGATGAAATTTAAGCTTTCAATGCTAGTCCCACTGGGCATGCTAGAAATTGTTGGAGCTCAAAATTGTACCCTGGATATCATCATGAAGGATCAAGAATTCTGAGGCAACATGGGACTATCTCTCAATTGTGGGACCTGTGAACTTGAGATAGACCTCTCGAGAAGGATAGTTCCTCTACCTATTTCTATTGCTAAAACTACTCCTAGGAATGGAAATATAACTACCTATCACTACTCTATGATTCCAAGGGACCAAGGTGAGAAGGAGATGAATGAAAAGAAAATTCTTAACTAAAGGGATGCAATAACACTAGAAAGAGGGGGTGAACACAATTAAATTTAAGAAAAAATGAAGGGGATTACACATAGAGATGATAGATATGCATATCACAAATTTGAAACACACTCACACACTCATTCTCATGGGAACAATCGGAAAAGGAACCTGCAAGTGACATGATGAATCACAACAAATAGATAATGTAAAAGAGAGGCACATAAAAGCAATAAAATGAGCCAAGGAAGAGAATAGCCACAAGATATAGATTCTATTGCTTCCATAAAATGCATAGTTAATTACAATGGCGGATGAGGCTGATATCCACATACAAAGAACTATATCTCAAGGCTTGTAAATTAAAATGCAAGGAACAAAATTCCTTGGAAAACTATAGGGATCTAGCCTTTTAAAATGAGTATTACTCTTACATTTATAGAAGGAGGGAAGAAGAAGAGAAAGAAGAGGGAAACTTGGATTTGAAATCCAACCACTAAAAAAGCATTGAATACCTAAAAATCCACTGCAATGATGACAGATGTGCCTCCCCATGTTTGTTTAGCTTGTAGAAGAAGGAAGGAGGTGAGATTTGAATAAAATATGGTGGTTGAGTCAATTAGATGTTTGCATTAATGGCTAAAATGTATTTCCCTACTTCTCACCTACAAAATCCCACCAAAATATGATTTTGAATGATCTAATGAGTATCCCATGTTAGCATATTTCCAACAAGACCAAAATCACATCGATCCGAGCTCTGTATCAAAATTTATGGTTGTCAAAAGATCTATAGTGCAAAATGGACACGTAATGACAAGTGGTGCACACTGATTGGTTGAAGGATCGAACAACCATTCATTTGTTTAGTATTTTCTTTCACGTGTCGAATGGTTTTTTTGCAAGGATTTGGTGCTTTGTTGGCGCTCTTTGATAGGTTATGTGTAACACACTCAACTCGATATGTTGCCACGTGGCACAAGGATGCGTAGAAGAATGTGCAAGGTGCGCACAAAAGCAAGAGGTGTGAAAGAGGAAAACAAAGAATAAGTGCACGAAGGTAATGCACATAGAAGAAAAGGATGCATATCTATAGGGTACAATATGCAAGTGGGGCATGACATCCAAATGAATGATGTGTGACAACAAGAAGGAAGGTGAGCGTGTAAGGACTACGCATAAGAAAATTGAAGAAGATAGGGGAATAAAGGGAAATAAGAAAGCACATGAGAAGAGAAGAGCATGTGAGGACGCACGAGGAACTGTAGCTAAGTAAATTGTGCCATGGGACAAACAAAGTATGCCAACTTGCAATATTGAATTTCAGAGCTAGAATGGGGATATAAGTTGTCAAAATAACTAGGGAAGTTATTTGGGACAACACTCACTTTGTCTGCGCGCACACGCGCGCACACACACACACACACACACACACACACACACACACACACACACACACACACACACACACACACACACACACACACAGGGGAAACCTTGCTTCATATATTTAGTTGCATACACTTTATCAAACACTTAAATAATTTAAAAATACAAAATCATTCAAATATATACAAAAATACAAAATCCTGACCTATTTCTATGCCATATATTGTTTGCACTTTACATTAAATATGTTGTTTATTCCTTTGGTTGATAGATATAATTTATTCTTTACAGACATGTTTTCATGTGGTATATTGAGCATGATGCGGAGTTATACACATAGCGATTCAAGATGACATGTGTTGGCCTAACCTTTACCCAGAATGCTAATCTCTTAAGAATCTACTTTGGCATACTATATCAAGGTTTTATATTTCCATTATAGTTCCTTTATTTCCTCATTATGCTTTGTATATGTATATATATATATATATAGTGTCTTTTTTATATTTCTAACTAACAAGACTAAAACATGTGTCTTGTGCATCATTTACAATTACTACATCACTAGATCCTTTATGTTATATTATATGTATTTATATACACTTTCTTATCATACATGTTTGTTAGTTGTGTGTGTATGTTTTCTACTTTGATTGTGTCTTAATGGCCTTGATTATATTGCAATATTGTGGGTGTCCCATGTTTGTAGAATCATGCCTTTTTTGGTTGTGTATCTATTGCTTATAAGTTTAAGGGCCTTGATTATCTTGCAACATCGTGGGTGTTCAATGTTTGAGGCATTTCACCTTTTCTAGGATACAATTTGACATATTTCACTTTTCTCTACATTATATGCACTTTTTTATACTAACACATGATTTTATATTTTTGTTATTACTATTTTTTTGCATTAATAATTTCATGGTTATCATGCTTCTTGTTGTTATTGTTATTTTTTTACACCATGGTTTATATCATGGGCATCCCCCTCAGAGGTAAAGTTTCTTTTTTTATCTGTCACATCATCTTTTCGGTGGTTATACAAAGGTCATGAGATTCTTAGACATGGGTATACATATTTTATTTTGAGTCACACACTCAAATTCTTCATCACCCACACCTCAAAAGAGAGGGAAAACATCTGAGTTTTACTCTATATTTCTAAAGAAACATGTATTTTTCTTAGCACAAACATGTGTAGAGAAAGACATAAATACCTCGAGATTGGGCTCAAACATAGGAATGTAGTAAAATTTACACAAGGTCAAAAATGTACATCATGTTACGAAACCATACACACACTTTTGACCCTATTATATGGTTTTTCCCATGGGCATTTTATCCAAACCTTTCAATAGTCTCAAGTTTTTAGTCATTGGTACAACATTTTCATATGGTTTCATACTCATATTGACTCAGTTTGGTACATATTCAAGGGAACAATGTATCTCATTCTCTCTTTCTCCATGGTACTTAGTTTCATTTCTATTTTTGGACACATTGGGGTATGGGTCTCCTTTATCCATTCATATTTCATAATGTAATTAGTTCTACTCAGTTGTTTGGAACATGTGAAGAGTATGGGGAACTTATTACTCTTTTTTATAGCGTGTCCTAATTTATATAATTTGTCTTATATCCTTCTACAATGGTATGGTACATGGTGTTATAGAAGGTATCAAAGTGACTTAGTTCTTTTTAGGCATGATTTTCCATCTTCTTACACTTAAGGGAAAGATATATGAGTTGAATGGATTTGATACATGGTTTTTATTATTAGGTGGGGTACTTTGAATCCTCATTTTTTTGTTCTTCTCTTTGACATTTGTGTGTTGGTTTGGTGCACCTAATGCATCAACCTCTCCTCAACATGAATGGGGACTATTCACCCTCAATTATCCATCAAAATTTAGAAAATCTAAAATCTTCAAGGCACAATAAAGCACATTCCCTCCACAACATAAATAGGTGTATTCCTTCCATGTTTTACATCTCTTTTAGAATTTATTGTTGCAAATTTATTTATATTACTTTCATTACATTTGAGTTATAGTTCAATTTCCTATCTTGGGAATTGACTACACTCTATGTTGTAAGTTTCATTTTGGAGCATGCCAACACCAACACAATGGGATACTACAAAACAAAGTTATTACGAGCAAAGAAAATTGTGTTTATACACTCAGGTATCTTTTCCTTTTAAGAATGTAATTTTCAATTTCATACTTAAAGGGGGAAAATGTAGACACTCAAATTTGCAATCCATCCTTTGACATTGTACACTTGCATGAACAAATTCACTCTCCTTTCTCTCACTTAGCACACCCCGATAGCACTCTAGGAACTTTATTATCTTTACACACCTCTTTTTCATTAGTCTCCAAATTTTAAATATGTAAAATACATCTAGATACATCCATGCTTAGGTCCATGAAGTTAAAATGAGGTTCTCTCCCTCTAGTTCAAAAATGATGGTTTAAGTCATGATATAAAATTATATCTTGACCCTATCATATGGTTTTGGGCTGAAATTTTTGAGTTAATCCTTTCAATTTTATAAAATTATTATGAATAAATATACCCCATTAGTTTACCTTTTATGACATAATTAACATTAAAACATATATAACCAAGTAAATCATACCTCATTTAAGGGACCTAGAACTTTATGAACTCCTCATGCAAAAGAAAAGCACTAAAGGCACTCAAATCTCCCTAAACAATGAAATGAAGCATGAACATCCATTATGGAAAAACCATCTACTCATTTGAAGTATCCTCCAAAGTCTAGGAGTCTACATCTTCATCATACAAGAAATAAAATTGAACCTTTGCAAGTATTTGAGTAAATGTGAAACTCAAGAAAAAAGTTTTCAAAACACGCTTATCAAGTTTTAATTGCACTACGGTATATATCATATGCTAGGATAATGATGTGTGGTTTGATCCCTCTTCCAAGTAGTAGTGATGTCGGTGGTGCATAGGGGTGCCCATAACCCACCTAACTTTGTTTTACAAGAACTCTTTCTTGCACTAAAAGGGTTTTAGGTTTTTATCGAGTTTACTGAGCCATTATGAGGGTGAGAAAATAATACTGACACAAAATGACACATATTTCTAGGTAGGTGAATCACTTAAAAAAGTTTCAGACCAAGATTCCAAATAGGTCCAAAATGTATATAAGGTTTAGGACTATATAAATGTTATAGAATTATTTGTATAATTTTAATCGTGATTAGTCTCATGCTACGATTTCATTAACGAACCATTTCTAATTCTAGATCTTCTTGTTCCAACACTTAGACCACCGAGACTCTTCAATACCCACATAGAATTAGTTGAGTGTACTCTTTTCCTTATGTTTTGATAGTTGTTAGATCAATAATCACTTTGAAAAGCATTATTCTAATTTGTGTAATTAATATTGGAGGTTAATTATAATATAATATACATCTATAACATTATTCATCACTTTTATGTATGTTAATAAAAACATTCTTAAATTAAAAGGACGAGATTCACTCCCAAACAAGTGAAATCGGTTTGCATTATTATTGGATGATTATTATAAAACAATGTAAGCCATATATGCCAAGTGTGGAATATATTCTTCAATAAATCATAGTGCAACAACTTATGACCTTGGAATGGGAAGAGTATTATTTGAGACTAGTAGGATATCATATTTAGAATAACACCAATTATATCTACCATGATTGAGAACACCTAATAAATATAACAACATTCTACTTTTTTCCACTTAGGAAAATAGTATCTATTAGATACTTGATTATATTATACAAAATTGTATTGAATTAATCTACAACTAAACTCTTAATACAACATAATCATCAAAACTTTTAATTCAACAAAAAAAGTATTCAATGCAAATATTCATCAAAAGAGTATCAATACTTCTTCCTAGATGGAAATTAGTTTATACCCGATTTTTCAATCCTAATAATAGAAATAATAAAACAAGAAAAAACAAGAAGTTTACTTTAAATTGTGAAGAAAGCTAAAAGATCATGATTTGACGTGGAAATACATATACACCCTATTTCATCTATAAATATAATACATTAAAATAATTCAAGAACTTATAGAGAATCAAAATTAGTATATTTAATATTTTTGTTGAAACATTTTAGATCAAACAATCATTTTTTTATTATTGGTAAATAGTTTTAAAGGGACTATACCTGTTACAAAAAGGGCTCAACAACCAGATATAACTATGTAGATGTGACAAAAGGATCAAAATCTAGATAGAACACTATGTCCAAAAGTAACCAAGAGATAGTTACAAACAAGAAACAAAATAGGACATAGACTGCAACAAAACAACAAAAAAGCAAAGAAAGTCACAACAAAAAGACCACAAAAGATCAACATCTAAAATGACTCCCTCCAGCCCAAGTGAGTTTACTTCTTGGACACTCTTTCAATTCTAGACTGGATCATTTACAGTGAGGTGAACAACACCAATGTGGTGATGTGTGTTGGGTCTGAAGCATTCAACTACGAGATGGTCAGACTCCTCTCTTTATCATTCCCCCAAATAGTGGTAGGGATCCCACTAAGCATGGAAATGCTCGAACTTGCTGCTCTAAAAAGTCACTTATGGCTTTGAAGATAGCCATGTTGTGATCATGTCTATCTTTAGCTCTCCCGGAGTCTACTTATAGATATCAGAGAGTTCAATGTCATTATCTTCATATAGATATCAAACTGCAATCTCCTTCTCCGATCCTTTCTAATGAGGCACATGATTCCCCTCCTGATGCAGGGCCATATCAATACCAAGCATTGCTGATATGCAACAATTTTTAGCAACCTCCAACTCTTTGGTGCTTCTGAGAATCTGGGAAGTGTGAGGGGTGTCGATTTTGAAAGCTTGGGGTTCTTGGTTTTGGATTTGGAAGGGGTGTCTAGAATGGGAGTAGGAGCAGAGGAGGTGGTAGCGTGTGGATCACTAGGATCGGTCGAGAAGCCAGGGAACTTGGAGACACAAAGCTTGTGCAATAGGAAGATAAGGCCCTGGTGTAGAGGAATAGCACGGGAGTGCTTTTGAAAGTCCAAAATAGAGCGTTGAAGGGAATTGAGTAGGTAGTGTAGGAAGCAGACCGCAAAATTCCTTCTAAAATGGTTTTAAAAGACAAGGTGTTTAACAAGGACCATTTTATAGTGCCCTTCCAAAGAAATATATCTAACCATCATATTCGTCACTTCATCATACGGCTTGGGAATAGAACTTACCCTTATGCCCGAGAAACAAAGTCAAGCTCCTCGCCCTCGTCGGAGAATTTCTTGGCCTCGGCGACCCTGTCAATCCTTTTACTGAAAAATTGATAACCCTCCAGTTCGAGGCCTATAGCCTCAAGAATCACTCTTCATTGATAGTAACATAGTGGCCACCATATTTGACCCTTCTATCCTTCCAGTCCATAGAAAAATGAACTAAAATGTTCTAATCATGACCCTGAATGCGCTCAATGAAATTGGAGATGCCTCCCTTGTGCAAGAGGTTCCAAAGTTCCTCATTATTCTTCCAGGCTGGATCACAACATGGCTCCAATTGACATGGTGCCCCTCCCATTTTCTTCTTCTTCCTGCTAATCCTGTAAATTTTCTACTCAAAACCCTCGTTTGAATCTATTTCTTCCTTATGTTTGTCCCATTTTTGAAATTCCTTCCACATGTGAGGTTCAATGGCGTTAATGTGGCCGTAATAAGGAGGATAATTCACACATGTGTGATCTTTCACCTCCACTAAGGCCCACTCCATGTCATTATTATTATTACTCCACGTATGTAATCCCATATTTATCCACATTAATGCTAGTTTGAACCTCCTTAGGGATGTAATTTTCATTATCCCATATGGTAAGATTATTATTGATGCAAACAATCATTAAAATATCGATGTTAGAACAATAACGGAAACATGAAAATCATATACTACATACAAGACTAATTTTTATAGCTCGATGAATGAATGTGATTCATGGTATGTTGTTTTATTAATAGTGTTTTGATTATCAAACAAAAGAGAATAATGAAGAATATGAACTTTCGGCCTATGATCGTCATGAATTAAATTATGATCATATTGCTTTAGGACGTTTACCCATATCGGTAATTGAAGATTTAACAATTCGAACAATTCCGAGTTCAATATATTAACATAACTTAATATGTATTAATAAACTATGGGCAAATATTATGATTCAATCATTCGAGCAATTAATTCGAGTTACAAGAAATGTTGAATGAATTATACAATGTAATAACAATATAAATACAAGATGGAAGCAAGTAGTTGGATCGTTACAAGAAATTTAGTTACCAAACCAAATACTTACGTGGTTTAACTATCAAACAATTAATGACAATGTAATACATGTTAAATATTACGCTAACATTCCCACCTTATTACATTATTTTTACAAATTTACCCCTAAATCATAATATTTTTCTTCTAATTCACCATCTTGTTGAGTCATGACATGTCCTTTTAGTTTCATGTGGCAAGGATGTCATCTAGATTTTTGTGAATACTACGACCGGATGTGATCTCATTTTTTAAAATTGTGGATGAAGAGGTGATATCGGTAGGCTTTTGAAGTGAGATGTGGATGCTCCTGAGGGCATTCAATCTCATGTTCATCATGTACATCATATACTTCTTTGAACTTAGCACAAATCTTCTCCATCTAGTACCGTACATTGAACAAAACCCAGTCACGTAGTCCATGGAGCACTTTTCCTCCACTTATAAGTTTTGATACTATTAAGAAACACAAAGTATAAACCAACACTCTTATGAAATTGACTTCTATCTCTCAAAATATGCATGTCTCTATGGTTTCTTTTAATATTACTAAAATTTTCAAGCACGATTATCATGCACTCATATTGTTGAATGGGATCATAGGATTTAAATTAATGAATGGATGCTCATGTTTTCTCTTACATATTTATAGCAAAATTGATGAATAAATGAATTTGGGGTTTAAACTCATGTGCTTTCTAATTGTTTCAAAATACTTCCACATGTATACTCATCTCTACATGGAGGATGTTGGTATATTTTTTTGTAATGTAGGTTTTAAATAGCCATGGTTGTTTTGAATAGGTCTACAATACTTCTTCCATGGAAAATAGTTGATGGATGTGTTGCTTAGAAAGACTTATGGTGCACTTTTGGCTCCAAATTTTAAGCCTCCCCTTGATTCTCACGTTCATTCCCCTTTTGCTTCCTCGATATCTTATTTCCATACCGACCTCAAATAAAAATATTTTTAGTAGTTCTCTAATGCATGGGTACATATAATATACAGACGGATGAAGGGTGGTGGAGATTGAGACCCGGACATGTAGGTCTCCAATCGCGATCCACATAGAAACATGTTTGAATTGTGGCGGTTTTCATAGCTTCAAAATACAAAACATGTCCTCCTCCTATTATTGTACATCAAAATTACACCCTTCCCTTAATTATGGAAAATCTGGGATTTTGAGGCAACATGGGACTATCTCCAAGTTGTGGGACTTACACTATGAGACATACCTCTAGAGAAGGCCGGTTCCTCTACCTAATCATAATGTTAAAACTACTCCTACATTTGAAAGAAAATATATCTAATCCTAATCTAACATTCAAAGAGACCAAGGTTGGAAGGAGATGCATGAAAAGGAAATCCTAAGTTAAAAGGGTGGTGATATAACCATAAAGAAGGGTGATAACTCTCCACAAGGGGAAAGAAAGAGAGAAAACATACGAGACGAGGATGTCACGGACGAGAAAAGTATTGAATCTCTCTTCATGCGCATCGACAACACGAAAAAATGAACCTCTACAAGTAAAAGTGCACATAACATGCTAAAGAAGGAAACAAAGAGGCAAGAGTGCAATAAACCAAGAATATGGCATAGAATAACCATAAAGACCCAATTTTATTGCTTAGAAGATGCAAATATTTTTAAATTCATGGTAGAAGGTGAGAATACATTGGAGAGACTAAGTTCAAGGTCTAAAAATCATGAGAAGTTGACCACCATTTTGGCTTTATGTCGTTACAAGAAAGAGGGATCTATTTTACAATGGATGAGTTCTAAATTTATAGGAAAATACAATGGGGAAGAGAGGCACCAATTGTATGGATTCAACCACCAGGAATAATCACCACCGATATTTTATAGGAAGGACGGGTATGGATGCCTCCAACTATCATAGCCATTAGACTATACGAACAATGTTCTTCATTAAATTATAGTGGTTGAACCACATGGAAATGCATATTCAATGTTGTACTGTATTTTTCATGTTTTACCTAACTCACTCAAATCCTAAATCTAATGATACCACTATGAAGAGATTCAAAAGGCCTTTCAATGAGACCAATTTTGTCAAATTTGGAGTTCATGAATGAAAGATATGGCCATTTAAAGATTTGGAGCTTAGGAGGGTGAACAATGTTTCTTATGACAAGTGGTAGTGTTTGAATGGACATAGTGATTACCTTTTCCCACATGTACATTTCCTACGTGTTTAGCTCTTATTAGTTACGGGGTTAGTCAAACTTCAAAACTCTATTAAAGTTAGCTCATTTGGTGGATTTGAGGTCCACATAATGCTTTTACTCTAAGAAGTATCAGAATGATGACATGTGTCCCTTGATGATGGTGGAGATTACACCGTGTGTTTCAATTGACTTCTTCCATGTGTCCATTGACTTCCTTAACCCTTTTCGGACTGAAATTGTTTTAAATTTGATTCATTTCATAGATTTGAGGTTCTGGAGCCCAAATGCCTTGAGGAGGCATAAAATGCGATATCTGTGACCCCTCTTCTACCCTTGAGATCGTGTCATGTTTCCACCTTTGATTCACTAACCCTTCAACCTTTTTCCCCCTCTAGACTCAAAACTTCATGGTTTTAGTTAATTCCACAAATTTGGAGTCCGTGGAATGCTTCCACGTGTCCGCCTCTTCCTGTGGGTTTTTAAATGTTTGAACATTGTAATGTTTCGCAACATTAAAAAAAAAAATAGTGGAGTTGTTGGATGTTTGGTGGGTTCACCAAGTTTTAATACTTTCTCCTACATTCCTTTTTTAACGTCTCGTGGGTTCAATTAAAACCCGCCTAAGTCCATAGGATTGTAAGTTATAAAAATATATTGTGGGGGTTATTTTTGGATAACATATGTCTCTAGTTCCAAACAACAAATGCACATGAATGGTCCACACTTCATTGCACACAAGTCTACAAAATTTCTACTACACATTTGTTGACGTGAAGACAAAACAAGTCTGTGAGAAAGGATCTCGATACCCCTTTGAAAAAAGGGAAGAATGCATAAATGTTGATTGAATTATATAATGTAATAACAATATAAATATAAGAGGGAAGTAGGTAGTTGGACGGTTGGAAGTGGGTTGGTTACCAAATGAATACCTACATGGATCAACCATCAACCAATTAATGACAATCTAATACCTGTTAAATATTGTGCTAACAGTGTCTAGGGGTTTGATAGTCAAATGTTGTTTGAAAATTTTTTTACCTAAAACATAAGGCATAAAACATCTTTTGAAAATATGATTACCTGATTAAGGTAAGAATAAAGTTTTCATTTTAGAAGGTATCAAGTAAAAATGTAGAAATATCATAGAGATTTTTAGAAATCGGGATCAATTGAATAGATTTGTACAAACTTAGAATGTGTAACATATTTTTCATTTAAGATCTTTGTGCCCAATTTTTTCTAGAAGAATACAAAATGCTCTAGTAAAAGTCATTTTTTCGTAATTTTCTTTCTTTAGCTTTTTCACACATCTTGATGTATCTTTTCCATCTCAATTTTTTGATCAATTCTTTTCATCTTGTCGTATTCAAGATAAAATTATAAACCTTGAATGTCAATTATTTTCATTTATTTTATAATTAATTAATTGGGTTTTATTTAGTATTTTGAAAAACTTTTTAACCTAATTAAATGGTATAAATTTTCTTCGTAATTTAATTGAAACCAATGTATTCATGGCACATTTTGTTGAACCACATTATTTTGTACATAAGCTGAAAGGATAGATGTGTAAGGATAAATATTGCTTCATCGAGAAATAAATATGAGGTTATCTCATTTTTAAAGGGTTTATTCCATTAAGTACTCTTAGATCCAATATACATAGTTTCATTTGTATTTGATTCTAGACCTTAGGATAAATTGTTTTGAGAAAAATTTGAACCCTAGAGAAAGTGAGAACCTTTTGTTTTAATAAGATATTTAAACCATAGATATAAGGTTTTTGTTCTTTAATAAATATTCTTTTCATTAATATTATTGGTTTATCCTATATCTATCTTGAAATATAAAATGCATTTTTAAAAATTTAGCTAATTTTTTTCACTAGAATATTTTGAAGGTTCAACATCACTTTTAACAAGAAATTGAGGTTTTTCTTGAAATTTTTGTTTTTTTAATTTTTGGGGAAAATATTTAAGTGATGAATGTTTTTCAATATTTATAATGAGAAATTTTTAAAATTATGAAAGAGATTAAATGGGAAAATTTGATATAAAAAGGGTCAATCATGAATGATGAGAATATTGTTGTAGGAATTTCCTTCATTTCAAAATTTTAGGAGAATTGGAATTAAAAAAACACGTGTGAAGAAAAAAATAAAATTATTGGATAATTTCTTTTGAATTTGATTTTTTTGTGTAAATGCGTGTTAAGCAATTTTAATTGAGTATTTTGTTTTCATAATTAATGTCGGTGTTATAGATTTTGGTTTGATATCATTTTAGATGGCGAATTAATTTTATCAAAAAAATGTTGAATATTTTTTTATTTTAATACATAGCATAAATTATTTTGAAATATTGAATTAAATTTTAGTGAATAATTTACATAATAAGAAAAATTGTAATTTATCATTTATAAATGATGATGATGGAAGTGGGTATGATGACAACAATTTTAATATTCACTAGTGATTTTTGTTGATATGTTATCCATAAAGAGATGCACTAATGAGATTCAAAACCAATACATTATTTTTGTCTTTTTAATCAATAAACACTTAGTAAACATCATGTAGTGCCCACCTCTTCTTGACATTGTGTCTTAGATTATGTTGGCTTGTATTTTGTTCCATCGTATGATATTGAGATTATTATATTGTGTTTTGATTATGATTTAGGTACTTGGCATTATGATTTTGATGGATATGATGTATATTGTGATTATACTAACTTGTTGGCAGGATGGATGATTAGTTGTTAGACATTATGAGCCTTAAGATGATTATGAGATGGATGTTATTTCACAATGATTAGTTGTATATGCTCTTTGATTTATATGATGTTTATGGTAGCATATATGATGTTAGATTATATATAGCATGTTTTGGGATGTACGCACCTCTTGTATTGGATTGTGTGTATTACATTGATGTCATGTTGGTTGTTGATATGCTTAGATGTTATGTTCATTAGTTATATTACATTGGGTGGATATTATGCATGTGCATTGAGTGTGCAAATTACAAGGCTAATGACCATGGGTTTCATGAGATTTCTCTCATGGTTGGCATAATTGTCCATTGGGAAAATTATACCCCCTTTTTATTTGTCATTGTATGGTTTGGAAAATTGGGATTGGGAGACATTTGGCTTGTTGATCATTTGATTATGTCATGTCTTGTAATTAATTGTTGTGGTATGATTATTATCTTGAGTTTCTTTGTTACTTCATAGTTTTGATTTAATTTAATTGATTTTAGTTTGATGGTAACCATGATTAATTTATTTAATTTTTATATTATCTTTTCCTTAATTTTAATTAAGTGGATTATGATTAATCATGTTTTAACTTGGCTAATTATTTATCTTACCTTGTTTAGTGGAGGCTACACTCTTCCCAAGGCACCCCTTCACCCAAATTCAGATTTGGGAAGAATGAGATTTTTGGGAAGTGTGCATGGCTTGTAGAGGGCCTATTTTGCCTTGAAAAGAGCCCCCAAATCCATAAATATCACTAGGGAAGGCTCTTTCCAATGTAAAAGGGACCTTTCTATATCCCCACGTGAATTTACTCACCCATATTAACCATGGTTCTTTGTTTTTCCAAGTACACTTGAGGTGAGTTCAATGAGAAACCTTTGCACAAACTGAAAAACTACAGAAACTAGAATTTTAAGTGGGACCCACACACAACCAACACCTATAAAATAAATAAAAATAAATATGGAGGATTCCTCTTCATCATAAAATCTTCACATTAGTAAAATAAATCAATTTTGGGCTTCTAAAATCATTTTCCCTCAAGTCACTTTCAACCTAGGGTTTTTAAGTCATAACAAAGAAGTTTTGGTGTTAAATATGGTTCATAAAATTCTGGCATTCAAAATATCTCATTATTCTTTTATACCTTCTTGGTTCCATGTACCAACATCCCCAAAGGCTGAACTTCCCATGCAAAGCAGACTTTCTTCGGTGAGCATCCAAAGTCGACCTTTGAACTAAAAATTACACTTCTAAGAGCTCAATATGGAGAAAAACAAGTTTTATTGCTTTTTCTTCATCCTATTGACCTAAAACTTGGTACATAACACTATCATGACTTTCTTAAACTATCTAAAGTCTCATTTATGTATGCACACTTTTAAATCTCTCCAACCACCATGACTTACCCCTGCGAAACTAGCTTTGTTTTCATTGATCTACTTTAAAAGGACCTTGTACCTACATTATACACCTATAAACTGACCTTGGACACCTATCACACATAATATGAAACCTAAAAACAAACTTATCATGCTTTCCCTGACCTTATCTTCTTCATACTTCATTCAACCATACCATACTACTTGGATTAGCTCAAGAACAAGGCCTGGAATGGCTTCTTCAAACCATGCTTTCACTTAAACTAGCTTGATCATCATCATCATGCATGCCCTCTAAAATATTTGACACATCACCCTAAGAATTATATAACTCATATTAACCTTTAGAATTCATATCATAACCATACAAGCTAGAACCATGCACCAATATCATGTAATCTTACTTAGTCATCATGCCTTTATAATAATGCAACCCATCATGACACTTCATACCGACTCAATGAATGCTATTGACACCTTTGACATCAATGAAAAAATTAAGATACTATGTCCAACAATATCCCCTTTTCATTAATGATAACCACCTTCAGAAACATTGATGGAAACCACATATACAAACACCTACAAGACTCACTTTTCTTATTTTTGAGAATACTCTCCCCTTTCAAATCTATCACAAAGGTAATTATGAAAACTTGACATAAAAACAACTTGACAAGACACAATAACAACAATGCACTCAACTTACTTGTAATAATACCCTTGGTTTGTACTCACTCTTCTTGACTTCAACTCAACAAAGTAGATGATCCATGAACCTGCACAATATCTTTAATGTCCTCACAGATCCCCTAAGAAAATACTCATTAAATTTTTCTTCAAAATGACTGGAGACAATGCTTTGGATCTCTATTTCTCATGCTTCATGTGACTATACCTTGGGTCTTACCTTTGAGACCATCTCCCCGAGATGAAACATCCTTCTCTAGCTTAAATCATAATGCACAATCTTATTTCATACCTCTCTTTGTATTTGTTTCAACAATTATGGACCTAACTCCCCCTAAGTTCACATATCACAATTTAGGACAAAGATATACCATATAGAGCTATTCAAGAAACAACCATACCTTGAATCATTCAATTATAAAAATATATATATGCTACATGTATGCCTTGCAAATTTCATATCATTCCATCCTAGAATAGTCACTAAGTACTCATATCATCATATATCTTCTTGAGGCCTTTTAATGAGAAATGTTTCATAACAAACATAACTCTACCATCATCTTTGTAACACATATCCATACTTTTCTAAGATCAACACAGTCAAATAATTTCAACTAAAACACCTTTGAATAGATTTATATAATACTATGCCCTTAGACCATCATATACTACTTGAAACTCTTAATTTCAATATGACATCATGGCTAGATTAGGGAATCATATAAGTGGTTGAAGCACACACCATACCTTCTCGCATCAGTTCCAACATAACTCTCTACTATGACATAACCTTATGAAATGATACTAAATTGATCAAGGCTTAAACATACCTTTGCAAATCATACTTTACGACTCAACTTACCATCTGCATTTCTTCACAATCATTCTAGACATTCAAAAAATTCTTGTTTCATCATATGACTATCATCATAGCACAAACCATCTAATAAATCATGATACACTTTCTTGAGGCACAAAATAATTATCAATCCTTCAACAAACTAGTCAACTAGTTAGAAAGGACACCATTACTCATGTCTTGAATTTTATGTATAAGAACCACAACCACAAACCAAATCATCTTGATGTCATGTTGATCTTGCCTTTGATGTTGTATATTTACTAACCTAGAATCCATAGCCTTTCTCAACTACAAATAATCTGCCCATATTTTGACTTTTCAAGATAGATACTAGCCTAAATAGGTCACCCAATACCACTCATGCAATAGAATTATTTCAAAACTTACCTCTCATCAATTAAAAACAAGGTCTTCTTATATCTCTTTCTCTTCAAGCTATATCCCAGAATCTCTACTTGCAAATATTTTAGGACACCTCTACTTAGCAATCACAATTCATCATACCCAAGTCGATAGACTTTTGAAGATCCATCAAGAACAATATATAGAGATAGAGAGACTCATACCTTTGATAACT
This sequence comes from Taxus wallichiana var. yunnanensis, assembly GCA_018340775.1. Lineage (NCBI taxonomy): Eukaryota > Viridiplantae > Streptophyta > Pinopsida > Cupressales > Taxaceae > Taxus > Taxus wallichiana. The sequence goes on along the minus strand of CM031237.1, from coordinate 447,139,838 downwards.
TACTCAAGCCACTTCCATTGTTTAGTACCTTTATAACTCAACTTCAAGTACTAGAGAACCATTAACCTAATATATTCTTTCGAGTCCATCTTAAGGACTATATTAACTCACTCATAGAAATGGGTTATAAACTTGAGACAAATCATACCTTTTGAAGAATTAATACAAACCTCAAATCACTAAGAACACCAAGAAATTCACCATTCTCTTCTCCTAATGGAAGTCACATACCTTCAAACACCTTACACAAACTTCAAGCCACATTGGATCCAAAATGGTTCTCATTTCTTCAATATTCGACCTATTTAGCTTGTTCCAAACTAAAATGTCTATCATCCTTCTTACTTACATCATTCTTCCTTCATGAAATCCTTTACTTACATCTGCAAACCACCTTATACTGATTGGATTATTCCTTAGCTATCAAACTATACTTGCAACACAAAAACCTTTTTAAGCACATCTTGAAGCAACATAACACCCTATCTATGAATTTATCTTAGATATTGTTTCATCTTTTCTGATCATTCATCTCACTATATGGGACTTGAATAAAAATCAATCAAATCTTCAACCAACCTATTTCTTCATTACAATTAGAGTCTTCTTGAAGCTTATCATTGTGTGTCAAGCTAAAAAATGCACAATCAGACACGTAACTCTTCAATCTTCTCTCAAGAGCATAAGATCACAAGATATACCTCTATCAACACCTTTCATGCTATAACACAACCCTCAAAATGATTATTATTCAACCTTGAATGAAGCACTTGAGAACACGTTATCTCCCCTAGGATAATCATCACTTCTAAAGTTCAAGAACATACTTGAAAACCTTTTGATACTAATGTCACCTTAGAATTTACTCCTTTCATGTTCTATACTTATGAAGAATTGATCCATATATGAAACACATTCTTTCAATGACTGTGCACAATCCTCAAGATTCATTGTTACCAATCAAATGGTACTTCCTAGATTTTTTCTACCATCTTCTTAGAGCATAACACCATGATGACCCACATATCTTCTAACACTTTCCAAAACCTACCCAAAGCCTTTAAGCACACTCAAAATGTTCTTCATGACTCTACACACCATTAAATATTGATGGCCAATATGATGATACACGTCTGTTTGACAACACATGACTTCATGATCCTTCTAAACATCTCATTGTTTGTCAAGACTCCTGATGTATAACTTAGACCTCAAGATAAAAATTTATGATGCACTTCTTTAACTAATTTTTTTTATATTTTTCACATAACCTTATGAATGATATAGAGTAGTTCAATACATTAACATGCCTCGGACCATCTATCATAGAAGTCTCAACCTTTTTGTTCAAATAAAAACCTCTTATAAACCTTAAATCATACTTTCATGCACTTTGAACCATGAGGACATAATATTTGCTCTTACTTGGTATTTTGGAGAATATTTCTCTTTCTTGAGTTTGTATACGTTCTATGATAGCTTTGCTTAAATGAGAAGGAATATTAATTGAAAAACTCATACCTTGCTTGATGAAATGATAGATCTTTATCTTGATGACCTATTGATAATTTCATGCCCTTTTTGGCTTGAATTTGTGTCTTTGGTTCAATATATATCCTTACCTTCACAAAGTGTCAACACTCTTTGACACATCATCTTGATTTGACCTTATTTCATAGACCATAAAATTTTCTTCAATGATCTCTTCATTCGTATGTTACCATAGTTAGGGCTTAATGATTAACATATGCTTATTCCTTTGCCTTTAGAGGCTTAAACACATTTAGAACACTTTTAAGTTCTAATCCTAGAACATCATCAACTCCTTCATCTTCTCCTTTAGGAAAATGACTTCAAGATCATATTTTACATCATCATTAGTCTTCTCATAAATCTGTAATAGGTAGAAAATTAGAGATAAGAGAAAAAAACCATAGATTGATGGCCATATATCAAACCTCAAGGGTTTCAAGCATCTTATCATTTCGACCAGAGAAGTTGCTTCATTTTGAACCAGATTACCTACCATAACCATGCTTCAATGATCTCCTTCAAGTGGTTAAACTTGCTTCAAAAGGAACTTTCTCTATATACAATTATTGAAAGCATAATAGATTGGGGGTGAATTAGTCCTTTTAAAATTTATTCCATTTCATTCATCATTCATTGTAATTCATATAACCATGCACAAATATGAACTTTTACTTGTGTGAACCATTAAATTTTAACCAATGAGAGCTTATTAACCATCCATAAGAACATGAATCAAAAGAGTACACAAGAACACAACATATAATGTGGGAAACCCTCAAGGGAAGAAAAACCACTAAAACTCTACTTATATTACTCAAAAAAGGACTCTATGAATATTACACATCATAAGATATTTCTTTAGTGAGGCACTAACCCCACAAGGAGCACCAACCCCTAGTTTAGTATGACACCAATCCTACAAGGAGCACCAACCCTTGATTTAGTAAGGCACCAACCCTACAAGGAGGCTATAACCCCATAAGATGACTAAGCACCCACCTATCCACCTAAAATGGATGATCACCTGATGTCCTTGTTTCTTCAACAACTGATTGTGATCTCTTTGTTAGCTCCTCTTCACACAAACTCTCTCAAACACACCTTATTCTTCACTCAAACATGTATCATTTTATGTTGATTAGGTATAATGACATTTATCTCATTATTATATGAATTTCTAAACTTTCACATCATTTTCTTAACTTTGTTCTTGACCCACTACAACATTCTACACTTCTATCTTACCCATCCTCTTACACACAAACTAGTTCTTCATCTCCAACTAGGTCATGTATGGATTACCTCCTTCAAGATTGCCATCTTTAGATAAAAATCATAGTGGAATCCTTCACCATTTTTAATGCCTCATCCTCTTCAAATCTTCCCTCATAACCTACCCTTACATCATTCAAAAATTTGTTATTCATCCATCTCTCTAAATTACACAAATGAGAAAATATAACTTCGCTATATATCTAACGAATGCATCCATATCAAGTAGTTCATCATTCATAAATAATACATCATATAAACATATTAAAAAAAGAATGAGAACATCACACAAAAAAATATCACATAGGTCGATCATATCACCATCATGCTCAAAACTCTCTAGCATGACTCTAATAGGTCTAATTCCACAAAAATCCATCTCGCCATAACCAAACCACTTTGATCCTACATTCCAATCACCAAAGAATTGAATCACTTCTATAAAATCATCAAATACCTCATCATGCTTCCACATACTATAAAATATTTTCATCATCACCTCAAGCCATGAAACCATCCCAAGAACATGCTTGTTCTTGTGCACCAAACCCTAGACCTCAAATATGAGGCTCAATACCACATCAGATGACATCAACCATGTAATTATTATATATCACTAGAAATATATTGATGTTATCTACATCGCCATGTGATCATATAGACATAAATCAGACATTAGATGCCTTAAATTATCTCTATAAGAGTCTTCTCAAAACTACCTTTTCATCCCCAAAAACTAGTCTTCAAAGATAGGGCATAATTTACATCCTAATACCCCAACCATGATCTAAAAAATTATTTAAATGTAATATAACTCCCATTCTTCAATAAATGGTAATTTAGTCAATAGGTCCAATGGGAAACTTTTGCACAAACTAAAAACTCCATAAACTAGCATTTTTAAGTGGGAACACACATAACCAAGACCTCTAAAATACATCAAAATAAATATGGAGTAATATTCATAATAAAATAATCACATTAGAAAAAGAAATCAATTTTGGGCTTGTACACATTTTCTCTCAAGTCACTTTTAATGTAGGATTTTGAAGTCATACCATATTGGTTTTGGTGTTAACAATGGTTCATAAAATTCTAATGACCAAAAGACATAATATTATTGATATAACTTCTTGGTTCCATGTACCAACATACCCCAAAGAATCAGCCTCCTATGTAAAGAAAAATTTCTTCAACAAGCATCCAAAGTTGACCTTGAATTGAAAATTGCACTTCTAAGAGCTCGATATGGCTAAAAACAAATTTTCTTGCTTTTTCTTCATCCTCTTGACCTCAAACTTGGTCCATAGCACTATCATGACTTCCTTAAAGTATCATAATATAATTTATGTCTACACACTTCTAAATCTCTCTAACCACCATGAATTACCCATGTAAACTAGCCTTGTCTTCATTGATTTGCTTCAAAAGGAGCTTGCACCTGCATCATACACATGTGAACTGACCTTGGAAACCTATAACACATCATATGTAACCTCAAAAAAACTTCTTGTGCTTTCCCTAACTTATCTACTTCATACTTCATGCAACCATACGATACTACTTGGACTAGGTTAAGAAAAGGCCTAAAATGTCTTCTCAACCCATGATTTCACCGAAACTAACTCGATCATCATCATGCAGAACCTCTAACATATTTAACACATCACCTTAATAATTATATACCTCATAATAACCTTTGGAACTCATATCATAATCATATAAGCTAGAACCATGAACTAAGATAGTGCGATCTTACCTAGTCATCATTCCTCTATAACAATGCAACTCATCATGACACCTCATACTAACTCAATGAACACTCTTGACTCCCTTTGA